>CAKKXW010000002.1:87390300-87708097 GCA_920937365.1 Sphaerophoria rueppellii | reverse complement strand
AAAAATATTTTCGAATATAAAAAGAAATGCATCTTGTTCGGCATTTCAAGACACGTGCGGCATTTTCAATTAGCATCTTACGTGAGCGTTAGGTTATAATCTTCGTTTGCTTACAGCTATTACATTGGATTTTTTACGGAGTTTGATAATTTTTCTATTTGAATGAATAACAATAATTTTTAAAACTTCAAAAATAAACGACTCACTCTACAAGTCCCTGTATTTTTCTTTTAAGGAATGTTTTTATTTGTTTTTTTGTGATGTGGAAAAATATCAATGATTTCAACTCCAAATTTTTATTAATTCTAGCTAAAGATCCCACGTTTTATATTAATTTTTTATTATTATATATTTCTAGTTTTTTTTTTTTTTGTTTAATGTGTGTTGTCTTTGTTACAAAGTGGCACTTGAATCAATCAAATAAATTTTCTTATATTAACTTCTGTTTGTTTTTTCTTTTTTACAAAACTTATGTTGCACATTTTGATTAGAATTCGTGATTAGAATAGTGTAAAACAAATGTTTGTCCCTTCGATGAATTAAAATAAAACAACATTAACTCTGTCAAAAATGTCTTCTCAAAAGGAAGACGTATAATATTTTGTGTAGTTTCGCTCATGATATTGTTTCAATTGCATCCGAGGTCAGGGTGAGTGATGTATCGTCGTGAACATTGTTATTATTAATGTTATTTGTATTGGTGATGTGTTGTACGATTTCGAATCCTTGTTCGTCCTCGTCATCATCTTCTTCGTCGGGTTTTTGGTGTGAGATCGTTGCATGACCAATGCAAATTGGAAACAATATCGTCAAATTCTAGTTCGTCAGTAGTTCTTCATCGTCGTCGGTAGAACGCGTCCATTTTTTGGTAATTGTAAGAACAATACCAACTATGTCCATAATTGCACCGACAATTATTAGGAAATATCCAACGTACATGCCGTAGCTTTTGAGATTAACTCCAAGCTGCAAGTATTAACAAAGTGTTACGTTTAACAATAGATAAGAGTTTTTAGTTAACGGTATGAGAATGAGGCGAAATGTTAAATGATTTAAACGCATTAAGTCAATCCATCAAACTCAAGTCACTTTCTCTATTGAGTTTGAGGACATTCGGACCAACCATCGGCAACACAACAGTTTAAATTGTTGATGCGAGTTCAGACCGAAAGCACACCAAACTGTTAGACCCACTTTTTCGACTTTTTACCACAATACATAGATTATACACTCGAAAACCAAAATTTTACCGAACGAAATACTTGTACTTATAACACCCTGTGTGTGTCCACCCACCCGACATGGACGAGGTGAAGATAGCGATATCTAAACTTAAGTCGAACAAAGCCGCTGGAGCAGACGGGCTAGCCGCCGAACTGTACAAAGCAGCTGGAGATGATATGGTAAGGCGCATGCACTAGCTCATCTGCAAAATTTGGAAAAGCATGTCCAATGAATGGAACCTCAGCATCGTATGCCCGATTCTCAAAAAAGGAGATCCCCTGAACTGCACCAACTACAGAGGTATACGTCTCATTAACATCGCATATAAGATCTTGTCTGCCGTGCTGTGTGGTGTGAACGTTTGAAGCCCTTTGTCAACAACCTGGTAGGTCCTTATCAGTGTGGCTTCAGACCCGGAAACTCCACCATCGATCAATTATTCACCCTACGGCAGATCTTGAAGAAGACCCAGGAACTTCAAATCGATACCTACCACCTTTTCATCGATTTCAAGGCCGCGTATGACAGCGTCTATAAAGACCAACTATATAGAGTAATGCCTAGTTTTGGTATCCCAGAAAAACTCATCCGTCTGTGTAAGATGACAATAGAAAATTCAAGCTGTTCCATCATGGTCGGAAAAAACCTAACGGACACTTTTGATGTCTAAAAAGGTTTTAGACAAGGCGATGCGTTGTCATGCGATTTCTTCAACATCATTCTTGAAAAGATTGTGCAAAGCTCCAATGTCAACACCAGAGGCACAATCTTTCAAAAGTCCGTCCAGCTACTAGGCTACGCAGACGACATTGACATAATTGGAAGAACACAGCGTGATGTCAGTGGAGCGTTTGTGAGCCTTGAGACGGAGGCCGGGAAGATGTGTCTAGCGATTAACGAGGGCAAGGCCAAGTTAATGCTGTCGGCAAGAAAGGACTACCAACATCGACGTCTTGGAGCAAACGTCAACATAGACAGATTTAACTTCGAGGTATTTTAGGACTTTGTCTATCTGGGATCCGCTATCAACTCAGACAACACCAGCGCTGAAATCAAACGAAGAATCACTCTTGCCAATCGCTGCTTCTTTGGACTTAGAAAGAAGGCAATTGAGTAGTAAAGTCCTCTCCCGTGCAACTAAAGTGACACTCTACAAAACCCTCATCATCCCGGTCCTCATGTATGGTGCAGAGACATGGACTATGACAACATCTGATGAAAGCGCTTTGGGCTGCTTTGAGAGAAAAATTCTTCGAGTGATTTTTGGTCCTGTCTGCGTTAATGGAGAATGGAGACGAAGATTCAACCAAGAACTGTACTAGCTGTACAGCGACACTGACCTAGCCAGAAAAGTAAAGGTCCAACGACTTAGATGGTTGGGTCATGTTGAGAGAATGGAAAATAATGCTCCGGCTCGTAGAGTCTTCGAATCCAATCCGGAAGGACGTCGCAGAAGAAGAAGACCGCGACTCCGGTGGAGCACACAGGTGGTAGAGGACCTGAACCAACTTGGCGTGCGAAATTGGAGGCAGTTAGCCAGGGACCGAGCTGGCTGGAGAAGTTTGTTGGGTTAGGCCCTGGTCCGACCTGGACTGTAGCGCCACCATAAGTAAGTAAGTAAGTGTGTCCGGAAGGAATCAATAGTTTATTAAACATTATTTTGGTATACCTATGCCCAATATTACGCAGTTCTTTAAATACACTCAGGATTTGTTGAAAAGTGCAAGCGAGTAGGCCTTGGCTTTTTGGAGGCCTTGGAGGCTGCGCACCATCCCAATGTTTTTAAAAACAAAAAAAATACTGCTGCTGCTGCTGCTATTCATATAAATTTTGGTATACACGTCCTAGCTATTTATGTTTTTTTTTTAAACAAAATTGAGCAATTGGCTCTTGGACTATTCTTTTTCATGTCATGACTATTAAAATTCGAATGGAGCTTTAAATTGAAGTTTTAACAGAATAATTGTTTGCGAGCATCGGTGGTTCAGTGGTAGGATGCTCGCCTGTTACGCGTACGGCCCGAGTTCGAGTCCCGGCCGAATCATATTTTTACTTATTCATTTTAATAATTCGTGACAAAGGAGCTCTTCTGATGACTCTCAGTTTCTTATTAAAAATCGCCAAATCAGCGAGTTCAGTGTGTGTGCAGACTGATAGGATAGTATTTTGGTGGTTTGAATAGTTGAAATCTGTTAGTTGTTCATTTTTGTATGACAAGAAAAGTTTGTGGCTCGGTAGAAAACGGACCAGCTTCACGGAATCTTAGACCAAATTGTATTTTGACACAGAAAAGTTATCAAACATGAAGAAAACCTTTTTTGGTTGGACTCTTAATTTTCGTTTGAGCGGGCGAAGGTCAGTGTAGAGTATGCGTGTTCTGCCACTGACTACATCCGCCAGACTATATTTTATCATTTGTTTGGTTATCACAAGGCAAATTAACATTGTATTTGTAAAATGTATGGATAAGAAAAAAACATATTAGGAAATCGAATAAAAAAAAAAACATGCATCGGCCGGGAATCGAACCCGGGCCGCCCGCGTGGCAGGCGAGCATTCTACCACTGAACCACCGATGCTTACTGAAAACTTGCTGTATCTATGCCTATTTAAAAAAGCGATTTTTCCCATGTATACAAATTCAATCCCTTGTCCTGCTAAAACTATCGCATATCCTTACTTAATATTGCACTCAAAATCCTATCCAGGCAAAAAAATGTCTACCCTCCAGTTTTAGAATGAGAATGACTACTATGATTGAGCTTTCATTTCAATGACCAAGCAATACCGGTTGCCGAAGCGTTTAGTGTTGATGAGTGTAGGTCCCACGCGAGAGACCGATTCTGATAGAAGGCTGCAGTGTCTAGGGCTTAGATCCTACATGTATTGACAGCGGGATAAGTAAGTTAATAAGGAAGACATTTGCACCACTTTGCATTATTGATGATATATGATGAAATGACTAGTGAACTCTTGTTCCATTGACATAAGAATTTTAAAATGTACTCACCCTCGTCCTATTTGCCAATTTCTCAGTAAGTTCAGCTACTTGCTCGAAGAAAAACATCGGCATCATCACTTTCGGCACACCCTTATAAATGCTGCAACAAAGATTAAAGAAAACATTTAAGTAAAATACAAACAAAATGGTTATTCAACACTTACTCAAAGTCATCATCTGGCTGGATGAGTAAATTAATCTGAATACGAGCATGGATTTGCAATGGAACTCCCATTATCGGTTCGATTGCGAATCTAAATTCATGTTTCTCTTTCTCAGGCTTTATGCCGGTCACACCATCCACATAACTTTGATCGCCAAGATAGAAATGCGGAAAAGAGGCATAGATCGGTGCATTATTTCGGCACTTGCGACAATCGACAACTCCCGTCTTGGGACAAACTTCTTCCTTTGGATTACAGAAACATTTCTGTGCTGGATCGTTCTCGCCACTGTCCAAGGTATCAGCCGTACCAGTCCATTCAAAGCCATCCAGACCATGAACTTGAACTTTCCCACTTGGCGACAGATTTAAATGTCTGCACGTGTCTACTGCATAGATGGTTATATCTTCGTTGGTGTTTAGATCTGGGGGAAGCAGATCCCCTGTGCTGCCATTCACTTTACCACACTCGTCGGGATAGAAGCCATTTTCTGTTCGTCCATTCCAGTGAGTCAACAGTCCCAGTTTGTGAATATCGTCAGCTCCAGTGCCGATCATGTACCGGCCATCGTATTCCTTTGAATTATTTCGGTCGACTAGAAAACCGAATTTCGTGTAAGGAATGTGAATTGACGAGGTGTTGAAGAGTTTAAGGAAATCAATCAGTCTATCGTCATAGCCGTCGAATATCCATTCGCCGGCTTTTTTTGTCACAGCCAGTTCACCGCCCTCGTGATTGAGAAGAAAATTCATAATTTTCTTCACATATTTGTTTCTATTGCGCATCATATCAGCCACACTCTTCAAATATAAATAGAATTAGGAACAAAAAAGAACATCGACTGAGATTCTACTTACAGCTGTTATCACATGAGCTGCTGTCACCATATCATCCAGTGTTCCATTGGACATTTCCGGTATGAAAAACCACGACTTTCGATTGTAGTAGGAAACTGTATGGTTTTCGTGAAATTCCAAATCCATTTTGAGGTCCTTCTCCAGAAAGACGTACGGCCCCATTTCGACTAGATTTGGTTTCACATTGGGATTTCGTATCTCTTCCGGATTTGTCCAGTTGAAGAGGATAAATTTTGTGTAAATCGGAATTGGAGTTTCTTTCCAATTTTCAAAGTTTTCTGTTCCGTTTTCAAGAATCAGGGACTAGGAAAAAAAGTCTATGAGAAAGGATTTTTGTAAAGAATACAATCAATTTACCGATTGCAACATATTTGTTGATAAATCAGGCCAGATTAGAACAACAACCAGGCCCAACAGTATCATCACTGTTCCAACTCCGAATACCCATATTTTTCGCTGGGTCACGCTACAGCAACTGCAACACATTGTTTGGTATTTGTGGTAGTAATTTCGTTGACTAGAATTGTGACCGTCTGTCTGGAGATCAACTCGAGATCAGAAAAACTGGCCAAGTTATCTTTGGAATGGATTATTGCGATGTTTTTTTTTTGTGTTTCAACTATGTTCGGTGGTCATCTGAAAAGAAAAACATAATTTAGATAAGATTAACGTGCCTCTTTTTTTATCGCATTGAAGAGATTATTTTTTATGGGACAATAAATTTTTATTCTATTGATTGTTGAGGGTTGTTATTGTAATCCACAGCGAGGTTATGGATTTGTAAACAAAAGGAAACATAATATTTTTGAGTACAAAACTTTAAGAGAGTGTATATTTTAAGAGAGGAGGTTTTCTAGTGGAAAAAAGGACAATGAAACAAGGTCCATAATCTTTAAATCAAAAGAGGGTACTCACTAACTAAGAACGAAGGCCTAAATTGCACTCTTCAACAAGTTTAATGCTAACTCCGAACGGCTAACTCGAGTAGTCAAAAAAAGTGTCTCCTACAGAACCATCCACCTGTCTTAATATTGTGAGGATCGTGCTTTTCAACTCTTTAAAATATAGATTTGATATAGAATTTGAAAAAGGGAGATCCTCTAAACTCGCGCCAACTACAGAGGAATCAGTCTACTTAACATCGCCTCTCTGCCGTAATATGTGAATGTGAAGCCTTTCATCAACAATCTGATTGGTCCTTATCAATGTGACTTCAGGCCACGAAAGTCAAGCATCGATGAAATTTTCACTTGCGGCAGATCCTGGAAAAGACCTATGAACTCCAAATCGATACCCACCACCTTTTCATCGATTTTAAGGCCGCGTATTACAGCATCTACAGAGACGAACTGTATAAAGCTATGTCTAGTTTTAGCATCCCTGCCAAGCTCGTTCGCTTGTGCAAAATGACGATGGAGAACTCACGCTGCTCCATCAAGGTTGGCAACGAGCTTACGGAATCTTTCGACGTCAAAAAAGGATTCAGACAAGGCGATGCACTGTCATGCGATTTCTTTAACATCGTTCTTGAGAAGATAGTGCAGAACTCCAACGTCAACACCAGAGGCACTATCTTCCAAAAATCTGTTCAACTTCTCGCGTACGCCGATGATATTGATATAATGGGAAGAACACAGCGTGATGTCAATGGCGCCTTTGTGAGAATTGAGACAGAAGCGGCAAAAATGGGTTTAGCGGTAAATGAGGGAAAAACGAAGTATATGCTGTCTTCGAGGAAGGACACCCAACACCGACGGCTCGGACAGAACGTCACAATAGACGCATACAACTTCGAGGTAGTAAGGAGTTTGTCTACCTAGGCTCCGCTATAAACACGGGCAATAACACCAGCGCCGAGATCAGACGAAGAATAACTCTTGCTAATCGCTGTTTCTTTGGGCTAAGAAAGCAATTGAGTGGAAAAGCCCTCTCTCGAGCAACTAAGGTAAAATTGTACAACACCCTCATCATCCCAGTCCTGCTGTATGGTGCAGAAGCATGGACCTTGACAAAATCGGATGAAAGTGCCTTAGGCTGTTTCGAGAGGAAAGTTCTTCGGTCATCTTTGGCCCCGTGTGCATTGAAGGGGAATGGCGAAGAAGATAAACAGCGAACTTTACGGGTTGTACAACGACATGGACCTAGCCAGAAGGTCAAGGTCCAGAGACTCAGATGCTCGGTCATTTAGAGCGGATGGACACCAATGCTCCGGCCCGGAAAGCCTTCGACACTATTCCCGAGGGACGTAGGAGGAGAGGAAGACCGCGACTCAGATGGCGCACTCAAGTGGAAGAGGACCTCAATCAACTTGGAGTGCAAAACTGGAAACAGCTAGCTAGGGACCGAATGACATTTTATGACTTTTCGATGGGTTCTTTTTACACCATAAAATGTTTGCCCTGAATACAAAACTGGCACACAAATTGGTTGAGCAAATATACTAACTCTATTTAAGTACAGTGAACAACAGCTTAGTTTCTGAAAAGGATGAATGTTCCAAACGATTTATTCAATGTTTTAATTTTCAGCGCACAGCGATAGAAAAACTATTATACGAACGTACATATAAACCGAATGAACTGATATGCTTCCGTTGCAAGTTTCTTATCAACTGAACTCTAAACATTCGAATATAGTCCGACGTACCGGAATACTGATTGAAATTTCAACTTAGTGGAATCTCTTAAAATCTTTATCGCTTTATTGGAGAACAAAACAAAAGAATTTCGAAAGTGTGCTTTTGATTGACATGGAAACAATCACACAATCTTTTGTTTTATGAATTCAATTCTGCCACTGATTTCGATATGGACACGAGTTTAAATGTTGGGTTTTATATCAATACTGATGGTTTATCTCACATTCTATACTTTGCACTCAATGCCAAGCAATCAGAACAATTTTATTTGGGGATTTTTGAATGGCTATTGCTTATCTTTAAATTTTGAATAAATAAATGCATAAAGATAAAAATGCGAAGTGTGTTTTGTAAACAATTACAAGCCAAAAATCCAGAAAGATTGTACGTAAACAAAAACTTGAATACGAGATAAATTTCAAAGCATTCTTTATTTGTTGATCAAAGCAACGATGGAAGGATTATTCGTCATTCACGTGGAAAACAAAATTAGATACAAATTAAAATAAACCGATTTTATCGCAAATGATTTGTCATCTCGCGACGACACTTTTTAATGAACAAAAATGCTCAAATATGTGGTTGTTACAAATATCGTGTTACTTATATCGATGTTCCGCTAAAGCTATCTGGCATTGTTTCGTCATTATGTGTCCCTCTTGAATATTAACAACTTTCATAGCAATGACCGAGCCTCCAGCAAATATTTAACAGGTTTGTATTCGGCGCACGCATAGCAATAGCTGAATAATAAGTTAATAGGAAGTCGTACAAGAATAATTAACTATTTTTAGAAATGGGATTAGTATGTTAACACGTCTTTTTCTAGTTGTCAACCGAAAATCGATATATCACCAATCATTCGTCACTAAATAGAGCATTCGTACTTGTTGTCAACAATCACTGTTAATCTGAGGGGAACATTAACCACCCAAACGTTTTTGCTTCTATTATTTTTTTAGTGCACGATTTTATTTTTTATTTTATTTTTTGTTCTTTCAACTAATAGCCCAGGAGCCTCCATACAAGAAATGCCCGTTATCGCGCCCACTAAAATTTTAAATGAGGAATAAAAGATAACGCCAAGACGAATAAGATTTGCTTGGTCGGCGTGAATTTAGTTAGCCGGAAAGGCCGCGCATACCTGTTGCAATGTGGTGAATGACGAAGAAATACCATGACAACTCATAGCCTTGTCAAAAACCTTTTTAAACATCAAAAGCGTCCGTTACGTTTTTTCCGACCACGATGGAACAGCGTGAATTTTCCATTGTCATCTTACACAGACGGATGAGATTTTCTGGGATGCCAAAACTAGACATTGCTCTATATAGTTGTTCTCTATAGACGCTGTCATACGCGGCCTTGAAATCGATGAAAAGGTGGTATGTATCGATTTGAAGTTCTTGGGTCTTCTCCAAGATCTGCCTTAGGGTGAATATTTGATCGATGGTGGACTTTCCGGGTCTGAAGCCACACTGATAAGGACCTACCAGGTTGTTGACGAAGGGCTTCAAACGTTCACACAGCGCGGCAGACAAGATGTTATAGGCGATGTTAAGGAGACTTATACCTCTGTAGTTGGCGCAGTTCAGGAGATCTCCTTTTTTGAGGATCGGGCATACGATGCTGAGGTTCTATTTACTGGACATGCTTTCCTCCGACCAAATTTTGCAGATGAGCTGGTGCATGCTGCTAACCAAATCATCTCCAGCTGCTTTGTACAGTTCGGCGGCTAGCCCGTCTGCTCCAGCGGCTTTGTTCGACTTAAGTTTAGATATCGCTATCTTCACTTCGTCCATGTCGGATGGGTGGAATTGTTGGCCTTTTGCACCCAAATTGAATGGTTCTGTATTGCGACGGAGTTTTGGTCGTCATCGACATTATACAGCTTGGAAAAGTGGTCTTTCCATATCCTCAGCACTGACTGCGGTTCCACTACGATGTTCCCATGATGGTCTCTTACAGAGTTCAGTTCGGGGTGTATAAGCCCTTACCTTGGTTTGCTAGCTTTAAAGCTGCCGAAAGTATCGCGCAAACCAATTTTTTTGTATGAACAAAATTACTATAGTTTATAATAAAAAACAGTGCTTTAGTTCATAATAAAATCTGGTTTGCGCGATACTTTCGGCAGCTTTAAAGCAAGCAAACCAAGGTATTTTTACATCTAACATAAGGACGCGGGTAATGAAAGAAACAGGAATAGAATCCGTGATGATGGAGACATTTCGTCGTCATTCACCATATTGCAACAGGTATGCGCGGCTCCCCGCCTATAAAAAGCACTTTGGAAGGAGACAAAAACATGCGCCTGATGAAAAACTAGAATTAACAGAATTTAATGTTTCACAGATCAAAATGTACTTATATTCAATAGAAGCTATCTTTTTTTAAGTCTTTATGAATTTTTAACGTGAACGTACGAAATATTGTAACACAATACCACAACGAAACACTAAAGCTTGTTATTTGATATTAAAATAAATAATAATCTCAAGGCTTGAAGATAAAGTACAAAATTGACTTTCATGTTAGTTTTTTTTTGTTGATGACTCATTTGTTGATGTTAAATTGAGCGAAGTGCCTTTCCTTTTTTTACTGAAAATTTGTGATTGATGAATAAGTTTATATTGTTTGTTTTCATGTGTTGGTTAATTTAACAATTAACTTTTGAACTAACGATTATTGACAGAGAGATAATTTTTCCAACTTTCTTCTTACTTCCTCTAACTAAAGTAAAGCGCATTTGCTTGTCGGGTTTAAGGGTACACACAGTGCATTCAAGAGGACACAAGCGTCCACAGCAACCTCTGTCTACCAACTCCTTCTCTCCACTTCCCTGTGCCGAACATCGAGTGCCTACTTCCTGAACCAAAGATTGGGTTTCAAACTCAGTAGGAAGTTGTTGGCGGCAGCAAAAAGAGAGGGAAGGGGAGGGGGTATGCGTCCACTAAGGCATGCCTCCCTTTCAACAGGCGGCAGCGAAAGAACTCCCCAGATGGAATCAACAGGTGGCGTTTATAGTTTCAGTTAGGATGAAGTACTTAGTGAACACTTTATAGGGCTACTACGACATATTCGCAGCCCATGATAAAGAGCCCCTATAAAGAGTGGTTTGGCCGGCTCCTTCACTCTGTGGAATTTAACTAAGGACCTGGCCCTCGAGGTTGGGGGTCGTGCGTCGGAGTGACAATCCGGCCACATAAAGAAGAGATAGTTCCGAACCACCGAAGCCTAGAATACGGATGGAATTAATGATGACGACCCACACAAACGATTAAAGGATAACAAATTTCAGGTTTGCGCTTGGAGTGTTAGGACACTTAATAGACTACGTGCAGCCGAACAATTAAGCAGATATAACCTCCATTAAAGAAATGGAAAAGGATGAAGACAACAAAGACAGGTTCTACGTGCTCCTCGATAAGACCTTCGAGTAATGCCCTAAATATGACATTAAAATTGTCCTTGGAGACATTAATGCTTTGGTGTAATAATCGGACGACATAGCCTACGCGAAACCACCTCCGGTAACGGATTTAGGCTAATCGACTTCGCTGAGCAGCGAGACGTAATGGTAGCAAGTATGCGATTCCCAAATCTCGATATCCACAAGGAGACATGGAAATCTCCTGCTCAATCAACCGTCAATCAAATAGATCACATTTCGATCGACGCACGACACTTCTCTAGCATGCAACATGTCCGCACATCCCGTGTTTCCAACATTGACTCGGACCACTACCTTGTTGTAGCCAAGGTACGAATGCAGATATCCCGATCAAGGCCAACACGTGAAAATGCCAAGAGAAAATTCGACGTCAAACGTCGCAAGAGATTGCTAGATCCTTTTTCGATCGTGTCTCCGAAAACCTCCTTAAAAATCCTTTGCTGCCAGTACACAATGTAGAGAACCAGTGGCAACACTGTCCAGCAGCCATCAGAGATGCCGCCTATGACGTGCTGCGTGTTTGTGTTTCAGCCTTCAGCCTTACGATTACCTTACAAATTGTTGTTGTACATATGTCAGTCACGTCAAAAAAGCTGAGTGCGAAATCGAATCCAAAGTATTTTCACCTCAGTTCTCAGAGATCTCATGTCGTTTTCCATTGGTATTTTTTTGACATTTCTTCTTCTACCTCCAATGGAACGGGTATTCGATGTATGTGTCATTCTTCGGACGATTCTCTTTTCAAAACAGAAGAGTTCTGCTCTTCTAAGAAGCATTCCGTCTGTCAAAATCAGTCCAATGGAATGGTTTCAGACTTCTGAACTTTTCCGAATGCTTCTACACTACCAATGGAAAACGACATCAGAAAAAATTCATGGCGTTTTTAATTGGTAATCAGGAAGTTATAAAAAGCATTTTGAATGTGTTCAACTGGGCAAAAGTGACAGTTTTGATTCTGAAAAGAAGAGAGTTTCCCTTCTGATTTTAAAAATAGAATGTTTTTTTTTACATTCCAGATTGCCAATTTAAAACACCATCAGCTGAGATTTTTCGTTCCACTTAAAAAATCTCTGAGATCTCTGAAATATGTATTCGATTTATTTGTTATTTGGGCCACTGGCAGAACTACTTCGTCCCACTGTACACACTCTGAGCTTAAAGTGGCAAACAGCAAGTTTGTTAGCGTTTTACGATGAAAGAGGAATCACAAAAAAGTACGGCAAAAAAAAAACTAACATTCAAATTGTCTACAAAACGGCTTCTACAGTTTTTTGGTTTTTTAATTCATCTCGAAATCTGAGACATCTGAATTCAGCTATTTTACTATTCGTTTTCGTCTCCAATGGGTAAACAAATAGTAAAAACATAATTAATTTTGTTAATAAATGCACGTTAGAATTCGAATTCAAATGCTAATACCTAGTTTAACAAGAAATGTTAATTATCAAGCTTGTATGACAATGACAAGCTAAAAGACTCGAATGAGGTAAGTCAAAAAAAAAAACCTCTCAAAGCACCTTGCCTTAGATCATGTGTTGCTATTCGTCAGCATTTCATCTTTTAAACATTTCAATAGCTAATGGTTAAATTTAAAAGCAATGAGAATCACAACTGCTCAAGCATGCATGACCCAAACCCAAAGTTCGGAATCTGAATGTGATGCATAATTTTTGTACATATTTACTTTTGCACTCCTAATGAACTCAATTGAAATTAATTAAAGATTTATTACTTTTTGTAAACAAAAAATAACTTCGACTGTTTAAATATACAAAGAGAAACAAAAAGGATTATTCACCTGCCTTCATAACCAATAAATTATTCTTCAACAAAGAAATTAAATCGAGAGAAAGAGATGTCTTCCCTCACTGCGGTTCTCTAAGAATTCTAATTTCCAAAAAAGGTTTCTTGGCGAAAACCCAGTCCAGTACCTGTTGTTCAATCAATGCCAATTCGGTTCAAGGTCAGCAAAAAACAACAACTTTCGGGAGTGTGTGATCCATTCATAAGGCCGAAAAAGCCCACACAAAAACAAAATCAAGCAAACTCACTCTCTTTTGTTTTTATTTTTATCTCTCTCGGCATTGTTGTTTGGTTGGAAACTCGCTGCAGCTTGTAAGTGTAGCGGGAAATGATTATTTTTATCAAAACTCAAAGTTTACTTATCATTCTGGACATGACTTTTCTAGAGCTAAATATCTCGTTTTAATTATGCGCACGAAGTGGATCACAAATGGAAAATGGAAAAACAAAGACAACTGATAAATCGAATTGATGAATCATTGGCGATAGGCAACCCACACAAAAAAACCAAGTCTCAGTCTCAGTTTATCAAAATAAAACAAAAAAAAAAAGGTGAATTAAGAAATTAGCAACATGCATTGATTTAATGAGACCTATCTTGAAAGGTTGTCTAATCTTCAACGAAATTGCAGTAGCCGCTCAAATTATCAGCAATCACTTGAACTTACTTACGTAATGTCAAGTCAGGGACAAAATAGCAATAGTTTCGCAAAATATGTATGGCAATTATTTCAATTTCAGGCTGGTTAGTAAAGTACTTACATGTACCTTACATGACATGCCTTGACTTCAAAATCTTTGTCAGTTTGTTGATGTTTACTCTGCTTCACAAGTTCACAAATCGGTTTTTGCGACTCAATTGACGACGGGAAATGTTTGTTTTATTTAGTGAGACTATTTTTGGAATCGCTCTTGAAATAAGTTCAACGCACAATATCACAGATTCAACTTGCTTTTAACACTGTTTAGAATTTATGATTTTTCTTACTTTGCGGTGTATTAAGCCACAAGGGAATTGATTAACAATGATTATTTATTTATTCGAATCAAAAATATTTACAATCGAACCGTAAGAAGGCAAGATTCAAGCTTCGGCTCGGAACAACCTTGCTGATGAATTGGTGAGCTACAGCTACAGCTGAGCTGATTTGAAGATTTCTCAGCGAGCGAAATGCGAATTTTTTCTGCTGGCTGACGTTTACTTGACGTTTTCTCTGTTATAGTGACAGTGTTCGCGAATGTATACTTTTTTATTTGTCACAGTACCGGCCACTAATATTTTGTTTGTTTTACATCAAACTTTCATAAAAATATGATTAATTAAAAATTATTGGGCCTATCGATTTATTATTGTATCACCTCACAGTACACAGAATATAAGGTATTATGATGCGCATCTGTCAGAGACCAAGATGACAGAAGTGAGGAAAGGCACAAAAAGAAATGCCGATAAGACAACAACAATTTTTGTTTTGTTCTGACATTTAAGGCTAAATCACAAAGACGCTTCAGCTTCGGCTTCGTCTGCGTTACGATGCACCCGCTTTGCGTTTGCTTTGAATGACAGTTCTCCCTCCATCACATCATCATCCCTCCAAAACAGCTTTGCCACTTTACTCTTTTTGATTTTTGAAAAACTTTGAAAAACTACTACCTACTTTGCACCATCAAGAATTTCTTAAAATCTACTTCACTCAGAAAAAATTTAATTCGATTTTACTTCATATTTCTAAAATCCGCTTCGATTAACTCATTAAGACATAATCTTATGCCTACAGTTTACAGTGAAAAATCGCACGCCTTCATCATATTTCTCCTATTTTCATCAGGAAAATATATTAGTGACATCGCAATAAAGTTTCTATCGTTATATATGCGAACAATAAGTGGACACAGTTTACAAACACGAAATATTAACCCATACAAATACGCAAAGAATAAGTTACGTCCTTATATTGAATTGTTTAATACTTCAGACCGCGTGGGACTTGCGTTAAAATGTTGGTTGAATTTAACCAATAGTGTCATATTTTAGCCTGCTAGTTAATATTTAACACATTTTATCCACCATGTAGTGTCAAAATTACCTAAATCGAACATTTAACACAATTCGGACACAATTCCAGATGAACTTTAAATAATAACTGTTTCTCTGTGCGACAATGTATCCAAGGCCAATATAATATACACTTCATATTTTAAAATCTACTTCGCTTTTTCTCAATCTTCTTCGCTTTATTCCCAAATCTACTTCGTTTCCTTTTTTTTTCAAGTGGTAACGCTGCTCCAAAAACAAATGAATTCTGTGTGTGTATTTTTTTCTTAAACAGCTGTTGAGCTGTCAGACAAAGCAAAAGTTCAGCATATTTGAACTAGAGCTTCCGTTTGGAGTCACGTTACGTACGAAACGTGAGGTCGAAGCGTCTTTGTGATAGCAAGCATTGAATTCCTATAGCTGAACTCGTAAACGTCAGGCGAAGCTGAAGCTGAAAGCGCCGTTGTGATCTTTCAGCCTGTAGGTCGTCTGAAAAATGGTGTACATCATGCGCGCGAAAGGCACGAAAACGAAAGGCCGATAAGACAACAACAATTTTTGTTTTGTTCTGACATTTAGGTCTCTGAAATGTGACATATTGCGCGAACTTTGGGGAAGAAAATCGGGAATATATAATTATACCTTGTACTCTGTGTACTGTGGTATCACCTTACTTAATTTTTCAAGCTCTTGAGATTATGATCTGCCTCTTCATATCTTTTTCGGTTCGTCCATACATAAAAGGGGTATTCACGTAAACGCGGAAACCCCATAGAAACCGTAGAAACCGTAGAATTTTCTATCGGTAGAAATGAGCTGTCAAAATTTGTATGGGAAAAATTTTCTGCAAATCGTAGAATTTTATCTCACAAATTTGAAGCAGAAACTGCAGAAAAAACCTGAGAAAATGTATGACGTTTATTTTGACGTTTAATTTGGCGCCCATTTCATCTTTTCTCCAACTGAACTGACATAAGCGGGAAGTTCTCGTCAAATTAAATCAACAAAAAAAAAATATCAATCAGAATCAACAAACAAATGAATGAATGAATGAATTTTATTTTAAAACTACTTCTTGGCATCTTGAAGAGCAAAAATTAAAATGTAATTAGAATAAAAAAAACAATCACTTTGACATAAATTATCGAATGACGTGAATAGAACAAATTCACTTTGACGTATAACAAACAGCTGTTTGTTTTCCTTGTTTACGCAACTATTTTCTGCTGGGGTGTTCATTTAAATCTTTTGCGGAATTTTCTATTTTCGGCAAAGTAGAAAATTATCTCGTTACGTGAATACCCTTAAAATAAATTATGCATTGGCGTAAATTATAGTCGGCTAATGAACAATTTTAGTGTGATACTAGCTTAAAATGAAGTTTGAGTCATGACTGAAACGTCATTTTAAGCTAGTACCACACTAAAATTATTCATTAGCGGACTATAATTTTGCGCCATTATTTTTTACTCCTATGGTTAACAGTTATTAACAAATCCCAAGATGTTTTGTTATAACTGAAACATAACCACTAGAAAAATGATCGAAAATGAAACACTATTTTATATATTACGTAATTTTTTATTGTTTCTTGTATTTTGTTTTCATTACATCGACAGCTGTTTTTTTTTCTTTTTGATTCGTTAATAATTTTTATTTTTATATATTCTCATTTTTAAATAGTCATCTATTTTTTTTTTGTATTTGTTTTAGAAATTTAATATTAATAAACTCTAGTGAATAAACATTTATTTTAATAATAATAATTAATTGAAGAAATAAACTTTGTATCAATCTTCTTTTTTTGTGTTTGATAATAATACAAAAATATAGAGAATTAAATAAATAATTCACATAAATTAGTTATCTACTACATAAGTAATCGATTTCAAGAAACAGATAGAAAGTATTTAAGTGATAAGAATAGATAAGAATTAAGAACAAATTCAATAGAAACAAATTCGTGACAGTAAAATATTTCAAAGTAGTATTTTTGTTTTTTGTTTTTACTATTTTCCATCGCATACATATAAAACATTATAAACATTTAGTGATTTATTTAATCAAGCCTTTTCATCCGTCTCATACATATAAACATGAATTCTATTACATTTTTTTGTTTTTTATATTATCCTCTTAAATCAAACCATTTTACACATATTGTACATTTTTTTTTTTCATTTATAGAAGATTAATTAGACTGCTATTACACCATGACTCTTAAGTCATGACTCACATTTTGGCATCCGTCTTTAATTCAGATTTACTTGAAATGAAATGAAAAACATTCTTTCTCACACTTTCGAATAGCAAGGTATACAAGTGAACTGGAACTTCAAAAATGAGTCGTATATAAATTTGCCTGCGATTCACCCGGCATAGTATTTTCCTTTTCATCTTTTCCAAATTTTGTATCCCTTTTGTACCAACGTAGTTCGAAAAGAGTCACGACTCAAGAGTCGTCGTGTAAAAGCAGTCTTAATAACGAAGATAGGTTAGTTAAGACTTTTTGTTTACTATATTTTTCTTTTTTTTTCCCTGCAACCAGTTAATACTTTTTTGTTGAGTTTTTTTTTCATCGGAAATTTGAAGAGATTGTTTTCACAGAATTAAAATTGTTTTTATAGTTTTATCCGGTGTTTTTGTTGTTTTTAAATATACATTTATGTTGTACAACATTTTTTTTTAACTAAGACAGTCTATAAAATATTTTTGTATTAAATGTTTTTTTTTTTTCTATGAAAAGGTGAGCTTTAAAATCGGTATTTACATTAATTTGTTTAGTTATATAGTTTTATTTTTAAGTATTTTTTTTTTTTTTTTTTAAATGTTGTCAGGTAAACAAGTTAGATCCTCTTATTTATTAGCAAGAACAAAATATTGTTTTCTTTTCCATATTAAATTTTTGTTTAACAATTGATTTATTAGATTATCGCTTTTTTCTTAAAGTTATTAGTTTTGCATTTTTTTATTTATAATCACAATAAGTATTCAAATAAGTTTTTTGTTTATATTTAAACTATCGATTATACAAATTAAAAGACAAGTTTTAAAATATTTTGTTTTAAGTAGGTTTTTTTATCAACAATTTGTCTTTATTTTTATAACAATTTATATTTTTTATGAAGGAATATGTTTGTGGAGATATGTTATGAAATAATGAAAAAGCATCTAAGACATTCAACATATCTGAATTCGAAGTGTTTTTGTTTCCTGGACACAAACTATGTTTACATCTGCCATGAAATCGAGACTAAGCGAAACAGATTAACAAATAAATCAGATTTATTTTGATATTCTGAGATTTATTTTGACATTTGTAGCAAAACTTAACAACGCAAAATAAAAGTGGAATGGTTTTTCATTTTATTGATAATATCGATTTTAAGAGATCAAACACCTTTTGACAGATGTCAACAGCCAAGAACGTGCATGACATGATACAGTCTAGCAATGGAGAACTGGGGCCCTACTCTGTAATTCGTTGCGAAAGAAAATATTTTCGAAAACGAATATTTTGTAATCTCTATTCCTAATGCGGATTAGAAATCTAGTGCCTACGGAAAGACAAATCCGCATTCGGATTTTTCGTTCCTGCCAATGCGTTTCCGAATGTCATTAGCGTTCGAAAACGGAAATTTTGTTTCTACATCAAGAAAAGTATTCGAAGATCGTTTTGAAAGGACCCAAAAGGAGAAATTCTGTTGTGTTGTGTGAAATACATAAAATGTTAGTAAGGAAATTATAATTTTATTCAAAATTTAAGCAAATAAATTACACGGAATCATCGGTCAAAAATATGCATACAAAACAAAAACAAATTTGAAATTATGGTGGAGTTTATGTGTGCTCATCCCGATTTGGCCAAGGGACGTTTCAACGCATCGGTCGTTAGAAACACTTCCAACAATTTGTGGAACAGAGTTATCGTCTTCTTTAAAAGCGGAAGGACCACCAATGCGAAACGCTATCATTATGTTTACCTTCTATAATACATTTCAAAAATATTTGGTTTATCGCGTTTTATTCTTCGTTCAATTCTCTCTATTTTCTTCATCCATTGATAAAGCAACCGCATCCATTTTTAAGTTTTTATTGAATGATATTTTCTTTAAGGCCGTGTGCGAATTGGATGAACTGCGGTTAAAAATGGATGAATTTTTAACCACCCCTGTCATATTTTAACCTGCTCCGCAGCTAGTCTAATTTTTAACACATTTTATTCAAATTTTAACCAAATGTCAAGTTTTAACCACTTTTTAACCCAATTCGCACACGGCCTAAGAATTAATTTGAACTTTCTTTTCTTGTTTGTAATTGGTTTTGATTTTTGCTTTGACAGATCTCGTGAGAAATACTTCGAGACTCGGCAAATCTATTCTATAAATAGAAATAGTACTAGATGATTTTTTGTTCGATTCGAACATTTTACAGAGTACGAATTCATAAACGAATCGAAAATCAGGGCCGAACTACCGCTCACGCTTACTGAACGAGTGAGTGAGTCTCATCAGTGATCGAACGATCGAGTAAAGACTTTGAGATGATGACATTCGTTAGGTCACGTATCGATTGAGAATTAAAAATTGTAGTAGTTTTTAGCGAGTCACGATAATTTTGAAGAATTTTGAGAGGTTTGACCAATAAAAAAACAAAACATGAGCGAAATAATGAAAAAAACACAGTTTGACTGTTCTCGAGAGGAAAATCTTGCCCTTAATAAATTAATTGGCTAAGAAAAAATTAAATTTTTTTCTTAGAAAGTTCCTCCCATCAGTGAGATGTTTATGTGTCGAATAAAATTCAGTTCGATAACTGAGGAGAGAATTGAAAATGTTTGTACTAGAAGCTCGATACAGAACTCAAACATACACAATTCAGTTACGTATTATTCGATAACGGATGGCGTAATTCGGCCCCAGATTCGAATAGGATTGGCTTTCGAAACGAATTACAGAGATTGGCCCCTGCTTTCTTACAGAAAAATGTAGAAACAAAAGCAAGAAGATACGTTTAAAGGATCAAATAGTGTTTCCACTCCACTTGACACTGCGCCAGGCCCTCTTTGGATTAGCCCAAAACTTTTAAAAACCTACAACTAAATCGGGTGAAAATTTAAATGCTAGATGATCAGGATTATTTCTAACACATTAGCTGTTGACATTGACAATCAAAATCACACAGTTTTGACAGAACTGTATAATCTGAACATGATGAACGCACTTGACGTACTTTTCTTCAGTTTCTTTCAGTATGCGTCTAGTACAAAAAAAGGCATCGAACAAAAAAACTGAACGATATATTTAGTGAGATTTGCATTTTTCCTTTAAATGAAATTTTCAGAGGGTTAGGACCTTAAATTTAAAGAGATTTTTACTTATTGAAGAGATCATGGGGCCTTGGCATCTTACACTAGGTAAACTTAAATTATTGTGCCTCCTAGAGAATAGTTAGACATTCTTTGAACTCCATATTGAGTATCTAAATGAAATGATTTTTTCAAAAGGTCCTCTACTTGATTAAGAAATGTCAGGTTAAATCTAACAATGAGGTTTTAATAACTCGATATTTATTAAAAATGTGATCATCCCTCCGCGTTTGTTTATCCATACAAAAATATACTTTTTCTATTTGTTTTTGCAAAACTACTTTTTTTTTTTAATGAAGAATATTAGTACTTTATTTACTTATCGTTGTTTGTTGCGTTCATTTTGAGAAGAAAATACGTTAAAAGAGATTTTTTTTAATAAAATTGAAGCAGCAACAAAATGTCTTATTTGATTGTTCTTAGATTTGGCTTGTTTTTGTTTTCTCTTTTTGCAAGTTAAAGTAATTAAAAATTCTTCATAATAACATAGCTAATGTACATAATAAAACGAATATTTAAATGGCATTTTTTTTGTTTTGTGTTTTTGTTATAATAATTTTTAATTTATTTATGTACTCAATTTTATTAGAATAAATTTATCACTTTTTTTACATATTATTTGTTTAACTTAAAAAAAATAAGCTTTTGTTAAACTAATTAAATGACTTTAGACAAAAGTATAGCTAAAAAATATATTTTATATTAAAAAAAAAAATTAAAATAAATTCGAAAGAAAATCTAGTACGATTTAATCGCAAACGAGAAACAAAAGTACAAAATAAAAAAAAAAAACTATAAGTAATTATAATTATATTATTTTTATTAATTTTTTTTTACATTAAATAAAATGTTAAAATATTTGTAGTACTTTATAGGAATATAATAGGTGAATAATGCTTTTCAAGCATAATAAAAGGACATACACAATGAATAGTTTCTGATCGAGCTGCCTTCGGTTGAATATTGATAAATATCGTTTGTTAGGAATGATACTCCTAGTTCAATGAAATAAACAAAAAAAAAATAAATAAAGCTAAAAGTAAAAGTAACTCATTCAAAATCTATAAACAATGGCGCAAAATTACAGTCCGCTTATGAAAAATTTAAAGAAAATTTAGTGTGATGCTAGCCTAAAATGACGGTTCTGTCAAGTCTCAACTCATTTTAAACTAGCATCCCACTAAATTCTCTTAAAATTGTTCACTATCGGACTTGCGCCATTATATATAACGTAAAAACTAGAGGAGATTGTTAGGTGGAACAGCTTTAAGGTCGTGTGTGAATTGCGTTAAAATTTGTATAGAAACTTGACGTTTGGTTAAAAAAGGGAACAAATTTAGCCATTTGCTGTGTGAATTGTGTTAAAAGGCATTTTTTAACCAACATTTTTGTGTAGTACTAAGAAATTTCCTGATAATTTAAGAAATTTCCCTCAACAAAAAATGTTTTTATTCTTATAGGTAAAATAATTATATGTACAAAACCAAAGTTTAAGCAACAAATTTCATGAAGAGTCACTTAATAACAAACAAACTTTGTTTTATTTATTTTTCTAGATTTTGCAGTGGTAATATGATATTTTGAAGCAACAGTAAAGAAATCTTCAAACAAAAATTTCCCTTTTTGGATGATTGTTTTTTTTCCGTGTGGCAACACTGCAAAACATGCTTTAACAGCTATATCTGTTATTATTCTCAAAAGAAAGAGCAATTATTTCATTTTTGCTTTTCAAAATATGATGAATTTCAAGTATTTTATTTTAATCTCTTGTAATATCGATGCAATTATTAATAAGTTATTACATAGAACTAAATAAATCGGAGAAGAACAGAATAAAACAACAAAACAGAAGCAAACTTCTCTATCGTTCATGAGAAGAAAGGATACGTCCTGTTCCACAACAGGATACATTTTAACCCATTTTATTCAACAAGCTACTGTCAAGTTTTAACCAAACGTCAAGTTTTAATACACATTTTAACGCAATTCACACACGGCCTAATACGTTTCATAACGTCCTTGGGTAATAGTTTTGACAGCTAGGAAAATGGGAAATTTACGTCAGAAAAGGGGAAATTTTATGGTATACTTTTTCCGGCCGCTTCTGTATGTCTTTTGCCTCGTATTTAATTCGTGGTAAGGAGGACCAGAAAAGGGCAATATAAATATGAAGGAAAATAACGATAATAAATAAAATTGGGAAATGAGATCAGGCGGCGCTCAACTTTGATTATTTTTTTCCAGCAGCAGGGACAAAAAGGATCAGAAGGAACTTCTGGACAAGGAGGATAATATTACCTCTTCTCTTTAATCTTAATATGTTACTTGACTCAAACTTCAAGGATTTTTCTTTAACATTTTAACTCTGGCCACAAAAAATATATTTATATAAATTTCAATAACCTACCTGACACATGGTGCATTACAGCATCATTAATGACGAAACCATCACAAGAGAAAAACCTGACTTGCCTCTGCACAATCCATACAACTCAGCTTAAACATTCGAATGAACTCCACTACTGCCCGAACCGCCAGTTATATTAGCCGTTACCGGTGCAATTGAGGTCGTTGACGATGTCACCACACTCGCAATCGAAGCCGCATTCGAAATACCACCCCCAATCGAATTGCTGTTAGCAGCAGCATCAACTTTTATCCGAATCTCTTCCTTGCGACGGGTCACTCCCAAGAGTTCGTCACTGAGATCACTGCAAATTCGCAAAAGCATTGAATTTTGTTCTCGCAAATGCCGCAACACATCCGGCATGTTCTTGTTGTCATGCTTAAACGACACATGACGCAACGACACCGAATCAGAATCGACAACACTTGTATTTGAGACTGCAGCTAGAGACGCCGGTGGCAGTGGTGTTAAATTGTGCTGACTGAAATCGGGTGATTGCGAGTTGCGTGGGGTATTCGGTTTGCGATAGACTTCAAAAGCACTAACTCGCTGCGTCGACTGTAAGCCGCCTGAAATTGCATTGTATCGTGGCTGTTGTGGTTGAGATTGAGAACCTGATGTTGGTAGAGTAACGCTGCCCGAGTGCTCAGCGTCTGAAGTTAATTGTTCATTTGTGGCCTGCGAGTGGGGAAAAAATGGTATAAGTTTTCTATTTGGGTGCAAGAAAGAAGGTAACAAGAAAGCAAAGAAGAAACAAAAAACATACTGGAAAGTGTGCAAAATCGGCAAATCCAGTCGTCTGGAGATCAAAACTAGCCTGAGCAGTGATCTATAAAATTAAAAAATGACTTTCGCGAACATTCGTCTTAAGAGTTGTGAAAAACCAAAAATTACCTCAGGTTGCGAAGAAGGTCCACCTAGCTTGAATTTGTTTAAATCCAAACTGCTGCTGCGTCCATGGCGATGTGGTCGCGGTGGCGGCAATGGTGGCGGATCTTTTTTGGATACAACTCCATCGACACCGGCTTCACTACCCAGTGCATTGTTTGATCCGATGCTTGGCTCACGCTGTGGTGGAGGAGGGATAGCGCCGATATTTTTTGCTGGTAGTTTTTTTGCTTGTGGACGTTGAATTGCTCGCAAGTCGTTATTTTGCAAGGAGTCACGATGATGGGATGACGTCATTGAAGCTGGCAGCGGAGGGACCTGCGATGATGGTGGCGGTTGGTTTGACTGTTGTTGTGGCTTAGGACTGGCGTCGTTGCTCTCGCGCAATACACCCGAACTTGTGTCGTAGACTAGATTTTCGGACTTTCTTGAGAGCCGCAACGCAACTTCGTCATCGGCAACGGCAACTGGAACCACATCGGTACCCGCAACTGGGGTAACTCGCAACGGAACTGGGTGCAAAATTTGTGGATCTGAAACAACAGCCTGAGCGGTGCGTTTCATATCGAAATTAACTGGCTTCGGGCCGGGACTATCTGACACCGGCGAATCCATATATTTTGTCCATTCGTCAAGAGAGACCTTCCAAAGATTAGCTGCCAACGGTGGTGGTGTCGTAGTCGGCTCGGCTACACTCGGCGAATTTGATATACTTCGATTTCGCACTGGTGGCGGCGGCGAGACTACTGCCACTTGCTGCTGAGTAGCTCCAACAGCAGCGTTCAGTGGTTGTTTTGAACTTCCTGTTGCTGCTGTTGAACTGGCTTGCGAAGAAGTCGATAGGGTGCTCATGTTCATGGCATTCTTCTCCGAACGCGACGGAACTCGCTTGAGATCCGGATCAATGGCGGAAGCAGGAGCATTCGCAGCTGCAGCAGTGCTTGGAGCTACTACTTGTTTTATAGTATTATCGGTATTGTCATCTTCGTCGTCGTCATTTAAGTGTAAAAGATCAGCCTCGGGAGGCTCAGCTGCAATAGACTGCGATTGATTGGCCTGCACCAAAACACTCGGATGGAGGCAAGCTGGCAGTACAGCCGGCAGTGGGAGATTGTGGCGACGGAGCACTACCAAGTGCATAGCTGCCGTGAATTCGGCCAAACTAAGTGCACCGTCGCGAGTTACATCGCACAGTTGCCAGATATGGCGCAGTTCTTTGACTGGAATTTGAGATTTTTCAAAGAAAACTCTGGAATAGGGAAGAATCGTAAGTGGGTTTCATTTTTATTTGACTGAAAGTCATACCGAGCAATGTGACCAGAAAGCAGTCCATTCGGATCATGCTGCACAGCCTTGAATTGTTTCTGGTAGTATTCCCTTTGTTCAGGTGTTATTTGATAGTAGAACGGATCGCCTTCGTTGTCATCATCAGAACTATGGCGATCGGATGATTCTTCTTCTGTGCCTAGAAGTTGCCGGTGTTCATCGCCTAGTAGTCCTTGCCAGAGAGATTCTTTTGCCCATGGTCGTTCGGCGACACTATTGGTTGGCGTTGGACTGTCGCTGTTTGTGCTCCAGGCTTCGGGAGAACCCCCACCGGCGGCGGCGGCGGCAACACCACCTCCTCGATGACGATGCTGGAATTTTTGTAAAAAAAAAAAAAGAAGAAAATAGACTACCGATAAGCTCTTCACGTCAAAACAACAAATGGACAAACGAGATGGATCATTCCACACAAAGAACAAAACGATAACGGCTGCTGACGCAATTGCCAAACTGAGAGTAGTCTTTTATATTTACGTTCATTTCGACTTGCGTAAGACGCAGCATCATATGTTTTAAATTCTCGTGAAAACAAAAGAAGATAAGAAAAGAACAGTCTTAGATTTAAAATCACCCACTCACCGGTTCTCTTCCGCTACTCGATTCGTTATGTTCCACCTCCGAATCGGTGCTGGGGACATCGGAATTCGTAGGATCAACCAACTGTGTGCTGGTGGTGTCGAACCAAGACCCACGACGAGGAACTGCAATTCCCTTATTACTTCCAATAGACGAGGTGCCACTGATTGACATGCCATTCGTTTGCAATGCATCTGAACGTGCCATTGTCGAGGCAATTGGTGACGTAGACTCCAACTTCCAGCTAAATCTAGGCAGTGGCAAATTCACCGATGAGGAAATCAATTCGGTGCGTAGTGGCATTGAGGCTTGGTAAGCGGCAATGAGTTTCAAACACGAGTAAAATTGTGACCGAGAGATGTGCAGTGCTGTCTGTGGGATGCCTGATAATGATGTTATCTGGAAGAGAGAATTTTTGGCTAGAGAGAAAAAAAAGAACAATTTTAGAGAAGATCAAACGCACCTCACGGATAACGTCATTGGAGAGATTCGCTGATCGGTAGAGTTCGGTGGCTTTTAGCATCGGAATTTTGCCCGTTTTCTCAATGTCACAGCACAAGAACAAATCGCCAAAATACCGGGACTCGGTTTCGGTTAAAGCCACCGCTTCCATTGTCTTGTTTTTGGTGTTTCAAGTGGAATTTTGCACACACAAAAATAGATCTCGAGTTATTTTATTCTTTTCTCTTTGCTTCAGCCTAGAACTTCTCAAACTCCAGCACAGAGTTGTTTTTGGGGCGGAGGCAGAGTGTTGCCTAGTCCTGAAGCAAAATATTGTGCGCTGCAGGCAGGGGTTCTTCTACTGCTGCGATTAGATAGATTAATTTTTTTTTTTTCTTTCCAGAAGAAACTTGCTGAGGTGTTCTACGAAGGATAGAAGGGAAAACGTATTTTCGTCAATATCTGACCACAATTCGGAGGGACGAGTGAAGGATGTTTATTTTAGTATTCGAAAGGAAAATTTTTCAGAATTTTTTTCTTTGAGGAGGAAAACTTTTACAAATGATTTCTCATCAATGGACTTCTTTTTTTGAACGAATTTTTGTGGTGCACGTATTTTTTTGACATTTCGAATTCGAATTTTCTTGTTTTTTCTTTAACGCAATATTTATTGGGCAGTCCTTTTTGTGTTTGGCGTACTTCGAAATTTGCTGTTGCATTTTTGTGTATCGGATAGTTTGTTTTCAAACCTTTGTTTTTTGTTGTTGCTTTATTTTGACAAGTCGATGGGTTTGTTTGATTAGAACAAAATTGAATGCAAGAATTATTCTTAATTTTTGCTGACAAAAGTTATTCTGACACATGCCGTTTTTTTAGCAAAGATTCTTGCTATCATGACGGCTCTTTGAAATCAAAATTGCTGTTTGATGGGATCTATCATTTAAAATGCAAGCACTACCAATTAACAATTTAACACAGCTCCTTTCTTCACAGTTTTTGTAGTTTTTCCCTACAAATTCAGAGAGTACCACTATCACTACAAATTCATTGTTCATGTATACTATACTGCCTGTTTCGAACAATCTACAAGGCTTTGTGGTTGAAGCTGGGAAAATGCGTCTTAGACCGTGCGAGAATTGTGTTTGAATGTTGGTGTAATTTAACCACTACTGTCATATTTTAGCCCGCTCCACAGCACATCTTAGTCAAGACATTGTTAAACACTGTAAAAAGATTTGGCCTTGGCTCTTCGAAGCTGTCATCATCCTTTTCAATTAGAGATAATGGAAAGTTGTCATTATGATCAAAGCTTGTTTGATATTCCTATGACAAATACCGTGTTTACATGACACGAATTATGTCTTTTTTGGTTCAAGAAACGGTAGGAAGTATGTGCACAGATGTACCTTTACCAAACGTTAAAACCGCCAAGGACAGTTTTAATGTCATAGCTAGGACATTGCTCATACATTTTGTCAAGGAGCTCGTAGAACTCGTCTTTGGTGTCGTCCTTTTTCTCTTCTGTGGGGGCATGCGCACCTAATGTTGCCGAATTTAGCCTTGATTCGGATTGTCGTGCTGCGTTCGCTTACACATTTGAAGCTCAATACTTTTTGCCTGAGTCTGCTTCCCACGACGAATCCGCATCCAAAGAGTCGCTGTTGTTGCTCTCGGTAACAATCACCATAGTAAATGTAGCAGTTTCTCATCCTCCATTGCCCGGTCCATCCCATCGCGTTTCCTGGATAGCGGTAATGTCTGCTTTGTAGCAGTTGAGGTCTTTGCTAATTGTTCGGTAGCACCTAACATTCCACGTTCATATACGAAATTCGTTGTCCTTTATACATTTTCTTTGATCGTCATCAGTGTATCCGTCCCTTCCAGTTAGTTTTCAGCCTAACTGGAACTGAAGACGCCACCGTTGATTCCAAATAAGAAATTAATTCACTGCCGTCCCACGATGGGAGTGCTTGGTGGGAACACTCCTTCGTTGTGTCTAACTTCATTCATTTTATTTTTGATATTTATTTCATTTAATTGTTCATGTGCACAAATTCATCTTGAGCACTCTCAATGCACTGAACTGCACAGAAACACAAATCTATTTTTGCAATTGCAAAATGTCTTTGGGTATTTTTAGATCAGTTACATCAAAACCATTGTAGCTGCATCTTCAAAGTACTCTTGGTCGTAAGTTTTGAGCAAAATGATTATATAAAGAAGGGAAAAAACTAAGATAATAATTTTCCGTTCTTTTTTCTACTAAAACCACATTTAAGGATAATACAAAAAGATGGCACTTGACGAGAAACTAGTCGCAAACTACAAGAAATTCCAAGTAAAACAATTGTTTTCTACAAGTCTCAATATTAATTTTGGTTTATTTTGCCTTTTATCTATTTTCAGGCTCCTAATGACTTGCCTGTTTTCCTCAAAGGAGGCCCAGCTGATAAAATACTATTTGGCTTGACAGTGGCTCTTTGCGGTCTTGGAATTATGGGTTTCGTAAAATTGACATATGATTTGGGATTCAAGAAGAAGTCTGGTTAAAATGTGAACTCCATAAATGTATTTATGTTGAGCATAATAATTCCGTTTGAATATAAGATCAGTGAATAAGTAAAATTGTGTTTTCTTTCCATATGGAAAAAGCAGTGATATTTTAACTTAATAGAAGGGAACGATAAAAGTGATAAGAAGTGTCATGTGTCACACATTTCAGTTAAAAGAAAAACTCTTCGCTTTCCTTTTAATCCGTGTATCCAACAATTATGGCAACTTAAAGAGAGTAGGTATAATGTACTTACTTACTTACTTAAGGTGGCGCTACAGTCCATTGTGGACTTGGGCCTCAATTAACAGTCTCCGCCAGCTAGCTCGGTCCTTAGCTAGTTGTCTCCAGTTTTGCACTCCAAGTTGATTGAGGTCCTCTTCCACTTGTGTGCGCCACCTGAGTCACGGTCTTCCTCTCTTCCTACGTCCCTCGGGAATAGTGTCGAAAGCTTTCCGGGCCGGAGCATTGGTGTCCACCCGCTCTAAGTGACCGAGCCATCTGAGTCTCTGGACCCTGACCCTTCTGGCTAGGTCCATGTCGTTGTACAACCCGTAAAGTCCGCTGTTATATCTTCTTCGCCATTCCCCTTCAATGCACACGGGGCCGTAGATAACCCGAAGAACTCTCCTCTCGAAATAGCCTAAGGCACTTTCATCCGATTTTGTCAGGGTCCATGCTTCTGCACCATACAGCAGGACTGGGATGATGAGTGTGTTGTACAGTTTTACCTTAGTTGCTCGAGAGAGGGCTTTTCCACTCAATTGCTTTCTTAGCCTAAAGAAACAGCGATTAGCAAGAGTTATTCTTCGTCTGATCTCGGCGCTGGTGTTATTGCCCGTGTTTACAGCGGACCCTAGGTAGACAAACTCCTTTACTACCTCGAAGTTGTATGCGTCTATCTTGCAGTTTTGTCCGAGCCGTCGGTGTTGGGTGTCCTTCCTCGAAGACAGCATATACTTCGGTTTTCCCCCATTTACCGCTAAATAAATAGAGTGGCGCCACAGCTATTGAACAGCCAAGGCCTAAGTGGCTTACTCTGCGTGTTAAGTGCGTGTGAAGAATTGAGGGGACCTACAATTTAACGCCGATTCCGAACGGCAAAGTTGAGAAGCACTTTTTCATGACAGATGATACTCTTCGAAGTTTTGTCAATTCTTCGCAAGAGGCAGTGCCCGTGAAAGATGAAATAAAAACTATGGGCCAACGCACCTAACCACTAAGCTACGGACACTACCTCCTCACAATTTAGCCAGCTTAATATTGGGCCAGTTCCACCTAACAACATCTCACTAAGATCTCAGAGATCTCAGAGATTTTTTAGGTGGAACAAGAAATCTCAGCTGAGAACTGAGATTTTTTTTCTGAGATCTCTGAGATGAAATTATTTTGGATTCGATTTCTCACTCAGCTATTTTGACGTGGCTGACATATTTGCAACAACAATTTGTAAGGTAACCAATATATTTCAATGAAAACTGAGAATTATGTTCCACCAAATGATTTTGGCTCAGTCAAAGTAACATTGATATTGTACAGTACATTTTTTCGCAGCTAAATTTTGACATTTGTTTGGGTTTCCTTCGGCTTTGAATAATCTTGAGTTGTAGAAGCAAGCTGGCAATCGATTGTGGCGCCATCTTGAAAGGTTTAAAAAAAAAATTTAAAAGAGTTGAGATAAATATTGTCAAGATACAATTTAGTTAAGCGCGATCTGCTTCCCGGCATTTAAACAAAAATAGATGAAGTTGCATAGTATAGACCAAGGTTTATGATCTGGACTTTTTATCTCCTGTCTTTCTCTAACACAAAATTTGAGTAGGTATTCGTTTGTGTTGTAGTTTGTAGATCAAAATGAAGACGCGCGTAAATCTATAAAAAAATAAGTTAATATACTTTTTGGTTTGAGGAGTACTGATTTACTTCACAGCCACTCAAACATGTTCCCTCCCTTTTTTTTCTAATCAGACATTTCTCTTGACACATTTGTCAATTTCCTTGCAAAATGCAAACGGAGTGAACTCTTCTCTTTGTGATTATTTTTTGCTCAAGAAAATTATTTTAGTTTCAATTTTGTTTATAAATAAAGTTTTAAAAACATCTAAACATTTAAAAATAAACAAAAATATGTTCCTTAAAAGTGGTTGATCTCGAAAAATTCAAATAAACTACTATTTTTGTGGTTTCTTGTGTGTGTATGGGTCCTCTGCATTTTTACATAGAATAAGATAATCCTCCAAGCCAATTCAATTAATTCTTTTTTTTTGTAATCATTAAAACAATAAAAATTAACCAAAATAACAAAACAAAAACAATGGAACCCAACGATGAGGTTGTTGAACGCCAAAAACTCGTCCCAAATGACATCGAAACCGAAGAGGAACCCAACAGCCAAGTGACCACAGCCCCACAGAGTGCCCCCAAATCCGCCCCAACTCCAGCCTCTCCAGTCACAATTCCAAAGGTTAATGTATGTGATAACGCGAATTATTACTAAATGAAAGAAAAAAATATATTTTTCTATTTTTTTTTTTTTTTTTAGATTAAAAGCACTTCCAGTGGCGACACAACACGAAGTCGTAATTCTGCTTCATGTTCAATTGAACGAACGATTTCGGATAAAAATACTTCATCGGCCAAAGTGACCTATGTGAATGAGCGACGACAGAAGGCTCAAGATGAATCTAGATTCGAATTTAAATCACGTCCAAGAAAACTCCTGAAAGGTAATGTACCCATTTTTTTCATTTTCTTTCCAAAAAGTGTTTTTGGACTGCATTTCATTATCATTGTCATTTTTTGTCATAGATTCTTAAGTTCTCTTGGTTTTTAGTTATTTACAATTTTTGGTATTGATGTTTTATTATGAATTATTATTATCACTGCCATTCTCATGGTTCATCTTGATTGTACGAATACAAGTTGCAGCTTATTTGGAACTAGAAAAGGAAAGACCATTAGAATCATTCCTGCAATCACTTTTATGGTATTAGCTATTTGGGTTGGGGTGAAAAAATAGTAAAACTTAATAGTTTCCATTGGTTACTTTTGAAAAGTCATGAATTATAAATCACAAATAGTTGGGCGGATAGCTAGTAAGAGTAAGAGGTATGTTATCACTTGCAGCGTAGATGCTCTTTACTCAATTTTAAATTCGTACAAAGGCTACACTATTTTTATCATGTAAAGAATATTTAACGAAGTTAAACAAACATATTCTGGTCTCATTTACTCGTTCAAAACTAGTGTCTACAGGGAAAACCTTGATGCTTTAATTCTTTAATTTTTACAAAATCCGTAAGCACGGATGAGTTATCTAATCATAAAAGTCGAACCATCGCCTGCCGACGCACGCCCGCCTCCGGGCCTCTATCGGGACCGTAGTTTTTAATATCCCGTGTATCACATGCCGTGTGCGCTCTGTGATAAGAATATCATCATTGAAACATAATGCAATCGCCAATCTTCGCGATCAGGTGACGGTCTATCTACAACTTGTTATGAGCGTCTGTTTGATTCTCTAGTGACTGTGGATATCCTTGCGGACATTTTATTTAAGATGAGTGCCTTATAAATTGCCGTTTTAGTTGATCGATTGAGGCTTAAAATATCAATTGACTTCCAAATTCCACGAAATAGCGATTCGTTTGATGTCAGCGTCGCTGGTGCGCGAGGCTCGCGAATGATACTGACATCATATTATTTATATTACTAACTGCCTCCCATCCAGTTCTCAACCTGAGACACAGCAGCCTTACAACGAGAACGGTTTCTCGCATGCACTTGGAGGTTCGGTCTTCCTTATCGTCTTCAATCTGGAGGCTGCGATGAGAGGACTTTTTGGCTGGAGCGTTGTCTTCTTTAAGTCATAATCCGATTGGTGGTTTTGCTTTTCTGAAGGCACGTTCCTAAAGACCCATCAGGTTGTTGACGAAAGGCTGCAGACAATCGCGAAGTCAGCGCGTATTCAAGGACTTGATTCTTAATGAGACTAGTCCTACAAGCAAATAGACTGGCATTTGATCAATTTTCGTAGGCCAGGGCGTGACTTCACATTTTTTCGGCAGCTGTTATAAAGGGTCCACCAAATAACTTTTTTTTTTTGAAAATGCTATAAAATAAATCTACCGAAAGTTTTCTCAATTTTTGTTTATTTGAAAGTACAATCCTTCCGGTTAATAATGGAAAATAATTTCATTTAAATGGCTGCCTCGGCTAGCCATGCAGCAGCCTACAAGTCCAATTTTTAAGCACATTATCGATTGTGTGCAGCTGTATTTCACCAATGGCTTCACGAATATTGTCCTTTAAAGCGTCAATTGTCTCTGGCTTGTCGGCGTGTCCAACGGTGTCAAATCGCAGCTTCGAGGTGGCCAAACGACATCAGCTCTGCGGCTGATAATGCGATATTCAAAACCAGGAAGCAAAACATCAAGTGAAGCTTCGACTGTGTGGCACCGCGTCGTTCCCTTAACATTCTTCTGTTCTAGCCGAATAATTAGCGGAAGCTCATAACTGCTGCAAAGTAGATAAAGGGTCCGTCATCTTACGTTTTTGTTTTCAACTTAAAACTTAGCTCATGTCTGATTTGACAGATAATTGGTTTTATCCTTCTGCTTGAACAACGCTGGGGAATATTGCGACATTGGTAGAAGAGAAGCACCGTCAGCTCCGTATGATCATTATCTTGTGAAAAAAGTGAAAAACAACTGGCAACCTCATCGATAAACCAAAGCGTGTAAAGCCAAAAACAATGCGTACACCCGAGAATATTGCTGATGAGCAGAAAGTGTGCGTGAAGCGTCATGAACATCAATTCACCGTCGTGCTCAATAATTGAATTCGGAGACATCGTTAAGACGAATTTTGCATAAAGACCTTGGTTCAGGAGTTGAAGCCAACTGACATCCAATCCGTTTTGCTTCGCTAAGTGGGTCTGCCATCTACTTAGAGAAGATGCCGATTTTGCCAAAAAGTCATCTTTTCAGATGAAGTTCACTTTGATCTTGGCGGGTATGTAAACAAACAAAATTGTCGCATTTGGGGCACAGAAAACCCTCACGCATACATTGAAAAACCGATACACCCAAAACGAGTCACTGTTTGGTGCGGATTTCGGTCCAGAGGCATAATTGAGCCAATTTTCTTCGAAAATGAGCAAGCAGTGGCCGTTACAGTCGTTATCGGGCCATGTTGAACGATTTTTTGTTCACAAAAATTGAAGAGGAGAATATTGGCAACATTTGGTTTCAACGGGACGGCGCACGCCCAAGTGGGATGAAATCGGCTGAACACCTGCTTGTAAGAATCAGCTTCTTTCTACCCCTTTCATTATCAAACCCCTCATTAAAATATAAATTTCACCAACTTTTATGTGTGAACTCTCTTGTACACTTGATAGAACCACACCCACAAAAACGAGGTTTCCAAATCCTTTACATTCAATACATAAACCTCTTAAGGGTGAAGATTGTTTAATATTTTTTGTGTCATGGCCTTAACAAGAGTCGAGTTGAGGCTCTAAAAATCTAATTTGGTTAAGTGACATAGACGACCAACAGTTGTCTATCATCCTCACTGATTCTAATCAAAATTTATGAGCCCGTAAACAAGACAAGCATCCTAAGGAGTGTTCTCTAATGTCATTGAAACATGACACTCTAATTTGTAATTCTCAAAAAAACCTTCTCAATGTCTAATAACAATAATTAAATTATCACAAGGCATTATCCCTTATAGTAAACAAAAAAATCACATCATCTCGTTTGTCATTTTTGATGATTTGATTCTCGTACTTCACTTCATTGAAAAAAACGAGAAACCCCCAGACATCACATGATTCACGGTTCGCATAAAATGAAGCAAAAAAAAAAAAAAAACTGCGTCGGAACAGACACATTTCCAATCTCAATCACACCTTCACTTCACCACCATTTCATTAAAAAAAAAAAACATTTCGCCATCGCCATCGCCACCCTCAACCGTCGTCGCATAAGACCTTGTTTGAATTAGATTTTTTAAATAACTTGTGTGAACTGAACTGAGGCGAAAACGCCTCTATCTTACTCCTCATGTGTTTGCACACCCAATTTTCCTTTTCTATTAAAATACTTGCGATCCCACCACCCATCACCATGTCTTTCTGTTGCCATTTCCATTCAAAACATTCAACCTACAGGCCTACAGCTACTACAGCGGCCTTAAAGTTCGTGACTTTAAACTCAAAAATATTGTTACCTAATAAGTAGATGGAATATTATTGAATGTGGTCCGTTTTGTATTTTCTTGTTCACTTTAGTGTTTAGAGGTCTAATTGGATTTTGGTGCTCTTCTGTTGTGTGTTCTAGGTTTTAAATTTTATTCGCTTGTGGCTACTTTAGTTGATTTGGCTGTTTAGCTAAGTGATGATTTTATAATAAAATCAAATCAAAGCTGACAGCTGAAATCGGGTATCGGGGGAATACAAAGAGATAAGGTAGAAAAATAATCATTTCTTCATGTGAAGCTAGAACTCATCTTCATTTTAAATAGTATCGTCATCCTCTGCACTTTTAATTTTTGTTTTTTTATTTTTCGTTCTTTTGTTTTATTTTTTTAATTTTCGTTTGATTTGGTAATTCGAATTGATTCACCGTCAACCGCTACTGTTGCTCACCGAATACCTCTAACAAACGCACAAAAAAACACAACGACAAACATTTTGACACGCACAAACGAACTAAACGTTAGAAATTGGTGATAACGACGCAAGCGGTAGTAGTGTAATAGCACCGGCCCTAAACAATAGCGACAAATTTGATGATCGGCCAATTAAGCATCATTCTTTTGTCTCAGAAGTTCCGGACGTGAAACACATGGAACGTGCGTTGCTCGGTCTCCTCGATGACTTCCATTCAGGGAAATTGAAAGCATTTGGTAAGTTTTCTTTTTTATAGTTTACATTTCGTGAGAAATTCATTTTTAAAATCTTTTTTTCCAGGCTCCGGCTGTACTATGGATCAGATGACAAAAATCCGCGAGCAACAAGAGAGTCTGGCCAAGCTGCATTTCGAACTGGCAGCCGCTGAAGAGGACTCCCTAGACAGTGGGACTGATTTGAATGCAGCCAAAGCGCAGGAAAATATGCTGCAGCTGGTGCAAAGACTAGAACAGCTGTCCATATCGATAGAGCAATTACAGACCAGCCATACGGGTCTCTGAGGTCAGCTTAGCTGCTGGGGTATATTAGTGCCGATGCCGCCGCCGCCGCCACCACCTACGGGGCAAACGATCTAGCCGTGGGTGTTTTTAGTGTAGTTCCGTTCGAGTGCGCGCGTTAAAATATTGAAAAATTCTAACTTTAGATGATATTTTGTTTAACATAAAAATATTGTTGCGTAGAGAAAGATGAAAAATTGTTGTTGAATGATTTTCGTATTCCATTTCCTTTTCCGCAAAACAAGAGACAAGTTATTTTGTTTCTGTTCATGACAATTTGATGGTTCTTCTTTTTTTGACATTTTTTCTATACGATATTAAAATAATTGTAGTTAAAGCGATTTGAAGATATCAAATATTTGCATTTCGTTTGTTAAAAAAAAAATATTTAAAAAATGGTTTTTCATTTGAAAAATAATTTTCTATTGAGTACCAAGTTTTTGTAAATTTTAACCGCCATACGTATGTTTAAAATAAAAATACGATTTTTAAATATTTTAATTATTTCGGATTCTTAAATTTTATACGTACATATATTCGCTTTCGTATTTGGGTAGTCGAAATTCCTAGATGTATAGTTTATTGCTTCATTTTGTATGAAAACGTAGAAAATAAAAGAAAATAATTGTCTTTATATATAAATTATGAATAGGTTATAAAAAATTAAATATAAAAAAAAAATGAAGAGAAAACCAAATTTGATTAAAATAAAAGAAAACAAAAATAAAACAGGCAAACATGTTTATTAGAAATTCGGCAGTTTTTCATTTTATTCAATTAATTCGTTCAAAGTATCTTCATCAATAGCTTTCTCCTGCTATTTTTAAAATGTGTTAAGGACGGTCTCAATAACTTCTTCCGGATCTTTAACTGGTCACTATGCTTCCTCGATAATGACGAAGACTCCAGCGTAGATATGTATGATTACTAAAATGATTATTTTGGGAATGAAAACTTTTATCCCAAACGGGGTTAAAAACATCAAACCCAAGGAAAAGTCATGGTTCGATTCAAGCTGTAAAGAGGTAATCAGGGAAAAAGAAGTAAAGTTCCGGTGTTTTAGAGCCAATTGAACTGAGGAAAACCGGAACAAGTTTAAATAAGCTAGGAAGGCCTGCAATGCCCATATTCGGCGGACCAAATTTTTACATGGCCAAGGATTAAGGCAAAAAATACTGCAATGTCCCAAAGGCAGTAAGAATTTTTTGGTCATTTGTTAAAAATATGATCTCAACATACATAAATCCGCTGGTCCGGATGGTATCCCCGCTATTATTCTGAAGAGGTGTTCGTCCACGCTGACAAAAACCTTGCGTAAGCTTTTCCATCTATCGTACTCTTCTGGGCTCGTTCTGAGCAGTTGGAAAACAGCATTTGTCCAGCCAATCCCAAAAAAAGGCGAATCGTCTTCTTCCTCCAATTATCGCTTGATTGCACTTCCGTCGCTTCTTTCTAAGGTCATGGTAACGCTGATAAACTATCAGCTCAAGAAATATCTCAAAACCGAAAGCTTCTTAATGACCAGCAGTACGGCTTTCGAAGCAACAGGTCCACTGGTGATTTGATGGTTTATCTCACCGAACAGTGGAACAAATCTTTACATCGTTTTGGAGAAAGTATGATTGTTGCACTTGATATTTCAAAGGCATTTGATAAAGTTTGGCATCTTGCTCTTTAATCGAAAATGCGTGCCTTCGGAATAGATGAATCGCTTCTTCGTTTGATTAGAAACTTTCTTTCGAACCGTTGAATACAAGTTGTATTGGACGGATTCAAGTCTGAAACCCACAGTATATATGCTGGTGTGCCCCAGTGCTCCGTTTTGTCTCCGACACTCTTTCTCATTTTTATTAATGATCTCTTGTCTTTGACTTCTAATCCAATCAATTGTTTCGCTGACGATAGTATCCTTAGCTTTTCATATTCTCTTGTGGTATGAGCGCATTTATGCGATGTCGCTAACCCTTTCCTTGTTTCCTAAAGCACTCACTGTGTCTATGGCATAATAAGGGTATAAAAAACCCCTTGAGTGTGTGTTTATTATATTAAAAAAAAGCCTTAAGCTAATAGAAAAACTATAGTCTTTGGTTGTAGTATTCTGAAGTTGAAAGAGAGCTGGCTGTCAAGCTTTTATTTTGATGCATTATCACCAAACCGGAAACAAAATGTTTGTTTGTAAGAAGTCGTTTTCCCTTTTTCTTTGAAAAAAAAAAACAAAAACAATCCTTGGTCAAGGTTTACCTTCAGCAAAAAGGATTACAATTCTGAATCTGAAATCTGATGTGAGATTTTGATTTGTTAGCTCCCTCCAACTCTTGCCTAGTGACACTGATTCCTCCTCGACTGTACTCCCCTCATTGCTTGACTTGCAATGCAATCTTTACCTTTTCGAAGCGTAGGTCCAATCCATTGCCACTTACGTCTTCGTATAATTGAGCCAAGAGGTTCTTGTCCTGTATTTCTATGACGGTCCTGATTGGATATTCGTTTTGGCTGGACATCTAAAGACGAAGGTTTCCTTGTGATGGCTTTAGCAACTTTCCAGCTGCTGCATTCATAAAGCAGCACAGATTCGCCATTTGTGCGAAACAGTCGTAGCTTCGTTCTAAAGCTGATAGAGTTTGGAAAGCATACTAAACACCGCTTTTGCTTTGCCAAGACAAGATGACGTCTTTGTTCGGTTCCGCCTTCGATTTACACGATTTTTCCAAGACATTGGAAGCTCTCTACTTTCTCCACCGGTTGAATCGATATATTTAGATTTTTTAATTAGTTAAATATTTATATTTGAAGCTCCAAGCAATTAAAAAATGAATCCTGCCTACAGCTTTGGGTTTCCCTTTTTTTTTTCTTTCCGATGCTCTTCTCTCCCACTGAATTGTCCACTTTTTTCACGCAAACAGGTTTTGTGATATGTTTCAGTTGGTTTATCTAGACTTTGTGAACTAGCTTTTCAGTTTTGTTGCTTAATGAATTACTTGGATTCGATTTAAAAAGTGCACAAAAAATAGTTGGAAATAAAAAGCAAGTATACGTCCGGGTGCCCTGTAAATCAAAATAAGCTACTTTGGTGGTTTAGTTCTTCTCTTAGGATTCAAATGAATAGAAAGTACTTGCTTAAGAATCAATGGTAAAAAGAAAAGTTCCCCTCAACCACCTTTTTAGAAAAAATCACATATGTACGTGAGTCACCAAATATGCCGCAAGATGATTAAGCTGATTATTATTATCACGAATTTCTGTTGCTTCACCACCGACGTAATGTGTTATGTCTCACCACCATACTTCCTTTGAATTACTTGCCGTTGCTGTCGTTAGTAAAATTCAATGTGAAGATCGATGAACTCCAAATCGATACCCACCACCTTTTTATCGATTTTAAGGCCGCGTATGACAGCATCTAGTTTTGGCATCGCTGTTTTGCAAAACTCGTGCGCTTGTTCAAAATGACGATGGAAAACTCACGTTGCGCCATCATGGTTGGCAACGAGCTTACTTTCGTCAAAAAAGCATCCAGACGAGGCGATGCACTGTCATGCGATTTCCTTAACATCGTTCTTGAGAAAATTGTGTAAAAATCCACCGTCAACCCAAGAGGCATTACCTTCCAAAAGTCTGTTCAACTTCTCGCGTATGTCGATGATATTGACATACTGGGAAGAACACAGCGTGATGTCAATGGCGTCTTTGTGAGATTTGTGACAGAAGTCGCAAAAATGGGTTTAGCGGTATATGAGGTAAAACGAAGCATATGATGTCTTCGAGGAAGGACAATAATAATAATAATGTCAAAGCAATTGAGTGGAAAAGCAATCTCTCGATAAACTATATAACACCCTCATAATCCTAGTCCTATTGTATGGTGCAGAAGCATGGACCTTGACAAAATCGGATGAATGTGCCTTAGGCTATTTCGAGAGGAGAATTCTTCGGCCCCGTGTGCATTAATGGGGAATAGAGAAGAAGATTCAACAGTGAGCTTTACGGGTTGTACAACAAGAGGGACCTAGACAAAATGACCTGCCCGGAAAGCCTTCGACTCTGTTCCCGAGGGACGTAAAAGTAGAGAAAGTGGAAGAGGACGAGCTGGCTGGCGAAGACTATTAATTGAGACCCAAGTCCACAACGGACAGACTTGCATTTAATTATGCATAAGATCGTACCGACTTTTGTCTGTACAGACTTACTGCGCAGACAAAATTCAAAAGAAATCATTTTTTTTTTATTCTGATGGTAACTGTTGGAGTTGATTGCATTTCAAAAAAATATATTTTTTCATTTTGCCTCTCAACATTCGTAAACTTCGGTATTTCGTCATACATAATAAGGCCTCGCTGTTACACGCCTCCATTCCCCTCTGTCAAAAACACTTAAAGAAATAAATTTTGTCTTTCCGTTTTAATATATACTTTCCTTTTATTTATTTTTAATATGTATATAACATTTATTTATTTCTCATTTAATAATATATATAAATTTGTTTCGTTTTATATAGTTTATATTAATATATATATCTTGTTCATATATACCTTTTTTGTTGTTTTTTTTTTGTGTTTTTTTTTCCTTCTTCATCTCTTTTTTAATTGTATATAAATGATTATTAAAAATATATATATGATTTTTTTTTAAAGATTTCTCTTTGTTTTTTGTTCAATTTTAAATCATTTGAATGTTTTTTTTTTAAATTTTTTATTTACTTCTTAAAAATATTTACAAAAAGAATAACATAACATTTATAATGATAAGGATTTATTTTGTAATAGTTTATTTATTTATTTATTTATAAATTATTTTATTTTCATTCAATAAAAATAGACAGCAGGCAAATATTTGATTTTTTGTTGTGTTTTTTTTATGTATTTGTTTTTTATTATTTTTAAAATTCAACTGCAAAATTAAGAAAAAAAAGTAAAGAATATTCAAATCAATTAAGGCTGATTTGTTTATTTTAAATTATATTTTTTCGCTATCGTATCTTTTTACATTATTTTTTGTTTGTTTATGTTTTTTTTTTTACAGATATAAAATATAAATAGTGTATAGTATTTATGTAGTAGTGAGTACAAAAAAGGAAACATATACAAAAATAAAATTAAAATTAAGAAATACGGAATAGTTTATCTTCTTATTTTTTAAAAATTATTTTTAATATGGTTTGCTTTTTTTTTTTAATTTTTTATATTTTGTGGAATGATAGATTCGTTAAAATTGTTTTTTTTTTTTTTATTTAAATGTATTTTAAGTAATATTATAAAAAGGTCCGTTTGACGATGAGATTTATGAAAGAGATGAAATATAACATAAGAAATATTTTTCCTATTTTTTTTGCAATTTCACTTAAATTGGTTTTAAGCTTTTAGTTTTTTCTTTTGTTTATGTTTTTGAAATTTACTGAAAGACAAAGATAATACTTTTTTGTTTTGCTCTGATTCTATTGTTTTTTTTTTCTTTTTCTTTTTATTACTTACAATTAATTTTTACTATTTTTATTCATAAAAATGTATTAAAGCATTTTATTTTTTCATTAAGATTTAATTGTTTTGTTTAGTTGTATTTTTAAATTTATTTTATTTTAAATAATTGATTTATATAGTTCTTTTTTAGACTAAATATTTATTCTAGTTGAGAAAAAAATTATACATAATTATGTATATAAAAAAATATGATTATAACACAATAGACAATTATAAAATTCATACCTACGTATACAAGATTTTATTTAGTTATTATTTTTTTTTAATTTTATTTATTTATGTATGGAAATACATTTATCTATTTTTTTTTTCATTTTCATATTGCATAGCTTTCCCCTGTTGTTTTAATATTGAAATTAAAAATAATAATTAAAAAAGAACCGTAGAGCTATGTACATGTTTTAGTTTAATTTATTTAAATATTTAGCAATGGGATTGTGGTTTTTTATTTATTTGTTTTTCTTATTTTGATGATATTCTATAGATAGGTTTATGTATGCTTTGTATTTTGAGTAAATAATTGTTGCCAGCAGAATGGTAAAATTCGTTGCATTTATTTTGTTTTCCTTTCCTTTGTGGAATGTATTGTGTTATTTTTATTTTGTTTGTAATACTTGAAAGCTTTTGTCACTTAAATACAGATTTTGATCGTTTTTTTCATTATTTTTTGTTGTCAAAAGTTAAGAATAAATCAAACATAACTTTAGTTTAGTTTAGTTTCAGGTACTACAATAAGCAATTAAATAAATAGACACATATATTGCACAATGAATTGAATATAAAAGAATATTTATTTTTTTCTTATTTATAAATAAAATGCGTGAATATATAGACAAAAAAAGCAAAAATATATGTAAGAAGACAAATAAATTAAATTTCAGGAATGGTATAGTGTTTTTTAAACAAATAGATTTGCATATTAAATAAAAATTACTATTTTGACAGTTTCTTATTTTTCAAAAAGTATTTTTAAAGTTTTTTAAAACAATTATAATTCTTTAATAATTCAGACAAAATTCTGTAACTTCAATTTGGAAAATTTGCACATGCAACAGTAAGCAACAAAAAGCAATCGAACAGATCTATTTTCTCGTTCAGAGTCTGAATTGTATTGACTACTACTCCCACTGTTCTTTGACGGTGTTCACATGAGTCGCTTCAACCGTACTCAAATTGACGTCTTTGTTTTTTCTCTTTGAGTTGTATTGACTACTACTCCCACTGTTCTTTGACGGTGTTCACATGAGGTCGCTTCAACCGTACTCAAATTGACGTCTTATATTTTTTTCTCTTTCCCACTTATTAACAAGAAAAAGTCTGCAAAGTGGGGCGACACATACACATGTGACACAAAAATTACTGTGTACTTGATTACAGATAAAAGGTCTGTTTTTACTTCCAAAACTTCTGAAAACTTATAAATTCTCACACTTTTCTGTTCTTTTACTCAAGATTTTTGCAAGTTCTGTTACTTTTGAAGGAGAAAAATAATTCCCTATCTCCCGATTTTACACACAATTTTGTGCACTAAATTAGGCAATCTGTCAAATTCTGAGGAGTGCGAGTGGGGAGAAAACTCTCTCAGAGAGAAAAAAATCTAAAATTTACAAATTCATGAAAAAATTTACAAAACTGGATTGTTTTTTTTTTCTGTTTAACATAATGTCAAATTATCATTTGACAGAACTCATATTTCTGCCGGAAGAAATTCTTTGGGCTAAATTTGTCAGGGTGGGGAAATTTTTTACTCTCTCGTGAGCGCTCTCTTCTACACAATTTTTGAAGTTGGAACAGACTCTGACCAAAAATAACCAAATATTACTAAATTCGGCAGTTTCAAACTGAGTGTGGAACGGATCTAATTTCTTGCGGTAGACTTTGTGAATTCTATCAAACCATAAGAAATATATTGATTTTTTTTGACGTTTGATATGATTTTGTGTATTTGTGAAGTTTTTGCTGTCAGGAAAAACACAAGATTTCATCTCCACTTCTTGAAATTTGACAGTTTCACAAAAAAACTCCCGAAAAAGTAAAAGAACGAACCTAATATTCACTTCTTTTCAAAATCAGAACTGTCATTTTTATCCAATTAAACGCTCTTAGAACTGTCAAAAACGATCTCGTAATGTCAATAGAAAATTCAAGGACTCTTTTCAATTTGCTGTTTGTCAATTTATGACAAGAAAAAAAAAAAAACAGAAAATTTGGCAAACTCGTGTTTTACGAGGGGTGTTCAATAAAGATTGAGAGTGACGTCATAAAACTTTTATTTTATTTATTATTCATCGGCGGACTGATCACGTTCAAGATACTCTCCATTCAAAGCTATACACCTGTTCATGCGCCTCTGCCACTCTTCGAAGACATGTTCAAAGCCATTTGAAGACAGGCGCTTTGAAATCGCCTCTAAAGCTGTAACCACAGCTGCAGCGGATGGAAAACGCCTCCCTTTGAGGTCCTTTTTGGCTGTGGGGAACAAGAAGAAGTCGTTTGGAGTCAGGTCGGGGATATAGGGCGGGTGCGGTACCGTTTCGATATTTTTTCTGATCATGAAATCTTGAACCTTAACGCGACGTGTGGCCTGGCATTGTCTTGGTGCAGTTTCCAATTTCCAACGAGCTCTGAACGCTTCTTAGATATGTGGTCTTTCATCATTTGCTTTAAAACGAACTACTATGTAGTCGGCATTAACTGTCCGGCCATCTGAAACCGTGTGAGTGTACACCATACTTGCCGGGACCACCCTTCAGCTCGGAGCTCTCACGGCCTTACAAATACTCCTTGTGCCATCGGAAACACGTGCTTTCACTCATAACACTATTGACATAATGCTTTTTTCAAATCGACGTAGGTTTCTTTCGCGTTTTTTTTTTCAATAAAACGCAAAACTTTATGGCGTAACGTTGTTCGCGAAATTCAGGCATCGTAAAAGTTTAGAGGTGAAATTTTTCAAGCTTCGCGCGAACAAAACACGCTGGGTTTGCACTAATCGACTGAGAATTGGACAGGCGAGCCCGATAGTTCCAGTAGTTCCCAAACTACAGCGCTACTCTCAGTCTTTATTGAACACCCCTCGTAATTTCTCCTTTAATAGGAACAAGTCGACAAAGCGACAAAAAAGTGGACATTCATCCGTTTCTTAATAGTTCATTCGATTATTAGACAAAAATTAGTTTTCAAAAAGCTAAGGAAGATCTGTAAGAACGTCAAAATAGTTAAAAAAAAAATAAAAATACTTCTTAAATATCGTTTCTTAACAAAACCCAAACAATCTCCTAGTTATAAAATTATAGCTGTGTTAATTTTTAATTTTTTTTCGAACCACAATCCGTCATGCTTTTTTCTGTTAATTTTTTGTAGTGTTGACTATAATTAAAATAATAAATAATTTCAAGAAAATTCAATAACTGTCATGGATTGGATTTTTGTTTTAAATACTCTATTACTTTTAAGCTTCGTTTTGTAGCACAATTTTATTTTTCCATTTAATTTACATATGCGGAAGGAGAGTGAGAGAGAAAGAGAGATAGATAGAGAAAAAGAGATAATCGGGAACTATTTTCTCTTTCTTTGTATTACAATAATTGATTTTTTTTTTGTTAAATTTATTTTTATATTTAATTTTTTAATATTAAGGACATTTTTAACTTCCTAGTTTATTAGTTTAATTTATTTATTTTAAAATTTTATTTAAAATTTCTCCTAAGCAATTTGATTTTCACATTTTGACGCTTCATTTGTTTAAATTTTAACAACTATTTATATATGAACGGTATTACATACATGCATACATTTTTTTTTATTCTTTCTAAATATTATATAGACAAAAAATATTAAATAAACTAAAAAAAAAAGTTTTTTTTGTAAACTTATTTTAAGAATGGGGAAAAATTAGAAAACAAATTATGTATATTTATTTTAAAATTTGTTTTATTATTAACTTTAGTTTTATATATATATATATATATGTATGTAAGTATACCTCAAACCCTTTAATAATGCACATTACATAAATTCCTTTATTAACTATTTATATATTTCCATATGTATACATATATATATATTTTTATTATTTAATATAATTTCTTGTATATTTTATATTCTAATGGAAGTGTGGAACAAATAAAGCCATATTTAGCGAGCATATAGAAAAAGAAGGGGAATTGGGAATTCACTTGAAAAAAGTGGGAAGAGGGCATAGATAATATTTTTAGAAGCTCTACAAAAAACAAAATGGGCGTTTTTTTTCTGTAACTGTGAAAATATTTGTTTTCCTTTAAAAAAAAAAAAAAAAAATTGAAATTGAAAGCAACAAACAAACCTATTCGCATTCCCTTACTCCTCTATTTTCGTTTAATTACATTCTGATCACACATTCACTCTTCTGCTCTACTTTTTTTTTGTTTTGTTTTTTCTCTAAGATTCAAAATCTTATTTCTATTGTTTTTTTTTTTTTATCTCATAAGCATTTTCACAACGGCGGCAAATAGAAACGCAACAAATAAAAATGAAACCATACATATAACGGCCATTTCCTGATCGGTAAACCGTTTCCGGTTTGTGTAGAGCGCACTTAATTTACCTGTAATGCGACGAATAGCACCGTTATTGGCCATTTCGGCAAGAAAACCACTGCCGCCACCACCGCCATTAGCATTATTCCCACCAGCTGTATTATGGCCCATAGCATGGTGATGTGGATGATGTAGAGCGCCTTTGAAGAGCTCCTCGCAATTGTTTTCGAAATTGGCTAAGTCATTGGCACTGATTGGGATGAGACCGAAGGCATTGCTGCCGTCGATGCCATTCGAGGCATTCGAACCGATGGCCGAAGCGCTAACGGATCGATGATGCAGGTGATTTGTACTGCCATTGCCGCTGCTGCCGCCGCTGCTGACGAGCATTGTGGCCGCTTGCAGGTGTCGACTGTGATGGCTGTGAATGTGTGAGTGGGCGTGCGAGTGCGCATGCGCATGGTGCTGATGATGATGATGCAAATGGTGTGCATGGTGAGCGGCAAATGGATTGCCACTGGCCGCTGCTGCAGCGGCTAGAGCCGCCGAACTTGCCGCGAATAGGTTGCCATCGATGCTATCGATAAATGCTGGCACCTGGTAACGGAAGGGATTGGTATGTTGGCCGGGCAGTTCGGTACCCTTGGATGCACACACACGAATAGGACATACACGGAATAGGTAGACGGCGCCAGGTTCAAGATTTTCGATTGTGAATTTTGTATCAGGTCCTCGATAAATCTGAAAAAAAAAATCGATTTTTATAAAAAAAAAAATCAAGTGGTAACGCGACAAAACTCACCTGCTTATAATCACCATCCTTGCCAACTGAGTACTGTAGGGCATACTCCACCGAATCACTAAACGAATTCTTGCTGTTCTGCCATTCCAGCGTCAGCGGAATACCGAAAGGACTCTGATTGCCTGGCAATACTGCCGACGCAATAGGTGCTCCATTACTGCTCACACACGAATTCATTCCGAACATACAACCACTGTCCATGGCGATGCGAGGTGCCTTAATTGGCCCTGGTAGCGTTGCCGTCGTCTTAAAAGTGTACTCCTTTGAGTACTCTCCCACTCCAGCTCGATCATTGCCAGCGCATATCCTAAACACATAAGCTGTCTGCTCCTGCAGCTTGTTCACCTTGCACATGGCATTGGTGCCACTGTACACTTGTTGGAAGTCTTTAGCTCGATTGACATACATCTCGACATAATACTTGGTAAAGTCCAGATTCTTACCATCGCCCCACTTGAGTTTGATGAAATTGTGACCAAGACCGGTGCATTCGAGTTGTGGTGGCTCGGGCGGAGGTGGTAGGGTTGTTAGTTTGACATAGCTCGAAAATGGCCCAGCACCAATACCATTAATGGCTTGGACACGGAACTTGTAGTTCGTCTCTGGATTTAGACCGGTAATGGTGTGTTCCAGGGCGTTGTCTTCAGTTGATATTGATCGCTCAGCGTATTCAATAGTATAGGAAACAATTTCGGAACCATTGCACTCGGGCTGTGTCCAGATGAGGGACACTTCGTTTGCTGTGAACTCGTAACTTTTGATTTGGGGTGCTGTAGGAATGGCAGCAGGTGTCTTGGTCGATACCACTGGTGACCATTGACTGCTGCCAGCCACATTGGAGGCATTCACTCGGAAGAAATACAAAGTGAAGGGCATTAGATTTCGAATGTCGGCCGTGGTATTGACTCCGCGGTAACACATATTAAAGCTATCATTGGACTCGTTGGCGGTTGTTGAGCTCTCGAGGCGGTACTCGCTGATGGCGGCGCCATTGGAGTGGGGTTCCTTCCAGGAGACAGTGAGGTGTGTGGGCGATCGAACAACAACAGCAGGAGCATCAGGGGCAAATGGCGGTGCTGCAGCTGCTGCGAAACGTAATGCTGTCGACCAGGGTCCTGCTCCGATGCGATTGATCGCTCGCACGCACGCCTCATATCGTTCGCCTGGCGTCAGATCCTTGGCAATGCAATAGGAATCCCGGCCACGGTAGATGAGAGTGCTGCCGTTCAGTTGCACTTCATACTCAAGAACGGGAGCGCCACCATTGTAGTCTGGTCGATCGAAATGTAACACAGCCGCATAGGGTCCAGGAGCGCTATCACAACGCGGTGGCTCCGGAGCTCCAGGTACAATAGCCTCAGTTGTTACAGTGGAGGCATCGGAATAGCCACTCATGCCGCCGGGTCCCTCGCATGAGGCCCGAACCTGATAGGTTGTGCCTGGGCTGAGGCGATCACAAACGGTCTCTGGCTCTCGGCCAGCATAGACGCGTTCGAACTTTGGTCCAGAACTGATCTCCAAATAGTATCGCGTGATTTCAGCTCCACCTCGATCATTGGGCGGATCCCACTTCAACTTGAAATAGTTGCCATGTATTTTCCCCTTGACCTGGGGCTTGCCGGGACGTCCCGGCCTCTCAGGATGCGTCTTATATGCCACTTCGGATGACCATGGTGAGGAGCCAGCTTCGTTGTCCGATCTCAGGCGGAATTGATAAGACGTAGAGCGACGCAGATCACAGCACTCGTATATGGTTTCGGGCCCGTTGTACATATTCAAATAGCCATGGCCCGAGTCGCGGTCTAGCATTTGTAGGACGAATTCACCATCTTGATTGCGTCGTTCCCAAGCGAGGCGCAGTGAATTTGGTGTTGCCGAATGTAAGGTGGGAGCTTTTGGAGCTTGCGGCGGATTGCCCGAAGTGCTATATGCCACGATGCCCGAATACAATGACGGACCGCACTCGTTGATGGCCGATAACCGGAAGTTGTAGACCGTCGATGGCATTAGTTTTGTGAGGATGTATTGCCGACTTTTGGTTTTGGCAGCCTCTACGAAATGATTGCCCTTGCCCTCGTCATACTCGAGGATGTATTGCTGGATATGAGCGCCGTTGCTGAATGGAGCCGTCCAACGCAGCTGGAGTGAATTGCGCGTGCGAACGATCAGTTTCGGTGGCATCGGTTGGTCGGGTTCACACGGTGGGGTTGTGAATTCAGTCGGTTCGGAGAATGAGCCTTGCAATTGTTCATAATGGACCTGTAATGAAGATAAATGTTTGTTAAAAAATATGAGGATCTAACAGCTTGGGGACTTGCCCAACTTACTTGCAATCGCACAACATATTCCTGGCCTGGCTGCAAGTCCTGAACAATGCAGTCGTAGGATTCACCCTTGTACAGACTCTTGTATTTGCACTCCTTGGCACGGTCGCTAAGGAGCACATTGTAACGCAAGTCGCGGGTGTTGATGAGATTGTCAGTTATGGCTGGTGCTTCCCAAATTATTTTTGCCGATCGAGATGTGATGTCAATAACCTTAAAGATTGTTTGAAATGTTTAAGAAAATTGAAAACAATGGAGGGTGTTTTAAAGAGAACCTACTTCTGGCTTTTGGATGGCTGACAATTGCTCGATAATTGTTTGGGTATCTTCTTCGTCCTCTGGTACACTGGATGACTCTTCACCATCTTCAGATGTACCAACTGATGAGGCTCCATTTCGTGATGTTCGTCGGTGATGATGACCGTTTAGTTCGTTCTTTCGTGGTGATGGTGAGTGGGCTGGAGTCGACATCGCTGAATCTGCAAAAAGAAATGTTTATTCAAATTATTCAGTTAAAGGAAAAATTACAAAAATTGATCTTTTGTTATGTACCCTCTTATCCCCTATTTTCAATATTTGCTTTCTGGGAAACTTGCTAAACGAGAGGTATACAAAGCGGCAAAGAAGGGCACGAGGAGCTCACAAGCTCTACGAGCATAAAAGGGGAGAGGAGCACAAACTTCTCAGAAAGAAAAAAGTCGAACAAAGCGGCTGGAGCAGACGGCTTAGCCGCCGAACTGTAAAAAGCAGCTTGAGATGATTTGGTTAGCAGTATGCACCAGCTCATCTGCAAAGTTTGGGCGGAGGAAAGCATGCCCGATGAATGGAACCTCAGCATCGTATGCCCGATCCTCAAGAAAGAAGACCCCCTGAACTCCACCAATTACAGAGAAAGTCCCCTAAACATCACCTACAAGATCTTGTCTGCCTTGCTATGTGAACGTTTGAAGCCTTTCGTTAACAACCTGATAGGTCCTTATTAGTGTGGCCGGAAAGTCCACCATCGATCAAATATTCACTCTACGGCAGATTTTGGAGGAGACCCAATAACGTCAGCAGAGACAGATTTAACTTCGAGGTAGTAAAAGACTTTGTCTACCTAGGATCCGCTATCAACTCAGACAACAACACCAGCGTAGAATCAAACGAAGAATCACTCCGCTGGTCCGGATGGTATCCCCGCTATTGTTCTGAAGAGGTGTTCTTCCACGCTGGCAAAACCCTTGCGTAAGCTTTTCCATCTATCCTATTCTTCTGGGCTCGTTCCGAGCAGTTGGAAAACAGCATTTGTCCAGCCAATCCCAAAAAAGGCGAATCGTCTTCTCCCTCCAATTATCGTCCGATTGCACTTACGTCCCTTCTTTCTAAGGTCATGGAAACGCTGATTAACTATCAGCTCAAGAAATATCTCGAAGACCGAAAGCTTCTTAATGACCGGCAGTACGGCTTTCGCAGCAACAGGTCCACTGGTGATTTGATGGCTTATCTCACCGAACAGTGGAACAAATCTTTACATCGTTTTGGAGAAAGTAAGATTGTTGCACTTGATATTTCAAAGGCATTTGATAAAGTCTGGCATCTTGCTCTTTTATCGAAAATGCGTGCCGTCGGTATCGATGAATCCCTTCTTCGTTGTATTAGAAACTTTCTTTCGAACCGTTCAATACAAGTTGTATTGGACGGATTCAAGTCTGAAACCCACAATATAAATGCTGGTGTGCCCCAGGCTCCGTTTTGTCTCCGACCCTCTTTCTCATTTTTATTAATGATCTCTTGTCTGTTACTTCTAATCCAATAAACTGTTTCGCTGACGATAGTACCCTTAGCTTCTCATATTCGTTCCAGATTCACATCCCTCCTCTTCGGATGTGGAACTGCAACGGCAAAATATGATAAGCTCATTAAACTCTGACTTAAACAGCATTGTCCAATGGGGAATTAAAATCCGTGTAGAGTTTAATGCTTCGAAAACTCAATGCTGTCTTGTATCGTTGAAGCGAGATATACCCCCTTGCCACTGTCCATGAGTGGCACTTGCATCAATGAGACCGAACATCTCGAGATTCTCGGTATGTGCATCACTGACCACCTCTTGTGGTCCGAGCACATACGCGATGTCGCCAAAAATGCCGCAAGATGTTTGGGTTTCTTAAGACGGTGCAAGAAATTTTTCTCCCGTCTGATCTGGCTATTATCTATAAAACCTATATCCGTCCAAAGCTTGAGTACAATTCCATCTTTGGGCTGGTGCTCCAGCTACTTACTTAAGCCTCTTGGATGGAATACAAAAAAGAGCTGTAAGAATGATTGGTGATAGAGAGATCACTGACGCATTCACTCCTTTAGACCACCGTCGTAACGTAGCGTGTCTCTCCTTGTTCTATCGCTACTTTACGGTAATTGCTCTAGTGAAATAGCCAGTTGCATTCCTCCCTCAAACAATTCGACCGTAATACTCGCGCTTCTAGGAATGCCCATCAGTTTACCCTCGAGCCCAACTTCGGACGTACTCTTAAGTATAGAGAATCATTTTTAGCCGTACTACGCGAATGTGGAACTCTCTTCCACACTCTGTCTTTCCCATCATTACAATGTTCAAGAATTTAAGACCATGTACCGACACCTCCTTTCAACCCCTTCTCTTCCTAATGCACTCACTGTGTCTCTGGCATAAAAAGGGTATACAAATCCCTTGAGTGGGTGCAAATTATAAAAAAAAAAACTTGCCAAACGCTGCTTTTTTGGAGTTGGAAGGTAATTGAGTAGTAAAGTCCTCTCTCGAGCAATTAAAGTGTCCATGTACAAAACCTTCATCATCCTGCTCCTCATGTATTGTGCAGAGACATGGACCATGACAACATCGCATGAAAACGCTTTGGGCTGCTCCGAGAGAAAAATTCTTCGAGTGATTTTTTTCCAGTCAGCATAAATGGAGAATGGAGCCGAAAATTCAATCAAGAACTGTACGAGCTGTTCAGCGACACTGACCTTGCCAGAAAAGTTAAGGTCCAACGCCTTAGATGGTTGGGTCATGTAGAGCGAATGGAAAATAATGCTCCAGCTCGTAGAGTCTTCGAATCCAACCCGGAAGGACGTAGCAGAAGAGAAAGACAAAGTGGTGGAGCACACAGGTGGTTGAGGCTTGAACCAACTTGGCGTGCGAAACTGGAGACAGCTAGCCAGGGACCGAGCTTGCTGGAGACCCTTGTTGGATGAGGCCTGAAATGTCAATTTCAAGAAATTTTTGCAAGTTACACTGCCATTATCGATTTCAGGTGAAAGTCTTCTTTAAATCATTGAAATCGAAAATCATTTCCGATAACATGACATCGAGTTGTAGCCCTAGAAATTATTTAGATATTTTTTGTCCTCGGTGGACATCTTTGAAAATGTTTATTTTTGTATCAACTTTTATAAATTTGAGAAAATTTCGAAATTGAAATGTTTCGCCTGTCGAAAATTTCGAAGGTCATCGAGTGATACATCGATGGCAATGTCTTTTTGTAGGATTCGTTCACAAAACTTTGTCAGATTCATATTTCTTCTTTTCGAGAATTTCCTTATCAAACATTCGTTTTTAAATTTTTAAACTTTAATTGTTGTTTTTGTCAAGTTATCAAAATAATAAACTAACCGACCATTTAAAATCTCACTAATAACATTTTACTGTCAGCTCCATTAAAATGAATAGCTTCAATGGCAAAAACAACTTTCATTATTTAAGAGCAAACAAAAACAAACAAACCAAAAAACACCTGACAATTGTATTTGAAAACAAAATTTGTGCCAAATCGACTCCATCATTCTCTGACAGCATCAAATGGATGAAATTGACAGCCTAACGGCCAATTTCTAATTACTTTTCCCATTTACAAGTTAAAAACTGCAATTTGAATTGCAACATTTTCTAAAAAAAAAAAAACCCATACTCACTCAATTCACGCTTTTGATCCAATTTACGCAGCAATTTGGTGTGTTGCCGTTGCGTTCGTTCGTCTTTGTGATAATTGTTGTTTGGCGGCGATGGGGAATGTGGCGAATGTGACATCTGTTGTGGTGGCAAATGTCCACCAGTCATCGGGTGAAAATGCGCTGGCCCACCACCTGGACCGGGCGGAAAGCCGGCTGGCAGAGGCGAATAGAAATGTGATGTGCCATTTGTTGCTAGCTGCTGAAAAAAAAAATGAAGTTATTGTTAGAAAACAATTTTTTTTTGCTTTTACATATCAAAAGTAGATTTTTTTTTACATTAAAGAGCAGTTTTCGTTCGGGGAGAGGGTTATCATTTGGATTTTTGTCCATTTTGTTTGAGCCGAAAATTCGAAATTGACTTAATTTTTTTAAAGATTTATTCTAGAGCAATTCCACCTGCCACGTTATCTATCAAACTTGCCAGTTTTTTAATTTTGTTTAAGGAAAGTGGAAAACGAACAGACTGCCTCTGACACTCAACTTGAATTGTTCTGCTGCTCGTGCTGCTGCTCAGAAATCAAATTGTCTAATCAGCAATATTTTTTGTTTAGTTTTTAATTTGTTATCTATCGCGTGTAGAGGTATGAGTGAGAATGTTTTTGAGAAGTTAACAAACAAAGTTGAATGGAATGAAAGAATAAAAACAAAACAAAAAAGCCGGTTTCCGGTTTCAAAAGTGGAGATCTAGTTTAGAGACATCAACAATTAAATAATAATCGTTTTTATTGTTTACTCAACACGTCAGCTGTTGTCGTGGCATACGGTTGGCTCAGTTGTTTATCGTTTCTGTTGACTTATTCAGTATTGTCATAAGGTTGGTGAAAAGGTTCTGTTTGATTCGATTGCAATGAGGTAATAAAGAGGATGAGGTGATCTACATTTTTAAAAGACAATTCTAATATCTGACTTCTAAACAAAAGCATTTCAATGCCGTTTGATTTCGTCATTTAAGAAAAACATTTTTTTTTTTTCAAAACTCGTCAAAAACTCATTCAATATTTAACGTGGTCGCCGTCGTCGGGTTTTAACAAGCTACGCCCAAGGCTAACGTCTACCAAGGAGATTAACGTGCCTCAAATTCATAAACTTAATTGGTAGTGTCCGTAGCTTACTGGTAAGGTGCGTTGGCTGCTTAGCAGAACGCCGTGGGTTCGAGTCCTACTCGTGCCCATAGTTTTTATATCATCTTTCACGGGCGAAGAACTGACAAAACTTCCAAGAGTATCATCTGTCATGAAAAAGTGCTTCTCAGCTTTGCCGTTTGGAAACGGCGTTAAATTGCAGATCCCCTCAATTCTTCACTTAAGCCTTGGCTCTTCAAGAGCTGTCGCGCCACTCTATTTTATAATTGGCACACCTCTGATGGTAGGTTCAAAAGATAGCTGAATCAGTAGGCATTTCCAAAGATCGCTAGATCATTTTCTTCATAAAATGTTGGGTATGAGAAAGCTGTCATCGCTCCGGACAGCAAGCTCAACCGTAAAACCACATTGAAGTGGTTTTCGACGTTGCTTAAGTGCAGACCGAAGAAATTTCTGCGAACCACGCTTCGTGGCAGTTCAAGAAACATGAATCCACTGATACATACCAGAAATCAATAAACTGTCGGATATCGACCGGAAAAGCGAAGACCGACTTTTTTGAGGAAGAACACAGCGTGATGTCAATGGCGCCTTTGTGAGAATTGAGACAGAAGCGGCAAAAATGGGTTTAGCGGTAAATGAGGAAAACACGAAGTATATATGCTGTCTTCTAGGAAGGACACCCAACACCGAAGGCCTGGTGCCTGGACAGAACGGCAAAGTAGACGCATACAACTTCGAGTTAGTAGAGGAGTTTGTCTACCTAGGCTCCGCTATAAACACGGGCTGTTTATTTGGGCTAAGAAAGCAATTGAGTGGAAAAACGCTCTCTCGAACAACTAAGGTAAGAGGGCTCCATCCTAGTCCTGCTGTATGGTGCAGAAGCATGGACCTTGATAAAATCAGATGAAAGTGCCTTAAGCAGTTTCGAGGGGAAAGTTCTTCAGGTCATCTTTGGCCCCGTGTGCATTGAAGAGGAATGGCGAAGAAGATATTACAGCAAACTTTGCGGGTTGTACAACGACATGGACCTATCCAGAAAGGACAATTTCCAGAGACTCAGATAGCTCGGTCATTTAGAGCGGATGGACACCAATGCTCCGGCCCGGAAAGCCTTCGACACTATTTCCGAGCAACGTAGGAAGAGTAGAAAAAGACCTCAATTAATTCAATTAACGGCTGGACCGATTTCAATGATTTTTTTGTATGCGTACTGGCTGACCCCGTAAACGTTGTACGAGCTATTTAGGCTGCAAAAAATATCGATGTTGACGCTATAGACTTAAAAAGCACAACAGTCATTGCGCGGCAAAGAGATAGGTATTGTCTAAATCGATTGACACTGTTACCTAGCCATTTTCAGTCAAAGTAAAGCAATTAGAAGTTGAGGACGACTTATACAAAATTGAGTGTATGATATGAAACCGAAACTCACAATACCAATGATAAAAAAACAAATACAAGAAAAAGTACTCATACGCCACAGTGTGTCATCATCATCAACTGAAGAGAGGCGAGATGAGGTTCGCGGGGTCAGCTAGTATTCAATATTTCGCAAGTAAAAAGATTGAACTGCGAACTGCTGTGATCTCCACCAGGCTCGGCCTCGTATGGCTTCTTTTTGTCTCTATTAGAAAGCTCAGTTGAATGAGGACACGGACTAAAGGAGTATCGCTGTATATCGTCAAGTATATCGCTTCAATAAAGAGGATTATACTTTTGCTTTCTTTTGTAGGCCACGAATATCGCATCATCTTAGTGCCTTTCCCGCGGTGAGTTCTCACAATTTCAACTTGAAACCGTCAAAATAATTTACCCAACAAAATTCATAAATTTTCATCTTATTGACCTCGACGCAAAAACTATCAAAAACTTCCGCGTTATCCTTCGTTTCTGTTCAATGAAACAAAATAATTCAATAAAAAATATTCATAAAAATACATTTTCCTTTCTCCTTGTCATTTTTTTGCTGTTGCTTAATTTTTGTTCTTTTCTTTTTCAATGCCCCCAAAATATGCGCAATAAAAACAAAATTAATGTCCGCAATAATGAGCGTCATAAAAATATTAATTTCACGTCCCCTCAGTACACTATCCTAATTTTTGTTATATTACAATCATAACAACAGTTATATCTGACATATGTCACAAACAATACCTAAACTAAAAAAAAAGCAAACCAAACATGCAAAAACCTCCGCTCTCCATCTTGGAGCTTAATTTATGCGAAACGAACAAAAAACACACAAAAATGGTCCAATGGGTGTTTGTGTTTTTTTTTCTGTGTACCGTGCTTTGTTTTTCTTTTCGCTGAAATAATTTTCTATGCAAAAAAGGAAAACAACAAAAAACCATAGACACATGAGGAAAAGTCATAATAGAACTTTATGGCAAAAGCAACCAACAAATGAGGACGTCTTTTTTTTTTTTGACAAAAAAACCAACCAGAATTATGAACAAAATGTGAACAACATTATAAAATACGAAACATGCTCTATATCTCTATTATTCACGCTTGGGATGAGATATGGGGACGGACGGGGGCCTTGAACATTTCAAAGCGAGCTTGTACTCGCACTCGTACCTTCTACTTGTATTTTTTTTTAATATTCTTTGAAGAACAATATTATTATATGAAAAACAATAAACGCTCAGACTTGTGTACCCATTCAAAAAATTATGAGCAGCAACAAAAAGTACAAACTATTAATTTGGAGCTCTTAAAATTATTATAATAAATTAGTTAGAGAGTCAACAAAGCAATGAAAAGTTTTTCAACTTTACTAATTATCAAAATGTGATTCGACTGGATTTGTCAATTGCAAGATAACAATTTTTGATTTTTATCCAAAATTCAGATTTGTTGGCAGAAGCGACAAGAAGTCGCATTTGCATTTTTATCATTCAATCATTGATCAGTGGCTTGACCTTACCGTTAAGTAGGATGTAGATTTCAGACTATTTGCAAAATCTCAGAAAACTATTTATTCCAGAGAAGAGTGTTGTTGATTAAAACATGATGCAGAATTTTGGTCAACTTTGCATATTTAATCATTCCAATTGATCGACTTGGCGGCGACACCACCACCGACCGTGTCGCCAGATAAAATTGGTAACGTCTGCGATTTAATTAGATGTTATGCATACCAGACAATCCAAGCATCATTTAAAAAATTATAAAAAAAAAGACAAAGCTGATTATTCGAGCGCACTAACATTTATATTTTGTTGAGTGCTTTCTAACTTAAAATTTATTCGTGGCTCTGAATGTTTAATTTCATTTTACAAATTTCCATCGGTCTTTAAGATGCTTACTTATACATACTCAAGGTGGCGCTACAGTCCGTTGTGGTCTTGGGCCTCAACCACCAGTCTCCGCCAGCCAGTTCGGCCCCTAGCAAGCAGTCTCCTGTTTTGCACTCCAAGTTGATTGAGGTCCTCTTCCACTTGGGTGCGCCACCTGAGCTGCAGTCTTCCTCTACTTCTAAAGGGTTTTCCAATAAGAGGTGTTATTTGATATTCAAGGAAAAATGTAATTTTCTGAGATAAATGATCGGATGTTTATTTCATTATAAAGGGGAAGGTATGCCGTTAATGGAACACAACATCAGCCAAATGGCCGCCACGACCACGCTTACAGGACCATATCATTTTCATGAAATTTTCCATAACCAAATCGCAAAGTGGCTGCCCTATGTGTCCTCGATAGCCTCACGAATTCCATCTTTGAGGTCCAATGACCCCGTCGAACCATAAACCGCACCAAACAGTCACGCGTTGAGGATGGAGAGGCTTTTCAACAATAACTCTTGGGTTTTCCGGGCCCCAGATGCGTACGTTTTGCTTGTTGACGTAGCCTCCGAGGTGGAAATGAGTCAAGATGATTTTTCGATGCCAAATTTTCACCATTTTTTTTTAGTGAATTTTAATAATTTCAATGCGTTGTTGAAGCGTGTATCGTTCCATTTTTATTAATGGCGTAGTTTCTACTTGTCAAATGTCAAAAAATGACAGCTTCAAAAGTGACAGCTACCGAAATAGCGGGCTATTGAAATAACACCTCTTATTGCAAAACCCTTTAATTTCCCGGGAATAGAGTCGAAGGCTTTCCGGGCCGGAGTATTGGTGTCCATCCGCTCCAAATGACCGAGCCATCTGAGTCTCTGGACCTTGACCCTTCTGGCTAGGTCCATGTCGTTTTACAACCCGTAAAACTCGCTGTTGAGTCTTCTTCACCATTCCTCATCAATGCACACGGGGCAGAGATGACCCGAACGACTTTCCTCTCGAAACAGCCTGAGGCACATTCATCCGATTTTGTGAAGGTCCACGCTTCTGCACCATACAGCAGGCCTGGGATGATGACGGTGTTATAGAGTTTTACCTTAGTTGATCAAGAGAGGGCTTTTCCACTCAATTGCTTTTTTAGCCCAAAGAAACAGCGATTAGCAAGAGTCATACGCGGCCTTAAAATCAATGAAGAGTTGGTGGGTATCGATTCATATTTCATAGGTTTTTTCCAGCATCTTCCACAAAGTGAAAATTTAGTCGATGTGATGGTTGGCTTTCCTGGTCTGAAGCCACATTGATAAGGACCAATTTGATTGTTGACGAAGGACTGTAGACGTTCACATTTTACGGCTAATTACAGATGATTTGGTGCATGCTCCTCTCTAGATTGTCCGCTCGGCAGCTAGACCATCTGCTCCAGCGGCTTTGTTGGATTTCAGCAGTGATATTGCCGTTTTTTCACTTCTTCTGAGTCGGGTTCACGAAATTGTTGGCTATCATCGTGCCCGATGAATGGCTCCTGTCTGATGGCGGCGTTCGCGTTGCAATGCTTTCGCTTACACATTTGAAGTTGAAGACTTTTTGCCTGAGTCTGCTTCACACGACGCACCCAAAGAGCACCTGTTTTTGCTCTCGCTAATGATTGCCATAAGAAATGTCGCAGTTTTTCATCCTCCTTTTGCCCGGTCCATCCCATCACATTTCCCGGATAACGGTAATATCTCTTGTAGAAGTTGCGGGTCCCCGCTAGTTGTTCGGCAGCACGCGGTCTATTGAGGGACCTTAAATTCCACGTGCATATCCGAAATTCGTTGTCCTTAAATCATTTATCTTTAAGAAACTGTTGTCCTTAATATTTGTTATGTTAAAGTTTGGCATTTCTCTCACTGAAAAATTTTGACAAGAACCCAAATAACTGATCACACCCAACAGAATCCAAATTATTCCACACCATGTTCATAACTTTTCATCTATTTTTTTTTTGTTTTTTCATATAAAATATTCTCACTTGAAAAATATGAATGCAATTTTTGTTGGTCAAAAAATCACATCATTCACATCCTTTTTGCAACTTTAACGTTGCATTCAAATATCCTGCTGCATATGAAACTGTAAAAATCATTAAAAACCCCATTATTCATCGTATATTCTACAAACTACACCCGCTCCCAAATGCCATCACATCACACAAGACGACCGAACCCGTTCAAGTATACGAATGACCTCGTCCTTCAGCCACAATTAGTCACTGCCACTGATTGTGCAAAAGTGTCGAATACATCCGTTTTGTTCGTTGTTGCATAGTTGATGGTTTATTACACATTTTGCTGACTTGTGTCCAATGGCACGAACGGACGACGACGTGCAGCAGGTCCACAGTCGTCTCTACCATATAGGTAACTATCTGTTCAATGTCCAGCTTCAGATCCAGAGTCCGCCATCATCATCATCGTCATCATTGCAGTTTCCAGACACGAAACGAAGTGCAAGTGTGGCAGTAACTTTGCAAGTGCTGCTATATACATGCAACTTGAATATACTTGTGATGATGATAGTGTTTTTTCGAACAGACGGTGTTGCGGTGGTTGTCGCACCTCAATCCTATTCGATTTTCGTGTGATGCACAGATATATTGCACACATACACGACACGGATATAACTTACTGGATTTACTAGAAAAGGAATCTGAAAGGCCACAAAGTTCGAGAGGGGGGTTAGGGGAAACTATTTATTACAGCTTAATGCTGATACTGCCGTTGAAATTGCAAAAAAGGAAAAAAATATAATTATAAATGAAAGTTCCCAGCTGAAATATCAGGAGCGGATTTACAAACAAAATATCAAGGCGAAAGAAAACAGGGGGCCCTGTAAATGTCAGTAGTTAATTCATAAAAATACAAAAATGTTTGTATATTTTAAATTAACTATCAGAAATTTGACGTTTTGGTTGAAAAATAAATGAAATAAAAGAAATCAACTTAGAATAAATAAAACACAACTGTCAAACTACACCACTGACATTTCTGTCAGTTCGTATTATGTGTATATCTTTCTCATTTGTCAAGGTATTCCAAAAATTCTTTCACCAATATTTTTCAAAGTTCTAGGTCCATTTTTTTACTCTTAAAAAAAATATTACCAGAAAAAAAAATATTTCTGTATTATTCCACCCCTGTTCACTAAAAGAACCAGTCTTAACATCCACAGTATATTAAAATACAAACATATACGGATATAGTAAATAGCTAGTTTAATTGTAGCCTTGGTACTTTGTATCCAGTGTCTCAAATGAAATGAGATGGCGACAGTGACTGGCAATGCTAGCGACACGGTCGGCGGTGGCAACGACGACGAGCGCGGGCGGCGCCGCGGCAGCGAAGTTTACTGGGATGGGTCCACGTTTAGGGCTATTTAACCACCTCACGTTCAACCTCGATCCAATGCTAAATGAAAACGGGGCGTTTGTGGGTTTTTCCTTAGCAAATATATTATATTGTGTATGTTCCACCATAGCACCAAGGTTTATATTAATGTTCAGATACGACAGCTGCAGGATGTATAGTGAATCCAGAGTTTAACCTCAGAGCCACCAGACTATGGATGATGGTTAAAGGAACTGACTTGTTTTGAAATTAAATGTAGAAAGACAGTTTGTTAGGTTTTTGGCATTTTATTTAATTTTTTTTCTCCTGTATTCGTTTGGTGCAAAATTTAGACGACAATTTGTAATTAGAATTTGGGGTATTTCAATGACGAAAATCCAAATGGAATTTTCAAAACCAGGAATCCTAATGGATTATTCCGTCTTTGTAGCTGTCATGTGTTTTGATTAGATTTTAAACTTAAATACTGTCATGGAATCGAAAGGGTTCTGAAATTTAATTATTACAAGTGGGTTTAAAGTTCTATTTTACGTCTATCCGATCCATAAAATTTACTAACAGGTTTGCCGAAATTTCGCAACGTTTCATCTTTGATGACAAAAGACAGAGAATGTATACTTCACATTGAAAAGACCCGGATATCCGTTCTACGAAGCTGAGTCTACATTATGTAAATTATAAAATCCATATTTTTTGCTTTTAATATTATTTTTATGACTCTTCCCACAAACAAAAGATGTTATTTTCGTCAACAAACTTAATATACCCATACCCTTAAAATATTCACCTTAAACGCAAAATTATTCCTTCAATCAAACGAAAATGAAAATCTCGACAAGCTTTTATGCAAACCACATACCAATTCAAATGTTAACTTAGTGAGTATACCACCCTTCAAAAATTTAACGACAAAGTATAAAATTCACGTTCGATACCTTTGGGCTATTGAAGACATTCATTTATCTTCGAGTAAACGCCCCTGAATTTCAAAAACATGCTTCGCAACACTCAACTTACACACAAGATAAGGTCACCCACTCATATTTTTTTTCTTTGGTTTTATGGGATTGAAATGTCTGGAATATAAAACAAGACTAAACGCAGCATACGACTAAAAAGGACCACTCGAAAGAAACATCCTTGCCACTTTTAGTTTTTTGGGGTGATGGGATGATGGGGATATGGCTCGAGGCAGCACATATAAACGCATAGCCTGAACCGTTATTACTGTGTTGAGGAGAATAGAAGTCCAGAAACCACATTTTCATCATCGTTGTGTTCTTCAGTTTTTGCAGAGAATTCGCTGCATAGTCCGGGAGTGGAAGAATTGTTTCAACTATTAAGCTTCCCCAAAGGTTAAGCCCACAAAAACGAAAAAAAAAAAATTAATTAATCCCCAAAATTAAAATCCCAATTTTCTGTGTGGGATTTTTTTTAAATCCCTGCTATTATAGGGTGTTCCAATAAGATGTGTTATTTTGAATAGCCCGCTATTTCGGTAGCTGTCACTTTTGAAGCTGTCATTTTTTGAAATTTGACAAGTAGAAACTACGCCATTAATAAAAATGGAACGATACACGCTTCAACAACGCATTGAATTATTAAAATTCACTAAAAAAATGGTGAAAATTTGGCAGAGACGGTTCGTAAAACTAAAACATTTTTGGGTCGTTCGTGAAGCACCTTGTCGGACCGCAATACAGAAATTGGTGGACAAATTCGAGATGTTGGGACAAGTTAGTGATGTGGAGAATAAAAACCGTGCACGTCGCTCAAGAACAACTGAGAATATTGCTGTTAAAGCCCAAAGTGTTGAAGAAAACCCAGGTTTGTCCATTCCTCGTCGTTCTTTGGAATTAGGCATTCCACAAACGTCATTACACGTATTTTGCATAAAGACTTGGGTCTTGAGGCTTATAAAGTTCAGTTAACACAAGAACTCAAGCCGGCTGATCATCAACAACGTCGTGTCTTTGCTTTGCTGATTGGGTCCTTGAAATGCATGAAAATGATCCGGAATTTCATCAAAGAATCATCTTGACTGATGAGGCTCATTTCCACCTCGGAGGCTACGTCAACAAGCAAAACTGTCGCATCTGGGGCTTGGAAAATCCAAGAGTTATTGTTGAAAAGCCTATCTATCCTCAACGCGTGACTGTTTGGTGCGGTTTATGGTCCGGCGGCGGGGTCATTCGACCTTACTTTTTCGAAAATGAGGCTGGAGCAACAGTTACGGTCAATGGATTGCGATACCGAGAGATGATTAATGATTTTTTATGGCCGGAATTGGATTTTATTGATCTGGACACCGTTTACTTTCAACAAGACGGCGCTACGTGACACAAGCAATGAAACCATCGATCTTTTACGCGAAAAGTATCCGGACCTTGTTATCTCTCGAAGAGGTGATCACAATCGGCCAAAGAGATCTTGTGATTTAACACCTTGCAACTTCTTCCTTTGGGGCCACGCGAAAGATAAGGTCTTTGGTCTGGCTATGGAAAATTTCATGAAAAGGATACGGTCCTGCAAGCGTGGTCGTGGGGGCCATTTAGCTGATGTTGTGTTCCATTATTAACGGCATACCTTCCTCTTTATAATGAAATAAACATCCGATCATTTATCTCAAAAATGCCATTTTTCTTTGAATATCAAAATTACACCTCTTATTGCAAAACCTTTTATTTCCTGTCACTCTAACCCCGGGATAACATTTCTTAAAGAATTTGGAGAGTAGGGATTAAAAGCCGATAATTTTATACAAGAGATATTCATTTGGGGATTTTAATTTGAGCACAAAGGGAATTTTGATTTCTGGAATAAACACGTTCAGTCCTTAAAGAAACGTTCGTTCCCTGACTATAAGTAAATTGCCTCCCCCTTGCCTTATGTTCCGGTCATCTTCATCACTATCACAGACAAAATCAGAGTTAACGTAACGGACTTTATGCCACCCACTAGCCAGAAAAAAATCTTTCATCCCACTTTCCACAATGTTCCCACAGGCATTTCACGTATTTTTGTTTCATTTTGTTTTCTTTCAGATTTTTCGTTTTTGTTTCCTTGTCCTTAAGAACTAAGACTTCGTAATCGGATCTTTTTTCTTTCTTTCTGTGAAAGATATTTTCCGCCTATGTCAAAAAAAGAATACACACAAAAAATTGAATAAATAAAACATGGCCGTTTGGTCTTTAATTTGATCCGGACATGCTCGTCTTTCTTTTTTTTTTTTTTGGAGAAAATGTTAAGTTATTACAACATTGTATTTACTCACAGTTTTAGCTTTTTCTATCTTATCCTAAACTGTAAGAGGATTTGTCACAGTTAGGTGTACATTTACCTGACCACACTGCTTGCCCTCTAGGCAAAAAAAAAAAAATGAAAAAAAAAAATAAATTTTAAGTGCAAAATGTCACTAAGGAGACAACTTCTTTTTCTACCTTTAAAGAAGTTTTTGACATTTTTGTAAGCTTCATTGATTAGGTACCTACGGGCTGTGGTAATAGTCAAGCTTAACACAAATAATTTTGCATTATTTTTTAAGTCGCCGTCTTAAGCCGAATATTAGGGAAGTAATCTTCAAGAATCTTAAGGAAGTGGAATGATGTTAGAATGAGGAATGGCGGCGGCGGCGCCCAATGAAAAATGATAGTTAGCTTGATGTTAACTGAAGCCTTTGGAATTGAAATAAGAATGGTTCTAAAGTAATAGCCCTTAAATTTGATATTTTCACTCACTCTTCATTCTTTTTAAATTAATACAAATTTAAACATGATGGCGCTATAGATTTGCAGTTGCCCGACGAAACAGTTAAAGATGTAGGTTAGGCACTTCCTCAGAGTTTTTAACAAGATAGAAGATATCGGGTTCAGAGTATTCATGGTTCTTGTCTCCAAGATCAAGAAACTTATGTGAAAGTAGGATGTACAGTTTAAGTTATTGTAAAATCACAGTTGGTACACCAGGGGAGCGTATTGAGTCCGTTGTTCTTTATAACTATCCTTGACGGGTTCAAAAATACAATAGGTATTCTCTGCTGACGATACGAATCAACATTTATAAAATAGAGTGGCGTGACAGCTCTTGAAGAGTCAAGGTCTAAGTGGCTTACTCTCATCAACAATTCTCTGAATGCGTGTGAAGAATTGAGGGGACCTTCAATTTAACGCCGATCTCGAACGGCAAAGTTGAGTAGCACTTTTTCATGACAGATGATACTCTTTGATGTTTTGTCAGTTCTTCTCAAGAGGTAGTGCCCGTAAAAGATGAAATAAAAACTATGAGCACGAGTAGGACTCGAACCCACGATGTTCTGCTTTGCAGGCAACGCACCTTACCATTAAGCTACGGGCACGAAGATCCGATATCTTTGCAACGAGCGGTTAACGTATGAATGGCTGCCTCGGCTAGCCATGCAGTAGCCTCCACGATCGTTCCAATTTTTAAGAACATTATCGATCGTGTGCAGGTGTATTCCACCAATGGCTTCATGAATATTGTCCTTTAAAGCGTCAATTGTCTCTGGCTTGTTGGCGTAACACTTATCTCTTACGGCACCTCAAAAATAATAGTCCAATGGTGTCAAATCGCAGCTCCGAGGTGGCCAAACGACATCAGCTCTGCGACTGATAATGCAATCTTCAAAAATAGGGCGCAAAACATCGAGTGAAGCTTCGGCTGTGTGGCACATAGCGCCGCCGTCCTGTTGAAACCAAATGTTGCCAATATTCTCCTCTTCAATTTTTGTGAACAAAAATTCGTTCAACATGGCCCGATAACGATCGCACTTGACTGTAACTGCCACTCCTTGCTCATTTTCGAAGAAAAATGGCCCAATTATGCCTTTGGACCGCAATCCGCACCAAACAGTGACTCGTTTTGGGTGTATCGGGTTTTCTGTGCCCCAAATGCGTTAATTTTGCTTGTTTACATATCCGCCAAGATCAAAGTGAGCTTCATCTGAAAAGATGAATTTTTGGCAACATCGGCATCTTCTCTAAGTATATGGCAGACCCACTTAGCGAAGCAAAAACGGATTGGATGGTCAGTTGGCTTCAACTCCTGAACCATTTGGACTTTGTATGGCGTCATACCAAGGTCTTAATGCAAAATTCGTCGCAACCATGTCTCCGAATTCAATTGTTGAGAACGACGGTGAATTGATGTTGATGGCGCTTCACGCACACTTTCTGCCACAGCAGCAATATTCTCGAGTGTAAGCGCTGTTTTTGGCCTTAAGCTTTGGTTTATCGATGAGGATGCCAGTTTTTTTCACTTTTTTCACAAGATAACGAACATACGGAGCTGACGGTGCTTCTTTTCTTCAAAATTCGTTTCGCACACATTCTGCAACAGTAAATTTATTTTCAAAGTAATGTCGCAATACTTCCCAGCGTCGTTCAAGTTTATGCACAACCATATTCTTTCAGCAGAAAAATAAAGCCAACTATCTGTCAAATCAGCCATGAGCTAAGTGTTACCATTCACGACTTTGCCATTAAGTGTCAAAAACAATATCATTCAAATGGCCCTCCCAAGGCAGCATGCGAGTCTTTTGAGGTAGTTTTTAACCACGTTTTCGCACATATGGGCAGTACTCGGCCAAAACTTGAGTAATGTTGGTTTTTAATGCGTCTAAAGTTCTGAGACTGTTTGCGTAGTAACGGTCTTTTGCGTAGCCCTACAGAAATAAATAAAGGGTGTCAAACCGCATGATCTTGGTGGCCGATCGATGTCGAGGAACCTTAAATGTACGCGACCAGATAACTTCTCACACAATAAAGCGATAATTGGTCGTGTTGTCAGGCTTGTTGCCCCGTCTTGTTGGAACCACATTACGTCAAAGTCATGATCTTCAATCGCTGGACAAAAAAAAAATCGGTTATCATTCGAACATATCGCTCCGAGTTGACTGTAACCGTCCTACGGACCAATGATACATTTCGACCATAGAGCACACCAAATTGTCACTTTTTCTGGATACAATGGCACCTATTCGATCACTTGTGGGTTTTTTGAGTCCAATTAACGGCAACTTTGTTTGTTTACATTCCCACCGGGTATGAAGCTAAAGAAAATGTTGTTCGAAAACCCAAGAAGTGTATGTAACCGAATGTTAAGCGATCCACTATCGTAAATGGCAAGCATTCGGATGAAAATTAATTTTGACAAGTGTGAAATGCCAGCGCTACCAACTTGAACCTACGAAATGAATGATCCTATATCTAGGGTGTATGATAAATGGCAAAGGTGCGAAAGCCTAGACGCAAAAATTCTGCTACCTTGTGTGACCGAAATATAAAGCTGTAAGGAAGATTCGACACCGTGGTTGTGCGTCCAACGCTCGTATATGATTCACAATGTTGGAAAATGTACAAAAATACAAATCAGAAGCTAATCATAGGTGGAATACTTTAACGATTTGCGTTATATCTTGGAAAATCTGGCCCGCCTATAACAAACCCAAATCAATCAATTTAATTTCCAAACCAAGGCATGACATAGCCAGGATTGTTGCTACCTGCACAGGGCATTGGCCTATAGGGGAGCATGCGGAAAAATTGGGTATACCACATAACTCCCTCTGCCGTAGCTGTGACGACCAGAATGAAAAGGAAACGGTCCCACACTTTCTCTGCCATTGCCCGGCCTTGGCTAGGAAGAAGAACTCCACTTAGGTAAAGAACGATATTGAGGAACTCTCAAAATTTAAGATCAAAGACTTGTGCCCGATTTCATAAAACGACATATAAACATTTAACAGTGCTTTTAAACCGTAAAATGAGATTTTTTGTTTCACCAAGCGTTTTTGAAGTAAACAAACTTTTAAACAACCCTTTAAAACTAAAATCCCAATTTGCTACGTTAAAATTTAAAAGTGTTCATTGAATATTTTTGAAAACTGAAAATTACAATTTCTCATTTTTTCTCACAATGACGATGTTCACATTGGATTCTTTCCTCCGACTTATCTTGACGTCTATATGATTTTTCTCTTTCGCACTTGCTGGTAAGAAAAAGACAACAAAGTGAGGCAGGATTTTCAAACCAAACTAAAAATTTATGGATTTTTTTTGACATTTGGCATATGCCGTCAAATTAATTAGGCCAGTTCCACCTAACAACATCTCAATGAGATCTCAAAGATTTTTTAAGTGGAACAAAAATGAGAAATGAGATTTTTTTCTGAGATCTCTGAGATGAAAATATTTTGGATTCGATATCTTACTCAGCTATTTCGACGTGACTGACAATGTTCAACAACAATTTGTAAGGTAACCATTTTATCTCAATGAGAATTTAGAATTATGTTCCATCAAATGATTTTGCCTTAGTCAAAGTGACATTGAGATCTCATGTGGCTTTTCTTACAACTCAAGAATTGATCCGTGACGTAAATGTGGCAATTTTTTTCCCCTTAAATGCATTTCTTACACAAAGAAGGATTGATTTCTTTTGAATCTCGTTTTGGAGACGGATTTACACATAATTGTACACGGATTTTACACATATATACTACGTGTTTGATATTTCTGAGTTTTCTGTACAGAACGATTCAACAGCAGACCAGACAACAAAGACATTCAAAAAAGGGATTGATTCGATTTTGCACATTTCTTACACGCCAAAAAACATTGAATTTCAGTAACAATTCTTCTTGGTCTCACATCAGTGAGATGTTGTTAGGTGGAACTGGCCTATTGTCAATTTATGACAACTATAAGACGTCAAAGTGAGTCTATAGCGTTCACACTACTTTTGTGTTTGAACACGACAGATTGGATTTACTTCAAAATAAGTCGGCGGAAATAGTCCAATGTGAACATCGTCAATTCATACGGATGTCAATTTTGATCAAAACATTCCCTGAAATTTACCCCATTTTTAAAGTTGGTGAAACACAAAAGTTTTAAGGGCTGAATAAAATTAAGAAAGTTTTTTGCTAAAAAATACTTTTCGTGTTTTGTTATGAAACTTGGCATTGGCTCATACCTCAATAACACAAACTGACTTTAGCGTCCCCCTTATCTCTCCTAAACTTGATGGCACTATGAGACAATAGGCCGTATAGGATTGTACGTGCGAAATATACATCCTTCCTAACCTATCCAAATCTTTTTAGAATCTCATGCTAATTGTGTCCTACACGGAAATGGGACAACCATTTCTACCTACCTACCTGCTAGGATTGAACCCACGGAACTATATGCTACTTTTCGAACAACTGTCGGGAATAAAGATGACGATGTTATGGCCTTTACTGTTACAGTAAGTGCGCTTGACTCTTAAAAATAAAAGAAATAGACCTAACTCAATATATAAAAATGTGCACGACTGGGTCGTCACGAAACTTGCTCCTCTCCTGCATGCTAATACTTAATATTTATATTCTACTTAAATTGCAAAAGGTAGTGTTAAAATACGAGTTATACTTTAAGCAATTCTGATACACACTCTTTACTCTACAGCTTACACTTAACTCAAAAAAACAGAAAAAATATTATGTATAAAAAATAATTAGAATTATTAAAAAAAATTAAAATTGGGAAAATGTAACCCCTCGTATATTCATTTCATTCCAAAAATTTAAGTGCCGAACAAATTCCAAACCTTATTCTTGATTTTATTGAATTTTTTTTTTTTGAAAATCGTCGGTAGCCGGTTTTTTTTTTAAATTAATTTTTTATAATAATATTTTTCAAAAATATCTTAAAATTAATTGGGTATGCAGTTTTCAAGACTTCCAGGACATGTAAATATACACATATATACTCCCCAATTTGGATTTTTTAAGATTGATTCCGTTTTTGGATAACAGAATTTTGAAAAAAAAAAGTTAAAAATATTCTTTATAAATCCAAAAAAAATTTGAAATTTTTTGAAAACAAAAATATTATCTGAACAATATATATTGTACGTACTTTCGAAAAAAAAACTTACGCTGATCGACTTCAGTTTTCGAGAAAATCTAATAACAAAAAAAAACGGTTCTATGGGAGGTACCGTTTTTGGAGCAATACAAAACATTTTTTGTTACATAAAACACATGAATGTTTAAAAAAATTAACTCGAGGAAGTTTAAAAAAAATCGATTCGGCCGTATTTGGAAAAAAAAGTTTTGGTTTTGGCCAAAAAAATCGTAATGGTGGCTACCCTAAATTTTGATCTTAAACAAAAATAAAAAAAATTGGGATATGACTTTTTGCTCAAACCCTAATTTTCAAATTTGAAGTCAATCGGCCCAGTAGTTAAGCCTGTAATGCCTGTAAACTTTCGACAGACAGACAGACGGAATCGCGGACCACTTTTTCGACTTCATCTATCATCTCATTCTCAATCTCAATTTTTTTTTTTACGAATACAATACTTGCCATATCTATACAATATATAAAGTAAGACTTTTGTTTGTTTGTCGGTTGTATGTTTGTAGTCGATAAACCAACAAACCAACCAAAAGTCATACCTTATAAATGTAATACAACTCTACTGCTATGCACGGAATGTGCAGTAGGATACCTGAAAGAAAAAGAAATATTATTAATTGGAAAAAACATTGATTTAATCTACTTACTCGAAAATTTTGTTTGATATTCAAAAAACCTGCAGCCGCATCAATTTTTCGAAAACTCTTCTATTTTCATTACATTTCATTCCATTCATTCTTCCAAAATTATATTTAAGGCTGAACTCCACTTAAGCTTTTGGACCAAAAAATTTTACATGCGATCGCTTGGACACAACTTTCTGTACAAAAAGAAAAATTTAACATCGTGATCAAAATAGCATGGATTTTATTTTCCAATCTCTGTCCACGAAAAATTCGCTTATGTAAATTGGTTTCAAATAGAAAACTGGAAAATTTTAAAATGGGTTTTCGATTGGAAAATAGAAATTTTTTCATGAAAAACTCGGAAAACTAATGGGTTTTAAAAGGGAAAATTGCATGTAACTGTAGGTGCATCGGTTTTCAAATGAAAAACTGGAAAATTTCAAAATGGGTTTTCGAATGGAAAATAGAAAATTTTTCATGAAAAACTCGGAAAACTAATTGGTTTTAAAAGGGAAAATTGCATGTTACCTTATGTGCATTGGTTTTCAAATGGAAAATTGGAAAATTTCAAAGTGGGTTTTCGAATGGAAAACAGAAAGTTTTTCATGAACAACTCGGAAAACTAATTGGTTTTAAAAGGGAAAATTGCATGTGAGCCTAGGTGCATTGGTTTTCAAATGGAAAATTGGAAAATTTCAAAATGGGTTTTCGAATGGAAAATAGAAAATTTTTCATGAAAAACTCGGAAAACTAATTGGTTTTAAAAGGGAAAATTGCATGTAACTGTAGGTGCATCGGTTTTCAAATGGAAAACTGGAAAATTTCAAAATGGGTTTTCGAATGGAAAATAGAAAATTTTTCATGAAAAACTCGGAAAACTAATTGGTTTTAAAAGGGAAAATTGCATGTAACTGTAGGTGCATCGGTTTTCAAATGGAAAACTATAAAATTTCAAAATGGGTTTTCGAATGGAAAATAGAAAATTTTTTATAAGAAACTCGGAAAACTAATTGGTTTTAAAGGGGAATATTGCATGTAACTGTAGGTGTATCCGTTTTCAAATAAATAACTGAAAAATTTCAAAATGGGTTCAGGTCTCCATTTGAAAACCAGTGCAATGCACTACCACAAAATTGCTTTGTTTTAAAAATGTTCATATGACTTCATTCATAAAATATCTTTCTATTTTGCATTCGAAAACTCATTTGAAATTTTCCAGTTTTTTATTTGAAAACCAATGCACCTTCAACTACATGCAAATTTCCTTTTTAAAACCAAAGAGTTTTCCGAGTTTTTCATCGAAAGCGCATTTTGAAATTTTCCAGTTTTCCATTTGAAAACCAATGCACCTGCAATAATATGCAATTTTCCCTTTAAAAACCGATGAGATTTCCGAGTTTTTCATGAAGAACTTTTTATTTTCACCATAACGCAATGCAATTATTACGTATACGTCATAGTGTCCACTGTGGACCCTATTATGTATTTGCACTTTGGTCTGATGCATCCCTAACTGATTCATTTCAATTCCATTTGTGAGGTCACAGTAACTATCTCACTGATAATTCAGAATTATGTTCCACTAAATGATTTTGTCAAAGTCACATTGAAATCTTTCTAAAATGTTGTTGTTGTAGTTATAACTAATTTTGACAGAGACCGAAATGTACCCAATTTTCATAAAGCGAAAATGTTTATGCACAGAAAATCGTGCATGTTCAGTGTAAACATTGTCTTGGTCCAAAAGCTTAAGTAGGAGTTCAGCCTTAAATATAATTTAGAAGAATGAACTGGAAATGAAATGAAATGAAAAATAGAGAAACATTTCAAAAAATTGATGTCGGCTGTCAGTTTCCTGAATTTAAAAACAAAATTTGCGGGTGAGTAAATTAAAATCAACTTTTTTACTTGCGACATATTTTTTGTAAAAAAAAATTTAAGTGAGGACGAGATATGACATTACGATGATAGAGAAGTCGAAAAAAGTGGGTCCGGCTATTCCGTCTGTCTGTCTGTCGGGAAGTTTACAGGCATCTACAGCCTTAACTTAAAAATTAGAGGTTTGAGCAAAAACTCATATCCCGGTTTTTTTTATTTTTGTTTTAAGATCAATATTCAGGGTAGCCACCATACGATTTTTTTTTGGCCAAAAACCAAAACTTTCAATTTCCTTCAAAACGCCTCCTACGATTTATTTTTTTACACTTCCTCGAGTTTAATTTTTTTAAACGTTCATGTATTAAATGTAAAAAAAAAATGTTTGTATTGGTCCAAAACGGTACCTCCCTCTGGCGTTATTACCTACAGCTCTCTGGCAGAAATTCTCAAACCGGCAACGCAGGGTTTTTTTCAGCTAGTATTCTATATGTCGCAAGTAAAAATCATACATCAAGTAGGGAAATAAAGCAAATAACAAAAAAGGTTACGTATACGCCGTACATCAATATTAAAAAAACATAATCAACGACGTCCTCTACTCATCTATTGCAATTCGGTTTTTCGCTGTTTTTTTGCTGTGGATTTCTTGACATGAACTCGTTTATTATTCAATACGGTGATAAATTAACACAAACAAAAAAATATATAATTTTGCAGAATAATTCACTGCACACGATAATTCCGTGCTATGGGAAGATTATCAAAATTAAATACCATGTAGAGATGATAGCTAGCCGCTAGCGTGCATTTATTTTTTTTCCACTCGTTTTAAATTTGATGGAAACAAACCTGTATTCAAAATATGCATTTCGTATTAATCAAAGTATTTTTGAGTGATATTTCATTGGCTTATTATCACTGAAAGCCTATTAAAGCTGATTTTAACAACACAACTCAGTCAAAAGAAGAACAAAAACGAATTGTGTGTTTTTTTTTTGTTTTTGTTGTTGTTGTTTATGGTTACGCAAAGTCTCCAATAATAATCGAGTAATTTTATTCCCGGAGATTCATTAATCAGATGATGGTTGATTCGTGATTTAAACAAGTAAGATTATTTTTTGCTTATTTCACTTAATGTGCTGGCAACCATTACAAAAATTGTAAAATTAAATTTTAATTGCCAATCCGTGCAATCGAATTTACTTGGCAATTAATTTTCGGTAGTTAAAAAATATTTACAATACAATGTCTCTTGAGTGAGTGTAAATTTTATCGTTTTTTTTTGGCTGATAAAGTCATAAAGTCAACTGAAGACGCTCATTCGTTCAAATTTGTATGCATTTTGACCTCATTTGCCGAACAGTTGCCACATCACTTATCGTCACTGTCAAATAGAAAATTCAAATGGCTGCAGCGTCAGCCGCCTCCATATCCGCCCATCTTCAATGTAATTCTTTTTGTTTTTGCTCAAATGGCAAAAACAAAAATCTTGACCTTCTTTTAAATTCAAAATCGATAAAACACAAACACAAAATTTAATAAGCCGGCAAAGCAAATTTTACATTTGAGGCAAATTAATGCAAACAAATAGAAACAACGACTTGGTACAAAGAGAAAAAAAAATTGATTTTACAACACTTTGGCCAACAAGGCATAACAAATAAAATTATAAAGAATCTATCTTTACAGAGTTTATATCGAACCAATATCTTTTGAGGGATCAATTTGGCGCCACAAGTCTCTTGAGAAATAATGCCAATATTGACGGCCGAAATCGTTATGTCTTTATTTGTTTCGGGGGTGGGATTGGCTAGTAGGATTTTGGTTTATAATATTCTGTAGTCAATCTTTGTTCAATTATAATTTTTCTTTTTTTTTTTTAAGGCCTAAACAAAAAATGATCCAGACGTGGTATTGCATGTCTTTTTCTGCAAGATTGCTGTCAAAATGGAGAGACGCCGCCGCTGTAGATTGAAGATTATAAATTTAATCGGTGAGTAGGAGTTTGAAATCGCAAAACAAATTTACTGTCGACCCAAATACAAGAAACACAATTGAAACCAAATGAAACTAATGGTGAAGTTCTGAGTGAATTTAATTACTGCATTCACAGGGTGTTCCCTTTATTGGGTAAGCCTTGACGTGGCGGAGCGGCTTACGGTAACTACTACTATTAAGCTTAGAGCTATGCGATCGCGAAACTTGTTTTCGCAGAAGGGCCTCCCATGGTCGAGAGGTCGAAGCAGAGTAGGCTGTTACTACTAATTACCCCACAACGAAGGAGTGTTCCCACCAATGCACTCCCACCGAGGGACGGCAGCGAATATATTTCTTCTTTGGAATCAACGGTGGCGTCTCCAGTTCCAGTTAGGCCGAACTACTTGGTGAACACCTTTACGGGCTACTTCGACTTATTTGAAGCCCAGGCCGTAAAAGGAGCGTTTTTCCGGCTCTTGCACTTGGAGTCACATCAAGTGCCTGGTACTCCAGGTTGGGGGTTGTGCGTTGGGTGACTTCCCGACCACGTAGAAAAGAATCGAGTTGCGAAGCAACAACAGGCCTCGGAAACGGACGGATACACTGATGACGACCCAAGCAAATGTATAACGGCGACGACGAACAAAACACCGCCGTCAGACAGGAGCCTTTCCACGGTCACGATGATAGCCAACAATTCCGTGAACCCTAGAAGAAGTGAAAACCGCAATATCGTGGCTGAAATCCAACAAAACCAGCTGCTGAGTTGTTCAAAGCAGCTGGCGACGAGCTAAATAAGAGCATGCACCAAAACATCTGTAAGATATGGTCAGAGGAATGCATGCCCGATGAATGGATCCTCAGCATTGTTTGCCCGATAAGTTTACTAAACATCGCCTACAAGATCCTCTCTACCGTAATATGTGAACGTCTGAAGCCTTTCGTCAACAATCTGATTGGTCCTTATCAATGTGGCTTCAGGCCAGGAAAGTCAACCATCGACCAAATTTTCACGTTACGGCAGATCCTGGAAAAAACCTATGAACTCCAAATCGATACCCACCACCTTTTCATCGATTTTAAGGCCGCGTATGACAGCATCTACAGAGACGAACTGTACAAAGCTATGTCTAGTTTTGGCGTCCCTGCCAAGCTCGTTCGCTTGTGCAAAATGACGATGGAGAACTCACGCTGCTCCATCAAGGTTGGCAACGAGCTCACGGAATCTTTCGACGTCAAAAAAGGATTCAGACAAGGCGATGCACTGTCATGCGATTTCTTTAACATCGTTCTTGAGAAGATAGTGCAGAACTCCACCGTCAACACCAGAGGCACTATCTTCTAAAAATCTGTTCAACTTCTCGCGTACGCCGACGGTATTGATATAATGGGAAGAACACAGCGTAATGTCAATGGCGCCTTCGTTAGAATTGAGACAGAAGCGGCAAAAATGGGTTTAGCGGAAAATGAGGGAAAAACGAAGTATATTCTGTCTTCGAGGAAGGACACCCAACACCGACGCCTCGGACAGAACGTCACAATAGACGCATTCAACTTCGAGGTAGTAGAAGAGTTTGTCTACCTAGGCTCCGCTATAAACACGGGCAATAACACCAGCGCCGAGGTCAGACGAAGAGTAACTCTTGCTAATCGCTGTTTCTTTGGGCTAAGAAAGCAATTGAGTGGAAAAGCTCTCTCTCGATCAACTAGGGTGAAGCTGTATAACACCCTGATCATCCCAGTCCTGCTGTACGGTGCAGAAGCATGGACCTTGACAAAATCGGATGAGAGTGCCTTAGGCTGTTTTGAGAGGAAAATTCTTCGGGTCATCTTTGGCCCCGTGTGCATTGAAGAGGAATATCGAAGAAGACATAACAGTGAACTTTACGGGTTGTACAACGACATGGACCTAGCCAGAAGGGTCAAGTTCCAGAGACTCAGATTGCTAGCTGGCGGAGACTGTTGATTAAGGCCACCTTAAGTAAGTAAGTATGTAAGTATTTCCAGGTTGTTCGTGTTCGGTTTACCCTAGCTGGAAGGCTGTCAGGCAAATGAAATATAAAAAACCGCCGCGAATGCAAAATACCTATCAAATTTTTGGAAGCTCTAAAAAATGATTTTAAGAAGGTTGATCGAACCCCTGGAAGAGTTTCCTATTTTTCAAAAACCCAGTTCATGTAATTTCCAAGAAACCAAAATCAAAAATGATCTCATTTGGAATAGATTGGTAACTCACTTGCTTCTCTCTTTCTCCTGCACGCTCTTCCACGCCACACGGGAAAAAAGGGTATAAAACTGATCGCAATGACGACAACGAACAGGAACGACAATAACGTTTATTTAACTGCAAATGATTAAATTCTGCACAGTTGGCTGCATTCCACAAACGGTCGGTCGCCCCATTACATCTTGTTGGGTTGCATTGCACGTTGCTAACACAACAACAACAAAAAGAAGTTATTCCACTTAAAACTCAAGTCGCAAGTCGAAGTTGTGGTTAGGTTTGTTTTCCTTCTTTGAGCTTGCTTTGGCTATCGATTTAACTGTTGTTGACGTCTACTTTTCCCGTCCGATCCCATTACTCTATGAATTTATCTTCAACCAGAGTCACATCTAAGCCCAGAAAACAACAAACAATATCTATCTTGTGTTGCTAGGCAATATTGCACTGAATTCATACACAAAGTTGAAACTTGATGTTTCTAAGGTCTTGAGACCAGAGTTTGAGGCTTTTTCTTGCCAGCTTCTTTGAGGAGATGGATTGAGTGTGTATGTATTGCTTCTTGTTGTTATTTGAAGTTGCAATAGTTCATTAGACTTGAAATTGAACTCACGATTTTGATTTGTGTGGTGCAAGCAGTTGCTGCACTGAGTTGTCGTTTTCTGTGGTTTCTCACTTGGTTCTTTAGTTGGAAGTTGTGTGTGTGAAACGCGACGAGCAGAGAAAATGATATGTGTTGACACAGTGTGAGAGATTTTTTTCATCGACAGAACTTTCAAAATGCCTGTTTCCGGGAGTGTGCGGTTGATGACAGTGATTAGATGTTGAGAACGCTTTCACATTCAATAGGCAAATATTTGCAACAAAGTTGAGTTTCATGATTTAACCATTTGTTGGTTGGTTACCAAAAATGTTCGTAATTGTTACCGAGAGCAACAGCAGCGGCTCTTTGGATGCGGAATCATGGGAAGGCGATTCAGGTAAAAAGTCTTCAGCTCCAAATGTGTAAGCGACTATCCGAATCAAAGCTAAATTTGGCAACATAAGCCTAATGTGCGCGCACAGAAGAGCAAAAAGACGACACCAAAGACGAGTTCTACGAGCTCCTCGACAAAACATATGAGCAATGTCCTAGCTTTAACACAAAGCTGGGAAAAGAGAACATATTTGGCGGAACAGTCAGACACCTTTTCCGATACCGTTATCAGGCTGATCTATTTTGATGCGGGGTTAAATATTGTGGTAACAGCACCTGGTTTCCACATCTCAACATCCATAGAGGAACTTGGGGATCTCCTGATCAGTCAATCGTAAACCAAATTGATCACATAGCGATTGAAGGAAGGCATTTGTCCAGCATTCCAGCAGCCACCATCGACTCGGACCGCTATCTCGTCGTAGCCAAGGTAGTGCTACGAATATCCCGACAACGCCCAAAACAAGGAAATGCTGCAAGAAAATTCTACGTCGGACGGCTACAATCGCAAGAGATGGCCAGATCCTTCTGTAATCGAGTGTCAAGTAACCTTTTAGGAAGTCCTATGCCGCCGACATCAAGTATCGAAGACCAGTGGCAACATTGCCAGAAAGCAGTTAGCAGGTGGCATCTACCTCTAATGTGCGAGGTTTCAGACAAACACCAAAACAAAACCCATGCCTCCAACGAGGAGACATACAAAGCAGCGCTGCATAAAAGGACCATACCTGCTCGGCCCTCTACGAGCAAAAGAGGGGAGAGGAACGCCGGTTTCTCAGGAGAAGAAATATGGAGCATGAGAAGCGTCAGATGCACAGATCGACGATGTTGAGAGAGCCAACAGCAGGAATGAAGTTCGAATTTTATCTGAAGGTAAAACAGCTGGCTCAAGAGCATCGAGCAAGAACCGATGCTTACAGAGATAATAAAGGGAATATCATAAAAGAATCCTAGTCGATGTTGGGGATTTGAAAAGACCACTTCTGTAGACTGTGTAACGTCGACGGCGAACAAAATTCTGCTATTAGGCAGGAGCCATTCATCGGACACATTGATATCCAACGATTCCGCTAACCCGACTTAGAAGAAGTGAAAACGGCAATATCACGGTCTAGCTGCTGAACAGTTCAAAGCAGCAGGCGACGAGCTTGATAGGAGCATGCACCAAATCATCAGTAAGATATGGTCAGAGAAATTTATGCCCGATGAATGGAACCTCAGCATTGTTTGCCCGATCCTGAAAAAGAGAGATCCTCTAAACTGCGCCAACTACAAAGGAATAAGTCTACTAAACATCGCCTACAAGATCCTCTCTGCCTTTCGTCAACAATCTGATTGGTCCTTATCAAAGTGGTTTCAGCCCAGGAAAGTCAACTATCGACCAAATTTTCACGTTACGGCAGATCCTGGAAAAATCCTATGAACTCCAAATTGATACCCACCACCTTTTCATCGATTTTAAGGCCGCGTATGACAGCATCTACAAACACGAACTGTATAAAGCTATGTCTAGTCTTGGCATCCCTACCAAGCTCGTTCGCTTGTGCAAAATGACGATGCAGAACTCACGCTGCTCTATCAAGGTTGGCAACGAGCTTACGGAATCTTTCGACGTCAGATTCAGATCAGGCGATGCACTGTCGTGCGATATCCTTAACATCGTTCTTGAGAAGACCAGAGGCACTATTTTCCAAAAATCTGTTCAACTTCTCGCGTACGCCGATGATATTGATATAATGGGAGGAACACAGCTCAGGCTCCGCTATAAACACGGGCAATAACACCAGCACCGTGATCAGACGAAGAATAACTTTTGCTAATCGCTGTTTTTCTCGACTAAGAAAGCAATTGAGTGGAAAGCCCTCTGTCGAGCATCTTAGGTAAAACTGTATAACACCGTTAACATCCCAGGCCTGCTGTATGGTGCGGAAGCATGGACCCTGACAAAATCGGATGAAAGTGCCTTAGGCTGTTTCGAGAGGAAAGTTCTTCGGGTTATCTTTGGCCCCGTGTGCATTGAAGGGGAAAGGCGAAGAAGATACAACAGCGAACTTTACGGGTTTTACAACGACACGGACCTAGCCAGAAGGATCAAGATCCGGAGACTCAGATTGCTCGGTCACTTAGACCGGATGGACATCAATGCTCGGCCCCGAAAAGTGTTCGATTCTTTTTCTCGAGGGAGGCAAAAGTAGAGGAAGACTGCGACTCAGGTGGAGCACACAAGTGGAAGAGGAGTTCAATCAATTTGGAGTCCACAAAGGACTGTAGTGCCATTTTAAGTAAGTAAGTAAGTAAGTAAATGCAAACCTTCAATTTATAATTTCTTGCAATATTTCCATATTTGGACCACAGCAAAAAATATTAACTACTTCTCGGGAAAATTCATCCAGGTTTTTGTTTGAAATTAAATTCAGCAGAAAATATATTATTCAGAAGCCAATTTAATTTGTGTTATTTTATTCATGTGTTTGTTTTATTCAAGTGAATTATTTAATATTTACTGCCTTTCACTTGATAAAGAGGTTCTGTCTGGTTTCGTCGAAATGTTTCTCTTCGTGAAAAGCAAAACCAATTTAAACTTTAAATTCCAAGAATCGATAAATCAAAATTCAAATATTCCATTCGCAATTGATAAAATCATTTATTTACTCCCAACCTGTCATCAACTGAAGCAACACTTTACACTTCATTAAACCGATGTGCAGGCAGGAAAAGTACGACTTTTCGACATCTGTTTTTTTTTTCTGTTCTTTCCTTTGGTACAATTTTATATGCAAATATAAATTGGAATAATTTTGTTTCTATATTCGCAAGCTTAACGAAGAGAAAACATTATTCAATATGTCAGAGTTTTCCATGAAAATTTTCTGTTCAAATGAGAAGAAAAACTTTAATCCTTGACCTTATTTATTTATTTCAATAAAATCTTCGGGTGTATCTGGCAAAAGTTTGATGACGACCACGTTTCGTAAATTTGTTTTCTTTCAAATTTTTCAAGAAACCAAGAAAGGGAAACAAACAAACAAGCAAAAGTAGGAGTTGTCGACGGCATGAAAAAAAAATCAGAACAAGGCTAAAGCAGTTTTCTTGGAGATTTGTTCCTCCATCTCTCTCGCTGTTTCCCTTTCACTATCTCTTACAGAATTTCACTTGAAAATGCATTAAAAGTTCAATAAGAAAAAAAAAAACTTTCGTTAGTCCTTTCTCAACAATTCCAATATGAGAAATCATTGACGACAAAAAAAAACTCAATTTTCCAAATTTATTTGAAGAAAGAGACTCTCGAACATGAACACGAACCCGATGGGGGAATGAAAATAATATAATAATCAATTTTCATTCAATTGGTTATTTTTCTTCAATTTAATGACAATGACAATAATAAGCTACCCAAGGATCGAAATAAATAAAAAAATAAGACGAACTTCGACAAACTAAAAATCATGACCCAAAAAACGAGGGCTTTACCTTTAGAGGAAAATTTTAACAAAAGCCAATCACATGTATTCGATTTAATACAAAAAAATATAAAAGGACCTTGACATGGCAATGGCAGAGAAAGCGATAAAAATACGTTTTGGAATTTTATTTTGGGTCGATTGTTTGTAAACTTCATTGTTAGTGGTTTCGATTTGATTCATATGGGGTGGTTTTTATTTTCTGTTTGTTGACTTCATTAAAAAAAAAACCACAAGAATGTTGTTCTGGAGGAAACGAAATTAGCTCTTGTCCTATTAGAAAACTTCAAGGATATCAAAAGGGTCCATAGTTGTAAGACTAACCTCTGTCTAGCCGCTTATCAATCAGGAGTCAATCCCAATGAAATATTCTAGGAAGCCTTCTTTACGGTGACCGCTCTCACAAAGACGCTAAAATGTTTATGTCCAAGGCTCATCGTGTTGCCATCTATGAATACCCCTTCAAAGAAGATTTCGACGCCCCAAAACATCCCGAATTGGAAACAATTCCCAATCTTCATGTCATCAAAACTATGCAGTCGCTGCATTCCCGCGGTTTGGTAAAGGAACAATTCGCATGGAGGCATTACTGCTGGCATTTGACCAACGAAGGTATCGAATACCTTTGGACATACTTGCACTTGCCCCCAGAGATTGTGCCAGCAACATTGAAACGCCCAGCCAGGTCTGAAACTGCTCGTCCACGACCAGCAGTTTCTGGTCCTCGAGGTGATTCCTCAAAGACTGGCGAAGATCGCTCGGCATATAGACGTGCCCCAGGCGGTGCTGACAAGAAGGGAGATGTCGGAGCTGGAGCCGGAGATGTTGAATTCCGTGGTGGATTCGGTCGTGGTTCTCGTCCGCAATAGATGTAAACTGTAAATCAATAAAAACTAAAAAAATAAAAGAAGAAAGAAATAGTAACATGTGCGTCCATCAAGGCATACCAGATTTAATCATCGGTAACGTCTTAAGTTCCAATCCATAATAACTACTCAGTTAACACTTTATTTGGCTTCTTCATTGAAAAGATAATTTTTTAGCTTTTACAAATCGTTTCATATCGAACCGTCATCATTCTCCGCCTGGTTGATGAGTCTCCTTCAGTGTGTTCTTCAAGTATCGCACCCCTAGGTTCCTGGTTTACGCGATTTCTTCAACGCAAATTTGGTCTCCGCTCTGTCTCACAAGACTTTGCGTCTACCAAGCTTAATTTTTGTCAATGGAGTCCCTTGAATTTTTGTCCCGAACGTGGCTAAGAGTTAAGTGTCCCCTTAGCACCCAAGTCTCGGCCCCAGAGTTTTCGCCACCTGCTCGATCTGGGTGTGAAGCTTGTAAGTTCCTTCCAAATATGTCAATTTTGCATAACCCATAACTGGGTAGACAAAGTGACGATAGCCCCTCTTGCAGGTGTTTTTAGAGGCACGAAATGTTTTCTCGAAACAAGAAGAGCCAAACAAGTCCATTCCCTTAACGGAGTCCATTGAAAATGTTGACGGGATCCTGTCCACATATCAGTCTTATCAGATTATTTAGGATGCAGAATTCTCTCATGGCTTTGTTAAGGGTTTTCCAATAAGACGTGTTATTTCGGTAGGTGTCACTTTTAAAGCAGTCATTTTTTTTTACATTTGACAAGTAGAAACTACATTACACCGTATAAAGACTTCGGTCTTAAAGCTCTTAAACTAAGAACTCAAGTCGGTTGATTATCAACAACCTCGTTTCTTTGCTGATTGGGTCCTTGAAATGCATGAAAATGATCCGGAATATCATCGAAAAATCATCTTGACTGATGAGGCCCATTTCCACCTCGGAGGCTACGTCAACAAGCAAAACTTTCGCATCTGGGGCTCGGAAAACCCAAGAGTTGTTGTTGAAAAGCTTCTCCATCCTCATCGCGTGACTGTTTGGTGCGGTTTATGGTCCGGCAGGGTCATTGGACCTAACTTTTTCGAAAATGAGGCTTGAGCAACAGTTACGGTCAATGGATTGCGCTATCGAGAGATGAATAATGATTTTTTATGGCCGGAATTGGATGATATTGATCTGGACAACGTTTACTTTCAACAAGACGGCGCTACGTGTCACACAAGCAATGAAACCATCGATCTTTTACGGGAAAAGTTTCCGGACCGTGTTATCTCTCGAAGAGGTGATCACAATTGGCCACCGAGATCTTGTGATTTAACACCTTGCGACTTCTTCCTTGCGATGAACTGATAAAACTTCCAAGAGTATCATCTGTCATGAAAAAGTGCTTCTCAACTTTGCCGTTCGGAATCGGCGTTAAATTGTAGGTCCCCTCAATTCTTCACACGCACCTAGAGAATTGTTGATGAGAGTAAGCCACTTAGGCATTGGCTCTTCAAGAGCTGTCGCGGCACTCTATTTATTTATTTTTTTGACTTCTTCCTTTGAGGCCACGTGAAAGAAAAGGTCTACGCCAACAACCCAGCGTCGATTCAAGACCTCAAAGATGGAATTCGTGAAGCTATCGAGGACATAGGGCAGCCACTTTGCGGTTTGGTTATTGAAAATTTCATGAAAAGAATATGGTTCTGTAAGCGTGGTCGTGGCCTTCATTTGGCTGATGTTGTGTTCCATTATTAACGAGATACCTTTCTCTTTATAATGAAATAAACATCCGATCATTTATCTCAAAAAATGCCATTTTTCTTTGAATATCAATATAACACCTCTTATTATTGGAAAACCCTTTACAGCTGCAGTAAGCACTACAACATCCTCGCAGGAGTAACTTTTCACAGTGTTATCACAAATGAGTCTACCTTGGCTCCACTATCAACACGGATAAGGATATCAGCGCCAAGATAAGAGATAAGAAGAGTTCTTGCAACTAAGGTGACGCTCTATAAGACCCTCAACATCCCGGTCCTGCAGAAGGATGGACCCAGTAAAAAACGGATAAGTGCGCCTTAGGCTGCTCCAAGTGAAACATTTTAAGGAAGATCCAATGGTCCTGTCTGCATCGACGGTGAATGGAGGAGAAGATTTAACCACGCAATTGACGGATTGTACAGCGACACTGACCCAGCTAAAAGAGTATAGGTCCAATGAATCAAATGACTTGGTCAAGAGAAGAGGATGGACAACAATGCTCAAACCCGTAGTCTTCGAATCCACCCTAGAGGGACGACGCACGTAGTAGAGTAAGACCACGGCTCAGGTGAGTTGGTGTGCGCAGGTTGAAGATGACCTCAACCAACTCGGCTTGCGAAACTGGAGTTCGACAGCAAGGCACCGAGCTGGCTGGAGAGGTTTTTTGGTTGAAGACCAAGTCCGCCCCAGATTGCAGCACCACCTTAAGTAAGTAAGTATCACAAAAGACACCCATAGGGTCTTAGTCAACAGAGGCCAGACAGAAGTCCGTGAACAGATGGTATGTTGGGATCTTTAATTCGCAACGTGTTTATGTTAGTAGTGTGATGGTCTCTTACCTATGATCGGCTCAACTCAATGCTGGGGATTGTCTTATTGAAATGTTGGAGCGTTCATTACTTCGGAAGACTTGAAAGTTGAACAATTCATTATAATGCATTTTCCGTCCTTCTAAAATGCCTTTTGGATCGATGATAAGATTGCCCTCTCCGTCTTTATTGTAGGTGTAACGACTTGTAGACTGTGTCATTTTTCGGACGGATTGGTAGAACTTCCGCTCCTTGTCTTCCCACACAGACATTTTTTTACCCCCAAAATGCTTTCTTCATTCAATTCGAATGCGTACCTCAAAAATCATTTCTAGCTTACAATTTCGCCTGCAGACATTGATAACGAGTTTGATTTCCAAAGTCATAACAACTGTTTAAAGCAAGTCTTTTTTTTATTCTAAAGAAAGAAATTTTCCCCTGAAATAAAAACAAGGACCAAACCATCAAGTTGAACAATTTTTTTCCTCAAAAAATATTTATTCTACGGTTTTCGGTTTTTGGTTAAGTGTCAATATCCTTTTCTGTTGTTTCCGTTCCAGTGTAGTATTTCACAAAAACAAAAAAAAAAGGAAATTTGCTTTTCCCTCGTTATTGATCCTTTTTCCAAGTAGACAAACTGATGACTAAGAAATCTCATCAAAAAATAACGGTATAAAAAGATTAAGAAAAGAACAACAAGTCCTTGACAAAAGAAACTCAAACTTTCAAGGTTACTATTCAAGTGGTCCTGTTTCGCTAGAATCTTTTAAATAGGAAATTTGTATTCGTTTATTTAGAAACGTTACCCGACCATATCCCAAAATTTAATTAAAAAAGGAGGGTTGCCAGTGATTCAATTCAAATAAAGTGGATGGCAAGAGTAAAATACCCTATCAATTATTAAATTAAAAAAAAAATAAATTACTCGCTTTTATGTTTAACGTGAATCCTTACAGATTTAATTGAATACCTCTTTAAATTCAACAGAAAAATTCCGTTGCGTATTTATACGGCGACCTAATTAATAACCAGCAATAAATCAGTCAATTCCCTCGGTACTCCGATAAGGGCGTGTGTAATTTACAAGTCACCTATACTACTGGCTTACTACAGGTGCGCAGACATTTAACCTCAATAAAGTACAACTCCATAACGAGTAGGAAAAAAACCCCGTGACGGTGCTTCCCACGTATCAATGTTCAATAATATAAAAATTAATCTTAATTAAACATAAATTTATCACTTGAAAACACAAGCCAACAACAATGTAAACCAAAATTGATAAAAAAAAAATAAACTCACAAATGGCGCATGGATATGCTGGACGCCTCCCTGGCCTGTATGCAATTGCTGATACTGGGTTGGAGACAGAACAACATGAGTCAAGGTGCCGCTCTCGTTGACATATTGTTGCATGACTTGACCTTGGGGCACTTGCACTGGTACTTGCATATGGGGCGGGCGATTTTGTGAAACCATTTGTACCGTTGTTGGACCTGAAACGAGATTGAAAACAACAAAAAAATTATTAATAGATTGAAAAAGTTGCATAAACAAAATGTATTTATCTTCATTCTATTCATTTTCTCTTTGTTGCAGAGTTTTGTTGTTGTTTTGTTTCGTTAATGTTCACTATTTTGTTGAGAGAAATTGAAATTTTATTTGGAAAAAGTTTTTAATTCCGACAAACTGCGGGAGTATTGTTTCTAAGTTTTAAAGTTGCATCGGTAATGTGTTCTGCAAATTATTGTTGCATTAATTCAACTGGTAATGGGGAAAATAGCGAGGGAGTTTTTCCTATTTCTCAAGTTGGATAGAAGGTTAACGTAGCGAAAAAATTATAAAAGCGTTTAAATTCACTTTTTTGAAACTTCATTCGAATGGACGAGCATTGGGATGGCAGAGTAGATGAAAGTTTTTGTTATATTTATGGGTCAGAACTACTTCAACCTCAATAGCGTTACTGTTATTTCTCCTTTAGATTATTATTTGTGATGGTATAGTGGTTGAATGATCGATAGGTAGACATAGACACAGTGCTTTCTGTCTATCATCTATCCTATTCTCCACCTCTCCGCGGTGAACATAGTGTGCCTAGTACCTCAACCGAAGATTGGGTTCCAGCCCCAGAGGGAAGTTGTTGGCGGTTTGCGATTTGCGTCCACTAAGACATGTCTTCTTTTCAACAAGCAGCAACAGAATCACTCCCCAGATAGGATGAATGATTTAGGGCTACTATGACATATTCGCAGCCAATATAAGACCTGGCCCTCCAGGTTGAGGGTCGTGCGTCGGGGTGACATCCCGGCCACATAAAGAAGAGATAGTTCCGAAACACCAACAAGCCTTGGATACGGACGCAATTAATGATGACAACCCACGCAAACGATATAAGGACAACTGAATTTTGGGTTTGCACTTGTAACGTTAGGTCCCTAAACAGACCATGAGCAGTCGAAAAATTAGCGGAAGCCTTTGACTGTAGAATCGCCATCCAAGAAACGCGATGAGATGGTCGGCGCCTACGAAAATGAAGAATTGTGACATCTACTACGGCGGCTGCTACCGGGAACTGGATGTGGAAGTGAATTCGTAGTTGGAACTCGACTCAGAATATGACCTTGAGTTCCAACTCAGTGAATGAGCGCATCACGACAGTCTGCATCAAGTCTAAATTCACCAACATTAGCCTCATCTGCACTCGCGCTCCACTGAGGAAAGGTATAAAAACATCAAAGACAGATTCTTCGAGCTCCTCGGCAAGCCATACGAGCAATGCCCTAAATATGACATTAAAATTGTCCTTGAAGACTCTAATGCTAAGCTGGGTTAATCGACTTCGCTACGGGGCGAGACGTAATGGTAGCAAGTACGTGATTCCCACATCTCGATATCCAAAAGGGAACATGGAAATCTCCTAATCAATCAACCAAATTGATCACATTGCGATCGACGCACGACTTTTCTCTATCACCCTGCATGATTCCGCACATTCCGAGGTGCCAACATCGACTCGGACCACTACCTTGTTGTAGCCAAAGTACGAATGCGGATATCCCGATCAAGGCCAACACGTGAAAATTCGACGTCAAATGGCTACAATCGCAAGATCCTTTTCCGATCGTGCCTCCGAAAACCTCCTTAGAAGTCCTTTGCTGCCAGCACAGAATATGGAGTACCAGTGGCAACACTGCCAAGCAGCAATCAAAGATGTCGCCTCTGAAATGCTAGGGTTCACACGGCCACCACAACTAAACCTCTGGTTTGACGATGACTGCCGGCGAGGACAGGCAGGTAAACAAGAGGCATACAAAGCGGCACTGCAAAGAATGACATGAGCCGCTCGCAAGCTCTACGAACAGCACAAACTTCGCAGAAAGAAAATAAGAGAGCATGAGAAGCGCGCGATCGAGCAGATAGTGATAGATAGAGAAAGACTACTTTTCCAAGCTGTTTAATGGCGATGACGGTTAAAATTCCGCCGACTATACAGAACTATTTAATTTTCGCTAAGCAGAACACCAATTCCACCCAACTGACATTGACGGAGTGAATATAGCTATATCTAAGCTTAAGTCGAACGAAGCCGGTCTAGCAGACGGCTTAGCCGAAACTGTACAAAGCAGCTGGAGATGATTTGGTTAGCAGTGTGCACCAGCTTATCTACAAAATTTGGTCGGAGGAAAACATGCCCGATGAATGGAATCTCAGCATTGTATGCCCGATACTCAAGAAAAGAGTTCCCCTGAACTGAACAAACTACAGAGGTATAAGTCTCCTTAACATCGCCTACAAGATCTCGTCAACACCAGAAGGACAGTCTTTCAAAAGTCCGTCCAGCTACTAGGATGCGCAGACAATATTGACATAATTGGAAGAACATAGCGTGATGTCAGTGGAGCGTTCGTGAGTCTTGAGACGGAGGCCAGGATGATGGGTCAAGCGGTTAACGACGACAAGACCTAGTTAATGCTGTCAACAAGAAAGGACAACCAACATCAACAAATTGGATCCATCGTCAGTAAAGACAGATTTAACTTCGAGGTAAATAAAGACTTCGTCTACCTAGAATAAGCTATGAACTCTGACAACAACACCAGCACAGTGCTTCTTTGGACTTAGAAGGCAATTGAGTAGTACAAAACCCTCATCATCCAGGTCCTAATGTTTGGTGCAGAGACATGGACCATGACAACATCCGATGAAAACGCTTATGGCCGCTTCGAAAGAAAAATTCTTCGAGTTAACTTTCAGCGCCACTGACCTTGCCAGAAAAGTTACGATCCAACGATTTTGATGGTTGGGTCATGTAGAGCGAATGGAAAATAATAATCCAGCTCGCAGAGTCTTCGAAGGTGGAGCACACAGGTGTAGGAGGACCTTAAACAACTTGGCGTTCGAAACTGGAGACAGCTAGCTAGGAACCGAGCTGGCTGGAGACGTTTATTGGATGAGGCCGTTGTGCGACCTGGATTGTAACGCCACCATAAGTAAGTAAGCAAGGTATAGTGGTCTTAATCTATTCTAATTGCTTCTTATTATTGTTCAGATGTGAATAACTGTTTGAACCATAATAAAATTTGATAAAACAAAAAAACTAACGACCACCTCATAAAACCATATCCCTTGAATCTTTCTCAACATTTGGCGACAGAAGCAAGCTCAAACATAAACCATTAGAGAAACTTATATTTCAACTTTATGCACATTGACTTTTTTATTGCTTTACAGAAAAAAAAAACGTAAAAACAAAAACTAATAATTTCCAGATGTGAAAGTCCAGCCAAGTGCCAGCAGCAGCATTTCTAGGAAGTAGCCTCTAAATGCCTGCAAACTGTTCACTTAAATCATCTGCAAAACACAAAATCGAATCGGAATCCAAAAAGGTTTCTCCTCTTTCCTTTAAGCACACACCAGACACAGACACATTGATTGCTCCTAGCATAGCAACTGCTAAATCGGAAACAGAAATGGACTTTGGTCCTTTGCTATAAGAGACCACCATCACAGTAAAAATGGATGGAGGCTAAAGCCAAGCACACAGGCCCATAACACTACTAAAAATGTCTTGTGCCGTTGCCATTGCCCAGTGGCAGAAAAATGATAACTTCAATCGAATTATTGAATTGAATGGTCGTCGCTGTTTGTTGTTAATCTTGTGGAAATTATTCGGAACTTTCTGCCAGAGTTTATCCATTGACGACGCATGGTCCAACCAAACCAAACTGACTAACTCGCATACACGACGAAGACACAACCATTGAGTGTGAGACGGATATCTTTGTATCTTGACTAGACATCGCATTTCGCAATTTAGTTCAGTAACATTGAAGCAATGAAACATCAAAAGGAGAATTTTTGCTATTTTATTTTGTATTTTCGGTTTTTCAATGATTTTTTTTCTTTTATTTGAAGTCAGTTGTATCTTTTTGAGTTATTCAGTGAGGCGAATGTACAGCAAGTTTCTGTGCGACATTCGGGAGCCATGTGCGCTGATGTTCCTTTTAATTCCCTGGAACTGGGATTTTTATGTCTACAATCTACAAACGAGCATCATTCTCCAAAAAAAAAAGAAGAAACTTTGTTTGCTTTTTGTTTCATAGTTTTCCAAGCAGAAATATGCTCAAGTTGTTTCTTTATTTGTTCTTCTTTTTCTTTTTGGCAATTTTTGGGAGATGTGTAACCAAAAATTATTTTACCTTGAGATATCAGATGTGAGGGATCTTTTGTCTTCTTGGTATTTCAAATTTGCTTCTTTAAATTAGTCACCTTTGAGGACGGAGACAAAGGAAAGCTGTTCGATGAAATGTTTGAGGAATAGGTGCTTCACACTAATTGATCAAGTTGCTAGTTAAAATCTTTAAGGGTTTGCAGTTTCGTAAATCCTTTCTTCTTATAAAATAGCTCCCCTGTGGGAAGGTAGATTCAGACATCAGACATCCATAAACTTATAATTGATGTTGAACTTTTTTAGAACAAACTGAAGGAACACAAAGTGGAAGAAATGTGAAAAAACACGTGCAACCAGCATCATTAAAACTCCTGCATCTTCGTTACCGAAAGCTTTCCTCAATAGGGAAACAGGCAAACATTCGTTAAGCTTCTAAGGAAAATGAGACCTAAAAAAAGCGCATGAGGTCACTCCCAAATGAAAGAATTCAAATAAGAAGAATATGGCGTAGGACAGTCACAGAGGAGTAAGGATTCTTAAGTAAAAGCACTTACTAACTTAAGGTGGCGCTACAGTCCGATGTGGAATTGGTCCTCAACCAACAATATCCGCAGCCAGCTCGGTCCCTAGCTAGCCGTCTCCAGTTTTGCACTCCAAGTTAATTGAGGTACTCTTCCACTTCTTAGCGCCACCTGAGTCGCGGTCTTCCTTTCTTTCTACGTCCCCCGTAATTAGTGTTGAAGGCTTTCCGGGCCAGAGCATTGGTATCCATGAGCATTGGTATAAATGACCGAGTCTCACCTTGACGTTTCTGGCCAAGTCCACGTCGTTGTTCAACCCGTAAAGTTCTGGTGTTGACGGTGGAGTTTTGCACTAAATTAAATTGCGATGTTAAAGAAATCGCATGACAGTGCATTGCCTTGTCTGAATCTTTTTTTTGACATCGAAAGATTCCGTAACCTCTTTCCCAACCTTGTTGGCGCAGCGTGAGTTCTCTATCGTAATTTTGCACATGCGAAACTATACATAGCTTTATACAGTTCGTCTCTGTAGATGCTGTCATACGCGGCCTCGATGAGAAGGTGGTGGGAATCGATTTGGAGTTCTTAGGTTTTTTCCAGGATCTGAAAATTTGGTCGATGGTTTTCAGTTTATCACATTGAAAGCACATTGATAAGGACCAATCAGATTTTCGACGAAAGGCTTCAGATGTTCACATATTACGGCAGAGAGGATCTTGTAGGTGATTTTAAGTTGTCTGATTCCTCTGAAGTTGGCGCAGTTTAGAGGATCTCTCTTCTTCAGGATCGAACAAGCAATGCTGAGGTTCATTTCATCGGGCATGCATGCTTCCGACCATATCTTACAGATGATTTGGTGCATCTCCTTTCTAGATCGTCGCCTGATGCGTTGAACAGCTCGGCAGCTAGACCAGCTGCTCCATTGGCTTTGTTGGATTTCAGCCGTGATTTTGCCGTTTCCACTTTTTCTGAGTCATGTTCATGGAATTGTTATTAATCATCGTATCCGATGAATGGCTCCTGCATGACGGCGGGATTTTGTTTGTCGTCGCTGCATACAGCTAAAGAAGTGTTTTCTAATCCCCAGCATCGACTGGGATTCTACATCATGTTCCCTTGTGCAATCTGCAGCTCGCTTATGACCTTCCAGTAGAACCTCCGAACTTCATTCCTACTGTTTGCTCTCTCAACATCCTCTATCTGACGCTTCTCATGCTCCCCCTGTTTTCTTCCTGAGAAGCCGGCGTTCCTTTCTCATCTTTAGGGAGAGCTTACGAGCAGCTCTTGTCTTTCTATGTCGCTCAGCTTTGTATGCCTCCTGCTTGGCTGCATGGTTCTGCCTCCATTCATCGTCAAACCGGAGGTTTCGCTTCGGATCGTAGTGATGCGTTCGCTTACACATTTGAAGTCCAAAGACATTTTGCCTGAATCTGCTTCACACGACGAATCCGCATCCAAGGAGTCGCTGTTGTTGTTCTCGGTAACAACTACCATAGTAAATGTCTCAGTTAATAGTATATCTGTTCGTTTCCGAGTTTTGTTGTTGCTTCGCAACTAGATGCTTTTCTACAACCTGGAATACCAGGCACTTGATGTGACTCCAAGTGCAAGAGCCGAAAAAGCGCTTCTTTTACGGATTGGGCTTCAAATATGTCAAAATAGCCCGTAAAGGTGTTCATAAAGTAGTTCAGCCTTACTGGAACAGAAGACGCCACTGTTGATTCAAGAAACAAGAAATTCTTTCGATGCCGTCGTTCGTTGGAAATGCCTTGGTGGGAACAACTCCTTCGTTGGGGGGTATAAGTAGTAGCAACAGCCTACTGCGCTTCGACCTGTCGACCATGGGAAGCTCTTCTGTGAAAACAAGTGTCGCGTTCGCGTAGTTTCATGCTTCATGGTAGTTGTCACCGCAAATCACTCCGCCATGCCAAGGCTTACCCCACGGAGAGGAGTTAGTAAAATTGGACTTGGACCACAACTATAGCTGTTCTTTTTCTTGCCATTTGTAGCCTTAGTTCTTAGCTACAGTTGTACGGTTCCTTCCGTCAACAAAATTCTTTATTCAAAAAACGAATTGTGAAATTTGGCAACACAACGAATCGCTACTCCCACTTGTGACTAACGGACAGAAGAACTTTCAGGGTCCTGTGTTCGTCATTTTGTCTAAGAAAACTACGTCTACAAATACCCTAACACTTTATTGTTGTCGTTTTGACTAAAAATTGAAGTCATTCAATCAAAACCTTAATTTTTCACCAATCATTTAATTTCCATTAAGATTTAAAATTTCTGCTCCACCAAACTCAATGGATAACCTACCCCACCTTTTATGTGTTTATGAACATTCCATATCCGGTAACAACAGTCGGAGTGACAACACAAAAATTAGACTTGTCATTACTACTATTACCATATTTTTTGATGACATAATTTATAGAGCACTGTACTCTCTATTTCAGCACCAAATGCCGAAGCCGATCGTGATGGCGTGAAAAAAGCATTTAAATACAAATTTCCGCCTAAAATGTCACCATCCATCAAACAACGAAGATAGTTAATTCGCAATTTATAAATTACATCTATTATCCAACTTCCGGTGGCGGTGCGACCATTAAACCATACAAAAAAAAAAAACAGTAAGTAATAATAAATGTTTTCTTTTCGCATATTAACCCAAACAACAACTTCATCAACAATATAGCAAAGCCACACGAATTTTGTTTGCAAACAAAAATTATCGTCTAGAAGTACATAACCTACAAAATTGTTGAGTTAAATTGTTATTACTGGTACAGCATTTAGTAATTTGTTTTTTTTTTTTTTTCGTTTAAATTGAAGGCAGTGTCGCTCTCGAGTCTCGACCTGCGACGACGAACGACGCCATTGGGGTTCAGTGATTTTTTTGTTTTTTTTCGTCTTCTTTTTTATTGTCACCGGTTGCCGGCTGTCATTAATTTTTTGTTTGCTCTCATTCTCGGCAGTTTTGGTAACTTTTTCGGAGAGTTTGTTTTCCACATCACCTTTTCGACTTTTTTGACAGTTCAAGAACGATGTTATCAAACGTCATGTGATTCACAATGGACGAACATAAAAATCATGTTAAAAACTCAAGTGTCACGACTTTTGACACTCGCAAACACTAACTGTTACATGGATTTTCAACTTTCTATCATTTGTTATTTTTTTTGCTCTTTCTCTATTAGAATTTTTCATTATTTTCTTTGTGGTTTATTCTCATCTCAGGTGGTTGAGTCTGCAGGGGGGACAGAAAGACAATCAAGGCCGGTCATTTAACTAATGTCAACCGAAATGATGAACATGTTGTTATAGTTTGGGCATGACTGGATTACCTTCATGAAGTAATGAAGTCACCGAGATTAAAGGAGCTCGCTGCTACATCGTTTTAAGAGGGGCAAAAATATTGAACCTGAGTTCATCTCTTTCACCTAATCCAGCCGGTATTCTGTGCAAAAAAAAAACAAAAAACAAACAATCGGCAAAAGGTCGCAAAGTTTGACGTCCGTAAAAAGCCCCCCTGAGCTAACTTACCGTGAACTTTTGATGTCACTTTGAATGAAGCTCTAAATTAATTATTTTGGAGTATATTTTCTTTCTGTTTTTAGTTTTTACGTTTCTCTTTAGTGCTCAATGTCACATTGGCATTGTTGTTGTTTGCTTTATAGTTTTTGTGTTGTTTTTTGCATCATGCTTGACAAGTTGTTATTTTTCAAAGAACCACCGAAACGGATTTGATGATGCTGCTTCTGTTTCTCTCTTTGTTGGAAGGTACCTTGATTTTCGCTCAGTTGATGAATATTTATATTGGGGTCAAGGCGGGGAACTGTTGTGTTTAAAATATTTATGCATTTTTTTGTACATTTCCCTTTGAATTCTTTGCTTGCAAGCGAACGAAATGTGCGACAAGATTATCATTAATCAGAAGCGACAACACAACGAGAGAGAATGAAATGACTTTCACGTTTTTTCTTTTGTTCGTCTTTGACTGTGGGTTTAGTTGTATTTGTGAATTAAATTTATTTTAAACAAACAAATTGAGATCCTTTTTTAAAGAGTCGCAGTCGCTCCAAATGACATAATGAATGGTTTTGGTGTTTGGCTGGGATGCATGTCCCGAAAAAAAAGAAAACATAAAAATGTGTAACCAAACCGCTATGACATGTCAGTGCTGCCAACATTCTGCGAATTGCGAATTGGCAAGCCACTCGAGTGTGCAAATACAAGATATCATTGAACTCTGCTTGTTTGTTTTTTGCCTCGACTCGTGTTAATTTTTGCGGTGGTATCATTTATGTTGAAGAGGTTCCTTAAGGGCAAGTTGTGGATTTGTGAACATTTTTTTTTTTTAGAAAATTTAAACAGCTTTGAATGTGTATTTGTAAAGTTTTTTGGAGATTTCAAGCAAATTCATTCGACCTATTAGAAGAATTTAGAGTGTTTGATTTTTGTGTGTGATTGGAAAACACGCAGATTATAATGTTGATGATGTTTTTTTCTCTTTCTCTTTTTTTTTGTAATAAATGTAAAACGTTAGCATGTTGGCATGTTTACCTGCAATTATGGCTGATTGTCGAACCCCGGAGTGTGGTTTTGTGTGTAGGTTTGTTTGCTGAATTTTATCGACATTTGGTTGAACATTGATGTTGGTTTAGGTAAATTGATGTTGAAAAATAGAGTTTATAGAATTTAAAAGAGAAATTGACGTTTCAAAGAATGATAACACTTGGCAAGCAAGTGTCCCAAGGTAAGAGCAGTTGCATTCAATCAGCAAATCAGCATTATTCATACTTTAAGCCAACCACAAACCGATTTGATTATAGTTGACTTACTTACTTACATCCATGAAGGATCTTAGACTGAGATACAGCAGCCTTCCATCGTGAACGGTCCCTCGCATGCACTTTCCAGTCGCCGACGCCAAGCGCTCTGGAATCAGCAGTCACTTGGTCCTTGTACCGCATGCAGGTTCAGTCTTCCTTGTCGTCTCGAACCTGGGAGCTGGGATAAGAAAACTTTCTTGGATAGAGCGTTGTCGTCCATTCGCTCGATGTGGCCGAGCCAACGTAGTCGTCTTTTCTTAGCCTTCTGGACTACATCCATATCTTGGTACAGCTCGTACAGTTCTCGGTTGAACATTCTTCTCCATTTGCCATCGTCGCAAACGGGACCGAATATACGTCGAAGAATTTTTCTTTCGAAAGTGCCCAGTATCAATTCCCCTTTTTTTCTTATCGTCCAGCACTCGGCGCCATACAGTAGGACTGGTAAAATCAAAGTTTTGTGTAGCAGACATTTTTTTCTTTCGAGTGAGGAGTTTTGAACGCAGTTGTTTTGCCAAACCGAAGCAGCAGTGGTTCGCTAGGGTAATTCTTCTCCGAATCTCCACTAAGGTGTCGGTTGTGGGATTGATGATTGTTCCATGGTAGGTGAACTCCTTACCTCAAAATCGCTGCCGTTTTGTCCTAGGCGGTAGACAGATGTCTGATCCTGAAAAAGGGAGATCCACTAAACTGCGCCAACTACAGAGGAATCAGTCTTCTTAACATCGCCTACATGATCCTCTCTGCCGTAATATGTGAACGTCTGAAGCCTTTCGTCAACAATCTGATTGAACCTTATCAATGTGGATTTAGGCCAGGAAAGTCAACATCGACCAAATTTGTGGCAGATCCTGGAAAGGACCTATGAACTCCAAATCGATACTCAACACTTTTCATCGATTTTAAGACGTATGACAGCATCTACAGAAACAAACTGTATAAAGCTATGTCTGGTTTTGGCATCCCTGCCAAGCTCGTTCGCTTGTACAAAATTACGATGTAGAACTCACGCTGCTCCATCAAGGTTGGCAGTGAAATTACGAAATCTTTCGACGTCAAAAAAGGATTCAGTCAAGGGCGATGTCATGCATTTCGTAACATCGTTCTTAGAAGATAGTGCAGAACTCCATCGTCAACACCAGAGGCACTATCTTCCAAAAGTCTGTTCAAATTCTCGCGTACGCCGATGATATTGATATAATGGGAAGAACACAGCGTGATGTCAATGGCGCCTTTGTGAGAATTGAGACAGAGCGGCAAAATGGTTAGCGGAATGAAAACGAAGTATATGCTGTCTCTCGAGGAAGGACACCCAACACCGACTGCTCGGACAGAACGTCACAATTGACGCATACAACTTCGAGGAGTTTGAGCAATAACGCCAGCGCCGAGATCAGACGAAGAATAACTCTTGCTAATCGCTGTTTCTTTGGAGAAAGGAATTGAGTGGAAAAGACCTCTCTCGAGCAACTAAGGTAAAATTATACAACACCCTCATCATCCCAGTCCTGCTGTATGGAGCAGAAGCATAGACCTTGACAATATCGGATGAAAGTGCCTTAGGCTGTTTCGAAAGGAAAGTTCTTCGGGTCATCTTTGGCCCCTTGTGCATTGAAAGGGAATGAAGGTTCAAGGTCCAGAGACTCAGATGGCTCGGTCATTTAGAGCGGACGGACACCAATGTTCCGGCCCGGAAAGCCTTCGACAATATTCCCGAGGGACGTAGGAGGAGAGGAAGACCGCTACTCAGGTGGCGCATCCAAGTGGAAGAGGATCTCAATCAACTTGGCTGAGTTGGCTGGCGGAGACTGTTGATTGAGGCCCAAGTCCACAACGGAATGAAGCGCCACGTTAAGTAAGTAAGTACAGTGGACAGATGTTGGTTTCACCTGTTCTTCAATCGCTGTGAAGGCCTCAAAGTAAAACTCTCTTGGATCGACCGATGATGTCTATGTCGTCCGCATAGCCTATGAACTGGGTAGATATATTGAAGATAGTGTTTTTCGTGCTCACACCTGCCTTGCGCTCTATCTTCTCCAAGACTATGTAAAAGAAATCACATGACAGAGCTTCTCCTTGTCTAAACCCTGCGCATGTTTGAAACAACTCGGATGAGCTGTAACCCATTTGCACACTGCACTGTGTATTGTTTAGCATCATGCGGCACAGCTGGATAAGTTTGTTCGGGATCCCGAATTCAGACATCGCCATCATTAGCTCTTGGCGGTGGATGTTATCAAAAGCAGCTTTGAGTTCGATGAAAAGATGCTGGGTATCTTTTTGAAATTGATTGTTCTTTTCCAGGATCTGCCTCAGTGTGAATATTTGGTCTATCGTTATTCTGCCTGGTCTAAAACCACACTGGTACTTGCCGATTATTGTGTTGCAGAACGGTTTAAGACGCTCACACAGTACGTTGGATAGGATTTTGTATGCAACATTAACCAGGGATACCTATACCTCGGTAGTTTTGCTTTTTTTGTAGTTTGTGCCAGCCAGAGGCATGCATTCTTCCTCCCACACTTTGTTGATGACCTGGAGCATGCGGTTCATCAGTTCCGCAGGTATGCTAACCGAACTGGCGGATTTGTTATTTGTTTAGCTTTTTGGATGGCTCTCTCTACCTCTTCTGTGCTTATGGCTGGGACTGGGTCTTCATTGACTGATGTTGCTTGTCTTTCGTCGTTGGCTCGCTCTACATTTTGGGCATTCAGCAGCTGTTGAAAGTGCTGCTTGAAAACATTTGCAATTCTCTGTACTTCGGTGATTAGATTTCCTTCACATTTTTGAAGACCCTGTGTCCCGGATTGTATCTTACAAAACAAAAAGTCACTCATTGTCATTTCTAATCTCTACGGACCTACATAAAGTTTTCAAGGCTTAACTTATCAATTTAAATAAAGATCCAATATAATACGCATACAAATCAAATTAAATATTTCCATGTTTGTGAGAAGAAAACATTAATCTTCTTCAAAATGGAAACAACATGACATCCTGTCAAATTTGACAAAAACACAATTCGTTAAAAGAAAACGGAACAATGCTAATGATCGATTATAAACACTATTCTATCGCCGACACCCGACAGCTGTTAAAACTTCAAAGTTCCCACGCCATTTGAACGAATATTAAAAGATGAAAAATATCCATGAAGGCACATTGAAAACTCTCGTACCTCAAAAAAGAAAAAAAATATATTTAACAACCTACACCCTGCCAAAGAAATGAACTCGTAAGACAATTTCTATATGTTCGTACTTTAAGTCATTTCTATTCAAGAACTAAACAATGACAACCATTATGCGCTCCAAAGAAACACTTTCAAAAAACTCTTCCACAAAGATTCTCACATTCATGTTTCTATGGGCACCCTATACGAGGTCAAAGGCCAAGCTTTCTCCAAACACTAGAGAACACAAAGCACAAAAAGAAAAGAATCTCACTCTCATCCAACTCTTCCAGAAAATACAAAACACAAGCCAAAAAAAAAAAAAAAAACATTGCCCCAATACCGTACTTCCTTCCCTGAGGATAAAATCCACATCCTGTAGCTTTCATTTTATTTTGTTTAAACAAAAAAATTCCTTATATTGGCTTCTAGAAGGAACAACTCATGCATGCATTCAGATTCTCACATATACACAGAAACAACAACGATAACGACAAATAACGTAACGTAGATAAAAAATTCTTAAGATTACTCTTTATCCTTTGGAATGATAATGTTTTGGAAATACTCCTTTGATGTTTGTAATACATTTTTGTAGGGAAATTTTTGAAATTTTCACTCTGGCTTTAGAAATTATTCTCCATCCATAATTCTCCATCTTCGTCGTTGTCTTGTCGTCGTTGTGCGTTGTCTTCTCGATTAATAGAATAAGAAGGAAGCCGACAAAGAAGAGGAAATTGTGTCTGCCAGTGAATGCGAAGCCCTACAGCCACATTTTTATTTTTCAATTTATAGCAATTAAATTATTTTATCTAATTAATGAGAAATGCATGTGTGCATTGGATCGGATCAATAGACAGTTGGAACAGATCTACGTAAAGAGCAAAAATGCTTTTGAGTGCATAACGTAACGCAATCAACTGTAATGGCTTACGTATAAGCGCATCAAATACGTCTTCAAACATTTCGATATGTATGATCGTTAAGCTCTTAAGCTGTCACTTTGGATTGAAAATGAAATTCTTCACTTCGCACGCAAATTAGTGCGAAAAAGGTGTCAAATAAGGGCGTGTTGGGGGCGTTGACGTTTCACAACGTAGAGTTAAGTTGCAAAAATAGCAAAATAGCTTAAATAAACGGTTTATCTTCTTTAATAGTGGCTTTGATGATAAGCTCGATGGAAAATGCTAGCAGAGACATAGTTGCCTCTGGTGGTCCTGGGTTGACAGATTCGATTAACTTTTGTCACCATGAGCTCGCCCAATGTCCGTTTGACACGTTGGCTGTGTCATCGAGTTATATGGAAGCCATTGATGTAGCAGTAATCAAATTAGGTTTAGGTTTAAGATAGCTCGCTAGTCCACTGCTTGTTTTATCGTACGACTGGTGTTCGGGTAGGTGTGAATGAAGTGCATGGAGCGGAAAATCTGTAAACAACACCTTTTGTGCAACTTTGGAAGGAATTTGCTTAGGTATACATTAATGCTCACGCCCTTTTTGTTCATTAAAAATTTAACAAAGACGACGGATAACGATGACGACGATGACTACGTGATGTGACGACGACGCACGTCGTCGTCGTGGGGGGTAGAAGTTAAACTTGACGTTTAATTTTTGTGATTGTGTGTGTGCTGCTGTCATTTATTTCCTCTCTTTCTGGTTGTGAGGAGGGTTGGGTTAGGGTAGGTTAAATGATTTTTTTTTTTTTTTTGAGATAGACGGATGGTTGGATAATTATCTTCTGTAAAAGGGTTAAGTTTTTTGTTGAAATTTAATTAACGATTCATTTGGGTGCGTAAAGGTATTAAGTGTTCATGGGCTTAGAGAGGATTATTTTAAGCCTTTGCCCAGTCAAGCATGGTGACGCATGCAATTTTATTTCTATGACTTTATAATGTCCAAAGTGAAAAGTCTCTAGGTATGAGTTGAGGCAATAGGTCAGGTTTCATTTAATTTGTGTATAACGAAAATTCATTACTACTAACAAAGGATATCTTCTTTTGACAATGACACTCCAGTTGTTAGCTCTCCCGCGAATGTTAGCCTTTTTGCTAGGCAGTTCGCCTTCAACTCCTTGCTGCCAGAGAGTGTCATGACTCCGCCTATCCTTGAGCGCTTCAATGATTCCATGGGACAAATCTTCTTCCGCACTCGTGCTGTGACGAGAGTCCTAAAGAATCTCAACATACATAAATCCGCTGGTCAGGATAGCATCCCCGATATTTTCTTGAAGAGGTGTTCTTCCACGCCAGCAAAACCCTTGCGTAAGCTTTTACATCTATCCTACTCTTCTTGGCTTGTTCCGAGCAGTTGGAAAACAGCATTTGTCAAGCCAATCCCAAAAATAGGCGAATCTTCTTCTAACTTCAATTATCGTCCGATTGCACTAACGTCCCATCTTTCTAAGGTCAGGGAAAACGCTGATAAGCTATAAGCTCAAGAAATATCTCGGCGACCGAAAGCTTCTTAATGACCGTCAGTACGGCCTTCGCAGCAACAGGTCCACTGGTGATTTGATGGTTTATCTAACCGAAAAGTGGAACAAATCCTTACATCATTTTGGAAAAAGTAAAATTGTTGCTCTTGATATTTCATAGACATTTGATAAAGTCTGGCATCTTGCTCTTTTATCGAAAATGCATGCCTTCGGTATCGATCGATATCGAATCCCTTCTTCGTTGGATTAGAAGCTTTCTTTCGAACCGTTCAATACAAGTTGTATTGGACGGATTCAAGTCTGAAACCCACAATATAAATGCTGGTGTGCCCCAGGGCTCCGTTTTGTCTCCGATCCTCTTTCTCATTTTTATTAATGATCTCTTGTCTGTAACTTCTAATCCAATAAATTGTTTCGCTGACGATAGTACCCTTAGCTTCTCATATTCGTTTCCAGATTCACATCCCTCCTCTTCGGATGTGGAACTGCAACGGCAAAATATGACAAGCTCATTAAACTCTGACTTAAACAGCATTGTCCAATGGGGAATTAAAATCCGTGTAGAGTTTAATGCTTCGAAAACTCAATGCTGTCTTGTGTCGTTGAAGCGAGATATACCTCCCTTGCCACTGTCCATGAGTGGCACTTGCATCAATGAGACCGAACATCTCGAGATTCTCGGTATGTGCATCACTGACCACCTCTGTGGACCGAGCACATACGCGATGTCGCCAAAAATGCGCAAGATGTTTGGGTTTCTTAAGACGGTGCAAGAAATTTTTCTCCCCGTCTGATCTGGCTATTATCTATAAAACCTTTATCCGTCCAAAGCTTGAGTACAATTCCCACCTTTGGGCTGGTGCTCCAGCTATTACTTAAGCCTCTTGGATGGAATACAAAAAAGAGCTGTAAGAATGATTGGTGATAGAGAGATCACTGACGCATTCACTCCTTTAGACCACCGCCGTAACGTAGCGTGTCTCTCCTTGTTCTATCGCTACTTTCACGGTAATTGCTCTTGTGAAATAGCCAGTTGCATTCCTCCCCTCAAACAATTCGCCCGTAATACTCGCGCTTCTAGGAATGCCCATCAGTTTACCCTCGAGCCCAACTTCGGACGTACTCTCAAGTATAGAGAATCATTCTTTAGCCGTACTACGCGAATGTGGAACTAACTTCCACACTCTGTATTTCTCAGTCATTTCAATGCTCAATAATTTAAGACCAATGCACACCGACACCTCCTTTCCAACCCCTTCCCTTCTTCCTAATGCACTCACTGTGTCTCTGGCTTAAAAAGGGTATAAAATCCCTTAAGTGGGTGCAAATTATAAAAAAACGGGGTCTACTAGTTTTTAGCACTGGAACGTCGGGCTGAGTCACGTTTCAAAACAAAAAGTTGATGGATGATAGTTGTTCTTAAAGTTACATGATTTTTTCTGCGTTAAACAGGTGTTTGACATTCTGAATGACCAGTAAGTTGAATATGGTAGCTCAGTAGGTGTTAAAATAAACCTATTTCACCATAAAATAAAAACCTGATCTCGCAGTAGCCACAGCAATTAAAAATACTTAAAGCTGCAAAATATCAGATGCAAAACGCCATTCTCAAACCCTTAAGCAATTTTTTGCCACATAAAATGTCAGCTCTATGACTCACAGTCACAATGACACAAAGTCACATAAAATGCAATCAACAATCTAATTCAAACCAAAATCTGTTTTTTGCATTTGAAATTCTTTTTGCATGAATCATATAACGTTTCCCTCTCTCTCGAAGACCAATTTACTTGAATGAAGTAAACAATAAGAAGAAAAATAGAAAAACAAAAAACACAATTACGTCCTCTTTTTTGTATGACAAATTCCAGTGTTTTTTTTTTGCAAATTAAAACAACCGAATGTCATAAAAACGGCTGCAGTAGCATTTACTGCCATTGCAGCAGCAAAAATGACGCCACATTTACAAGCCATAATACAATGACAGTAAAATAATTTGCATCAAAAAAAAGTAATATCATTTTAGTATTCAGAGTGTGTGCTCCAACAAGTAGATGACAATCACGGTGTTGGGTAAATTGTCGAGAGCATTAAATAAATGTAAAAACGTGCAATTACCTCCTTTTATGTTTCGAATGGAAATTCCAAATTTTATTATTGTGTTATCATGACAGAATCGAACAAAAGAACTAAACATAAAAAAATGCAGTAAAACCAAAGGAGACGGTTTCTTTTTAAACTTCAAAGAGTTCAATAAAATTATGAAATGTCATACTCTTTGTATGGATATTTTTTTAATTCACCTGCTCCGAATGTCGTTTTTTCAAAAACGTCATCTTAATTTTCATCAAAATCGCATCAGTGGTTCCTGAGAAAATGGGTGTTTCTTGAACAAAAACACCAAAAACGCATTGAAAATAGATCAACTCACTTCCAAATTGATAAAATCATATTCACAAGTTCAAAAAACAAACAAATTCTTAAATTTTAATCTTTTTTCAAAAATTACGTCGCAGCTTGTAACATTATCTCATAGACTACTATCTCCTTCAGAGTAAAAGTGCATTCTCAACGAGACTAGTAGAGTTGCACTGCACAGTGAGCACCAGTAGTATTACTATTACATTGAAGATAATACCGTTCGTTTGCCCACTTTGCAATGCACAAATATTTGGGTCAGTAGCCATTGAGGTAGTCCATATTCCAAACATATAACGAAAAAAACACATCTAAGCCCAAACGCACACAAAAAAATAGAAGAAAAATTGTGCTCCGCGTGCATTTACCCATAAAACTGCAACCATCATCGCATACAACATTCCTGTCGTTGTCGTTGTGGATGTTGTTTAAAAAAAAGAAAAAAATAACTTCTTTCACTTCCCCACCCGCACACAAGACACCCTCCCCACTTAATGTAATGTTATAATAAAATCTGAACCTGAAAAGAATGAAGAAAAGAGTAAAAAAAAACCTACTTTAATGAAAAACAATCCACTGTGAAGACTCTGGCAAAACGACGACGACGCAAGGTATCCGTGCGAGTTATAGAAACAGAGGTAGAAAAGTAAATGCTCTGAATTGTTGCCTCGATGGCGACAGTATTAAGAATAAAAATTTCACGACTTGCGGTCGCGTAATTCTGCTTCCAGAATCAGGTTAAAATAATTTAATTTGGATCAAGATTTACAGCCATCTGGGGGAAATGACTGGAAGTTCGATTTGGGATAATTTTGACATTGCTTTTTTTCAGTTTCTTGGCTGTTTGGACACTTAAAATGTCAAAAGAAACATCACAATGTCAATTTATTGGCACTCAATTTCTCGAATGTTTTCGTTGAACTCTCAAGACATTCCTACTTTATCGTTTTTTGATTAACATTTATGCAAGAGAGATTCAAACTTTTCAATAACTCTGTTTGACTGACAACCAATCATTTACTCGTTATTTACAATTGAAACTTTTCAACAATGTTGCACCACAAGCGCAAAAGCGACGACTACGGCAACGCCACCAGTCAACCATATCCGGATCCGTGCAGCCCACAATAATATCCGTCAATTTAAATTCCATTAAAACAAGTGCTTCCAACTCGTACCGATGCCACAACACTGAACACAAACACCTACGCTCAGCCATAAAATGAAAAATGAAAATATCAGTGGGCTGTTTCGACGTGCCTTCTTCTTCGACATCTTTGTTACTTTTAAACACAACTTTGTAGTTACCAATTGCATGAAAATATGTATGCTTTTACCTATTTGTCTTCATCCATTCAAACAATGAATAAGACATGACATGCCAAGTGGCAAGTGGACTGGAACAAAGTTGTTAATAATTGCGTCCCGCAAGAGAGTAAATAAAACAAAATGTATTCAGCCTTCTGTCAGCAGAGTCTATGTCAATATTTGTCAACAGGTGTACAAAATATTTCAACTGATATGCAAAATAAATTTAACAACAAAAAAAGTAAACGCTTTTGACACGAAAGGAGTGTTTTCATTTAATAAGAGAAAAAAAAAATACACAAAAAGAAAAAGAAGTGTCGGGAAAGTAATAACATTGGTATTTATGACATTGTTGACATTTGAGCGTATGCCGTTGAGAATACTGTTAAATATCACGTCAAGTTTATTTTTTTTTTGTTTTTGTTGTATTTATATCCGAGTGACAGGAGAAATTATGTGTCTTACAAGCAAATATTGTCTGTACTGACCGAACTCTTGGGAAATCATTATGTAACATGTTTAGGACTAAGGACATTTGTTTTGCAGTTAACTTTGGACTTTGTTCTGTCGCTGGTCAAATATTGTTTGCTTGGACTTGTGGATGTTTTATTTTGTTGATATTTTATTTATTTTTTCCTAGCGATTCGGTTTTGTATCTTAATTTTGTTATTTGTTTTTGTGTACGGCGGGCGGCTGCAGTCAAGGGCGTACCATAGCCTCATCCAACAAGAGTCTCCAACCTTTTCGGTCCCTAGCTTGCTGTCTCCAATTTTGCACGCCAAGTTAGCGTGGTCCTCCTCTTCTGCGACGTCCTTCTGGGTTGTATTCGAAGACTCTACAAGCCGGAGCATTATTTTCCATTCGCTCAACATGACCCAACCATCTAAGTCGTTGGACCTTAAATTTTCTGGGCAGTGTCGCTGAGCAGCTCGTACAGTTCTTGAATAAATCTTCCTCTCGAAGAATTTTTCTCTCGAAGCAGCCCATAGCGTTTTCATCCGACGTTGTCATGGTCCATGTCTCTGTACTAAGCATTAGTTGCTCGGGAGAGGACTTTACTATACTCAATTGCCTTCAAAGTCCAAAGAAGCAGCGATTGGAAAGAGTGATCCTTCGTTTGATTTCAGCGATGGTGTTGTTGTCTGAGTTTATAGCGGATCCTAGGTAGACACAGTCCTTAACTACCTCGAAGTAAAATTTGTTTATATTGACGTTAGTCCCAAGACGTCGATGTTGATGGTCTTTTGTTGTTGACAGCATTAACTTGGTCTTGCTCTCGTTAACCACTAGAAGCATCTTCCTTGCCCCTGTCTCAAGACTCACGAATGCACCACTGACATCACGCTTTGTTCTTCAATTTATGCCAATGTCGTCTTCGTATCCTTGTAGCTGGAAAGACTTTTGAAAGATTGTGCATCTGGTATTGACGTTGGAGTTTTGCACAATCTTTTCAAGAATGATGTTGAAGAAACTGCTTGACAGCGCTTCGCCTTATCTTAAACCTTTTTTGACATCAAAAGCATCCGTTGGGTTTTTTCCAATCATGCTGGAACAGCGCAGACGGACGAGTTTTTCTGGGATGCCAAAACTAGACATTACTCTATATATTTGGTCTCTATAGACGCTGTCATACGCGGCCTTGAAATCGATGAAAAGGTGGTAGAGCTCCAAGATCTGCCGTAATGTGAATATTTGATCGATGGTGGACTCTGCGGGTCTGAAGCCACACCGATTAGGACCTACCAGGTTGTTGATAAAAGATGTCAAACGTTCACACAGCACGGCAGCCAAGATCTTGTAGGCGATGTTTAGGAGACTTATACTGTAGTTGGTGCAGGGGATCTCCTTTCTTGAGGATTGGGCATACGGTGCTGAGGTTCCATTCATCGAGCATGCTTTCCTCCGACCCAAATTTAAATTTGTAATAATTTTTTTAGTTAATACAAAAATAGAACTTAAATTTCAAATCCATCCTTAATTGCAACACAAAAGTCTACATTGAGGACCTCTAGGAAACAAAACAACAGACGGAACTACAATGAAATTCCGAGGCACAAAGAATACTAAAATGCTGCTTTTAACCCTCCTATTTTATTTATATCGGGTTCCAATAGACACTAAAAAACACGACAAACGTCTGCAACGTAAGTGACAGCATTTTTAAGAGCGTTAGCTCCAATTTTTCGGTCTTAATTCTCGCCCTTGCAGAGAAATGTCAAAACTATCGCTGCCGTTCAGGCGTCCATAGCAAACGAACCAAATCAGTAAATTCCATGGCAATCTCAAGACCACATTATAGCGTATAAGGATCTTGGTTTGGCACAGATGATCAAGCTGATCCAAGAATTCGAAGCTGATGGACCATTTTAAGCGACGTTCGTTTTCCGAATTGATTCTTGAGAAGATGCTCCAATTTCATCGCAAAATCAACTTCAGTGACGAAATGTGGGTGAAATCCCACATTTACTTCATTACCTATCACAACTTTATCCAAAAAAAGTGTTAGGTGCCGTTTGCATACCGACTGTAGTGTCAAGGGGACACATGATTACCGATTTTTTTTTTTGGCCCGAAAAGTAAGATTTGAATTTGGACGAGATGTGGTTTCAACCGGATGGTGCCACAAGCCACATAGTACACCTTACAATTAATTTATTGCAGAATAAGTTTGATGAACGTGTTATCTCTAGAATTGGAGCAGGCAATTGGCCGCCTCGTTCGTGCAATTTAACTATTTTCTTTCGGGCTACGTCAAGTCATTGGTTTATGCAAACACAATGTTGGAAGAGCTCAGAGCCAACATTAAACGCGGCTGTTTCGGTCGAAATGTGTACCCATTTCATCGAAAACATGCAAACGTGTCCGCAGGAGCATTATGAAGCGATGTTGAGTTCAAGTCAAACATTAAAAGTCTCTTCAAAAAGATTGTTTTGCACTGATAACTTTAGCTCTAGTGTAACTCTTCCAATATCAAAAAACCTTACTTGCATTTTAACTTAATTTCGCTTTCAAAGTATGTTCTGATCATTTGCAAGTATCAATTGTCATTTTCTGAACAAAACATTCGCTTAAAGTCAGTAAAGTTTTTTTTTTGGCGTTTTCTAACCAGGAATTAGGGCAGACGTAGTTTTCCATCGAAATTTAAGCATTTTATAAGGTTCAATTCTTAATGGTTAACAATCTAACATTTGTTTCACTTCATTCAAAAATCATTGATTAAGCAAACATCACACATAACATTCGAAGAAAAAAAATGTTACGTATACGCCACCGTTCACCAATACAATACAATACAATACACTTATCGCAAAAAACATGAATGTCTGGTAATATAATTTTCTTATACCTGTCATATAAAGGTGTAAGTAAGGAGACGGCTGAAATCCAACAAAGCCGCTGGAGCAGATGGATTAGCTGCTGAGTTGTTCAAAGCAGCTGGCGACGTGCTAGATAGGAGCATGCACCAAATCATCTGTAAGATATGGTCAGAGGAATGCATGCCTGATGAACGGAACCTCAGCATTGTTTGCCCGACCCTGAAAAAGTGAGATCCCCTAAACTGCGCCAACTACAGAGAAATAAGTCTACTTAACATCGCCTACAAGATCCTCTATGCCGTAATATGTGAACGTCTAAAGCCTTTCGGCAACAATCTGATGGGTTCTTATCAATATGGCTTCAGGCCAGGACAGTCAAAGGATTCAGACAAGGCGGTGCACTGTCGTGCGATTTCTTTATAATCGTTCTTGAGAAGATAGTGCAGAACTCCACCGCCAACACCAGAGGCAATATCTTCCAAAAATCTGTTCAACCTCTCGCATACGCCGATGATATTGATATAGTGGGAAGAACACAGCGTGATGTCAATGGCGCCTTTGTGAGAATTGAGACAGAAGCAGCAAAAATGGGTTTAGCGATAAAATAAAGAAAAACGCCACCCAACACCGACGGTTCGCACAGAACGTCACAATAGATGCATATAACTTCGAGGTAGTAGGGGAATTTGTCTATAAACACGGGCAATAACACCAGCACCGAGATCAGACGAAGAATAACTTTTTCTAATCGCTGTTTCTTTGGGCTAAGAAAGCAATTGAGTGGAAAAGCCCTCTCTCGAGCAACTAAGGTAAAATTGTACATAACCCTCATCATCCCAGACCTGCTGAATGGTGCAGAAGCATGGACTTTGACAAAATCAGATGAAAGTGCCTTAGGCTGTTTTGAAAGGAAAGTTCTTCGGGTCATCTTTGGCCCCGTGTGGATTGAAGGGGAATGGCGAAGAAGATATAACAGCGAACTTTACGGGTTGTACAACGACATGGACATAGCCAGAAGCTTCAAGGTCCAGAGACTCCGAGCGGATGGACACCAATGCTCCGGCCCGGAAAGTCTTCGATACTTCTTCCGTAGGACGTAGGAGGAGAAGAAGACCGCGACTCAGGTGGCGCACTCAAGTGGAAGAGGACCTCAATCAACTTGAAGTGCAAAACTGGAGACACCAAGCTAAGGACCGAGCTGGCTGGCGGAGACTGTTGATTGAGGCCCAAGTTCACAACGGACTGAAGCGCCACCTTAAGTAAGTAAGTAAGAGATTAGGAAGGGACTTTATATTGAACCTACAATCACAATCCGCGATTCAATCTATGACAACATAGTGTCAGTTAGAGAACAACATATGCACCTTTCCATCAACATGCAATGCAATATTGAAATCAGATAAAAAGTTGCATCCCCGACCACGCTTTTGGTTGAGAATTCTTTACAACCCAAATACTTAGAGATTCTATACAGTTTTTGCACTAATGTACCTTTATTCAATAGAATTTTCGTTGATTTGTAATTTTGTCAGAATGCATAGCTCAATTATTGACAACTTCATTTTGTGAAACAATCCAAAAAGAGGAAAGTAAATGCAACTTCCTGAATTTAATACAGCAATTGGCCTTAGTTCGAAAAAGCCAAAAATAAGACATTAACTGCCAGATTTGTAGAGAACTGCCCCAGCCCTGACGAAAGCCCATCCCATCTGTGCGGAAGAAAATGACAGTTAGGGTGCATAAAATACATCGAAACACCGGAAATATTTTCGTATCGTTTGCTGTTGTTTTTTATTTTTTTATTTCTGATATGGACAAACAGCAAAACAACAAAACAAAAAGACAATTTTCCAAACCAAAAAGAGAATGTTTACATTAATAGTTCAAATCGGAGCTGAAAGTCTACAGACAAAAAAAAACCGCTCGATAATTCAGGCGAGTAATTACAAAATTACACTTTTGACAACTACAACTGACAGTGATGTTGACGATGATGATGATGATGATGATGATGATGAAAACGAAAAAGAAAAGCAAAAGCATCAGCGCACTTCTAAAAAAAGCCGTCTAGCCGCGCTGGCTGGGTCGCACCATATCACAACGCAGAGCGCAGTTCGTTCAACGTTCGTTCACCGCGATGTCAAACACAATTTGAAAAAAAAAACGTATAATTATTGCCTGGTTTCATTTGGTTCGTTTAATTTCTGTTCGTTGGCTCGCTTATGCCTATTTTAAGAGCCGTCATCTTAATTTGTCTGATTTAACTTTTTTTTTTGCTTTTGCTTGTGTGCAGTTTAAAAGGTCAAATCGTGCCATTTTGGGATTGTTAGTCATTTCCCACGATTTCGTGATGACATAAAATATATTTTCGCTCATCTGTCCGACCAGACGGTGAGTTTTCTATACAGCTCAGCGACATGAACATCGGAATCCCTTGTCGCACTTTTAGTCTTTATTTTTGAATAAGTCTTTAAATAAAATGAAAAAAAATGTCGAAATGACAAGAATACACATGACGCGGCGCGGTGCGGGACAAAGTAGTTTCGTTCATGAGGACTTGATTTTTCAGATTGGTTTTTTGAGGTTGATTATGTACATTTTGTTTGTATTTTTTTTTCGTAAGTCTGCGATTTTATTTTGACAGTGTGGTGGGGCGGCGCGTGAACGTGCAATTAACTTCAAGACGTGACAGTTTGAAAGTGTGTACAATATGTCACCTAACTAGACAGTCTACCTGATGTGCGATGATGGGTTGAAAGTGTCACTTGTCACGATGACATTTAAGTGGGTTCTACTTCTTCGAAACACACACATACACACACGTCACACAAATCTTAAACGCTATCTGACAGAATGATGAGCAATAAATAAATTGGCAATCAGACATGTCGTAGATATGTCTGTCGTGATATTTAAATTAATTAAACGGAATTGATACGTCTACTTTGCTGACGAAGTTATTATCATTAATATTTAATAAATTTTGTGCGATAACGATTTTTGGGTTTTCAGCACGTTTTAAGGTACTCGTACACTCAGTCTTAAGGAACTTTAGACGAATGGCTGATAAGCGGTGTTTGCTTTTGACGTGTGATTTGAATCTACTGCTTCAATTTAACATTTAACTTTTCCCCTGCTATCAACCCTTGTTACTGCTGAAATTTTTGAAACACATTCCAAGCCATTAAAATACCTAATTTTATTTCTTTAGTTCAAAACTCCTCACCCAAAAGACAAAGTGTCTGCTGTACAAAACTTTGATTTTACCAGTCCTACTCTACGGCGGCGGCGCCGAGTGCTAGACGATAAGAAAAAAGGGGAATTGATACTGGGCACTTTCGAGAGAAAAATTCTTGATTTTCGGTCTCGTATGTGACGATGGCGAATGGAGAAGAAGGGACAACCGAAAACTGAATGAGCTTAACCAAGATGTAGATGTAGTCCAGAAAGCCAAGAAAAGACGACTACCTTCGCTCGGCAATGGACAACAACGCCCCAGCCAAGAAAGTCTTCTAATCCAGCCCCCAAGTTCGAGACGACAAAGAAGACCGAACCTACGGTACAAGGACAAAGTGACTACGGATACCAGAGCGCTTGGTTTCGGCGACTGGAGATGTATGCGAGGGACCGTTCACGATGGATGAATGCAGTATCTCAGGCTGAGAACCTTCATGAATTGGAATCGGATAAGTAAGTATTTGTTAAGTTCCCAAAAAGAAAAATCACGAAAATCCCTCATAATTTGTGTAACTCTTAATTACACACTAGTTCTAAGCCCCACTGCGACTTTCACCTTTAATTTTTCCCACCATTCTTCATCATTGTCGGTTGCAGAAGTGTTTTAAACTTTCATTTTGAATAAAAATTAACTCAAACTCCATTTCATACAATTCACCTGTTTCGTTGGATTTTATTACCCTTGCTCGAGTATTGCAGCCGCAATTCCAACTCAAAACCCTGCGCATGTACATGGTACAATCTCTTGCCTCATTTTATTAATTTTTTGTTTTTATTTTTCCTTCTTACTAATGATGTTGCCAAGTTATGTATGCGAGTTAAGCTGAACCTCTTGCGTTTTTATTTATCGTTTGTTGGCTCAAATTCACTTCGGCGAGGTTGTTTGAAACTTGGGTGTGTTCCATATTTTCGCACAGATACATTTGTATCTACACAATCAATTTTCTGAAAGTTGTTGAATTTCAATTGAAACGAAAAACTCAGAGCAACTACTGCAGCACTCTCAACTCGAACACAAAGAACACTTAACAATTCGTACTTAAATTTTGCAAAACAAGACTGGAAAAAAAACGAGGCAAAGAAGGCTACAAATTAAATCTGCCACCCTGTCTCTCTGGGTTGGGCCACTCACTTTGCGATTCCGATTTCGAGGCTCCATTCCATTTCAATCTCTATAAAAATATCTGTTTCTGTATCTCCTCGGTTCGGTGCTCGCTGGTAGAATTGCCTGTTTGACTTCTCTGACATTCTTGCCCTCGAGCGCGCATGGGGGAATTTGCAACACAAACAAAGCTATAAGCATCAAACCATATAGCCATAAGTCAGGAGCTAGCAAACTCATAGCAAAAGCAGATTGTTAGGTAAGACTTACCCTGGGAGAAATTTTGCAGTGAGTTGTTGAATTTGACGTTTATGTAGAGCGTGCTTTGGAACTTTTTTGGCGCAACAAGTGATTCCAAATGGGGAATACAATAAAACAAAAGCAAGCGAAATTGGAACGAATTAAAAAAAAAATATATAGAAAGGAAGACCTAGCCATAACCTGTGACACGACCGGCCGCCGCCGGTGCGATGAGATGCGGGAAAGTGTAGGAGTTTGGTAATAATTTACACTGTAAGCATAGCAACCCCGGTGTATAATCGAGGTGAATCTTTCTCTCGTGGACGACGCGTTGTCGTGTTGGTTGAGGTGCGAGACAGACACGAAAAGACATCCGTGTTGTCGATTAAATATTCATTCATGTTTACATTGTCGAATGTCAGAAACTATGCGGTTATTGCCACCAAAGTGTTTTAGTGTAGATTGGTTTCGAAAGACCATTCTATTTCACTTGACATGGAAATGGTGTAAATCTTGTTTGCAATATGGTTTTCGATTAGGAGAATATTCTTGAAATGGTGCAAATTTGGAATTGGTAATGCCTGTTTTTTGACGAACTGATATTGGAATATGAAATGAGTTTGCACTGAAATTTTGAAACAAAAAGAAGACACAAAGAGCAAAATCTAGACTATACGGTAGATGGCACAGCACTTGGTAGCCCAATTCGACCAAGGGGCGAAAGAACACATTTTGCCTTCCGCCCTCTTTTTTTTTGGCTTTATAATTTGCACCCACTCAAGGGATTTGTATACCCTTTTTATGCCAGAGACATAGTGAGTGCATTTAGAAGAAGAGAAGGGGTTGAAAAGGAGGTGTCGATGTACATTGGTCTTACATTTTTGAACATTGTAATGACTGGGAAAGGCTAAAAAATGATTCTTGAGAGTACGTCCGAAGTTGGGCTCGAGGGTAAACTGATGGGCATTCCTAGAAGCGCGAGTATTACGGGCGAATTGTTTGAGGGAGGAATGCAACTGGCTATTTCACTAGAGCAATTACCGTGAAAGTAGCGATAGAACAAGGAGAGACACGCTACGTTACGGCGGTGGTCTAAAGGAGTGAATGCGTCAGTGATCTCTCTATCACCAATCATTCTTACAGCTCTTTTTTGTATTCCATCCAAGAGGCTTAAGTAAATAGCTGGAGCACCAGCCCAAAGGTGGGAATTGTACTCAAGCTTTGGACGGATATAGGTTTTATAGATAATAGCCAGATCAGACGGGAGAAAAATTTCTTGCACCGTCTTAAGAAACCCAAACATCTTGCGGCATTTTTGGCGACATCGCGTATGTGCTCGGACCACAAGAGGTGGTCAGTGATGCACATACCGAGAATCTCGAGATGTTCGGTCTCATTGATGCAAGTTCCACTCTTGGACAGTGGCAAGGGGGGTATATCTCGCTTCAACGATACAAGACAGCATTGAGTTTTCGAAGAATTAAACTCTACTTTTTAGTTCCCCATTGAACAATGCTGTTTAAGTCAGAGTTTATTGAGCTTATCATATTTTGTCGTTGCAGTTCCACATCCGAAGAGGAGGGGTGTGAATCTGGAAACGTATATGTGAAGCTGAGGGTACTATCGTCAGCGAAACAATTTATTGGATTAGAAGTAACAGACAAGAGATCATGAATAAAAATGAGAAAGAGGCTCGGAGACAAAACGGAGCCCTGCGGCACACCAGCATTTATACTGTGGGTTTCAGACTTGAATCCGTCCAATACAACTTGTATTGAACGGTTCGAAAGAAAGTTTCTAATCCAACGAAGAAGGGATTCATCGATACCGAAGGCACGCATTTTCGATAAAAGAGCAAGATGCCAGACTTTATCAAATGCCTTTGAAATATCAAGTGCAACAATCTTACATTCTCCAAAACGATGTAAAGATTTGTTCCACTGTTCGGTGAGATAAACCATCACATCACCAGTGGACCTGTTGCTGCGAAAGCCGTACTGCCGGTCATTAAGAAGCTTTCGGTCTTCGAGATATTTCTTGAGCTGATAGTTTATCAGCGTTTCCATGACCTTAGAAAGAAGGGACGTAAGTGCAATCGGACGATAATTGGGATTCGCCTTTTTTTGGGATTGGCTGGACAAATGCAGTTTTCCAACTGCTCGGAACGATACCAGAAGAGTAGGATAGATGGAAAAGCTTACGCAAGGGTTTTGCTAGCGTGGAAGAACACTTCTTCAGAACAATAGCGGGTATACCATCCGGACCAGCGGATTTATGTATATTGAGATCTTTAAGGACTCTCGCCACAGCACGAGTGCGAAAGAAGATTTGTCTCATAGAATCATTGACGCGCTCAAGAACAGGAGGAGTCATGACACTCTCAGGCAGCGAAGACTTGGCGGCGAACTGCCTAGCAAAAAGGTTTGCTTTCGCGAGCGAGCTAACAATTGGAGTGTCATTCAACGAGCGTAGGGACCGAGGAAGAAAAAGAAATCTTTATATTTTTTACAAATGACCAAACATTCTTACTTCTTTAAACTATGTATTCAAACTATATTTTCTACATTTGGCTTCAAATCGGCCAACAGTCCGGAAAAGAATAGCCTTTTGACAGTTTTGGCCATCTCCAAGTAGTCGATGTGGATTTTAGTAGAATCACAATTCGAGCAGATGGGACAGTCTTTACTTTCTCCGAAGCTAGTTCGTTGGCTGAAGGCTACTGTTTCGTATGTTCCTTGGTCTCTGATGTGGCCAGTGGAACCATGTTTTATCGACTGTCACGAAACGATGCAGAATCGGCGTCAGACACTGTTCTGAAACGCTTGTTGTCGGGAGTGAGCAAACGAGATCTTTTAAAATCCCTGCTGTCTCAGCTAGTTCGCGCACTTTCTATTGGCGGTCTGTCAATATGAGATCATGGATTTTTGTCTCGTTTACCTTCGACGAAGCGGTTTTTTGGAGCACCTTGAAGTGGCTCATCGAAAACCGTCGTGCAACCGCGTTGAAACTCATTAACTTCGTCGCGAACGATGGAAAATAATTACCAAACACAGCATCGATAAACGCTCTCTGATATATCTTACGAAAACAAGAATCGAATCGATTTGGTCATTCTTCGAAATTGTCAACATCACGCGTTCCTCTTTGTGCATAATCTGCTAAACCGATTTAAGTAAATTTTTGAATGGCTCGGAAAAAGTATCATAAAAAAACTTTAATTATTTGGAATAATTCCGATATCCGGTCGTTTTACGGCCCTTCTCTATTGTCGCACTGTTTCAAAGGACACAACATCCTTTTTGTCTGTTAGCATCGGTTCATTTATTTCATAACAAAATACCATAAAATTGAATGAACGAAAATAACTCAAAAGCAATTTAAATAAAAATTATAATCGTTCATTAAAAAAAATAAAAAAAAAAAACAAGAAACAAAATTGAAATGGCGATGCGCGAACATTCACCTCGCAATTCTCAATTGAACTTACAAAAGTATCTTGTTTTTGAATCTTTTATGTACCCCGATATACGAATGTATCTTGATGTTGTTGATGCTGATCGTAAAACTTCAACTAACGTGTTTTTATCTCACAATAAAACCAGAGCCCCAAACCAAGCCAATCGTAGCCGACCGACCAAGAAATGCACTTAACTACACGAAATCGCCAACATAAGCAATTTATTTTTATTCAACTCTCAAGAAAAAATATAAATGCAAACGAATCATTAAAAAAAAAAAAAAAAAAAAAAACACAATCTCGACTGTAGTTGTTGGTTGCTGCAATGATTCTCCGGCAAGGTCATCTGCCGTCGAAGTTATTACACCCTGTACACATTCTCGTTCGTTAAGTTCGTGAGCATGTACCAACTTTTGTTTTATTGCGAAATCAGATTGAATCAAAACAGCTTGCGGCAGCGTCGTCGGTCGGTCGTACGTCGGCGGCCGATCGACGCGACGAAGGGGCGGATGGCATAGTGAGTGATGAGATGAAGGTGGAGAGGTGGCAATGAAAGACGTGTGTCCAGAAATCTCAAAAGATGATGAACACGATTTGATGGGTTTTTTTTTCTGTTTCGAATTTTTTTTTGTTTCCTTGACATTTTTAACGAATGACGCTATCTCTCTTGTAAAGTTGTCAAAATTCATTGAACCTTTGAGCGTGGTGATTGGATGTGACATTTGACAGCTGAAGCTGTTAAAATGTCACAAACCCATGAACCTTCGGATGTAATAATTTTCAGTAGGCGTTCATTTTATCAACACTAAAATGCCTATTTCACAAAATGGCATCAGGATGCGGATAAGGGACGGACGGACTGTTTAAAAGCACCTCCATTCCTACAAGGACATCGCAAAAAGGGCTCCTCCTCAAATTACTGTCAACTTATGCATTTATATTATTTTCTGTGAAATAACGTGCATGCCTATTTAAATATGAAATGAAGTACAGAACTCAATTAAGAGCAAAAAACTACTACACAGATATAAGAGAGTCCAGTATTCGGTCCTCAGCAATTAAAAAAACCCAAAACGACATCGTTAAAACTTCGTATATATTTTTCACAAACTACATAAAAAACATTTAAGAACATTAAAGAAAAAACAATTATTTTCTACATTATTTTGCAGAGTTGCCTTTAGTCTTGTTGTTCTCGAAATGTCTGTGGTTGCTGTTGCTATAGAGCCTAGAGGAAATATTTTATAAAGGATGTAAGCTGTTGGCCCTTTTAAGCAAAAATAAATACACTCGTAATTTATTACTTTGTTCCTTTGTACAAAAAACCATCTCTAGAAGATTTAAGTACTCTGTAGAAGTAGCAATATTTTGTTGTTATTAAGAGTAAAATAATTGGCAGAGGCAATGCATTTCTTGGAGCAGTCGGCCGGCAGAGAATATTAAAAACCAAACATTGTGGTCTGGCAGTTAAAAAACTAAAAGGCTTTTTGCAGGCTCTTTTAACATTAAACTAATAATTAGGTTGAATAGTTTATACTATAAATTGAAAAGGAAGCAATTATTTTCGTAGGCAAAATCCATGATGCTAAATTCCTTAGTTGATTGCTTCTTGTTTACAACATTGCAAGTTCGAAACGGAACCATTTAGCCTGTCAATGTTTTGATTCTCCAAGTTTTTTGTTCTTTTTCTCCCATAAATGTAGGGGGGAACCATCAGAGGTTCTTCCGCTGTCGCATACAAAAAAGTTAAAAGCAGGCGTCTTTCATCTATCAACGTTACATTTTGTCGAAATTGTTAAAGATATATTGCCAAGAAATTTTAGGAATAAAAATATTATTCGACAACTACCTTCCTACCTGAGAAGGATAGGTTTGGTTAGGTTAGGTTAGGTAGGTTAGGTTAGGTTAGGGTTAAGGTTAGGTTGGATTGGCTGTCGGGATGTCATTGACTCACTTCAGACCTCAAAGGTCCATAGTGATTACCACTAATGATGTTTACTCATAGGAATATATATGAACTCTAACAAACCATTTTGTACTTTTTAATGAAAGTTAGAGAGACAATTTGTTTCGATCGTTGCCAGTTCACTGGTATTATCGGAAAAAGGAATACTGAGAAAGTTATTCCATTCTATTGATGAGTGCCGGACAATGTTACACAAAGGAGTTGGATTGTTTTCCTCCTCCTCCTCGTCCATGCAGCTTCTACAGAAGTCGTTTTGCATAAACCCCAGCCTCAAAGCAGTCAGCCTATGAGCAGTGTCCTGTAATGAATCCATTTTAGTGCTATATTTTGTCTGCTCAGTGAAATCGCCTTTTTTACCGTTTCAGGTCTATGCTTGGCCATATTTATTGTGGACTATAGCAGGTTTGGTACCCTGTGACCATCAAGCAAATTCTGAATCTAGAGCATAATGTTTGAGAAAATATTGCATGTAGCAAGTGGTGTTCCTATGTTATGTTTTTGTCATAACATTAGTCAGACATGTTACCGTTTTTAGCGAGCTCTTCGCATTTGCAATTTCCCGGAATGTCCTCTGTAGCCCGGCACCAAATTTAGGTGAATATTACACTGTTCCGTCATCTCATTCAGAGATGAACGACAATCGAGGGCACTATTTGAGAGCTTGTGGAAACAGACGCCAGAGAATTCAGAGCGGATTGTTGTCCGAGAAGATTCGTATATCCTTGCAAGGTATAACGTTTTCTTTGACCAGTGCCTCATTAAATCGCCCAATACTTCTTCCTGAAAACACTACATTGATAGGGAAGTCTGTGTATTCCAGTGAAATAGCCATAATAAAAAATATGAGTGCGCACAGGGACCACACGAAGAAAAATAATTTTTAATTGTTCAAACTGTTATAAACTAATCTAATGAATTCTTAACAATTTAAAATCAGAAATCTCCAATTATTCACACTCATATAGACTGTTTTCCACGTAAATAACTGGTGTGCCATCTAAATTGTTTATACAAAATTACTAGCTGACCCCGCGAACCTCATCTCGCCTCCCTTCAAATCATCTCCAGAATAATAATGTAACATACATTTTGACAAAATGCAATGTGATTTATTTGAATCCAATTGATGATTATGATGAGGATGACACACTGTGGCGTATGAGTGCTTTCGTATATTTTTATGATAATACAACGTTTACCGGGTCAGCTAGTAAGATAAAAAGTATTCTATAGCGCCCTTGTTCCAACTACCTCCCTCAATTTATACCGTTCTAAGATTACTTTATGCAAAACAACGTTTACGGGCAGCTAGTTGCTGATTTATGTATCTAACAACCAGAACGCACCATATACAAACAAAAAAACAACTAAAATCAGTCCAGCCGTTTAGGAGGAGTACAGTGACATAGAGTCATTCTTAGAAATTACTTATATGGCAAAATAATGTTTGTTTGGTCAGCTAGTAGTATAAAAAACATTAAGTAGCGGTCTCCCGTTTCTAAGATCCTTTCCCACAAATTTTGAGCCAAATCGGTTGACCCGTTATATATAGAACTCATTTATATTGCAAAACAACGTTTACCGGGTCGGCAAGTGGAATTAAAAGTTTCATAGACAAAATGATTGACTTAAATGAATGCATTCAAGTCGATCCAACCTTGCAGTTGCATTATAGATACCGACTGCAGCGCCACTTGCAGGGCTGATTTGTAAATCTAATCCATCCAGAGCGCCACCTGAACGCATACAAAAATCATTCAAATCAATATTATACATAAAGATTGAAGAATAATACAACATATGATCATGATTTTCATGAATAAATGATGAATACTTTCAGGTTTTGATAGATTGTTTTTAGTTTTTTCATACTTTCTGAAGAACCGCTAAACCGATTTCGCTGAAAACTTAATCAGCAATTCCGCGTCGAATGAGGCCAATTTCATGGCATTCCGAAGAGTGGTTCTCGAGATAATCGAGCAGAACAAACGCACCTTTTCACTGACCATCAAACTGCCATTTGAATATTGTTCAGCTAACTCAAAACTTTTATCATGGTAAAGAACACGAAGTAATAGCGTCTGCCAGTGTTATCGAGCCATGATAACCAATTTTCTTTAACCGAATTGTAAAATATGGACTTGGAGAACATGGGGTTTTACCAGAATAGTGCCACAAGAGGCAAACCAAAACAAATACATATTTTGACTATAGTGTAGAGTTTCTGAAGTAAGGCCTTGTAGAGTTGAGCGTTAGAGCTTATAACTTTTGGTTTTCACCGTGTGAGTCATATGGTCTCGTCTTGGCAACATTTTAAATCAATATGTGTGCGTTATTGTGACGGAGGTCATCCTAAACTTCTCAACTGATTTCGATGAAATTCTATAGGTTTTCGCAGTTGAACGAAAGCAAATTCTTGCAACTACATAATATACAATTTTTGTAAAATATGATACTATTAGAATTAGATTTTATAAGTTGTATTAGATTAGCTTAAATACAAGAAATTTCTGCGAAACGGTTAATTTTTAATTCAATCGAATTTACTTACAATAAGCAAGTGGATGTGGATACATTTCATTGCTCTTACCTGAAAAGATACAAAAAAAAAATATGTAAATCCAATGTTCAATGTTGACAAATAATGGGTTTTAGTTTTCATTTAAAAAAAAAAATTAAATTTCATTTCATAAGAAAGCTGTTTCCCGACAAATCAGCCCTACAAGCTGCCCCGGTAAACATTGTTTTGCCATATAAATAATTTCTAAGAACGGCTGTACTGATTTCGCTAGAAATTAATGGGTAGGTATCTAGAAGCAGGAAACGTCTATATGATGCTTTTTTATCTTACTAGCTGACCCGGTTGACGTTGTTTTATAACTCATAACTCAGCACTCGTGTGTCATCCTCATCATCATCAGAATCATCAATTGGCTTCAAATTTACCTTACATACTCACTTTCCAAATTGATTTTAACGTCGCATCGATTTATTTTCATTTTTTATTCAATCCCAAATAGGAAAATTTAGCAAAATGTGCATCTTTTTATGTGAAATAATCGATATTAACAATTCCACTTTCCAAACTATTTCTACGCAAATTAAAACAAGTAAAATCTAAAAAAAACTATCTTAACTTTTAAAATTTTAATCTGATTTCCAAGTTGTTCATAAATTTGATTAAAAATTCCGATCTCGTAAATTAAATAAAGCAAATCACCTTGACATAGTTCATTGAACTATAACTCGGCGAGTCTCATCTCACTCGCAAAATACAAAGCCTACGAAATGTCAAGATCGTAATATATCTGTTGGCTTCTATATTCAAAAGCGTGCGTGTTTTGCTCTTTCAATGTAGATATGTATACATCTTTGATCAACGCGATTTTTTGCTAAATTTATGTTAAACATTTGTTTTACTTCTGGCTAAAAAAAAACAAAAAAAAAATAACTTTTGTTAGCTTCTGGCAGAGAACATTTCTAGGTCAACGATGAATTGGTGATGAGCGTGCCAGTGCCAGAACTTGAATAGAAACCGTTTCATTTTTTTACTTGCGACATATTAGTGGAGTCAATGAAGCTTTTTTTTCAGAAAGTCCTCAGAAACAGCTCGTATTTGGAAACAAATTCCAATTTTTGTTTTTTTAAATTGTTTAAAATCAGAAACATTTCATTTGGGGGAAATAATTATTATTTATATTGTTAAAACAATTTTTATATTGTTTATAAAGGCTGATCCACGAGCGGTGTTTTTGGTAATCGGAGGGTGTAAATTGCATTAAGACAAGAAAAAAAAACCATTGCCCCCGTTTAACGGAGGTGCAAACAAAAAATTTTAGGAATCAATGGCTTTGTCCACAATGTCGTGTTATACCTTCTTGCAAAGCTAAAAGTGCCTTTTTCATTCTGCATTTGTTTTTGTAAAGGGTTTTCCAATAAGAGGTGTTATTTTGATATTCAAAGAAAAATGATGATAAATTATCGGATGTTTATTTCATTATAACGCCGGGCTGTTGGCGTAGACCTTATCTTTCACGTGGACCCAAAGGAAGAAGTCGCCTGAAAGCCACGTGAAAGATAAGATTGTCTATGATATTGTTTTTTTTTTCACACTTACTATAAGATTTCTTGCATTATTTTGAAACTATTGCAGAAATTTTCATAATGTTCATTATTTTAGGGTTGTCTATTGTCTTATATTTTTGATTCCCATTAAAAAATCGCTAAGCCGATTTCGCTCAAAACCTAATCAGCTCTTAACAACACAATGCCGCGTCGAATGACAATACGATGAGTGGTTCGCGAGATAATTGAGCTGAAAAAACGTAACGCACGTACGCACATACGAACACACATACACACACATAGCCATCATCATAAAAACGCTTGATTCGGATTATAGTGACCTCGAAACATGCAGATATGCAAAAATTGGAGATTCACAAAATCGGATCCATTACAATAACTTCCTCTGGGAAGTTAAAAATGGACAAATCAGCAATTTCTAAAGAAATGTTATGGCATCATTTTTTTCAGATAAAATGTGTTTTTGAGGTTCATATTATTTCAATTTAATTTTTATTAATCAATTTTACTTATATGTTTTTATTTTTTACTGATTTTTGGTGAGTTAAATTTTGGAATACAGAAGCATGTTCGTACGACCCAGTCGTGTACTTATTTTTTATAAGCATAAATTCATAACAATAACAATTAAAAAGTGTGGCAAAAGAAATAGTCAATTTTACTATTTTAAATTTAAAATCGTAAAAAAGAAAAGTTAAAAAAGTGCGACTATTGTTTATTAAATAAAAGACAGTCTATTCCGCTTGAACGAAAATAATTTTGTTTATGTTTTTTTTTTTTTTAATTTTTAAAAGTGTTAACACCTTCAATTTCTATCAAAGACAAAATTCCCAATTTTTTTTTATTTTAAATCATAAAAATAATTTTTTTTTTTATTTTTAAGAAAAGTCGCTTCTATTGTATTTTTATACATTTTTTTTTATGAACAATTTATCATAGATTTTAAAGAGGACACATTAAAAAAGAGACTGAAAACATATGTCGAAGTTTTAAACATGTGTGTTGAGTTTGTTTGAATTATTTGAGTGAATTCGAATTTATTACCATCATTATTTATACATTTTTGTGTGTATGTTTTTTTTTTTGCGAAAAAAATGATTTAGAAAAGACACAAATTTCGAATTCAATCATGAAATTAGCCTGGCATCTGTTTTCTCTTCCTATTTTTAAAATTGAAATTGAGAAGGAAATAATTTATGATTTTGACACATGGTCCCATAAAAATTTAATTTCATTGTAAAACATTGAATATGAAAATTATTACGGATTTAAAACGAATTGGATGTATTAAAAAGGCATTCATAAGGTTTTTGTTTTTTTAATAAGAGAATGGAAATTTGAATTATTTAAGAATATTCAAAATGACAGTAAAAGGATGTTAGAATTTAGATGAAAGTAAAATTAAATGCCAAAAATAATATGCAAATATATTTTTAAATTTTTATTGCTAACGCTTATTTTCTTTAAGCAACAAAATGTGCGAACTTTCCTTTTGTTTATTAACATCTTCACTGACAACTTAAACACTTTTTAAGAACATTACTCTTCTTTTCCACTCTGCCGTTACATGTCATGAATCAAATTTGATACAAACAATAATTTTTCAGCGTTCATTCAAACAGTTAACCTTTTAAAAATTGAATTTTTCAGGGATAGATTTATGTTTATATGCATGTTCCTGTATGATGACGTCCCATGAATCAATTTTGATCCATGCTATATTTCTACTCATTTGTGATTGAAACAAAAAGGGCAAACATGTTTTATGTTCATATATGATTCATAGGCTTGGTATGTATTATGAAGCAAGACAATCTTTTGTAGCTGCCCTCGAAACAATTTTGCTTTTGCAGAGCCATTAAGGGCTTCACAAAATAAACATTTGCATGTTTGAACAGTATCATCTAGACATCCCCAAGATTGGGATTCCTATAAGGTATTTGTCTAGATCTGGTCCATATACCTCAGCGATGGAGAGAAGTAAAGGTAGTATTCATTCCAAGGCAAGCAAATGCTCGCATGTCAACCCTAAAGATCTAAGACCTATTAGCCTCTATCATCATTCATTCTCAAATAGAATGATTGATATCCATATACGTAATAGCATTGATAAGAGACTATGGATGTCTCAGCATGCTTACTTCAAAGGGAAATCGATAGAAACAGCCTTGCATACTCTAGTAAGAACTATGGAATACTGCCTAGAGCAAAAGGAATATACGTTGGTTGCTTTCCTGGATATTGAAGGTGCTTTCAACAACGTTGACATATCTGCTATAACTTTTGCCATGACGACCCTAAACATCGAATACTCACTAATGCTAAAAAGCAGGATCATCAACTCTAAGATGGAGCATTGAGAACCACACCCTCAGCAGCGTTAGACACTCTCCTCAATCTAACACCCCTCAACATTTTTAGCAAGCAAGTGGCAGCGAGTACAGCTATAAGACTCAACATCTCCTCTCAATGGACCAACAATAATTGGGACATTCCATCAGTTTGAACTTCTTCGGTCCTATACCAAAGTACATAGACTACACCATTCCAAAACCCCAATTTGGTAAAACTTCCAGATATCTATTCCATCCAGAGATGAATGGGAAGACAAAAAACTTCTGGATGATAAAAGCATTCATTTTTATCTAGATGGATCCAAGACAATTGATGGAGTTGGTAGTGGTCTGTACTCAGAAAAGCTTAATCTAAGCATCTCATTCCACCTCCCTAATCATTGTAGCGTCTTCCAAGCGGAAATTTTAGCGATCAAAGAGGTTCTCTCCTGGCTTAGAGAAAACGTGATATCAACTTCGGATATCCGCATCTTCTCTGACAGTCAGGCTGCTATTAAATCTCTTGACGGTGTCTCAACCAAATCTCAAACGGCCCTCCATTGTCGATCGTCTCTTATGGAGATGAAGCAGCAATTTAATATTCACCTCTATTCGGTGCCGGGCCACAGAGACATCACAGGAAATTGTATAGCCGATGAACTCGCCAAAAATGGAACCGTCGCCGTCGTACCTATTTCACCTGAAAGGGAGAAGATATGTAAACCGATAGATGCATGTAAATTTCTGCTAAAAAAAACAGCCTTAAAGATAACAAACTCTAGGTGGCACAATTTACCAACGTGCGCAGCGCTCGAAAGACTTGTTATCTCAAAGCAGACTTCATATTTGCTCCCTAATAGGTGTCCTTACGGGACACTGTCTTATAGGCAGACACCCAACACGACTAGGTGTAGGGTCTAATGACTTCTGCAGGAGCTGTTTGGACAAGCAAGAAGAGGAAACAATGTCTCACCTTCTCTGCACTTGCCTTGTTCTTTCACTTAGACGCAAACTTCCTCTGGGAGAGTACTTTTTTGATAATCCCAGTGAACAAATATCTTCTTCGCTTCCTAAAAAGTTCAAAATGGTTCGACTAGTCAAAAGTAATTCACTAGATTCATGTGGTATCAGTATGGGCCTTTTCTTTTGGCCTAAGTGTGTGGATTCTGTATACACAGCCACTTTAACCTAATCTAACCTAACAGTATCATTTTTTCAATTTTCAGTAGATCTTGATTCAAATACGATTCATTGATCCTATAATTTTGAAGCAAGAAAATTGTATGTATCAAATGTGATTCATAGAATGTGAGTATGTGATAACAATTTGTTTTGTTTGGAAAAATTATTATATACATATGTGGTTCATAGACGTAGAAAACAAGGTACAATACAGATTTCATGAATAATCATCGTCAACCAGGATCCAATTTGAGCCTCTTGATTATCATCCAAAGGCTATTGGACGTCCTGGTCTTGCCATCCAATCAATTTAAAGCCCAGCTTCAAAAGGTCCAAAAACACAGCTCTTAAATTTGGTTAGTGAGAAATTAAAGGCTAAAAACATTTATTTTATTTTTCTGTTTTTGTGAATAAAATTTTGCCAAATAATTTTAAGATCCTTATAGCAAAAAACGTTCTCGAAAGGATCAACTTATTACTCATTCAATTCGAATTCCATTATAAGTGTGTCAGTCCAACAAAGCATATCGAAATAATCCACGAATTTAGAGTCTCGAACCACCAAAACGAACATGCTCTGAAACCCAAGTAAGTAGATAACTGCAAAAGTACGATTTCGGTCTTAAAATTCGGTCTCATTTGTGATTGACATAGTTTTCGATATTTGCATGCTCCGTGAAGCAAACTCCTGAGCTTATATTTTTGAATAGAAAAGAAAAAGAACAAACAAAAACCAACTTAAGGAACAAAAACATCACTGTGCGGTGCAGGATGACGATAATATTTTTTGAGAGAATTTCAAGATACATATCCCATGCAAACGTCATCGTCATTGTTGTCATCATCATCATCATCATCATCATCGTCATCATCACTGTCCATGAGAATGGATCCAATCCGTTATCCCAGGCAGAAAATCCGTTTAATTTCAAAATGCCGGATTTTAATTTCCCACAATTTATCATCCATCACTTGGATGAGTTGTGACAGTTGTTGTAGTGACGGTTCTGGTTTAGTTCGGAGTTGTTCTGAAACTGGTGGTTTCGAAGTTGAGATGGGTGCATGGAAATACCCAGCCAGACCGAACCGAAATGAACGTTTCGATGGTATCCTTACGAGGACGATGATGACTTGAATTCCGTTCGTATATCCTTTAAAGAGTTCTCGTCTCATCCAGTCAACTTCAATTGCTGCTCTTTGCAGCTTGAGAGTGGATGTGTGTGCATTCATTAAAATCTATATCGTTGTCCTTTCTTAGATGTGCTCCCATTTTGTTATATATCATACCAGCACATTGATCCTGCTCCCTATATTTCCTGTCTTCTCGTGAAAAAGGACATCAGCCCATCATAGCTATGATTTGGCAGCTCTGATAAAAGAAGAAGAGCATCAGAGGCAAATTCCATTCTCTACAAACTAACACAAACGCTATGACTGGGCCTTTTTTGCACCGCCTATAGACGTCCTGTAGTCGTTTTGTATATGCAGTGTATTCGAGAGGGGTCTGATGATGTCTGATTTTCGTTCGGCTGCTGAAAAGCTACATTCATCATTGTGGATTTGGTATACGAACACAGTGCATCTACTGTGGGGATGCATGCGAATTGGACTGGAATCGAGGGTAGTAGCATTTAAATGGGTTTTTCGTTTCGTTGATTATAGGTTTGTGTATCGGTGTGTGTTTTCTTTTTGTCGTCGTCGATCGCAGTCGTTGTCGGCTGGCTGGATATTCCTCTAGCTGGCTGGATGGCGTTTGAAATTCGAGAGGACTACCCCAAGTTCAATAACCCAATGATGGGACATGGTTTTTAGTACAGCAAGCAAAGGGATTCACTTTTGTGGTAGGCAATATTTTCATTTGTTATTGGTTTGTTGGCACAAATAGATTTATATAGAAGTGTAGGTCTTTTGTGTGCCTGGTATGAGCATCAAGAATCAAGGATAGAATTTATGGGGAGATCCTTGTTTGCATTGCACCAGGACGGACCGGACGTTTCTGAATGCAGAGAGAGATAGTTTTTTTTTGTGCATATTTTTATATTTATTAGGGTTATGGCAATGTTGGTTTGTGGAGATGGATAAATAATTGGTTACAGCTTTTGTGGAGAGGGTCCTTATGGGACTTGTTATATCTTCCTTCTTTTTTTTTATTGTTTGTCTTGTGTTTGGGTTTCAAAAAGCACTTAAAATGAGAGTTATTATTGTCAATAATAATGGAAGAGATAGTTTTGTATCTGAATTCGATATCTGCATTTTACTGCGTGCCAGTTAATTATGGATACTATTATTGTCATGTAGTTTGTGAGTTGAGTTTTGTTGGAAAAGTTATGATTTCATGAATATTTGATGGTCTTTTGGGGTTTTTAATCGCTGTTTGATAGACTGGAGAATATTGAATGAACGTATTTAATAGTTCAAAGTTCGAGGATTGATCGGAAACAGAAACCGTCTGTCTTTCTAAAAGTTCTCTAAGAGGATTTCCGGTCACAAATAGCTAATAACAATATTATTGGAAAAATAATATTATTTTAATAATGACTCATCAACCTGCTGTCATAAAATTGTTCAGTTGGTTTTTAAACATTTCCTGACAAATGTTTTTAATTTTTGATAGTAGGTACTAAAAGTGGATTGTTGAAATCCAATTTCAGAATCGATCGTTAAATCGTAAACTGTCGAAATGTCCAGTTGTGCATGAGTGCTTTGAAGTGATTTGGTCACGAAGGACATTAATTTCTCGATTACCTAGGGACAGACCCTAGTGTCCGGACGATTTTGCACTTAATAGAAATAAAAGGAGAAACTGAACACGGAATTTGTAAAATACAACAAAAAAACAGAATCAGTAACATTTTTTCACTTACACATACGAAGTTTCAACCCGATCGAATGTATAATGGGATGGGTCGTTTAAACTGCAGCCGCTGCTGCTTTGCTATTTTCTCAGCAAAAAAATAGTGGCATACCTTGGAAAATATACTGGGAATAGTTGATGTTGTAAGATAGTTATGAGATCTTGTATTCAAATGGCGTTTGTTTCAATGAAAATATAATGAACTTCCAATAACTAAAGAAAAAAAATTAGTTTTGATTTTTTAAATCTATTTTTTAAGTGTCCGGGACACTGGTACCAAAAATAGCGAAAACCTATGTTCAAATTCTTTTTGAAGGGTTTCAGGTATTTACCTATTAAAAGTACTTATTTGTATCCCGAATAAAACATTTCCATGAGGGATTAAAAATAAAAAAAAAACTTTATAAATGTGGTGTAAATCGATCGTGAAACATCTACAGCTGAAGGAATATTTTCCTTTAAACCGAAACCTGAACATGAGAATAACCTGTTTATATTGTTTTTTTTTTTTTTTGGTTGATTGTTAAGAACTTAAAGTGATCCTTATAGGACATTAGATCGAAAAAATGTCGTATCCGACAAGCAGCAATCAAGTATGACAAAGTAGGTTCAAATCGTCCGGAGACTCTGTTTTGATCGTCCGGAGACTGGTCCCGATTTTGTTTTTTATCTTTCGGCTAAAATAATTATAACAAGGCATTTTTTTAAATTAATAAGATGCCAAACAATCAGGAAATAATTTATCAATGTAGAAAATCAATTGCTCTATTCTCAACAATTTAGAGAAAAAAATATTGAGTTTTTAAGTGGAACTGTCCGGAAACTCCATTTAAGATCGTCCGGAGACTAGAACTATCGTCCGGAGACTCCGGAAAAACTCCGTTTTGTAGAATTCATCCTTTGAAATCAGTGTTTAGTGACTTTCAATTCGTTCATACACAAAACTAACTGAAAAATATCTACAGTCTTAGCAAAATATTTAGATTTGAAAAAACACTAACAGAAACAAAGAAATTTATATTGAAAGTATAAAAAAAAAAAGATCGAAAAAATCAAGTGACATGTCCGAGAAATGAGTTACCGTAACCCTACTGTTGGTTCGGGTTTCATGTGCTCCGACCAACAATTACCGTCATTAGTTCTTAGCGATATGTTGAATTCTTGGGTTTCCTAACGTTAGTCTTTTGGATGCCAATTTTTACTTCGCGGCTGGATAGCCATCAATTTCCAAAATGTAAATTGCCTCTTTCGGTCGACTCTTCTCCTTCGTTAATAACGACCGACGTGGAATGAGTTCGGTTTTGATGTTGAACAACGATAAAAGGTATGCAATACTCGAGGATCCAAAGTAATTCTCATGCTTCGTTTGCCCCGCCGCCTGACTCCAGACAAAAAGCGCAACCGTGAGCTTATTTCACATCAGTGTTTGTCGCTGTTTAAGAGATCCGAAGAATCTCTGTGTGCACCAGATCCACTGGTACACACGTCCAAGAACAGTCAAACTAGTAGGATTTCGAGCGAACATGCTCTGAAGAAGGAATATTGAAGATTGGTGATGGCCATCATATTCTAGGATCCACAAGGTTTGATCTACATCGATTACTTGGTCACATGGCTGTAGTATGCCGAATAACTGCAACGTTTCGATACCAAATGAAGAAGGCAAAAAATAAGTGCTCTTCCAACAAAATAACGCACCAGCTCACACATCCGCCATCGTCAATGAACATATTTTAACAAGCTTTTTAAGGACAGAACTGCCCCCAATCTGTTAAATTGAGCGGAAAGGGAAGGGAGGGAGAGGCGTATAAAACGTACGTAGTGTCCGTGTGCAGTGCATTAACGCCCATGGTATTAACACCCGCGGGTGTTAATTCCAAAAACAAAAGGAACTAACCCCCGCGGGTAGTAATTCCTTTTTTAAATGGTACTAACACCCGCGGGGGTTAATTCCTTTTTTTGGCGGGCTTTAATTCCAATTTTAATTGGAAATAAAACCCACACGTGAAACAAATTTATAAAAAAACTCAATAACTTAATATGGTGACATTAAATAACGCATAGGGCCTTATTTCCATTTCTTAATAAACAAAAAATTAAGTTCCTGTATGTGTACACATTGAACGCAACTTCAAAAAAATCGTATAAATAAATAGGACCACGTTTCTTTATTAGCCGTCAGAGCAATCAATTTTTCAAAGCTGTTGAGGTTTCCTTTTATTTGGAAAATCACACTACACATCCTGTTATGTAAATAAAGATTCATTTTCAACATCTTATTGAATTTCGACTGAGAATGAGGCCGATACGTAAAATTCAAGATCGATTTGATTTTATTGCGAGCGAAGCGAGCGGAAAAAATTTTGGCCAAAAGAGAATCAATTTGGGGTGTGAAAATAAAAAAATTCGCGCGAATTTTTTTATTTTCACACCCCAAATTGATTCTCTTTTGGCCAAAATTTTTTCCGCTTGTGTCCATCCATATTTCTGATGCAGCTTTTAATGGAATTGAAATAGCTCTGTTATTTTAAGTGACAAATAGTTGCAATAAGACGATATTGGCTTCAATAATTATAGTGTGCTTGTAGAATACCGTACAGTTACCGAACTTTGACATCCCAGAGTGCAGAAGAACGTTTGCATTGGAAAATGTTGTCTTAACACTTAACGTCACATAGATTTAGAACATGCTGTATGTTTCAGCCGATATGCACAGAAAAAACACCTTGAAAATATGTTAAAACTGTCCACTTATTTTATTATTCTACAAAGTTTATAAAGTTAATTGCGAAGGTCGGAAGCCTTGAATTTGATTTCTGGACTAATGACCCATCATAGTGGGTTAGTAGTCTAAAAATGAAATTCGCGCAAGTGTTCATGTTCACACCTGAGGGTGAAATGATCACTTCCAAAAAATAATAACACTCGCGGGTCTTATTGCCACTTCCAAATGGCATTAGCACCCGCGGGCGTTAATTCTTTTTTATGGTGGGCTTTAATGCCAATTCAAAAAGGAATTAACAGCCGCGGGGGTAAATTCCGTTTGTTTTTGGAATTAACACCCGCGGGCGTTAATGCCATGGGCGTTAATTCACTGCACCAGTGTCCGTAGCTTAGTGGTTAAGTGTCCTTCACGTGCACTGCCTCTTACGAAGAACTGACAAAACTTCCAAGCGTATCATCTGTCTTGAAAAAGTGCTTCTCAACATCGCCGTTCGAAATCGGCGTTAAATTGTAGGTCCCCTCAATTCTTCACACGCACCTAGAGAATTGTTTATGAGAGTAAGCCACTTAGGCATTGGCTCTTCAAGAGCTGTCGCGCAACTATATTTTTTTTTTTTAAACTAAATGGCGGTTTATTTAAATGTGCTTTTAAACAAAATTTGAATTTTTAGTGTAAAACTGATGAAATACTTGAATCCACGAAATTAACCGAAGCTTTTGTTTTCATTATTCACTCGCATTAGCTTACCAATAGTGAATCAGTACTTTAAGATCAAACTTGCAAAGGCTGCAACTACCCCAAAACTATTCATAAAATCCCTCAACACCTCACCATCAAACTTTCAACAATAGAAGTATGTCAAGAGCATTTTTTCCCCATAACTTCCTTCACCTGATTAAGTTGACTCAATTTCTTCAAATTTACAAAAAGAAAAAAAATCCTCACTTGACAAAAGTTCAACAAAAGAAAAATTGCATGACTCAAAACTGTCATTCTTCATCTTAAATTTCTTTTTTTTTTTCCTTCTTTATTGCATTCACAAGAAGTGAAAACTATCGATTAGTTTGAAAAGAGAGTGGGAGAAAAAAAAAACAAAAGCAAAATAATCGCTTTCCGGAAGGTCACGTTTTTCATATCTCTGCACTTTTCACCACGGAATTTGCGCCTAAGTTCCCTTCCGATTATTATTAAACAAACTTTCAAGTTTTTCCTTCCTGTTCGATGGCACACAGTGGCCAAAGTTGTAGTCCAAAGTTGAGCAAAAAAATACTAGTTTCAATGTAGTTTCTTTTGTAGTTTAATTGAACTGCACACATGCCCCACTGTATAGTACAAAACTTAAATAAATAGTGTTGAAAATGTACCTTGGCTCGTGGGTAATTGGAATTCCGGTCTCGCAACAAAATGTCATCTTGTAAAGGTCTCGCGTCTAACGAGACTTTTAGCAAATTCGTGTTAGGTGCTAAGTGTCAGGCAAAGGCACACGAATGTTTCTTTGGTGTTTTACAAATTTCCCTAACTGTAATTTGCATGTATAATTCTATACCTAAAGAAACTTACGGTATTTATTGCTTAGAGAAAGTTACTATGTGTTCTTCTATAAATGCATAAATTGGTGGAGTGGCCTGAGAGCTGCGACGAGTGCAGTAAGAAAATTTAAATTGCATTCACGAGTATTGGATTCAATGAGTTCCGAGAAGTGTAAGCTTTATAACGACTTGATAGCACGTTTCTGGCTCTGTTGTGAAGGTTATTAAGAGTAGGTGTTTTGAGAGCATAAAGTCAACTTTAATTCAATGGCAAACACAGGCTTTCTTCAAGGATTTGTCTCTTACATCGTCACTTCACTTTCTGTTAGTTTCTTCTTGACATTGAAACGACTTGACGGCATCATGACATTTTATCGTCACAGAATTCGAACTTGTTTCGAAACCAACCTCAACAATTCATGTTTGAGATAAAAATTTTACAATTTCAGCATCAAAGGCTGGCAAAAATGAAGACAACGAACATTATCGAATGTGTCCTTCTAAGAATCTCTCAAGCCTCAATATAATCTCCAAAAAAAACCCAAAATCAATAAAAAATCTCTTAGAATCCACCCTTAGGAGCCCGATCGATTTTCCTGTCAATATAAACTGTCAAGAAAATAAACTACAAGAACAAAAAGCACAAAAAAAAACATTCAATCAGGCATTTATTGCAACGGAAATTTACTTCTTCTTTAAGTAATAAACCCACTTTGCCGCTCTCGCTAAGTAATTTTCTTTTTTGTTTCCATTTATTTACTTTTTTCCTAACTTCATTTAAGTTATGTGACATTTGGCATTCGGTACGCTATCGCCATCGGCATTGCCATCAAATTCCTTAAGCTTCTTGGCAACGTCTATACAAAGAATTCCATTTCCTTCGAAATAGGTTTATCCGGTAACGGTTTTTTTTTTTTTTTTGCTTTAGAGTCGATATCTTTTCTTAATTATCGAAAGAGTATTGGAAAAAAAAACACAGACAAGGAGATAGAGGACATTCCAATGATCTATCGAAGGCATTTTCGTATAAAGTTTTCCTTCGAATTGAATGTTGATTATGTCCTCGCAAATCAATAACATTCACGCCAAGTAAAAGGAGACAAAATTGTCTAATGATGACCTTTCTGCAGCTGGGTGAGAAAATAAATAACCACAGACAGATTGAATGGAAGCTTTTAAGTATTATAGAAACGTATTTCGAAAATATACTTGCGTAGGCTGTGAAGTACTGAAGATGAGGATCGGAAATGATGAAGAAGAGAAGTGGGTAGACGCACTTAGAGAAATTGTTTCAAGTTTCAAGGACATTTATTGTGCGTCAAGTGGACATTTTTTAGAAAAATTATTCACTGAGCTTACCTTTTCAAATGCTATTGGTCTATTTAAAGATTCATTTATCTTTTTTTTATGTTAAGAAATGTCAATCGTGGGACATGACGGTGTATGTGGGCATCTATGGGTGTTAAGGATGGGTGTCCTTTTTTTGCTGTACAAAGCAATTTCTGTTAAGCAAAAATTGTTTTCCCACCTATAATTTCAATAGAATACTTCAAAGACCTATAAACGTATGGGAGCCATAAATAAGTTTCTTTTAGAAAATTTTAAGAAATATCCATTTATTTAAATACCACTCCTTTATCTTGAAAGCCTCAGCTGTATTCGCAGCAGCGTGTTCTGTCACTTGAATTTTCGAAGAACTCGTTGAAGTGCTCAGGCAGTAGCTTACTAATTACTCTGATGATCTTGAGCTTTTGTGATTGATTCACTTTGACCCTTCAGGCTTGTTATCGTATAAAAGGCCAAGAAGTACGAGAAGTCCACTTGACAACACTAAATAAGCTAAAAACACGAGTTGGGCCGTTCGACATGGCGTAAAAAACTGCAAGAACGAGACGAGGCGTCTAAACGCGGCTAAGAAAGCCTTGTAACGCCCACCGTTGACAGAAGCACTGTTTCTAGCCAGACTTGGGCATTATTCGAATAAATTATTCGTGATTTTATTCGTTATTCGTTATTTATTCGTCGTATCATTCGTTATTTTAAATAACGAATGAAATCAGCTGTGTACCTTTATCATTTGTCTATTTCTGTATTTTTTTTTTATTAACCTTTTTATTGGAATTAGACGCTTGAATACATGCATTCATTCTTTATTACTTACTTACTTACTTATGGTTGCGCTACAGTCCAGGTCGGACCAGGGCCTCTCCCAACAAATATCTCCAGACAGCTCGGTCCTTGGCTAGCTGTCTCCAGTTTTGCATGCAAAGTTGGTTCAGGTCCTCTACCACCTGTGCGCTCCACCTGAGTCGCGATCTTCCTCTTCTGCGACGTCTTCCCGGGTTGGATTCGAAGACTCTACGAGCTGGAGCATTATTTTCCATTCGCTCAACATGACCCAACAATCTAAGTCGTTGGACCTTTACTTTTCTGGCTAGGTCAGTGTCGCTGTACAGCTCGTGCAGTTCTTGGTTGAATCTTCGTCTCCATTCTCCATTACGCAGACAGGACCAAAATCACTCGGAGATTTTTCTCTCAAAGCAGCCCAAAGCGTTTTCATCAGATGTTGTCATAGTCCATGTCTCTCCACCATACACGAGGACCGGGATGATGAGGGTTTAGTAGTGTGTCACTTTAGTTTCTCGGGAGAGGAAAGAGTGATTCTTCGTTTGATTTCAGAGCTGGTGTTGTCTGAGTTGATAGCGGATCCCAGGTAGACAAAGTCCTTAACTACCTCGAAGTTAAATCTGTCTATGTTGACGTTTGCTTCAAGAAATCGATGTTGGTAGTCCTTTCTTGTCGACAACATTAACTTGGTCTTGCCTTCGTTAACCGCTAGACCCATCTTCCTGGCCTCCGTCTCAAGGCTCACATTCATTCTTTATTGCTGTTAAAAAATCTTTCAACGAATTTATTAAAAAAAGGAAACAAAACACATCCGCGGTGGATAATTGTTGGAAATTAGAATTGTGTTTATTTTATTCGTCATTTGACGATTTTCAAGCTCTTATTTATTCGACCGATGAATATTCAAATAAGTTTATTTGCCAGTTTGTTATTTGTACATTTTTCCGATGAATGAAAAATCGACTAAAAATGAAACTATTCGTTTTTCGTGAATAACGAATAAAATGATTTATTCATTCGTTATTTCTTACGGTTATTTATTTTGGCCAACGCTGGTCCTATCGAATGGGCCCAGCGATTATGCCATTCTCTGTGTGTGCATTGGCTTTTCGACAGTATCGTCTGGGCTTGCAAGCCCAAGGGATATAAATGTCCATCCTCAGAAAACACTGTTTTCACCCCAAATTTTCGTCCAATTCAAGCAAATCTAAGTCATATCTTAAGTTAACACTTAATTTTTGTTGAAATTAATTTTTTGTCAGTGTAGCCACTAGCACTCAGTAAAAATTCTAGAAAATCCAAAAATTCCACTGGGTACTTTTGTTTCTTATTATTTTCTTGCCATTTGATGTGGTAAAAGAACCCAACAAGAAGAATTTTCAAAGAAGAAGAAATACGAAACAAAAATCAAAAAGAAGCAAAATAAAAGAAAACAGCAATGGAACCATAAATTAATCTCAATTGAAAAGAAGGCGCCATACGCAATTTCTGTTTCACCTCCTTTTTGCCCATTTTTCTCCTGCCAAATAAATATAAAAATCTCCTGCCACTCTTTTCTCGCATTTCTACTCTGTGTCCCCCAACGAACAACGAACACCCCACGCTCTGCCTGCACTCAATGGTTTCTAGCCTTAGCAGAAAAAAAAACCGAAGAACAATAAAAAAAGGAAAAAAAAAACTAAGAAAAAAGAAAACAGAACAAAAAAAAAGTAAACATCTTCAAGGTTCTTTAAGAGCTAGTTGAGATTGTTTATTGCTCAACAACGAGAGTTCAATGACAGTTCGAAGCATGAAACATAAAAATCTTATTCTTTCCCTTTGTCCCCGCTCATCCTCTCACCACCCTCGTGTGTAGTCGTGGTCTGATGCTTTTGTTGTTGGGTCGATTCGATGAGATTGGGATGCTGGCTGTTGGCATCAGAAGACGAAGAAGAAGAAAAAAAAGCTCCAATGAGATGATGAGCATTCAATTTTGTCCCTAGAGCGAGTGGGGTTTAATGTTTTTTTTTCTCTTCTACTCGAATTTGTATTTTTTTCTTTTCCATCTCTGGTTACATGTTGCTGGTTGGAATGGGATTCGTTGTTCTGTTGCCACCACTAAAAGCATCATCTTCAAGTCTAGTATATCTTCCCTGTCCTTGTATTACCATCATTATTTTGGAGACCAGGAGGCGAAGATTGGAATGGTTGTGTGTGGAGTCCTTAAAGAGGCTTGTTGTTGGTTTGGATGGTTGGTTGGTCTTTGCTTCAATTGACGACTGTTTATTGCTACTGTTGCTGTGGCGTTGAATCTTTGGGTTTAGCTTCTTTTTTTCAAGCTTTTTTTGTTTTCTAGGGTGCTTCACCAGAAACGACGAACCCTATAGGTAGTCCCTTTGTGGGGAGAATTGCGAAAAGAAAGAAACCGAAGACCGTTTCAATGGTAACCTCGATCGAGACGACGAGGTTCAATTAAAAAACAAGTAAAATAACAATAAAATGAGATTCACTGTCCGGGCCCGGGCGGGACAACAATGATGACTACGAATACAACGACGACGACGACACGATGACTTGGAATGAAAATCAAATAAAGTATGTATGTACAAAAAAGTTGAAAAAACCTGGGATAGACTCGACTCATTGCTCTAGGCTCACGAAGTTTTTGGGTATGGGTACTCGGATAGGGTTTTGGATGTTTTTAGTACTTTTTTCGTTCTCAAAGCCAGCAAAAGGCGACGACAAAGCCGAACAAAACTTCACTTTACGTCGTTGTCGTTGTTGTCGACAACAAGAAGGGTGTATGTGATTATGAGTAAGAAACGCTGATGGCATGATGCTTTATGGGATACTCTTTAGCTGATTTCCCGAGCAAGTCATGTGATGGCTTTACTCTTCAGTAATAAAAAAAAAGCAGCGCAATGTAGTGCGAAGGGGAGCGAACTGTTAATTAGCCTTTGTTCTTTCCCGCTTTCAGAAGGTATGGTAAGATTACGACGGCGGTGGCGGTGAGTAGAAGATTGGTTTTCTTTAAAATAACTGCATGTATTAAAGAAATGATTCCAACGCTTGGTTTTGACAATTTGAAAATGTATAAAAAGACGAAATTGCTAGATTATAGCCAAGAGCTTGATAATTTTCATAAAAGTGGAACTCTAGCAGAGAACAGAATCTTTAAATATCGAATTTCATAAAGGAAAGTAATAGATATTCGTGAAGTACGGTTAAAATGTGACTCACTGTTCTGGAGTTCTTTGATTTCTTGCTTGCGACATATGAGTTCAAGCTCCATTTTGTTTTCTCGAGGTCTACGAAATTCGACATAAAATTTTAGGCCGGCAAGATGTTGCACGGGGCTAGAGAACTTGGTTAATGCGAAAGCAATTCGTAGCCCGATTAGACCTATTTGGCCGTAACGATGGAGGAGATGTGACCCAGAGTGTGATCATGAAACGTTTTTTCTTCGATTCGGCGTCGAATTCAAAATAGAGAAGCGCGACAGCTCTTGAAGAACCAAGGCCTAAGTGGCTTACTCTCATCAACAATTCTCTAGGTGCGTGTTAAGAACTGAGGGACCTACAATTTAACGCCGATTCCGAACGGCAAAGCTGAGAAGCACTTTTCATGACAGATGATACCAGATATATCTTGGAAGTTTTGTCAGTTCTTCGCAAGAGGCAGTGCCCGTGAAAGATGAAATAAAAACTATGAACACGAGTAGGACTCGAACCCACGACGTTCTGCTTAGCAGCCAACATAACTAACCACTAAGCTACGGACACTACGGCGTCGAATTGCCCCGAAAATTCGCCACAGTACAGTAGTCGATGTGGATCACACTTCCAGCCTTCAGCTTAAAGGCCGATTAGAGTGTTTTCGCCTTCCTCTGAGCAAATACACTGTCTGGAGGTCACTTTTATGGCTGTTCATTGATCTCAAGTATGTGTACTACTGGATTCTTGTTCCTTCAACTAAAGGGTGCTATTCTGATATTCAAAGAAAAATGGCATTTCGTGGGATAAATGAGCGGATGTTTATTTAAGGTATGCCGTTAATAATGGAAGACAACATCAGCCGAATTGCCGCCATGACCACGCTTAGAGGACCATATCCTTTTCATGAAATTTTCCATAGCCAAATTGCAAAGTGGCTGCCCTATGTCCTCAACAGCCTCACGAATTCCATCTTTGAGGTCTTGAATCGACGCTGGGCCGTTGGCGTAGACCTTATCTTTCACGTGGCCTCAAAGGAAGAAGTCGCAAAGTGTTAAGCCACAAGATCTCGTTTGCCAATTGTGATCAACCCTTCGAGAGATAACACGGTCCGGAAACTTTTCCCGTAAAAGATCGATGGTTTCATTGCTTGTGTTGCACGTAGCGCCGCGCCGTCTTGTTGAAAGTAAACGTTGTCGAGTAAATCATCTCTCGATAGCGCAATCCATTGACCGTAACTGTTGCTTCAGCCTCATTTTCGAAAAAGTAAGGTCCAATGACCCCGCCGGACCATAAACCGTACCATACAGTCACGCGTTGAGGATGGAGAGGCTTTTCAACAATAACTCTTGGGTTATCCGAGCCCCAGATGCGACAGTTTTGCTTGTTGGCATAGCCTCCGAGTCGGAAATGGGCCTCATCAGTCAAGATGATTTTTCGACGAAATTCCGGATCATTTCCATGCATTTCAAGGACCCAATCAGCAAAGACACGACGTTGTTGATGATCAGCCGGCTTGAGTTCTTGTGTTAACTGAACTTTATAAGCCTGAAGACCCAAGTCTTTATTCAAAATACTGTGTATTAATGACGTTTGTGGAATGCCTAATTCCAAAGAACAATGAGGAATGGACAAACCTGGGTTTTCTTCAACACTTTGGGGCTACAACAGCAATATTCTCAGTTGTTCTTGAGTGACGTGCACGGTTTTTATTCTTCACATCACTAACTTGTCGCAACAGCTCGAATTTGTCCACCTATTTCTGTATTGCGGTCCGACAGGGTGCTTCACGACGACCCAAAAATGTTTTAGTTTTACGCACCGTCTCTGCCAAATTTTCATCATTTTTAAAGTGAATTTTAATAATTCCAATGCGTTGTTGAAGCGTGTCTTGTTCCAATTTTTTTAATGGCGTAGTTTCTACTTGTCAAATGTCAAAAAATGACAGCCTCAAAAGTGACAGCTACCGAAATAGCAGGCTATTCAAACCTCTTTATCTCAATGCGAAGCAAAAACTCTTAATATTGCACTGAGTATCATGGTTGCGCCTGTTGTCGGGGAGAGTAAATGCGGCTTATACCACCATGAAACGTTTTTATGCCAAAAATTTTATGCGGAATTATGAACCACGCGATCTTTTGAAATGCCTACTGTTTCAGCTATCTCGCGCACCTTCATTGGTCGTTCTGCCAATACGAAGTCCTTGATTTTTGTCATCTTATACTCCTTAGTAGCTGTTATCGAGGCACCTGCATTTCAACTTGACATTTCATACACTTCTTTTTCAAACTTCTCAATCTGACAGTGCAGCAACTTCTCCGTCTCTTCTAAATAAAATATGGTTAGTCGCCGTCTATGACCCTACAAAATTTCTCTGTAAACTGAATTTTCCATTGAAATAAATTTCAAATGATTTTGCAATAATACAGATTCATCTTTCGTCATTCGATTTTCCAATTTATTCACAAGCTGTCTCGAGTTTTTAATCTCAATAATACTTTGACGTTCATACTTTTGTTATTTTGAAAGAATAATTTCTGCATTGTTCATTTATTTTCCTCCCATTTTATAGCAAATCTGTTGGATCTTTGCCATAAAATATAAAATTATATATATTTTCATCACTAAGCCGTTATTGTAGATAAATATTTCATTAATTAAATTTCAAGTACCGAACACAACAGCGATTGTGAGTTTGTTGTTTTTTTTTTTCTTCATCGTTGATGGTGGAACGCACAAAGAGAAACAACAACAACGACGAAGTGGAGAGTTAAATACCAAAAACTGATGATGCTTTTATTTATCTTTCAATCCAAACCAAATGTCATCGGTCGGATTGTCAAAAGGTCATTCGTATCCCATTTCTGAAACCTCTTACTCAGTTTGTTGTTGTTTTTTTTATTCTTTATTTATTTTCCCATCGATAGGCATTCACGATATATTTTAATTGAATGTGTCTTCCAGATGTTTCCAGCCTTTATGTCATTGATGACGTTTATTATGTCAATGGGAAGTGGCAAGGCGATGCCGGTGGCGCATGGGCGGTTCTGTAGCCGCGCCGGGGGCAATTCACCCACTTCCTTTTTATTGCTTTTTAGCTTTCAATATAAAGTCATTCAGTGGGGCTGTGTGGGGTTGGCCGCTCCTTGAGTCGTCATCAAAGACTATTTAAGGGTATTGTTAATTATGCTCCAATTTAGCTTGTTACATTTGTAAATTGTAAAAAGTAACTTCTTCATATTTTCAAGACTTAAAAGCGCCCCTTTTTTAATTCTTATTGTTTCAATCCAGCCATGTGCATCAGCAAAGTTGCCGACAATCATTCGTGAAACAGCGCCCTCTTCAACCTTAAACCAATTAAAATTAACTCCCTCTCGGGATCACAACGAAGACGAACGCCTGGAAAAAAAGCACCCACATTTGATTCTTCAGATTTATGTACCGACCGATAGATGTATGTGTTGTACTCGTCGCACTCGATGTCATTGCATAAATCTATCGGCAGCATAATTGCGCTTAAGCACATGGAGAGTAGATAAATAATTAAATTTTGTTTTTGTTTGTTCTTCTTTAAATAATTTAATTATATGCGCTTCAAGGGTCTGCATATAAGAAAATTAAAACGAAAGACGGGAAAAAAACAACACACATGATTCTCGTCAACTCAAAACATTGCTGCTGCCGCCGCGCCCACCGCCCGTTGCCCCACACTCTTTTGTTATCTTGACAACATTGCATTTATCCCACTTCCTATTTGATGTGAAACCCTCCTCCCCAATTGCGTTTCGTTCAAACGAATGGTACATTTCAAAGGCGAGTGAGTTGGAACAAGCGTGTGTTTTATTGAAAGTGGATGTTCGTTACGGATTCCGTTGTTCGTGTGACAGAGTATTTTTCAGCCAAAAATGCAAGAGGGAGGGCATTGGCGATCTAGATGCAGAGCATCCGGTTGTTGAACCTTCTTTAGGGGATGCGAAGAAGCATGATGAAGAATATCAAATTTGGTTTACATTTTTCTTTTGCTGCACGATACGGAAACGGATAAGATTTGTTTTTGGCGGATTGGTAAAAGTTCATTGACTTGTATTTGGTTTGAAAGTTGGTTGCTCAACTTAAGGTGGCGCTACAGATATTGTGGACTTGGTCCTCAACCAAGAGTCTCCGCTACCCAGCTCAGTCCCTTAGCTAGCTGTCTCCAGTTTTGCACTCCACATTGATTGATGCCCTCTTCCACTTGGGTGAGCTACCTAAGTCGCGGTCTTCCTCTGCTTCTATGTTCCCTCGGGAAAAGTGTCAAAAGCTTTCCGGGTCGTAGCATTCGAATGCATCCGCTCTAAATGAACGAGCCATCTGTGTCTCTGGACCTTGACTGACTCTTCTGTCTAGGTCTGTGTCGTTGTAAAGTAACCCGTAAAGTTTGCTGTTGTATCTTCTTCTCCATTCCACATTAATGCACACGAGGCCAAAGATGACCCGAAGAACTTTCCCCTCGAAACAGCTTAAGGCACATACATTTAATTTTGTCAATGTCCATGCCTCTACTCCATGAAGCAGGACTGGGATGATGAGGGTGTTATATAGTTTTACCTCAGTTGATCGAGAGATGGCTAGCAAGAGTCATTCTTCTTGTGATCTCGGCGCGGAGCCTAGGTAGACTAACCTCCTCTATTACCTCTAAGTTGTATGCGTCTTTTGTGACGTTTTGTCAGAATCGTCGTTGTTGGATATCCTTCCTTGAAGACAGCACAATATTATCGGCGTACACGAGAAGTTGAACAGACTTTTCAGAAGATAGTGGAGTTCTTCTTCTCAAGAACGGTGTTAATGAAGTCGCATGACAGTGTATCGCCTTATGTGAATACTTTTTTTTACATCGCAAGATTCCGTGAGCTTCGTTACCAACCTTGATGGCGCAGCGTGAGTTCTCCAATGTCTCTATAGATGCTGTCATACGAGGCCTTAAAATCGATGAAAAGGTGTTGGATATCAATTTTGAGTTCATAGGATTTTTCCAGGATCTGCCGCAACGTGAAAATTTGGTCGATGGTTGACTTTCCTGGCCTGAAGCAACATTGATAAGGATCAATCAGATTGTTGACGAAAGACTTCAGACGTTCGGCAGAGAAGATCTTGTAGGTGAAGTTAAGTAGGCCGATTCCTCTGTAGTTGGCACAGTTAAGAGGGTCTCCCTTTTTCAGGATCGGGCAAACAATGCTGAGGTTCCATTCATCGGACATGCATTCTTCTGACCACATCGTATAGATGATTTGGTGCATGCTCCTTTCTAGATAGTCGACTACTACTTTAAATAGTTCAGCAGCTAGACCAACTGCTCCAGCGGCTTTGTTAGATTTCAACCGTGATATTGCCGTTTACACTTCTTCAAAGTCAGGTTCAAGAATTGTTGGTTATCATCGTGTCAGATGAGAGGCTCCTGCCTGACGGCGGGATTTTGTTCATCGTCACCGATATACAGTCTTTCAAAATTCCCAGCATCGTGTGCGATTCTACTATGATGTTCCCTTATTTATCTCTGCAGGCATCGGTTCTTGCTCGATGACCTTGAGCCAGCTGTTCTATATTCCGGTAGAACGTCTGAACTTCATTCATGCTTTGCCTCTCTCAACATCCTCTATCTGATGCCTATTATGCTATCTCTTTTTCTTCTGAGTAGCCGGTGTACCTCTCTCCTCTCTCTTGCTCAGCGCCGATTTGTATGCCTTCAGCTTGGCTGCATGGGCCTGCCTGCATTCTTCGTCAAACCTGGGGTTTCGCTTTGATGGCTGTGTGAAACCTAGCTTATTAGAGGCGACGTATCTTACTACTTCCTGGCAATGTTGCCGCTGGTCTTTGATACTTGATGTTTGCGGCGATCTCTTGCGATTTTAGCCGTTTTTCGTCAAATTTTCTTGCAGAATTTCCTTGTTTTGGCCGTTGTCAGGATATTCGTAGCACTACTTTGGCTACGACGAGGAAGTGCTCCGAGTCGATGTTGGCTCCTCGTAAAGTTCAAAATATCTAGAATTTTGGACGAGTGCCTTTTGTCGATCGCAATGTGATCAATCTGGTTGACGGTTGATTGATCACGAAATCTCTATGTTCATTTATGGATGTTGAGATGTAGGAACCATGTGCTTGCTACCAAAACATTTCGCCCCGCAGCAAAATCGATTGGTCTGAATCCGTTGTCGGAAGTGGTGTCGCGCAGACTGTGCTTTCCGACTGTTCCACCAAAGATGTCCTCTTTTCCCAGCCTTGCGTTAAAATCGCCGGGGACAGTTTTAATGTCATAGCTAGGACATTGCTCAAATGTTTTGTCGAGGAGGTCGTAGAACCCGTTTTTGGCGCTAGTATCGTTCCGATGAATTTGAAAGGCATGAAAACTGACAGAACAATCTATCCTGAAGTAGCGACAAGGATCGACATGGTCACTATACCTAATATAGCGATTCTGTTGATAATATTTAAACCGTTGGTGGTAAAACTTGGAACTAAGAAATGATTTACAAATTTTCTGTTATACGCAGAACGCAGTTTAGTCATTATAAAGCCATCAAACTTCGGTGTGTGTTATTTTAATACCTTCACTGTATATCTCAATATGGCGCTAGTGTATTTCGACTTGATTTTTATTGTTCACCAAAACGATTACATGAATGCACTTCTTCCCCTTAAAAGTCCAAACGCACAAAATAACTCTCATTGTAAATTTTAATTAAAATTTCAATAAACCGTTTAAGACAGACACTTCAACATTCTCAAAAGAAAACAACCAAATCCTTAATTAATCCGCCTTTGGCCTCTTCAATTCAAAGCCGTGAAGAAGACGAAGAAAAATAAGAAGAAAAACAACTTTGGAATTTCCCAAGGGCAACAACGCACATTGCTCCAAGCCACCAAAACAATATCCTCCTCTGTCTTCTTATAACTCTGCCAATGGCAAGTGGTTATAATTATGCCCTCCAAAGAAATCAATGATTGTGCATCTGCTGGATGCTGCTTTAGAACTTCAAGCTTAACCAAGTACCCTTTCAGCAGTGAAAATTACAAAAACAAACAAAAAATTTACCAAGAAACTTCTTCTTCAGACGAAGAGTCATTATAAAATTGTGTGGTCTAATAAATAATTACTAATTGATGATAATTAAAAGATTATTTAAATATTTATTTATCGAGTGCATGTGGATAATGAAGTAGTACGGTCGAGCGATGCGAATGGGCGTGAAATTGAATGAGTCCCAATCCGAAAGCAAGTATTTATCGATTTATTGTTGAAGGTTAATTTCCTTTCGATTCGATCGAGGACCGGCAATGAGAAGGACCGAAATGGACACAAAAGTGCAGATAAGATGCAATTAACGATAAAGTACGGACGGTCAGGGAAATGAGTTTATTTTTTTCATTTTTGCTGTGGGAAAATCGAAGAAAAAAAGTATCGAAAATGAAAAAAATAGTTTTCGATTTTATTTGTATAGTCGATTATCGACTCTTCTGATTCACATCCTGAGAGACTTGACTGTCCTCTATTTTTACGCATAGTGAGGAGCGTCTGATAATCTCTAGACTGTCGTGTCAGCACAGACGAGACGGCGAACTTAAAGTACAAATTCTTACAAATTTTCAAAATGAAACTCTGCTACTGACTGCAGCCATTACCCTAGAACAAGACGATAGCCAAAAAAAAAATGTTGTGTGTGTACACTGACTATTTTTGGGACATGTCAAGTGGAAAATGTATCTTGTTTTGTTTTATTCGGGAAGCGGGTGCGCCAAAGTGCCACCCTGGCATTTGGCTACCCCACAATTGGGCACCGGGTGACGCTGACGCTGCCGCTGCTGCCGGCAATATGGGACTGTTAACGTGTCGTTGTGTGTGTATGTCGCTTAAATGCCGCAATTTGATGCAGGTCTGGGGCGTTGTTTATTTTTCTTGTTTTTCTTTCAGCATAGACATAGATTTTGTAGATACACAAATTTGGTTGTACGTAAAGAGGAAAAATTTAGGACGAGGCGTTGGCACTACGCGACTAGGACTACTTTTCTTCTATTTTTTTTTTGTTTTTTTTTCAGTAAATCCTGAAGGCTGCTTCTTTCTTTTCTTCTGTTCAAATTGTCTGGGAATTACGTGTCTTTTACACACACTCAAAGGCATCATAGAGATGTGTATATGCTTTTGAGAGAAAATAGGATTTCGTTGTTTTTTTTTTTTTTTTTTCATGACAAATCGATTTAAGTTGGAAAAATTGTGTATTCAAAGGATTTTTTGTTTTTTTTTTTTTTTGCTGTCCGTCTTCTTATCTACAATAAAAATTGCGCTGAGGCAGAATGTTGGTTATATTTGATTACAGTTTTTGAACAAGAGCTTTGCGTTGATGGACTTGAATTGTCTATGCAAAATTTGTAAACCGAGAGAATAAGTGGAAACAGCAAGCATTTCGTGTTCAATTGTGGAGGACTTAGGACAATGGAGTTCGTTTTGTCTTAAATTTAAATATCCATTTGTCAGCATGAAAAATTTCGTGGTCGTGACGGATGATGAGAATTCTCAAGACGAAAATTAAGTACGATTTGTCGTTATTTAAAGCGACAAAATTTTGTATTAAAATTTTAAATTGGAAGGCAAATTAAATGTTGATTGGCTTATGGTGTTCTTCGTATTCACAAAAAAAAAAGGTTGACTGGGGAAATGAGGACAACTTTATTACCCAAAAATAATTTGTTTGAATCTTTTCATAAAATGCTTTGAAGCGTTGATCACAAACATTCTTTTAGGGACACAATTCAGTAACTGGACTGTAGTAGTAGTTGAAATGGTGGCCACGAGCAGTCTAGCTCGGATACTGAGTTTTGAGTGCGCCAGCTGGCGATCTCAAGTTCGAAGAGGAACTGAAACAATTAGTTAAAAATACGCCTCAAATCCACTTTGTTGCGTTTAGAAAGGAGATCAAATCTTTGATCTTCATTTCGGAAAGCTCATTAAGGTCATTGAAGAAGGACTTTCCCAATGTTTTGGCTCTCGTTTTGCTAGGGCAGGACACTTGCACAAGAAGTGAAGAACAGTTTCCTTTTCTCGCCGGTCCCCACAACTACGACAGAAAGTATTGTGGGGATACCTACCTTAGATGCGTGTTCTCCAACAGGAATGTGTTCGGTGCACGTAGCAACGATCCTGTCTTGCCTGTGTCTGCAAATAAGAATATTAGTACCGGATTTATTGTAGGTGGGCCATATCCTTCTAGATATGATACAGTTGGTTAGGCTACTCCACCTGAGGTTTGATTCAGCGAGGAAAATTGAGAAGATCTTGCCCTTCATAGCACCAAGAGGAATGTTGACTCTTTCCGCGAGTGAACTATGAAGGGCTGATCCTTGCCTAGCCAGCTCGTCAGCTCGTTCATTGCCCTCAAAGCCACTATGACCCGGAATCCAGATAAGAGTGACCTTGAGTCCAATGTTCATGCCCGCTAACTCACTTCGGCATTGTTGAACTAATTTGGAGGATGAAGTGGACGAGCCAATCGCTTGAATAGCCGCCTGACTGTCCGAAAAAATAGCTGTATTGCGGTTTTGATTTGGATCAAGTTTTAGTAATTTGCATGCTTCTTTAATCGCGAGTAGTTCAGCCTGCAAGACACTAAAGTCATGAAGTCGCAAAGATCTGGTGACATTTAAAGACTCGGAGAAAATTCCTGCACCAACTCCACACTCCATCTTTGAGCCGTTAGTGAATATAGTTGTGTCGAAGCCTCTCGTCACTAAGTCATCATCCCATTCATTTCGAGATGGTCCACAGTAGGCTGCAGTAGTCGGTTTTTGTCGAAAAGATGTCCGCTGGGATGAGGTTAGTAATATTACTATGGTCAAAAAGCTTAGAATACCAACTGTTCGATTCCCTAGGTCTCAGCGCGCTGCAAGATACTAGACATTTGATATGGTCTATTGGTAAGAGGTATAGAAAAACGTTTAGGGCGTCCGATGGACATGAGCGCAAAGCTCCAGTGGAGCCAACACTAGCTGTTCTCTGAACCTTTTTTAATTTTGTTATATTGAAGGCTTTGCTAAGTGTGGGCCACAAAACAATCGAACCATAGGTCAAGATTGGACGAACCAGGGCTGTATACGTCCACCGGGCTGTAGAAGTCATTTTTTTGTTTTTCGTTGTTTGAAAGAAGACTTTCAAACCTTTAAATTGGTGTTTCATTCGATTTGTGTTGCTAAGAGAAATTGAGAATGACAGCGATTTAAAACTCAGCGAAAATATTTGACGGTCAATTTTGTTTCTTATTGCAATGAAGTTGCTTATATCATTGTTTTATGGAACAATGCAGTATTAAATGGCAAGAGGAATTAGAGCATTAGCAAGTTGAAACTGAGCGAAAATATTTGATATAATGTATGTATATATCATGTGAGTGTATGACCATGTGTAACTAAGAAAAAGTGAGAGTTACAGCTACTTTAAACTCAGCGAAAATATATTGCAACTTAGAAAAATAATCTAAATATTTTGACAGGCGGGTATCTAATAAATGTTGCATTCAGTTTTGAAAATAGAAGTTGCTTAAGCTTTTAATCTGTACAAAACTCGGTATTGAAACTGAGCGAAAATATTTGCGTGTAAGAAACACTTTGTTTTAAATAAAATCTGAAAAACTGATGGAAATTCCAAGAGAACTAAGAGCACTAGCAAATTAAAACTGAGCGAAAATATTTGAAAGAAATTTGATGTATATACATATATGTGGGTTAGTGTGTACTGTATAATTAGAGTTTGCTAAGGAAAAAAGTGATTTGAAACTCAGCGAAAATATACCTATGACCATTTTTTTCAATAAAAAGTTGCTAAGGTATTTACTTACACCACTATATACCTACTGCTTGCCTCCAGTTCAAAGTGGCATTAACTTGAAAACTGAGCGAAAAATTTGTTGAATCTTAATTTCGAGGACACACCTTGATATTCACCTGAACAGCCGTTTTAAACGTTTTAAAAAAGACGTGCAGGCATTTATTTACTTTCACCTATTGATATATTGAAGTACGAGGACTTCGAAACTGAGCGAAAAACATGTATCCTTTTGAATCTGTTTGCTCACCTAATTTACCAAGCACACAACTCCCCATTGTAATTGTGTCGTAACGTAACTGAAATATGCACCTTCAAAATAATTAATTGACAGAATAACTCCCAAGAATTTGGACAGTAGAAACCCGAAGGACACGTTTCACAAAACCACGCCAAATGAAATCATAATTTATTTGCCCAATAAATAATTCAACGTCTTTTGGCATAAATTTTGCAAACAAAACCCCAAACAAGACGATCTTGAATTACTAATGGATTCATTCCCTACCACCTCCAAACTCGTACCTTCCATAGGTTCTGTTGTGTTGTAGGTACGAAGACGAACACCCTCCCTTCTGACATGCGAGGGAATTGGAATGAATTGTCTTAAGCGCGACATTCAGTCTTAAGGCGACCGTGTTTTGTTGTTGTTGATTTTTTTTTTTTTTTGGAAGATAATACCCGCCTCGAGTTGATATTTTAGTGAACCCAACAAAGGTTAAATTGACGAACGTGTTGATAGACGTCAAATTTTTGGTGGTGTCAAGAGGGTTTCCGAGCAATGAACAAAAATATGAGTATTTAAAAAATATACACTACGTCTCCCTGCGACTGCTGCCACACCGCACCGACTGTAAAAGTATTTATTTAATAATGACAGACAATGAGCTTTTGAGTAGATATTAATTATAATGGAATGGAATTTGAGACTTGGCATTTTTTTTTTTTCGTTTTAATTGGATATTTATACCCTTAGCCTGACATTCGTCATGTATGACAAATGGGATATAGTCAGCTTAACAATTGATGGGTTTTTTTGTTTTTTGTTCTTTGGCGTGTCTTTATTTCAGGAGTAGTTCTTGATAAATTTCATTGTCTTCGAAACACGACAAGACGATTACTCATTAAGGTTATTTGGAAATACCTCAACCATATGTGAAGATTGATAATTTGTTGGGGTATAAAGGGTTGGTAACATGGCTCTGAAATAAGTCGTGTAAAAGAGGCTAAAAGGATTTTTTTTTAAAGGGAAGGTTGAGGGTGTTATGATGTGAAAATCCGTATTTTTCTGTCGTTATCATTTTTCTATGAGAAATAGACTCTTTACGTGGGGGAGGGGAAGAGTACATATGGAGGCAAATTGAGAGTGATGAAGTGAAATGTTCCTTCTTTTGTCAAAGGATACTCTTTAAAATGAGAGTAAGCTTCTTAGTTTTCGCGACTTATAAGTGTCAAGTTAATGTTTTTTAGGTTAGGAAGGGCTTCATAAGGGCTAAGAGAATTATTTGAAAATGTCAAAGAGTTGATAAATCAGGTTAGATTGAAGTGCTATAGAATTTTGTTTGAGATGTTAAAATGGCTTACTGGATGTTGATTTGCTTTCTGTGTCACAAAGCTTTAAATTATGATTTTTGACGAACCCTTCTCAATCTCAATGGTTCTGATATAAGGTTAGAGCCCGAGGAATCTCGACAAAGCGAGATTTCGACTAAAAGAGAGTACTTTCAAAATAATAAATGAAAATAAATGCAATCAGAACAACACAAACAAATATTTACTAGCTGACCCGACTATCGTTCTTCTGTTAAAAAAAAAAAAACGATTCCAAAAGTATTCCTTTCAAAAATGGTATTCAATGCATTTTCAAAACCCTCTTTCTGGTGTTGTCATGCTTGACAAGCGACAAGCTTGTCTGTGGAACCGACGCAGGACGCATGATCAAACAAAAATTGATTAAAGCCAAAATTTCAACTAAGTTATTGAATTTAGGAAATAATATGGCCTTAGACATGAAAAATATTGGTTTCGTTACAATAAAATGCCTGAAGTGCCTCGAACCACGATTTCCTAAAATTGTTATATGCTAAAAGTTCATTTCGATTTTTCTAGAAAAGCAATTTCCGAAACGTAGAAAAAGTGTAACAGAAAATTCAACTGAACCTCACTTGCTCTCTTTCTCGATGATGCGTCCCGATTTTGATTTAAAATCCTTGAAGACCCTTTGAAAAGCTTTCTACAAAGAGAGTTCCTACTTTTTTTTCTGTTTTTGGTTCCAGGTGCCTAAGTTCCGGATCCTAAATTGATTGTTAGACTATGTATGCTGGAAAGCACTTACACCATGTTCCTGAATGTACGTATATGTGCTCCATAAGGATGTGAAAACATTAAACGTATCAAAGGAAAAATTGAAAAGGGAGGAAAGGAAGAAAAAAAAACCGTTCCCATTGTAACGTACTGGCACTTAAAATGTAAATTCAAATGGATTCAATAGAAAGCCATTTGGCAACCTTACCATATTCTGAAGGCATTGTGCACATCGGCTGATGGTGGGCCGGGCACATGTTGTCATGATGATGTGGGATATAGTACTCGGCAGCAGGATAAAATTCGCCGGGATATTGAATATAAACCGGCGTTGGGGGTGGTGGCTGCTGCTGCTGTTGCTGTTGTTGTTGTTGAGGAGGTCCTGGATTTTGGGGAGCTTGTGCTGATGTTGCTACAACACCATTCACACCACCGCCTCCGCCGTTAACGTTGCCATTTACATTGCCATTATTCGGTCCGTGACCGTTTTCGTGGGTTTGTTGTTGCTGTGAACTACCCTGCTGCTGCTGCTGTTGTTGTTGTTGTTGTTGTTGCTGCGGCGGCGGATGATGGTGTGGATGCAGTTGATGATGGTGTGGCGGCGGCGGTGGTGGAGCATGATGAATCTGATGATGGTTCATGGGTACTCCAGCGGCACCGGACGCGGCCAAATGATGCATTGCAGCAATAACTGCCAATTGTTGCTGCTGATGTTGCTGATGCTGTTGCGGATGATGCAAGGCACAGGGCGGTACTAAGGAAGCGCCCTGGGGCGCTGTTGACGTCTGTTGTTGTTGTTGTTGAATGAGTGGCGGTGACGCCGGCAATGATGTTGAACCATCTGGTGAGGATTGTTGTTGATGATGGCGTGAATAGTGCTGTTGTTGATGTTGCTGTTGTTGTTGCTGCTGCACGCCCACCACCATCCCTACTTGTGTTATTGATTTGTTGTTGTTTTGATAATTGTTATTCTTCCGATTTGAATGTTTGTTCTTGTGTTTATTGTTGTGATTTGTTTGATTGTTATTGTTGTTGGTGTTGTGGTTGTTGTTGCTGGTGTTATGTGTTACGGCATTATTGTTGTTATTTATGTGGTTGTGTTGTTGTTCCGATGTTGCTACCGCTACATTCATGCGTACCATGCTTTTTTATAAAATCGGTTAAATTTTCCCTTTTGTTTTACTTTGTGTTGGATAAATGCAAGTTTTGACGGATATTGCACTTGTTGCAACCGTGTTTTTGATTTGTCGTGATATCACTTTAGAGCAAGTGTCATTTCGCGATGTTTTTCTACGTCGGTTTAGGGAGGAAAAGAATTTCGGCAGTTTCAAAAATTTTAGGTAATTATCTAAAGAAAAAATCCCTTTTTTTATCTGAAAATGGAAAAAATGGAGAAAATGTTAATTTTTAAAATTCTTTTCATTAGTGACGAGATTCAATTTTTACGATATCTGTTGCTTTAATCATCTGATGGACCAGAAACTCAAAAAATGTCTTGTAATTAATTTCTGGAATGTCTTTGATCCCTGTTACTTTCGATTCGAACTGTATTCGCTTTTCCACTGAACATGGTGAAAAAAACATTTTTCCAACTTAATTTTCCCTTTTTCCTACCCCAAGAGACTTATGTTGTTTGACAGATTGTTATTTGGCCTTCATAATCAATTTTTTGATGACCTTTTATCTTCTTGATTATTTCAATCTCCCAAAAGAGATTATAGACGAAAAAAAAAGAACATCATATAACCCTAGAGCTTGAAATTGTAACACTTTGTCGCGTTGCGTTCTCATCGTCAGTCGTTCTCAATTTTCCGAATTCAAATTCATTTGTTGGCCCTTTAACATAATTGATAACACAATAATAATGATAGTATAACAACAATAATCAAGTCCGGGATAAGAGAGTTTGCCTTTCCCTCTCCACACAGTATGGTACAGTAGTTGTTGTCACTATTAAAATTGACCTACAAACTACAATGTGTACAGAATGGACGAACATTTTTTTTGTCTGTTTTTGTGTGTGACAGAACGGATGCAAGAGTGTCAGAATTGACCCTAAGTGAGCAGTAATTAAGACAAAAAAAGGAATGAGACAAAAAACGTGATGTTACATCATATTACTCAATTAAGTATTGGATTTTGCTTTAAGCACGCACGTATGCTTTTTTCTGTTTTTTTTTTTTTTTTTTGTTTTTAATGAGATTACTCTAGTTACTCGAAATTGTAATACATATCTCTGCATCCGTTGGTGACGGTATTACCAGTATGCTTGTATTTGTCAACAATTTTTAAATAAACAACCCCTTTGAATCGAAACATATTTATCGACACTTTTATCGACAAGTACACCTGAGAGCTCGGCTTGCGCAACGAATTTAGCTTTCTTTGATTTCATCGATAGATTCAGACCTTCAAATCTGCCGCTGAAAGAGAGAAACTCATTTAACTCTTATATAACACTAAGTTAACCAAGGGAACATCATAGTAGAATCGCACTCAATACTGGGGATTTGGAAAGAGCATTTCTGAATCAGTCTACGGCGACGACGAAAAAAAAATCCCGCGTTCAGGCAGGAGCCATTCATCGGACACGATGATAGCCAACAAATTCGTGAACCCGACCTAGAAGCAGTGAAAACGGCAATATCAAGGCTGAAATCCAACAAAGCCGCTGGAGCAGATGGTCTTGCTGCCGAGCTGTTCAAAGCATCAAGTGAAGATATAGATGGCAGCATGCACCAAATTAAATCTAAAATATGGTCGAAAGCATGCATGCCCGACAACAAGGGAGATCATCTAACACAAGCATGCATGCCCGATGAATAAAACCTCGGCATTTTTTGCCCGATCCTGAAAAAGGGAGATCCTCTTAAGTGCGCCAACTAGAGAGGAATCAGCTTACTTAACATCACCTACAAGATCCGTTCTGCCGTAATATGTGAACGTCTGAAGCCTTTCGTCAACAATCTGATTGGTCCTTATCCTTATCAATATCGACCAAATTTTCACGTTGCGACAGATCCTGGAAAAGACCTATGAACTCCAAATCGATACCCACCACCTTTTCATCGATTTTAAGGCCGCGTATGACAGCATCTACAGAGACCAACTGTATAGAGTTATGTCTAGTTTTGGTATCTTTTGCCAAGCTCATTCGCTTGTGCGAAATGACGATGGAGAACACACGCTGCGCCATCAAGGTTGACAACGAACTTACGGAATCTTTGAATGTCAAAAAAGGATTCAGACAAGGCGATGCACTGTCATGCGATTTCTTTGACATCGTTCTTGAGAAAATAGTGTAAAACTTCACCGTCATCACCAGGGGCACTATCTTCCAAAAGTCTGTTCAACTTCTCGCGTACGCCGATGATATTTATATTATAAGAAGAACACAGCGTGATGTCAATGGCGCTTTTGTGAGAACTGAGACAGAAGCGGCAAAACTGAGTTTACCTAGGGGTAAACGAGGGAAAAACGAAGTATATGCTGTCTTCGAGGAAGGACACCCAACACCGACGGCTCGGGCAGAACGTCACAATAGACACATATAACTTCGAGGTAGTAGAGGAGTTAGTCACCTAGCGTCCGATATAAACAAGGCAATAACACTCTCAGCTAATCACTGTTTCCTTGGCTGAGAAAGCAATTGAGTTGAAAAGCCCTCGCTCGAGTCAAACTTTGTAATACCCTCATCACTCCAGGTCTACTATGTGGTGCAGAAGCATGATCTTGACAAAATCGGATGAATGTGCCTTTGGCTATTTCGGGAGGAAAAGTTTTTTTGGGTCTTCTTCGGCCCCGTGTGCATTTTAATGGGCAATGGAGAAGAAGATTCAACAGTGAGCTTTACCGACATAGGCCTAGCCAGAAGGGTCAATGTCACGAGACTCAGATGGCTCTGTCACTCAGAGCGGATGGAAATAATGCTCTAGCCCGGAAAGCCTTTGACACTATCCCGAGAGACGTAGAAGGAGAGGAAGATCGCGACTCAGGTGGCGTTTAGAATAATGTAAACCCCCTTAAAACAGAACTGGTTCTTTTTACAAACAGAAGGAAAATCCCTCCGTTTGCAATACCAAAAATAGATGACACAATTCTAAAAATCTCCGACCGAGCGAGATATCTCGGAGTTATTTTGGACAAAAAAACTCAATTGGGGTCCAAATATCCAAGAAAGATATAAGAAAGCCACGATCGCACTCTACTCATGCAACAAGATTCTGGGTAGAAATTGGGGACCAAACCCAAAAATAGTCATGTGGATGTACACTGCCATTGTCAGACCGATTCTAACCTATGGCAGCTTGGTTTGGTGGAAAGCGCTGGAGAAATCCACGAATTTAAAAACACTTACCAAAGTACAAAGAATGGCTTGCATCTGTACTAGTGGTGTGATGAGGACTACCCCAACTGCGGGTTTAGAAACGATCCTCAATCTCCCCCCATTAGACCTATTCGTCCAAGAATCAGCAGCAAACGGCGCCCTCAGGCTCAGCCAAACTAACATCTGGAAAACTAGCCAGAGCGGGCACGCAGCTATTCTTACGAAATACGTAGATACCAATATCTGCACAGATTATATGACCCCCTACTTAGATTTCAACAAATCTTTTAGTACTAGGTTCCCCAATAGACTCGATTGGGAAAATAGTGTGCCCTACACTAACGACTCAACCATTACCATCTACACCGATGGCTCTAAAATGGATAATGGAGTAGGTGCAGGCTTCTACTCCGAAAGCCTCGACCTTGCCAAATCATTCAGGCTCCCCGACCATAGCAGCGTCTTCCAAGCTGAGATCTTGGCAGTGAAAAACGCTGCTAAACATATATCCATGATGGCGATATCACACGCGGACATCACTTTTTTCATAGATAGCCAAGCAGCAATAAAAGCTCTCTCTGCCACTCAAATCAAGTCGAAGCTTGTTTCTTGCTGTCGCGAAGAGCTAAAGGTTCTTGGCACACAGCATAACGTAAGTCTCTGCTGGGTTCCTGGCCATAGTGATGTACCAGGCAACGAAAAGGCAGATGAACTTGCAAGAGAAGGCTCTACACTGGAACCCTCTCTCATAGACCATCATATAGGAATCCCGTTATGTGAACTGAAACATAACGTCAGAAAAATCATCATTCAAAAATCCAACAACAGATGGAATCTCCTAGAAACCTGTGTTAACACCAGAAAGCTATGGCCTAGATACGATAAGAAAAGATCCGATTGGATTTTAACTCTTAACAAACCCTCCCTAAGATCCCTTATCGGCATTATTACAGGACACAACCTACTCGGCTACCATAAGAAGAAGATGGGGCTCAGTACGGATGACCTTTGTAGAGGCTGTGGTGATGAGAATGAGCATGAAGACACTGCTCATTTTCTCTGCCACTGTCCTTCACTCTGTCTTACCAGAAAGAAAACTCTAGGCAACTTCTTCTTCAATGAACTAGAGGAATTATCAGAACTGCCAGGCAAAAGCTTACTAAACTTTGCCAAGACCTCTAAATGGTTAATCGAACCACATGATTCATAGGTTATTTACTTTTCAGGAAGTTACAACACTTCAGGGTATCACAATGGATCTACATTGATCTAAGTGTGATGGTGACAACATCAACTATCAGCCCGGTGGAAGAGGACCTCAACCAAATTGGAATACAAAACTGGAGACAGCTAGCTAGGGACCGAGCTGGCTGGCGGAGGCTTTTGATTGAGGCCCCAGTCCACAACAGACTGTAGCGCCACCTTTAGTAAGTGAGTAAGCAAGTATATAACACTCAGATCTTAAGAGCTCTTCTTGGGTTATGGCCAAATAACAAATCCAATCAAATTCATCATCAAGTCGTTCTTAAAATCAACCAAAAATTTGTGTTTGAAAAAAAAAACCAATTGGCAACTCTGATGTACTAGAACAATCATCATACACAACGTGACAGATAAAAATTTTGATACTGAAACATAGTTCCATGGACTCGTACACTATTTTACTCCTTATCTTCAGCAAACACAATTGTTCTTCCTGTGCCGGTTTTATTTTTAGTTCAAACACAGTTTTTTTTCTTATTTCCTTACTTTTCGCAACCAGAAAGAAAATTCATGAAATTCTTCAACTTCAAAACGAACACACATTTTTCTTCAAGTTCAATTCGAAATGTTTTGAATATTTTTCTGTGTGTGTCACAAATGGTGTCTCCTTCTTTTTGACAGCTGCACAAACCATGATGCCTCGGTAGACGAAAATATACACAAATTCAGATGTTCAACGAACGTTGTTCTTAATTTGATTTATCTACTTCCAGTGTGTGACTTTGTTGATTTGAATTTATGTCATTGGATTAAAGTGTAGAGAAATGCGAAATGCAAGTGACAGATGATGACAAAACGCAACGCACGCATGGCGGCGACAGAGAAGATTACGGCCAAATTACGACCTACGAAGCAAGTTTCGTTTGCGTTCGCTGTCTGCAGTGACTCGTAACGAACTTAAAAAGAAAAATATCTATGTCGCTGCAAGTCGCAGTGTTTCTGAATTGACGAAATGCGCTGTCGCGTATTTTTTTTTCTCTTTTGTTTTTCAATTTTTAATTCACAAATCGGATGTAGTAATTGTGAATGAATTTAATTTTTGAGTGAATGAGTAATTTCAAGATTTTATTCTAGTTTAGCTAGCTAAATGGGGTTAGACATTTGGCTTTTGGCTAGTTGATTAATTTAATGGGTTTTGATTACTCATTGATTTTGGTAGTTTGTTTTGAATTTGAAGTTTAAATCGTCTTATTCTTTTGTTACAAAAATACTCGAATTAATTCGACTCAAGAGTTCAATCAATAGATGCTAAGAAAATGCACTTCTAAGGAAAATTCAAATTCGGATAGTCAAAAACACGAGCAATGTGCTGATAAGACAAAACAAACTTATAAAAAGTCAAGTCACACCGACAATAATTCATGACGCCTGCCATCTCCACATGAAACGTAATCCACTCCTGGCATATTGTCAATACTTCTAAGAGTTGGTTTGTCAGATGCAAATGTTGACTTAAACTGTTGATAAATATTGTTTAGAGATTTCTTTTATTGGTTGTCATAAAAAATATCACATGGAATTTGTATTTTTTAGTAGAGCCAAATATTGCCAGAGGGCTTTCACGGAATTCGCACCGAAATGATAAGAATTTGGACTTTGGAAATTGATTGTAGACTTTTAATGATAAGCGATTAATTTTTTTATTTAAATTTCTGGTCAAAAAGTCGAAGATAACTATTTTTAGAATTTGTACAATCTTAGGACATGTAAATTCTTTAGATTGCCCTGATTGGAATTTTTCGGGAAATTTTAAGAATTTGTGCTTTGCCTTGATTCATTGCAAAAATACCAGATAAATAAATTGTCTGGTGTCAAACAGCTTTAATGCATTGTTGAAAAATACTCGTTAAAACTATCCAATATCTACCTACTCTTTTTTTCCTTGCAACATGTACATTTGAAGTGAACATAACCAATAAGCTGTCATTGTAAAATATAGCGAAAGCGGTAATCAATCAAAATGACATTTTTGTATTCAACAAAAATAATTACTGTAGACAGGCAAACATGAAATGTTGCAATGAAATGACAGGTCAGAAGTGTAACATGCGATGAACCATGCAATCAATCAAAACTTAGACTATTTTTAACGATGTGGAAAAATGCAAAATAGGTTGTGAAAAAGACACTCAATAAGGCGTTAGAAGTGCGTTTGCAGAAGTGTAGCCATAAATCAGTATTGGAATTTGTATCGATATATGAAGAAAATGTCATGCAAAAACTACCGAGGCATATCCCTGCCTAATGTTGCATACAAAATCCTATCCAACGTACTGTGTGAGCGTCTTGAACCGTTCTGCAACACAATAATCGGCACGTACCAGTGTGGCTTTAGGGCAGGCAGAACAACGATAGACCAAATATTCAAACTGAGGCAGATCCTGGAAAAGACCAATGAATTTTAAGTCGAAACCCACCATCTTTTCATCGACTTTACAGCTGCGTATGATAGCATCCACCGCCAAGAGCTTATGATGGCGATGTCTGAATTTGGGATCCCGAACAAACTGATCCAGCTGTGCCGCATGACGCTTAACAATACGCAGTGCAGTGTGGAAATGGGTAACAGCTCATCCGAGTTATTCCAAACGTGCGCAGGGTTTAGACAAGGAGATGCGTTGTCATGTGACTTCTTCAACATAGTCCTGGAAAACAGGTGCGCAAGGCAGGTGTGAGCACAAAAAATTCTATCTTCAACAAGTCCACCCAGCTCCTAGGCTACGCAGACGACATTGACATCATCGGTCGATCCAAGAGAGCCGGCTTGAGGCCTTCACAGCGATTGAAGAACAGGCGAAACTCGTTGGTCTTGAAGTGAATGAGGACAAAACAAAGTACATGCTATCAACAAACAAAGCAACATCTGTCCATCTACTTACTTACTTAAGGTGGCGCTACAGTCCGTTGTAGACTTGGGCCTCAATCAACAGTCTCCGCCAGCTAGCTCGGTCCTGAACTAGTCGCCTCCACTTGAGGTCCTCTTCCACTTGAGTGCGCCACCTGAGTCGCGGTCTTCCTCTACTCCTACGTCCCTCGGGAATAGTTTCGAAGGCTTTCCGGGCCGGAGCATTGGTGTCCATCCGCTCTAAATGACCGAGCCATCTGAGTCTCTGGACCTTGACCCTTCTGGCTAGGTCCATGTCGTTGTACAACCCGTAAAGTTCGCTGTTATATCTTCTTCGCCATTCCCCTTCAATGCACACGGGGCCAAAGATGACCAAAGTACTTTCCTCTCGAAACAGCCTAAGGCACTTTCATCCGATTATGTCAAGGTCCATGCTTCCGCACCATACAGCAGGACTGGGATGATGAGTGTGTTGTACAGTTTTACCTTAGTTGCTCGAGAGAGGGCTTTTCCACTCAATTGCTTTCTTAGCCCAAAGAAACAGCGATTAGCAAGAGTTATTCTTCGTCTGATCTCGGCGCTGGTGTTATTGCCCGTGTTTATAGCGGAGCCTAGGTAGACAAACTCCTCTACTACCTCGAAGTTGTATGCGTCTATTGTGACGTTCTGTCCGAGCCGTCGGTGTTTGGCGTCCTTCCTCGAAGACAGCGTTTTCGTTTTTCCCTCATATACCACTAAACCCATTTTGCCGTAGGCGATGTTAAGTAGACTGATTCCTCTGTAGTTGGCGCAGTTTAGAGGATCTCCCTTTTTGTCCATCGCCTAGGATAAAACGTCACTGTTGGTAGCAGCAATTTCGAGGTAGTTATCATCTACCTTGGAACAAACATCAATCCCATAAATGCCACCTTAGTAGAGATCCGAAGAAGAATTACCCTAGCAAACCGCTGCTGCTTCGGTTTGGCCAAACAACTGGGTTCAAAACTCCTCACTCGAAAGACAATGTGTCTGCTATACAAAACTTTGATTTTACCAGTCCTACTCTAGCGCCGAGTGCTGGACGATAAGTAAAAAAGGAAAATTGATACTGGGCATCTTTCGAAAGAAAAATTCTTCGACGGATTTTTAGTCCCGTATGCGACGATGGCGAATGGGGAAGAAGGTTCAACCGAGAACTGTATGAGCTGTACCAAGATGTGGATGTAGTCCAGAAGGCCAAGAAAAGACGACTACATTGGCTCGGCCACATCGAGCGAATGGACGACAACGCTCCAGCCAAGAAAGTCTTCTCGTCCCAGCCCCCAGGTTCGAGACGAGAAGGAAGACTGTGACTGCGGATGCCAGAGCGCTTGGATTCGGCGACTGATGAGTGCAAGCGATGGACCGTTCACGATGAAAGGCTGCAATATCTCAGGCTGAGATCCTTCATGGATTGTGAGCCGAATAAAGACTGCTTCTGGTTTGCTAGTATTTCTTTTTTTCTTAGCCAGCAAAATAGAAGACTGTGTTCACTTCAAATGCAAGCTTTGTAAACGTTGGCGAACCAAAATGATAACCCTGCAGACATGGCGCCCAATAAACCACAAAGCGGCTTTATTTTTCTTCTAACTAAATAACTGTTATCTCCTTTTAAGTGCAAGCTTAATGAGATATTTCTCGAAGCTGAATCGCCCCCATTAAGAACGATGAACAATATTCTGAGAATTCTAGGAAACACCACACAACAAACCACAACTACGCCATTTCCAGATAACTTTTTCTTCTGATTAACTGTGTTTCATTTTATTTTTCTCGAATTACTTGCACTCTACGAAAGCAGCATTGTTACGTCAAAGCTTTGTTAGCATTTCATTCATGAAAATGTCAAGAGAGTAGAAATATAACTTTTCTCTCTCTCTTTTTGTACCGGGTGCAATCAATTAAAGGCCTCCTACCAGCACATTCTGTATAGCGGTAACGAACGTCAAGTCTCTCAAGCCGCCATTCTATCCGCCCGCCATTACTTAGTCTGTTGTTATTTTATTAATAAAAATAAAATTAAAAAAATGTGATTGTGTTGCTGGTTCGGTGATGTGTCGTAAAGTGTTGTGAAGGGGCAAGTGATAGCACATTGTTATCAACATTCGTTGGATTTATGCACACAGCACATTTTGTGCTTTCTACTTTTTTTTTTTGAAATTCTGTGATTCGACAGTGCAATTAGTTGACTCCAACTAAGATATTTGACTCAATTGACAAATTAAAATAAAACTCTTGGACTGGTCAACCCTGGAAAAAACACATATATGTAGATATTCCTCAAATTTGGAACATTGAAATTGAATCTCAATTAAATAACGTTAATTTTTGGTTTATATCAACTGCACCACTTGACACGAAAAGTCATAAAAATGCAATAAAAATTTGCCGTCAATTTCAATTTCGCGAAGAGGTCAATCAAAACACAAAGAAAGGTTGATTTTTCGCCATCTTTGTTTTTCAACAGCTTTTGTCTGCCCACAAGCGAGGACAATCAAATCGATTTCAATTTACAAAATGTCATACCTCCTGGCAAATTTGGAGAGAGTCAGAGAGATCACAAAAGTCAGACACTGACCGACTGGCCAATGGCCTTCTAACCAAATAAATCGCCACATAAATTAAAAATTTCCCCACAACGAAAATAATAATTCAAAATCATAAAAAAAAATAATACGAATTGAAAGGAAGAGCGAGTACCGAGTAAGGAGACTGTGAGAGAAGTGTGATGATGATTGGATTGGAGCGCAAATTGAAATTCATATAAATGTCAAACTGTCAGTTACCTGTCATCGCTTTTATTAAAAGCAAAAAGATGGCGCGAAAAAAAATTGTAAAAATTCAAGCTGACTGGAAATGTATTTTTATGCAAAGTGAAAGATGCTTAATATGTTAAACATAACATGTTTGTGACACGTCCTCGTCATCATCATCATCATCAGATTCAGAACCATCATTACTGCCGCCTGCTGTCGTCATCAACGACAAATACAACAAAAATAACAATGATAATCATTCTCCGAACACCGACTTCAGCGGTGGCAGTGTGGCTGCTTCGGCGAGTCATTGTCATATTCATCAAAGGCGGCTTTTTGACATCAAACCATTCAACATAAATTTGCCGACAGCATAGACAAGCATTTAATATGTTGGATCCAGCTAAACGTCAAAGAAGACACAAAGTTGTTGTCACATTCTATTTCATCATTTTTAAGACCTTAAATGACACTAAGGCAGCCCTGCATGATGCCCCATGTGTGTGGAGTGTGGACTTAAAGACCAAATACAAAGAAAAAAAAACAGCTAATAAATTGCAAATTTCTTTAAAAATCATCAACGGCTTTTTTCCTGTGTTTTGTCTTGTCTGGTTTACTTCGCTAATGGAGCTCCTTAAACAAATTTTGTTCTCTTTTCTGTTTTGTGTCTAATGTTTTATGCGAGGCACATTCTCTTTGGCTGACATTAAATTAGGTTTCTGCATCATACCCTGTTTCGCTTGAATTTCAATTTGTTTCGGATATTTTTGTTTTAATTCTATGAAAAGTGTATCAATTTATAATAAAGAGGCACGTGCCTTAAGATAAGACATTAAACAAAAATTTGACAATAAATTTCTTTATAATTTTTACCTAGCCTTGACAAACATAAAACTCATCCTGCTTATTTGATTAGTAGCAATTTGGTTAATATACAAAGCATGGTCACAATTTTGCTTGGCAACATCTTGCTTACAAATTTTGATGAGAATGAAGTTTTTTACTAGATTCCTTTAAAGGAGCATAGTCCTTCGAAGTTTTGCTTAGCAACATATTGCTCATTTACCATTGATTTCAAATGTATCTTTCCACAATGTTTAAGCAACATCAGTCTTCAAAATTGTGTTTATCAAGATTTTGACGTGGACATAGGCTTCATTATGATTTGCTCTTGAATGTACTCAATACAGACACCTGTCTGTTAGTCGCTAAAAGACGTTTATTTCCCAGCAACATCTATCTTACGATCCTGAAAAGGGAGATCCTCTAAACTGCGCCAGCTACAGAGGATCAGCCTACTTAACATCGCCTACAAGATCCTCTCTGCCGCAATATGTGAACGTCTGAAGCCTTACGTCAACAATCTGATTGGTCCTTATCAATGTGGCTTCCGGTCAGGAAAGTCAATCATCGACCAAATTTTCACTTTGCGGCAGATCCTGGAAAAAAAACTATGAACTCCAAATCGATACCCACCACCTTTTCATCGATTTTAAGGCCGCGTATGACAGCATCTACAGAGACGAACTGTACAAAGCAATGTCTAGTTTTGGCGTCCCTGCCAAGCTCGTTCGCTTGTGCAAAATGACGATGGAGAATTTGCGCTGTGCCATCAAGGTTGACAACGAGCTTACGGAAGCTTTGGATGTCAAAAAATGATTCAGACAAGGCGATGTATTGTCATGCGACAATAACACCAGCGCCGAGATTAGACGAAGAGTAACTCTTGGTAATCGCTGTTTCTTTGGGCTAAGAAAGCAATTGAGTAGAAAAGCCCTCTCTCGAGCAACTTAGGTAAAATTGTACAACACACTCATCATCCCAGTCCAAGTCCTGCTGTATGGTGGCAGAAGTATAGACCTTGACAAAATCGGATGAAAGTGCCTTAGGCTGTTTCGAGAGGAAAGTTCTTTGGGTCATCTTTGGCCCCGTGCGCATTGAAGGGGAATGGCGAAGAAAATATAACAGCGAACTTTACGGGTTGTACAACGACATGTACCTAGCCAGAAGCTTCAAGGTCCAGAGACTCAGATGGCTCGGTCATTTAGAGCGGATGGACACCAATGCTCCGGCCCGGAAAGCCTTCGAAACTATTCCCGAGGGACGTAGGAGGAGAGGAAGACTCAGGTGGCGCACACAAGTGAAAGAGGATCTCAATCCACTTGGAGGGCAAAATTGGAGACAGCTAGCTAGGGGCCGAGCTGGCTGACGGAGACTGTTGATTGAGGCCAAAGTCCACAACGGCCTGTAGCGCCACCTTAAGAAATATCTAACTTTTAAGTTTTCAATTAGAAACAACTTGTTTTAAAAGCTGATAAATGCCATGTCTCTCAACACATTTGTTCATCAATATTTATTTTTTTGTAACCTTCTTAGGGCAAAATGTTGATCAACAGTTCTCTTTAACAACTTTTGCTGTCAAAATATTCTTTTGAAACATATTGCTACAGTTTTTCCCAGCAGAAAGTTGCTAAGGTCTGTTTAACATCTTGCTGTACCTTCAATTGGTTTTCAGTGTTGCTTAGCAACATGTTGTTTGTTTGTCAATGCTAGGATGCCATAGAGCACAACAACTGAAGTCATTGGGGTTGAAATTGATACTTTTTTGTCCAATAATATAGATAAGGGACATAAGAACAGGTTTGGACTGGTTAGCAACATGATGCTCTGAGAATATTTAAAAACAAGGCAAAAAAAAGGATGACCATTGCATTATGTGTACCAAACTTGAAAAAAAAGATCCCAAAACTTCATTTTGAAATTCCAAAAACAATTTTCAACTTCCTTCGATTCAAATTGAGTCTCAATGGCATAGAAATTATCTGTTCCAAGAAACTAAATCTTCAAGTCTTCGACTTCCCATTCAAATCAAGGTGACAGAAAATTTCAAAATGCCAAACCAAATGTTGGAATAACTTTCCATCCTCAAAACACCATGACCACCTTTGTGGTGCAAAACCCCAAACAAAAGAAAAGTTGCAAACAAAAATGTGTTGAAACTCAATTTCCATAAGCACTACTTGTCAAGTCAAAATGTACTAAGTCCGTTTTTCGTTCTTCTTTTCTTAATTTTTTAAATCCTTTTTGACGAGAGGTTGTTAAACTTTTTTTTTTGTTTATTGTTGTTTTGTTTTAATTAAAAGTTATCCTGTGTTCTGTGTTTGAGAACAAGTTCCTTCTTCCAGGCCATCTGCAACTTGAAAATATTAAATTAAAAAAGAGAGAAAAAAAGGACTAAAGAAAATATACAGTAAGGCAAGGGAACAGGGATATTCAAAGGACTGCAAATTCCTCGCCACTCGGCCCTCAAGTCTCAACCGCTCGCCATTTTTCTTTTAATTTTTTTTTGTTCCTGTTTTTTTTTTTTGTACTTTGTTTTTTAGTGCTTCACTTCGGAATTCGATTACGTTTCGTACGTTTCGCTTACTTACGTAGTGTGCGTTCGCAAGGCTCAACGCAAATGTTTAATTTGTCACACGTCATTGTCGGGGCTGGGACTGGGTCTGTTACCGACTGGGACCATATCGTACTGTTGTTGGTATTTTTTTATTTTCTTTTGTTTTGTTGATGGAAGTAATTTGTTGTTCGCTTCCTTACCTTGGCAGTTGGCTCTTGTACACTTATTTGGTTTTTGGGGATTGTGGGAGGTGGAACTGTCATCCAAACGAGTTGTTTATCACTTTTACGTGTCAAACTGACAGACATAATACTTACGTTTGTTCGTTTTTTTTTTTTCAGCAATAAACGACCGACGAGTATTGCAATTTATTTATGAACAGTCAAACCCGTTCAATTCTTCTCAGAATGAATGCCCTTGAAATTTGTAAATTATTTTTCATATAAACGAGTTTGACTGTTTTTTCCTGTTGGTGAGTTCTAGAGCACAACTCCTCCAACTACTTTTTTACTCTAAAGTTGTTCCTTTGTTTACCCCTTTACTATTTTAATTTTTTTTTTTTAGTTGCAACAAAACACATGTCTACATACATTGTTGCCAGATATAAAAAAGAAGACTTTAAAGTGCTGATTTTTTTGTTCGTATTCAGGCGAACATTTAGTCTTGACGAACGTAACGAAGAACAGAAAAAAAACAACCCACATTAGAGTATTGTGCTAATTTTTTTTATACTCTGCTCTTCTTCTTCAAATTACTTAATATTATATCTACGTTCTCCGTTATAGAAGAAAAAACAACAGACAAAAAAAAAAAATTAAATATGTGTAAAGAGACAAATGGGTGTGACCATGGAGAACTAATTTTTTTATGTAAATTAAACAACAACAAAAAGAATTATATGTATAATGAATGTCCCCTTGCCCGTTCCAGAAGCAACCAAACGACCGACCATACAACGACGATGCCATTAAATTGAATTTTGTCTGAGTAGACAAAAAGTTTTTTTTTTTCCAGTTGGTGTGTTCTTTTTTTTTTCTTGTCTTTTTTGACACTTCATAGTAATGTATATTATGTATAAATTTTGGTCTGGGTTTTTATTGATTGATGAGTCATTTTTTTTCGGGTTGTAGCTGACATTTTTATAATGTAATGAATTTACGATTGTTAGCCGTCTGGCGGGGTTAAGTTTTATTTATTGTGAATGACGTGGTTTTGTTGAAAGTTTGCTGAAAACTTGAAACGGTTAAGTTCCTTTTTTTTTTTGAAAAATTTGCAGGACAATAAATCAAGAAGTTGACTGAAATGGTCACATGAATTTATTGTGTTTAAATAAATTAATTTGAAATATCGAGAATATGTTGTGGCAAGCTTGAAAGGGTTTTATCGTCTTCTGGTTGATTAAAATTGGGGTGTTACAGTTTATTGCTTTAATATGTCCTTAAAGTTTTAAACTACAATTCATCATCTTCATTCAAAACCTTATGAACCTTACTTACTTAAAGTGGCGCTACAGTCCGTTGTGGACTTGGGCCTCAATCAACATTCTCCGCCAGCCAGCTCGGTCCTTAGCTAGCTGTCCTAAGATTTGCACTCCAAGTTGATTGAGGTCCTTTTCCACTTGAGTGCGCCACCTAAGTCGCGGTCTTCCTCTCCTCCTACGTCCCTCGGGAATAGTGTCGAAGGCTTTCCGGGCCGGAGCATTGGTGTCCATCCGCTCTAAATGACCGAGCCATCTGAGTCTCTGGACCTTGAAGCTTCTGGCTAGGTCCATGTCGTTGTACATCCCGTAAAGTTCGCTGTTATATTTTCTTCGCCATTCCCCTTCAATGCACACGGGGCCAAAGATGACCCGAAGAATTTTCCTCTCGAAGCAGTCGGAGGCATTTTCATCCGATTTTGTCAAGGTCCGTACTTCTGCACCATACAGCAGGACTGGGATGATGAGTATGTTGTACAATTTTATTTCCACTCAATTGCTTTCTTAGCCTAAAGAAAAAGCGATTAGCAAGAGTTATTCTTCGTCTGATCTCGGCGCTGGTGTTATTGCCCGTGTTTATAGCGGAGCCTAGGTATACAAACTCCTCTACTACCTCGAAGTTGTATGCGTCTATTGTGACGTTCTGTCCGAGCCGTCGGTGTTGGGTGTCCTTCCTCGAAGACAGCATATACTTCGTTTTTCCCTCATTTACCGCTAAACCCATTTTTGCCGCTTCTGTATCAATTCTCACAAGGGTGCCATTGACATCACGCTGTATTCTTCCATTATACCAGTGTCATCGGCGTACGCGAGAAGTTGAACAGATTTTCTCAAGAACGATAGTGCCCCTAGAGATGAAATCGCACGACAGTGCATCGCCTTGGCTGAATCCTTTTTTGACGCCGAAAGATTCCGTAAGCTCGTTGCCAACCTTGATGGAGCAGCGTGAGTTCTCCATCGTCATTTTGCACAAGCGAACGAGCTTGTCAGGGATGCCAAAACTAGACATAGCTTTGTACAGTTCGTCTCTGTAAATGCTGTCATACGCGGCCTTAAAATCGATGAAAAGGTGATGAGTATCGATTTGGAGTTCATAGGTCTTTTCCAGGATCTGCCGCAACGTGAAAATTTGCTCGATGGTTGACTTTCCTGGCCGGAAGCCACATTGATAAGGACCAAGCAGATTGTTGACGAAAGGCTTCAGACGTTCACATATTACGGCAGAGAGGATCTTGTAGGCGATGTTTAGTAGACTTATTCCTCTGTAGTTGGTGCAGTTTAGAGGATCTCAAACAAATATCTCTTTGTAGACAGGTTACGACACAGTAACCAGATCGTAATAAAGCACTGGGTTTCAGACGGTCACCACAGTGAAGCTAGGAGAACAAAAGAGTATCCTAGACGTATTGTCTATGCGCATTAACCAGTAAACTACTTGTTTCTGAAAAGCTTTTATTTCTTAATTCTATGTACTGTTCAAAACTACTGTCTACCAAAGTGACTAGCTCGACCAAACCTTTATTTTTTTGTTCAACAATTTGTTTACTTTTGACATTTGTTTATTATTTCATCAAATCGTACCTCCCTATGTTAAATAATTTCATCAAATTTTATCTGTTTAAAAATCTGTGTTAAAAAAAATCCCAATTCACAAAATATTGACCCAAACGTGCCGGACCATAATTAAATCCGATTAGATAAGCTCCTCTTTTTTTTTGTTTTTGTTAGTTTTTTTTTTGTTCTGCTCTCCAACGTCCTACTGTTATCGAGTGAATCAGAATCCCATGCTCTTTTTCATTATTTTCCATTTTAATCGTTGATGAGTTTCCATTTGAAATGTTTTATTCAAATAGATGTTATTGCAAAGAGAAATTCCAAAAAAAAAAAAAACTAAAAACATTTATCCATTAAATAATGTCCCATAAACGGACACCATCACGTACCCTTGTCAAAAGTGTACTTAACCACATTTCGAGCCTGTGTTTGGGCTCGGACCTAAGTGATGTCTTTTTTTTTTGTGGGGTTTCGGCGATATTTTTGTTTTCTATTTTTTTTTTTCTGAAAAAAAAAGACTGATTACTCGTGCCGAATGATGACAGTGAAGATGATGATGGTGGCGTGTGAAATGCGTGTCGTGTTGCTTACGCGCTCGATTGTAATTATACTCAACCCCAAAAGCAATTCTTCAAATACACACACAATCAATAATTAATTGATAAGGGGCATACGGCATACCCGTATTGAATACAAGGTATTTCGTTCGTGTTAGGAGGGAGGGTTTATCAGTCATCCGGAACATGGTCGAGTCATCATCCTATGAAGAATGAACTATAATCGAATATTTTATATTCGATATCCGATAGATAAATAATTATTTGAATAGAAAGCAAACCGGCATTTTGCTGTGTGTAGACAGTATAGAGTGAACGGAACCGCTTTTTCCCGGTTAATTAGTTTTTTTTTCTTTCTTTCTCTTTTTTTGTTTTTTGTTTACTTGATTTGGTTGGGTTTTGGTATTTCAATTGAATGTGGCTTTAGAAATTGGAGGTTTAGTCATTTTTGGACAATGCATGACTTAAACGGTGCGTGGTGTTGGTGGCGAGCAATCGGTAATTCATGGTTTGACCAATCACCCGGATGTGGACATAGATAGACATTCGCATGTTACAACGGATTTTAATGCAATGAGTAATTTCAATTAAATAAGCAGGGAATCGACGATTGATGAAAGTGGAAGAAAGAAACTCATTTTATTATTTTTTTATTATTTCCATTTTCAGGTTTCGGTAAAAAAGGGAAATATTTCCTTAAATTGTTGATATTTCTCCTTCGATTGACTAATTTCAAAATATTGTCTGACAAAGAATAAATAATGATAACAAAATTTTAACACCCGAACAAAAATTCTACCCAGTCTCCGGACGATTGAAATCTAGTCTCCGGACAATCGAAGAAAAAATTGTTGTTTTTCGTTTTATATCTAAAGGGTTTTCTAATAAGAGGTGTTATTTTGATATTCAAAGGAAAAGGCATTTTTTTAGATAAATGATCGGATGTTTATCTCATTATAAAGAGAAAGGGATGCCGTTAATAATGGAACACAACATCAGCCAAATGGTCGCCACGACCATGCTTACAGGACCATATCCTTTTCATGAAGTTTTCCATAACCAAATCGCAAAGTGGCTGCCCTATGTCCTCGATAGCCTCACGAATTCCATCTTTGAGGTCTTGAATCGACGCTGGGCTGTTGGTGTAGACCTTATCTTTCACGTGGCCCAAAGTAAGAAGTCGCAAGGTGTTAAATCACAAGATCTCGGTGGCCAATTGTGATCACCTCTTCGAGAGATAACACGGTCCGGAAACTTTTCCCGTTAAAGATCGATGGTTTCATTGCTTGTGTCAAATTTTCACCATTATAATAGTGAATTCAAAAGTTACAGCATCTCTTATTGGAAAACCCCTTATTACAGGTATGATAAGTGGGAAATTTGTATCCTAGATACTAAAGAGAACTTTGGCCAAGGAAATTCAACATTTTAAAATGAATTTGAACACAGAAAAAATAATAAAATAAAATCTTGGAGCTGTCCGCAGACTAGATTTTCGCTATATTTGAGACCAGTGCCCCGGACACTGTAAAAATCGATGAAAAAAAGTAAAATTTAATTTGTTTCTTTAGTTTTTGGAAGTTCATTATATTTTCATTGAAACAAACTCCATTTGATGACAAGATCGCTCAAAATCAACTATTCCTAGTATATTTTCCAAGGTCTGCCACTATTTTTTATCTAAAAAAAAGTAAATAGCACCGGCTGCTGCTTAAACTACCCGTAAACCTACCTTCGTATGTTTATGTAAAAATTGTTACTGCTTTTGAATTTTGTTGTTGTTTGCAAATTTTGTGTTTAATTTCTCTGTTATTCCATATTAAGTGCAAAATCGTCCAGAGATTGGGGTCTTGCCGGAGACTGGGGTCTTGCCGGAGACTGGGGTCTTGCCGGAGATTGGGGTCTTGCCGGAGACTGGGGTCTTGTCGGAGACTGGGGTCTGTCCGGAGACTAGGGTCTGTCCGGAGACTGGGGTCTGTCCGGAGACTGGGGTCTGTCCGGAGACTGGGGTCTATCCGGAAACTGGGATCTATCCGGAAACTGGGATCTGTCCGGAGACTGGGGTCTGTCCAGAGACTGGGGTCTGTCCGGAGACTATGGTCTGTCCGGAGACTGGGGTCTGTCCGGAGACTGGTGCCGTAACCCTACCTATAGTTGAATTGCCAACATTATTCTTAAAGAATAAAAACGGCACAATTAGCATCGAACATTATAGTTCAGCCACCCTTAAGTACAGCAGATTATGTGACTATGCCTAAACTTAATTCTCTCTTGCATCTTTTAAAATTTCCCCAGTTGATAGCACCAGCATCCGTGCTGAGTTTGAGTTGGTATACCACAATCTTTACTTCCTTCCAAACTTAATTGTTCCGTTAACTTGAGTGAAAAAACTAAACACACATTTTATCCGCCTCACGTACTTCCAGCTGTTCAAACTGCACAATCTTCTCCATAAATATTACTTGTTGCAATTGAAATATTCAAGGTTAAATGAAAACAATATGCATCATCCGCATCTGAATGAATTTCCTAGAATTCCCATTCACTCTCTGTCTATGAAACTATGAACAAACAAATAAGGGGAACTACAAGTTCAACGCAAATAAACTCACAAAACAAAATTTCAGACGTGCACAAAATCTATGACTCACAAAATCTGACAACAACAACCAATAAACGTCTGCTATAAATTCAAAATTAAAAACGCTCCAACGGAATTGCTAAATATCTGCACGAACGTGTGGTTTTTCAATATCCGTCAACCGTGAATGTCTGAGTTGAGAAGAAAAAAAAAAATGGAATTTCCGATGACCAAAGACTGAATTAAAAACGAACGAAAATTCCCAATTTTGTCGGATGTCCACTTCTAAAGGTAAGATTCCGTGCATTTAGGTCATCATCGTTTTTTTTTCGTCCTTGTGTTTCGTTAGGATTCCCTTGTATCCCTGTTTAACAGTAAATCCTTTTGGTTTCGTTTATTGGCTCATTGATACGTGGAATTCGTTTTTAAACTCGAAAAGAATATGTTTCAAGGAAAAGGGCAATCGTCATCTTGGTGAGGTATCAATAGTCAAAAATGTGATGTTGGAAAATTCGATTTTTTTTTTACTCCGAAGAATTTTATAGGGTCCAGGTTTGAAAAAAAGAAAAAAATAGAAAATTCTATGTATTCTATGTTTTTTCCCCATGACCGTTTTCAAGAGCATTTAGCAACTTTATCACTCGTACTTTACTCGAAATAAAAGGCGCCGCCACTCATTATCATCAAATCAAAGATGGTGTCACTGAGTCTGACTCTAATGGCTTAACTACACGTGAGTCTTCGGCCCATTAGAGACTATCGATTGACTCATGACAGAGAAATTGTATGTAGAATGAAATATGATAAAACAAATTAGGTCATCTCATAACCAAGGCGGGCATATTTTCGTTCTGAATTCTTACCTGCTCATTGTGAATCGCACAGCAACTTCCGGTGCGGTCTTGTTTGTCCCGTAAATTCCCCAGAAAACACAATATTGTGTTTCAGAAAAGATCAAAACTGCAACAATTTGATTTTGATGAATGTATATTTTTGTTATCTACCAGCGCACCGCGCTAGTCGGACAGGTAAGCGTCTAAATCATAACACCATTTTATAGAAAAATAAACCAATTCGACTTAATTATTAGCTAAAACGGTGCACATGGCCGAATGAAGCCAAAGCCAGCAGTCAGTTGAGAGGAGAATATTAATTTAATGATTCCTCTGTACATTCTCTCCCGAACGAAAATATAAAATTTTACGACTTCCTTTGAAAGTTCAGTTCTTGAAACCATGGCGCGTGTAAAAATTAAAACCACACACACCAAAAACAAACAAAAAAAATTATTTGCATCAAATTTTCAATAGAACCAGCCAACAGTGCGAGAATAATGTAAAATTGATATATTCAGAAAAAAAAGAGAACACCAACACATAGAGGCGATACAAAAAGTAACGTTTACTGCCAATCAAAATGAACTCTTCTAGAGCAAACAGAATTAAGCGTAGCTATTGTATCTTCTTGTATCTAGACCAAACGGATGGATCTTTGACGTAAACGAAGACGTATTGACCGAGAAATTGAAACAAAGTGATAAAGTTAAAGATAGATGTTTTGTTGCGGGTTTTGACCGTGCGAAATTGAAAAAAAAAAAACGGTTGGAATTTATTTCGGTTTTCTTTTGTTTTCTCTTGTCCCAAAATCGAAAGTTTGAAAAAGTGATTTTAATAAAATTCGAATAAATTGCCAAATGCAATCGAATTGATGGTGTTTTGGTGTAGACTGTAGACGAGACACAGAACAAAAAAATGACACACTTTTTTGAACTGTTTCGTAGCTTGATGAATGGGTGAATGCCGTTTGAATGAATAGTTGAGTTTAGGTTTTGAAATAAAAGACCTGAAGCAGGGAGTTTTTTTTCAAACTCTTTTAATTCTAATTTTTGGAGAAATCAGATTAATTTGAATGCGGTTTTAGCTTCGTGGGAAGGTATTTTTGTTTTGAGCAGAATGGCTAACAACGGAATTGACCTCATGTCGCAAGTTGTTCGCAATTCATTTTCATAATATGAATTTGTTTTTTGGGGAATTGTCTTTTGCTTGATTTTTTTTACCCAAAAAAAGTACAAACCTCATTTATACAGATCAAGCAGTTGGCGAAGAAGAACGACTATTAAAGGAAGAGAAGCGCGAGTTCGAAGAAGTGCGATTCGTCAATTACCTTACTTACTTATCCGGCTCACAATCCATTAAAGGATCTCAGCCTGAGATACTGCAGCCTCCCATCGTGAACGGTCCCTCGCATGCACTCTCCAGTCGCAGAAACCAAGCGCTCTGAAATCCGCAGTCACTTGGTCCTTGTACCCGTTCGGTCTTCCTTCCTCTGGGGGCTGGGATGAGAAGACTTTCTTGGCTGGAGCGTTGTCGTCCATTCGCTCGATGTGGCCGAGCCAATGTAATCGTCTTTCGTTGGCCTTCTGGACTACATTCACATCTTGGTACAGCTCGTACAGTTCTGGGTTGAACCCTCTTCTCCATCGTCGCATACGGGACCGAAATTCCGTCGAAAAATTTTTCTTTCGAAAGAGCCAATTCCATTCAATTCCACTTATTTACTTATTGTCCAACACTCGACGCCGTAGAGTAGGACTGGTAAAATCAAAGTTTTGTATAGCAGACACTTTGTCCTTTGAGTGACAAGTTTTGAGTCCAGTTGTTTTGCCTAACCGAGGTAGCAGCGGTTCGCTAGGGTAATTCTTCGTCGCATCTCCACTAAGGTGTCGTTTGTGGGATGGATATTTGTTCTAACGTAGATGAACTCCTTAACTACCTTGAAATTGATCCTTTTGCATCAGTAACTTTTTGTCCTAGGCGGTGGACAGATGTTGCTTTGTTTGTTGATAGCAATGGGGAATTAAGAACCGTGTAGAGTTTAATGCTTCGAAAACTCAATGCTGTCTGGTCTCGTTGAAGCGAGATATTTCCCCCCCTGCCATTGTCCATGAGTGGCACTTGCATTAATGAGACTGAACATCTCGAGATTCTCGGTATGTGCATCACTGACTCTTGTGGTCCGAGCACATACGCGATGTCGCCAAAAATGCCGCAAGATGTTTGGGTTTCTTAAGACGGTGCAAGAAATTTTTCTCCCCGTCTGATCTGGCTATTATCTATAAAACTATATCCGTTCAAAGCTTGAGTACAATTCATATCTGTGGGCTGGTGCTCCAGCTACTTACTTAAGCCTCTTGGATGGAATTCAAAAAAGAGCTGTAAGAATGATTGGTGGTAGAGAGATCACTGATTCATTCACCACTTTAGACCACCGTCGTAACGTTTTCTCTCTCTCTGTTTTATCGTTACTTCCATGGTAAGTGCTCTAGAGAAATAGCCAGTTGCATTCCACCCCTTAAACAATTCAACCGTAATACCCGCGCTTCCAGGAATGCCCATCAGTTTACACTCGAGCCCAAATTCGGTCGTACGCTCAAGTATAGAGAATCGTTCTTTAGCCGTACTACGCGAATGTGGAACTCTCTTCCACACTCTGTTTTTCCCGATCATTGCAATGTTCAGGAATTTAAAACCAATGTACACCGGCACCTCCTCTCTAACCCCTTCCTCCTTTCCTAAAACACTCACTGTGTCTATGGCATAATAAGGGTATAAGAACCCCTTGAGTATGTGCGTATAATACAAAAAAAAAAACAAATAGCATGTACTTTGTCTTGTCCTCATTCACTTCAAGACCAACGAGTTCCGCCTGTTCTTCAATCACTGTGAAGGCGTCAAGCACAGCAGTCTTGGATGATGTCTATATTGTCTGCATGGCCTAGGAGCTTGGTGGGTTTGTTGAAGATAGTGTTTCCGTGCTCACACATGCCTTGCGCAATATCTGCTCCAGGACTATGGTGAAGAAATCGCATGATAGCGCATCTCCTTGTCTAAACCCTGCGCATGTTTGAAACAATTTGGATGAGCTGTTACTCATTTGCACACTGCACTGCGTATTGTTTAGCGTCATGCAGCACAGCTGGATCAGTTTGTTCGGGATCCCGAGTTCAGATGTTGGCAGCATAAGCTCTTGGCGGTGGATGTTATCATAAGCAGCTTTGAAGTCGATGAAAAAATTGTGGGTTTCGACTTGAAATTCGTTGGTCTTCTCCGGGATCTGCCTCAGTGTGAATTTTTAGTCTATCGTTCTTCTGCCTGGCCTAAAGCCGCACTGGTACGTGCCGATTAATGTCATGCAGAACGGTTTAAGACGCTCACACAGTATGTTGCATAGGATTTTGTATGCAACGTTAAGAAGGGATATGTCTCGGTAGTTTTTGCATGACATAGGATCGCCTTTTTTGTAGATGGAGCATATTGAGGTTTTCGACCTTCAATTACTTAATGGGTCTGTAAAGTCTGCTGAAACCGACATAACATAACTTTTCTTTAGTATTTCAAGCCGAAAATCTTACCATTAATGCTTCAAAATTGCTGTTATATAAGGCGATAGTCTTACCCAGTAGTCCCTTATGGTTCCAAGACTTCGGGGTTTACCCAAAGCCACTCTGCACTACTAGCAACATTCGAGAGAAAACCACTACGGAGAATCGTAGAACTGTTTTTGAAGAAGGACGATTCCAGAACCGACACAATCGTGAGTTTTTTTCATATCTTTTGTGATAAAAATTAAATTTACAGACTCCGGGGAAACAGGAACTCGCCCGGAAAGTCTTCTGCCAAATTTAATGAAGGCGTAGACCAGGACGGCTGAAGCCTTGGAGTGCAAAATGACATCGGCCAACGATCGGGAAAGGTGGAAGAAGATGCTGAAGGAGGCGCGGACCGGATCGTGATTGTGAGCATAGATGAAGGCAGATGATGATGATGATGGCTTAAATCGAACTTATTAAAAAAAACTTTACAGTCTTTGCCGTGAGAAACTCTTTAAAGCAAATTGCCTCTATGATCCCTATGTGCCATTGTGCTGTGTGGCATGGCGCGCCTCTTTGCATGCCTCAGAGAAAGGTCTTGGTACATTCATCACCATCGATCTCTTTGATTTGCTGTTTTCGACTGCCATAACAGTTTTCCAGCCCTTACACAAGCTGATTGCGGCACAATTATCGGAACAAAATAAACGAAATTAGGGAAAGTAAATTGTGGAACAATTGAATTTGATTTAAATATTTCAAAATTAAATTTCACAACTGAAAGCATTCAATTTTCATTCTGTAAAGCTGAGGCAAAAACAAATTGAAGATAATTATGTGGGCGGAACACCTCTCGCTAAAAAAAAGACCCAATTGACTTGCCACAGCGAATCCGGCATTTTTTTTCTTTTTTGTTTGTGATTGAAAAACAAAAATGATTAAAAATGATTACAGAAATTATTCTGTTTGCGCTCGTAGGTACCTACAGTGTAGACAAGACATGCTTGTTTTTTTTTTCAATCTATTTGTGTTTACATTTCACACTTCGACCCCAAACCGTTTGAAGTTGACTTTTGAAAATAATAATAATAAGAAGAGGAAAAAAATTGCAATCAATCGTGATTCGTGACCTGAGAAGCAGAAATAGAAAACGTAAATACGTAAACACCCCGGTGGGTATACAAGATACAACCACCACCGCTCCAGTAGCAACCCGCATTCAAAACAAAAAAAATACCATTTGTGACGGACGGACGTTTGCCATGGGCGTGCATATTTGCAGCTGAAAATAAAAATTTCCCACCCAAATTCCACCCGATAGCAGCTAAGCCCGCATTTAGCAGCAGCCTATACAAAAATTCACAAGACCGAAGGAAAAAAAATACAAAAATCGATTTCACAACGCCCAATTAAAAATAATACGGTAAATGTTTATCGATAACTACTGCTTTCGAATGCAATTTTTTTTTATATTACGTTGGTAGTCTCAATTGCCGAGGACGGATCAGTGGGTATGAGAAGAATTTTTACGCAATTTAGGCCCACATTTGTTTATTTCGCACAATTCGCCTGAATGTGTGTTTGATGTGTTTCGCTTGTGTGGTTTGTGATGTACGAGCAGTTTTGCTGGCGTTGGCTGGTGCACTAATCCAAGCAGAAAATCTATCTTCGTTGCACGGATAGTTGCTCTCGGGATTCTATTGGAATGTATAATACAAACACGGGTGTTTGTGGACGCGTACACTGAAAGAAATCTAGTACGATCAGTTTAAAATCAGAAAATTGAGTATTTCGTCTTTGTGACAAGAGTTTTAAGGCGAATTCATTCGTCTTCACAGTACATAAGAGCTTTACGTCTCTACATTTCGTATATTTTGGTTTGCCTTTATACCCCAATGAAACAGTAGTTGCTAGGAGCAATTTATTAGCTTGAAGTCGGAACTGGTTTTATTGCTGTGTCAAGGATGACAGCAGACACGATGCAGAACCTCATTGACAGTCGGAATGTTTTCAAATGCGTTTTGGACATATCCTGCTTAGTACTTCCGATTATGTGACAACATCGTTTCTGGTATTGACTTGACAATTATGAACATTTGATCGATAATGGTCTTCTCACACTTAGATGAAGTTGACGGAGGGCTTTAGGCGTTCACACAGCACGACTAGCATTGAATCCAGTAGCCTCTAGGAAAACGAATGGCCAAAACTGAAAATTAGAAAGCATTCAGCGAACTGTAATTCAACAGCAAGAGTAGATTGACAGTCTGACAAACTGAATTTTTAATGAAAAAAGAACACATTTCTCCTAAAAGAGAACGTCTGGCATCCCTACATTAATTTCAAGAATGCATAATATCATAAAACTGGCGCAACAGCTCTAAAGCCCCAAGGCTTAAAACACACCAAATCAAACAAAACGTTTTGTTCTTGTTTTGTTGCCTTCGGTGTGTTTTGCTCCTATACAACCCCATGTAAAGGGTTTTTCAATAGGAACGCTACAAAAGTTTTCTTAAATAAAACAAAAACCGTTTTGGATATCAATGAAATTTTTTATTCCTGTGGAAGAACATTTGATGCCAATATGTATGGAACTCGATTTCTTTTGCATGGCCACCACGGGCACGCTTGCAGAAGTCCAGACGCTGAATCCAATTTTCGACGGTTTTCAAGCATAAATCGGCCGATACTGCTGCAATTTCACGTTCGATATTCGTACGAAGTTCATCAATCGTCTCTGGCTTGTTGGCATAAACCATAGAATTGACGTAGCCCCACAGGAAATAGTCTAACGGCGTTAAATCGCATGAACGAAGCGGCCAATTCACAGGTCTTTTTCTGGAGATAATGCGCTCATCGAACTTCGTTCTCAAAAATTCGATTGTTTGGCCCGCTGTGTGACATGTGGCACCGTCCTATTGAAACCACATATCGTCCAAGTCCATATCATCCAATTCATTCCAAAAATAATCAGTTAGCATTGAGCGGTAGCGATTCCCATTCACAGTAACGTGCCGGTCTTGATCATCACGGAAGAAGTACGGCCCAATGACACCACCAGCATGTAAACTGCACCAAACAGTGATTTTTTCGGGATGTAATGGTGCCTCGTGAAGCACATGTGGATTGCTGCCTGACCAATAACGCATATTTTGCTTATTGACGAAGCCATCCAGCTAGAAATGAGCCTCATCGCTGAAGATGATTTTTCGATGAAAATACGGATCATTTTCAAGTTGTTGCTCAGCCCAATTCACGAACATACGACGCTTCTGGTGATCAAGCGGCTTCAGTTCTTGCGTCAATTTGATCTTGTAAGGATGTAGGCCAAGATCTTTTCGCGAAATTCGCCACAACGACGTCACAGAGATGCCCAACGCTTGAGAACGACGTGTGAGAGACTGATTTGGGTCTTCCGCAATTGATGCGCTAGCGGCAGCAATATTCTCGACACTACGGGCACTTCTTTGTCTCACTGGCACGGGAACATTTTGTACTGAGCCTGTGGATTCAAATTTTTCCACTAGACGCTCAATTGTTGATCTGGCAGGACGATTATGACGACCATAAATTGTACGTAGCGCTCTTAAAGTGTTGACCACTGACTCCGAATTTCGGTAGTAAATTTTAATAATTTCGACTCGATGTTGGATCGTATACCTTTTCATGATGAAATGGCAAACCTTATTGAAGAGAAATGTCAAGAGAGCGGGAAAAAATATGGCGTCATTTGCTGTCCCTATCGGTCTACTTTTGTAGCGTCCCTATTGAAAAACCCTTTATAAACCTAGTTCCGGTTTAACCACATGCTCAAACCAGCACTTATCAAGTAGTTTATTAAACGGAGGGTTCATTGTGGAGGTCGAGTTAAGCCCAAAACGATAGATATATTCAGCGTCATTTTGTAACAGTTTTACCAGTAGTCCGCTTTAATACCTTCTAAAGGCTTCGTGAAGCAAATTACTGGTGTCATGATCAGAACAGGTCGAAGTTACCATTCACTCATTTCCCACTCGAATCATTCTTATGGAAATCTTAGAAGAAGATTAGTGCGGAATCTTTTTCTTTCCTACGTTTTTTCTTCAACAAGAATGAATTGGAAGACCTTAAATTCAACTACAAAAAAACCTACATTTCAAAGTAAACATCTACTTTGCAAGCAATTAGAAAATGCATCTCACCTCACGTAGAAGTGCTATCACCTACAAAAAAGTAGAATCAAATTCCCCTCTCATAAAAAAAGTTGTTGTGCGATTTGTTGTAGCTTTTATTGTGTTAAGCAAAACAAATAGAATATGAAGGCATTATATCGAATTGGTCAGACGAAGACGCAAGGCGAAATAGAGGTTCTAAGAAGCCACTTCCACAAACAAGTTGAACACGCGGACACGGGTTGAATGAATACTCACTCATACGATTATATTGTGTGGAAGATGGAAAAAGAGGCATAAGTAATAAGTGGACGTAACTGTATAATCAGTCATAATAATGTTATAAATAATGATCCGTTAGGTTCTTTTTTCTTTTGCGTTGTTGATATTTTGTTCGTTCTTTTTTCTTTCATCGCAATATATTTTTTTTGCGTGGCTTTCTGCGAGTCTGTGACATCGTTTTCTCTACGTCCAGGGGTGGATTTGCGAAAATATAAGCAACAACATTTTGTTTTTCATCAATAAACAATTTCCTGACTTTTTACTTGTAAACAAAAACAATGTTTCCATTGAAGGAAAAGCCTCTCAAAACACTCCGGTCATGCCTTATGTCCGAAACTATTCTCTAGAGTCTATAGAGTCTTGAGTCAAGAGACTTCGCTTCTTCCATACAATATTTGTGTTTTTCTTCAGTATTTTGTTTTGATAGCAAGTTTGTTTGTGTTCTTGTCTTTTTTTTTCTACTATTGGAGAATGGAATGCATTAAGTGATTGTCACGTCACGTATATTTAAGTTGACTAAACGACAATAACATAACAAACTGAATACTTAGAGTCGTTTATCTTGTTTTGGGTGAGTTTGGGCTTGAATATGATATATTGTGTGTATAAGTATGTTGAGATACATGTTTAAGGATGTGAATGAATAAAATGGGACACTAAGATATCAAATTGAAAATGCTTGTTTTTTGGTTTTTTCGAGTTGAGTTGGAAATTACAAGTTCTCATTGTTATAAAGGAAATAACAATCTGACAGAAACGAAACACAAAGGCCAGGTACACCAATTTTTTTGGCGATTTGACGATTTCTGGAAGTGGAATTCACAAATTGTGTTATCAGCCGTTCGTCGATGTTTTGGGACTTTCCTGGAAATCGAACTTGGTACTTCACGTAGAGGTCAATTCTGGCAAAACCATCTATAGCCTTCGAAATTGCCAGCAAACAACTTTATCTAAGGCTCAGAACCGTGTGGTGTGGCTTCAGACCCGGAAAAGCCACCATCGATTCAATATTCACTCTATGGCTTGGTCTCGGAAAGACCCAGGAACTTTGAATCGACACCTACTACCTTTTCATCGACTTCAAAGCGTGTATGACAGCGTCTATCTTTATAGAATAGTTTCAACACCAGGGACAAACCAAGTTAATGCTGTCAACAAGGAAGGAAACCCAACATCGACGCCTTGAAACCAGAGATCCGTTTTAAATTCGGACAACGTCATCAGCACTGAAATCAAACGAATAATCACTCCTGCCAATCGTTGCTTCTTTGAAGTAAGAAGGCAATTTAGAATAGTTCTTTCCCGAACAACTAAAGTATCGATAGTCAAACCCTCAACATTCTGGTCCTCCTGTCTTGTGCAAAGTGTCTGCACCTTGACAATATCCGATGAAAATGCTTTGATAATTTCAAGAGAGAAAATGTTTCGCATGCTGGCTGGAAACGCTGATTAGATGCTCCTCCCCCGGTCCAACCAGGACTGTAGCGCCACTGTAACGACAGGAAGTATAATGTCCTTCCCAGACACACCTCGTGCCCTCGAATTCCACAAAATTTACTCGCCAAATTCTCATTAGATGAGTAAAGAAAATAAAAATTACTTCAAATAAAATTCTGGAAATTAAATTACAATTTAAACTAATTTTCCCCGAATGGAATTTTTCCATGGAAACGTTTTAATTTCGAGCTTGATGAATAGAAGCTGTTTTCACCCGAAACCAACAGAAAGCAAACATATTTTTTAATAAAACAGATTTTAATATTCTCTGACAATCCGTTTAATCAAATTCACCCAAAAATTATACTCGATTGTGTATGTGTGTTCGTGTGGACCAGACATCTGCTATGTGCTTCAATTCATTCAGTGAATTATTTCATTCGAATTTGCATGTTTCATTAAATTCCGATATAAAAATTTATTGCATTCCCAGACGACATGACAGTTCGATGCAAATCTCTTCAATGTCAAATCAATTAGTTGTTGAAACAAAAAAAAATCAACAAACAAAACAACTAAAAGAAGTATGTTAAAAAGATTAAAGTTGCTAACCATGCCGTGAACCTTAACGCCAAATTAATATCTTCTTCGCTTATTTTCGAACTAAGCAATAAATTAACTCGTCTGTCATTTTTTTTTCTCCGAGCCAGCGAGATATGCGGTACATTCATTACTTTCTACAAATATTTTTCATCTTCGTCACTGTGACGTGTACCTTTTTTTCTTTCTTAAATTGCAGCTTAACTGCTTTATCTGTAAGATGATGTTGCGAAGAAACACAGTAAAGCAATCTTGTGTGTGGTTTAGTTTTTTTTTTCTTGTTTTATTGCATTCCGTATACAACATCACGGATACGGATGCACCGAACGATAACCCAACACCAGACCAATACCAAAAAAAACAGAGAGATTTCAATTTTTAAAATTGTTGTTGTTAAACCAGGCGTAATAAGGGAAAGCGAGGGAGGTGTGGCTCAAGAGTTGGTTAAAAAGGCTGAGCTGCGGGTGCAAATATGCAGAGAATGAGAAAAAAAAGGAAAAAAAAATTAACAAATCTGAAACAAAAAACGTTAAACAGGAAAACTGGACTTTGGCAAGTATTTTTATTCAAACCGGAAAGTCGAGTTAAGTGACACCGCAGAGCGCAGTGCATCTTCCAGGAGGTCAGACAGGAGTGTTAGCTACACACACACACTGGCATACTGTGTGTTAAGCATTGTACAAACATAGGCGTTCCATGGAGAATGTACTGCATAAACAAACAAAACCAACAAACTTTACGGGACGCAATCACTGCTGGAATATCTCTAGACTCAGCCATCGAGCTGAGCAATGGCAGCAAAACCGGATTCGTGGGGTAGGTTTTGAGTTATTTTGAACGAGAAATCTCTCATAGATCTACATTCTATCGACTGCATGAGAAATTCAATACGGATATGCAGGTTACAGTGGTACAGAATGGTCTGGCTTATGACAAAAAAAAATTGGCTTCCGAATGAAACGATACTAAAGAAATCAAATGACAAATATCTGTATGATAAAAAACGCGCTGTACTTATTTTTAAAACTAACTCAACTTTCAATTAGAAGTAGTCTTGTATGTATGATTCAAACTCAAGACCTAAAAGTCTTCTGTAAAATAACCAAAACTAGAACCAGATGCGTTGTCTGCTTATCGAATTATTTTAAAACATAGAATTTTCGATGTTCTTTCAATTAACTCTAATATAATTTTGATTTGAATAACTCGCAGAAAGGCACAGACTAAAGTTTTGTTTCCAAGATGAATACACTTTAATGAAAATTCTAGCTAATATAAATTTACTGTTCAATTTTTTTTTTCAGTAAATATCATCGACCATTTGCAATTTTCTATAGTTGGAGATGGATTTGGGGGTCCAATGCTTCTTAATGTGCTGAAGAAACGAAGTTTTTATTTGGCTTGTTTTGGAAGGACTGAGGAATATTTTATAAGGTAACATTGTGAAACACTTGAAATTTGCTCGCAAACATTTTCGCTGAGTTTCAATTTGCTGCCACTCAAATGTTTTCAATTTAATTGTTTTGAAAGGAATATTAATTTGAAGGCATCTATGAAATGTACACAAAAAACTTAAACCAGCACTTTTTAAAAGATTTATTTGCTATGAAATAGTCGATAATGTCCAAGCAGGTAATTTTTTTTCGCTAAGTTTGAAAAAAACAGTGACTTTCAGTTTTTTTCCTAGCTCCAGTTATGCAAAGATGAAGATCAAGATGTTTTTTTTTGAAGCGCTTTAAACAAAGTAGTGTCCGTAGCTTAGTGGTTAGGTGCGTTGGCTGCTATGCAGCACGTCGTGGGTTTGAGTCTATTTTTTAAACAAAATATTGTTTTACGTCTAGTAACCGACCTGTGTTGTTAAAAGAAACTGCCCCAAATATTTTACATTAAAAAATTTATCCTAATGCAAAATTCTTAGAAACATTGGACCAGAAACTGGTTTTGTTTGTGGTGATTCAAATTGTTAATTCCGTCCGTATCCGAGGCTTGTTGGTGGTTCGGAACTATAGTTTCTTTATGTGGCCGGGCAGTCACCCCGACGCACGACCCCCAACCTGGAGGGCCAGGTCTTTAGTTTAACTCTAAGACGAAGAGCCGGCCAAACCACTCCTTATAGACCTGGGCTGCGAATGTGTCGTAGTAGCCCTATAAGGTGTTCACTAAGGAGTTCATCCTGACTGGAACTGTAGACGCCACCGTTGATTCCATCTTGAGAGTTCTTCCGCTGCCGGCTGTTGAAAAGGAGTCATGCCTTAGTGGACGCATACCTCCTCCCCCTCTCTCTTTGCTGCCGCCAACAACTTCCCACTGGGGTTGGAACCCAATCTTCGGTTGAAGGTACTGGGCCCCCGATGTTCGCCACGGGAAGGTGGACAGTAGGAGTTGATAGACACAGGTTTTATTGGACGCTTGTGTCCACGTGTCTACCCTTCGAACATGAAAACGCTTTGGGCTGCTTTGAGGGAAAAATTCTTCGAGTGATTTTTGGTCCTGTCTGCATTAATGGAGAATGGAGACGAAGATTCAACCAAGAACTGTACGAGCTGTACAGCGACTCTGACCTAGCCAGAAAAGTAAAGGTCCAACGACTTAGATGGTTGGGTCGTGTTGAGCGAATGGAAAATAATGCTCCGGCTCGTAGAGTCTTCGAATCCAACCCGGAAGGACGTCGCAGAAGAAGAAGACCGCGACTCAGGTGGAGCACACAGGTGGTAGAGGACCTAAACCAACTTGGCGTGCGAAACTGGAGACAGCTAGCCAGGGACCGAGCTGACTGGAGAAGTTTGTTGGGTGAGGCCCTGGTCCGACCTAGACTGTAGCGCCACCATAAGTAGGTAAGTAAGTAAGATTCAAATTGTTTGCTTTTGGAGGAGCCAATCTTAATTATGGGGGAGAAAAAAAACACATTTTCTACACATTTTTCGCAATTATTCTGATCTGATCGTTTTCTAACAATTTTACTCAAAACAAAAATTCGTCTACTTCCAAATTCCTCCGACACATCAGAATTAGAATATTACTGAATCCATATTTGCACACCTTAGGACATATTTTTAATAGGCTTTCATTGCAGCAGAACGAGTAACAAGGTTGATTTCTATGGTAGACATTTTCGCTCAGTTTCAAATCACTGGCGCTCTCAATTTTCTCACTAAACTTATGTGACATGGTACATCAAATTAAAGCTATATGCGGTCTCTATTCGAAAAACTAAAAAATAGTGTTTGTAAACGGTGTTTTTGCTGGCATATTTCCTATAAGCTCTTAACTACCCTTAAAACATTTTCGCTGAGTTTCAAACTTCAACCACTCCTAATTTTACCTAGCAGTCTATAGCAAATGATACATCAAAATAAAGGTTGGAATGCCTCCTTTCAAACACTAGAACAAAAAATTATTTCCAATTTCACGATTTTCTATAAATCAGTCCAATGTAAGCACCCACAAATGACCTTCCTGTGGTTGTGTTCATTTTTCAGTTCACAAAACAATTTGGTTGAATCTCCTCAGGAAATCGTCTTGTTCCCATAGCAAATAACATCAAACAAAAAGTGCATAAAAATCAAATTAAAAGAAAATAATTTTTTCAAACTTTCAATTTCTCAAGAAAAAAAAAATCTAACCGAAAATCACCTTTGGAATTCCATGCACTTACAAAAAAAGAAACAACAAACAACTTTCATTTCACAACTCCAAACTCAATTAATTAAAAACTTTTTTTCGAGAGATCAAGGGAAAACGTCAGACAAACAGTTATACTTCTGTAGTCTGAACCAATTTAATTCGATCAAAACTTGACGAGACTTGTGGGTTTTATTTTAATTAGCTTTCTCGACTTCTCGTTAACCAATTCGAATGAAAAATTAATGGATTGTTATAATAATTTTATTTTCTCACAAAAAAAAAAAAAAACAAAAATTGTTGCTCCCTTCACTAATTTGAATTTATATATTTTGAGTGTAAATAAACATAAAGATTAAAATTGAAGATTGACATAAACAAATAAAATTAAAAAAAAAATACTGTTTCCATCTGGCTGCCTTCAAAAAAACTAATAAATTCATTTTATTTCCTTTTTTTTTTGTTTAAAACTTCACCACCAAAGTGCCATTCGTCATTCATGAAATATTTGCAAAAAAAAAAAAAAAATACCAAACAGAAGGTAGTCTACTTTCACTTCTGCCACAAACCGTTACCGGATCGAAGATATACAGAAACAAAGTATCTGCATTTTTGTGCGCTCCTATACATATCTGTACTTTATTAAATTGCCGTTTGAGAGTGTATCTATTGCAGTGTTTTATTTTTAAGATAGAAAAAAAAAATGCAACAAAAACTTGATCTAAATAAAACAGTAACAGGTAAACAAAAAAACTTAGAAAAAAAATCAAAATTCAAATCCAAGAAAACAACAACACATTCGCTATTTCTAAACGTTAATTTATCCATTAGATACACTTTTTTTTTGTAAGTGTTGTATCGACTTGTCTGCAGGCATGTGAACGTTTATATACATTTTTTTTTGTATCTAACATTTTTGCATAAACAAAGTTTCGTGCTTGTGTTAGAGGAGATGGCTATTTTGATTTTCGCTGGAAATTAATTCTTGAGTTGTTTTTGTTTTTGTACTTTGTTAATTTATTGTGTACCTAACTTAAATGCAAATGTATAGTGATAGTGATTCTCTGTCTGTGTCTGGGTTGAATAGTTGGGGCGACTTAAGAGTTTTTTGCTACTTTTTTTTTTTAAGTTGGCTGTTGGTTGGTTAATGGTATCGCTTAGAGAGAGATAGAGGGAGAGAGAGACTGTGTGTCAATGGCCCCAAGACCCCATTAAGTAGCTTTACAAGCTCTGCAAAAAGTGGGTAGCTGTTTTTGTATGTAGGTACATGGCATGAGTTTTGTTTTTCTTGTTAAGTAGACATCAAATTCGCAATTGAAGAACAAAAAAACAAACAAATTTGAATAATTTCCAATGAAAATAAACAGAAAAGAGCTGTGTTCTTTGAAATAATTCTTCTTTTTCTATTTAAAAATTCAAAAAATAAACTTTTGTATTTTTAAAATCGTTCTAAAAATTTTGATTGAAAAAGAAAATAAGTTCAATACACTCCTCCTCAAATTCATGAATAAAAAGACTCGAATTTTTCTGACAAGACTCTGATCAATATAAAAATGTGAAAATCTCCGATAGTGCTACTTGAAGGCGGTTACACTGCCTTGAAAATGCAAATCATATTTGATTTTGTCTACAGGTTAACGGGTTAGGTGGTTAAAGTCGATGATAACGTTTCACAATTAGCATAGCTGAAGATCCTAATGTTGCGTTGTACGTGATCGATGTTTGAGTCTGATAAGAGCTGCAACAAAAATTGGAATGAGTAGTATTAAGGGCTATCGTAGCACAGGGTTTTCTATTCAGCTCATGGCAAGAATTTGGCTCATTCATGCAGAGTCTAAGTTCGTTTCAGTTATTCTGGTAAATCAATAGAAGACAGTTTAAACAAAAAATAAAAAATAAATAGTGTGGCGCGACAGCTCTTGAAGAGCGAAGGCCTTAGTGGCTTAATCTCATCAACAATTCTCTGGGTGCGTGTGAAGAACTGAATTGAGGGGACCTACAATTTAACGCCGATTCCGAACGCAAAGTTGAAAAGCACTTTTCATGACAGATGATACTATTGGAAGTTTTGTCAGTTCTCTCGCAAGAGGCAGTGTCCGTGAAAGATGAAATAAAAACTTTGGTCACGAGTAGGACTCGAACCCACGATATTCTGCTTAGCAGCCAAAGCACCTAATCACTATAAGCTACGGACACTTTGCTGTCAAAAATTGGAATGCACCTTCTTCCATGACTTTGTTGACTAAAAATGTTATACAACAAATATTAAAGAAGCAATTACTTCTTCCGACAACCCTAAGATTATAAGTCTCTAACAGAGCTGTTTAATGATCCCTTTGGACTGGAAATAGCCAGTAGGTGGCGACAGTGTTGGCATGGGCGAAAAATGTTCATACTTTACCATACAAAATCATGATGCAAGCTTAACATAATTGAATTGATTTCATCAGTCTCAAGGAAATAATGTTGTTTCCCCCCTTTAGTTTCCCCATTCCTCCAGTACTCTATACCAACTAAAGCAATAAATTTATTCACAATCTCTCAACACTCTTACGATTTCCATAGCCAGCTCTATCTATGGCTATACATATAACGGCAGCAAGCAGCCTCTTCTAAGGCTTCATTATAGACCCTGCATAGGTGAAACAAACGGTAGATATTACCTAGAAGCTAGATATGTGGGCAGAAAGGTGTACATATACACAATATTCGTCTTGGTTGAATTCCCATCATTTTCTATTATGTCTTCACTTCTTCACTTCTTTTATCGTGTCAATCTTCAACATCTTCACATGCATGCATATCTTTTTTTTCAGATTCTATAGATACGTTTCGTTTTGCTTAGGTTAGGTACTGTCTGAGGTGTTTGTGATTTTTGCAAGTATCTAGACGAATCGCGCCGCCATCCATCGACAGCGACGCGACGTATAATATATCAAAATCAAAAGCTACTTCCCTTCACTTGTGCTCTGGCTTCCTGAATATGCATTGCGTATCTATTTTATGCGTTTCTTCAATGAACGGCAAAAGATAACAAGTAGAATCTATAAAAAAAGAAATTAAACAAACAAACTTGCTTGTCTGGGAAGATAGACAAGTACACGCATAGAGACAGTTTTTGTTGAAAAAGCAAAGAAAAAATCCTTTAAACAAGCCCCGAGAGTATCTGTAGTTCATCTTCACGTAGTCTGCTCTAAATCCAACAGCATCATCATCATCATCTTCATCTTCATCAATTTCAAAGTCTATAACTCACGAAAGATTTCAAAAAAAAAAATAGTATAAATGCCTGTCGTGCGAGTTGTGCGAATCACTTGCAAGTTGCAAGGACCCGCATAAGTATCGTTCTCCTCCTCTTTCTCACTCTGCTGCTGCAGTCTAAGTCTGACCCCCTTTGAACGCCCGCTGGAAGTCATCATTTCATCGCCATTGGTTTGCGTATACGGTTCATGCAGTTTTCTTGCGTTTATTTCAATCAAAGGAAAATATATTTTTTTAATTTTTTTGCTGTACACCGCCTTGAGATGTTTTCTTGCTTTTGGAAGATTCAAAAAATGGCGGTACTGCAGGCAATGGTTGTAGGGGGATACCTTTCCTTTAGGATTTTTGTTTTCCTCAATATGGAGTTATAACTTGGCTATTTTTCTAACTCTTTTTACTTTATGGTTGCAGGGTTACCAAAGTGTAATTTTGTCAATATAAACAGTTGAATAGTTAAATGATAGAAAAACGAAAGATATTACGAGAAATGGATGTTTTTTGCTTGAAACTCTAAATTTTCTGCTCAGTGCACGCACTCTGCACTGACTCGTAGGCCATGGATCTCCATCAAATTACACCAAGGTTTTGAAGTGTCACCACGCACAAGCAGTGCGTGAGAGACAAACATGAAGAGCTGCATGTTGACAGAAAACTTGACGCTCAGCTAGGAAGAATAACTATTCCATTGAAATGAGAAAAGTTATATCACCTGTCTCAATGAATCCTCTTATATTCGTTTACAGATACTAAATACTTGATGACGTCCTAATGAGTAGGTATCTCATTCGAATATGAGAATTGTAAACGAAGGCGGAATGGACAGTTGATTTGACGCGTTAGTCAAAGATGAAGTGACTGCATTCAATGAAATTCGCTCACTTAAGAAGGTCTAAGCTGAGCACATAGAAAAGGAATAAATGTTCCTAGGAATATGTTTAAGAAAGCTGAGGGACATTTCCGGGAAGCGACTTCAAAACCAACAAGCCTGAGGTTAGTCCTCAGTACCATAGTTACTTTGGCTTTGTCGATATAGAAAACGTTGGTAAAAGAAGGAGAAGAATTCCTTAGAAGCCGATAACAGTATGGACGATTGCTTTAATCCAACTTGTGATGTTTCTTGTTATCAAAGGCTGGGGCAGCCTCAAGGGATTCAGGGTCTACTAAGGTAGGAACAGTAAACATTAGTTCGGTACAATTGAATGGTCAACGGCTTGGTAACCGGTTATCAACAAGGTTTCCCTTGGCTTATCAACGACTTTGAACCGGTTTATCAACGGAGTTTCATCCGGCTTTCAACGGCGATCAACCGGTGTTTTAACAAGGTTTCCCTCGGCTTATCTTCGGATTTACCTCCGGCTATCAACAAGGTTTCCCCTGGCTCTTCAACCGCTTTGAACCGGTTTATCAACTGAGTTTCCTTCGGCTATCAACAAGGTTTCCCTCGACTCATCAACCGCGTTGAACCGGTTTCTCAACGAAACTTCCTACGGCGATTAACCGGTGTATCAAAAAGGTTCCCCTTGGCTTATCGACGGAGTTTACGCCGACTGTCAACGATCTTTCAATCGGTTATCAACAAGGTTTCTCTTGGTTCATCAACGACTTATTGACCGGTGTTTCAACGGACAGGTCCGGGACTTATACTTTGACCGACTGATCGGCTTCAGTATCTTACGAAGCATGGAATGTTACCACTCTTCAAACGGATAATGTCGTCGACACGGCTCGTTCCCTTATGCACATTTCTTACAAAACTGGGTGAGAATTAAAACGGTCGAGTTGTAAATTTTCATACAGCAGTCTTTCTGCTACGATATGGATTATATTTTGGCATAAGTTTTGCTATTTTGGAATTTGTAATGTATGCAGCTAATGCATCATTACAAACTTGGTAAGTTCAGGCTCTTGAAATACAAAAATTGTATTTAAACTCTCAAGTCTTTAAGTCCATAGTTACCGGAACACACTTTCGGTACCAAAGGAATTCTGAACTTTTGCCCGCGTTCAAGAAAAAAAATTGAAGAAAAACAGATGACCCTTTTTGTGAAAAGGACGATTCTAGAGAAGATTTAAGCTAGGTATATCAAAGTTTCCAGACGTGACGGGCACTGGAGCACATAAACAAACACAAGGAGGCTTGTAGAGATACCGGGCCGGAATAAGTCATTATGGTAATAACTATTAATGGTGCGACAAACCAAATTAGCCCAGAAGCTCCAAGCTTGAAACAGGAATACGTCAGTTAACGATCCAGAAAATGTGGAAGAACCTGGCGAAATTGTCGGATTTTGAATATTTGAATTTCTTGAAAAATTGAAACACGATATTTGGTATTCTGATTGAACCGCTAAAAAAAAACAAGAAGCTGTTTTCAGGAAAATAATAATTTAAGAAACCATCTCATTCCTCTTTAAATTTTTTAAAATTTTTAAAATTAAATTTTATTTTGCTTTTTATTTAACTGTCTATAGCGTAGGGTTTTGTTGAAATGTTTAAATAAATATTTAATCGAATCGAAAAAAAAACTTACCAAATTTTGATCTTTTTTTTTCAAAAATACAAAATACAAAATTAATTTCAAATCTAAGATAATTACACATTTCTGTCCTCACTATTAATTGCAAGACACATTTCGAGTTAAAGTCGTCTAGTCTTTTTAAAAAACAATTATCGAGTCTTTGACTTATGATAAAACAGATATCGTAAAAAGTGAAAATAATTTGATAAAAAAGTCAATAAAGAGGTTTATTCTATAAGTACAAGGTTCATACTCAACAAGACTACTTAAATTATACAATTCTCACCTACTTTAAATACCAAAGGTTACTTCACATGAATCATTACGAAGCAATATTAATGCAAACAGGTAAATTGTTTATTGATGAGAATTGACTCCGATTTATTATCCATAAAACAAAACAAGCAAATTAAAAACTAATTTACCAGACAAAACGTTGAATTTTCATTTGCACATTTCCAATACATAAAATAAAAAGAAAAAAATAGAAAATGTGTAAACGAGAATTTTAATTCAAAATTTTATTGACACAACAGATATGTCATTTAAACTAAGCAAACTGCTGCTGTTGAGTTTTGTTTTAAATTAATTCATTCGAATGCATAAAATCAATGAAATTAAGTATAAAATCTATTTTCAGAGTTTTTCATTAAAATTCAATTCCTGTTTAATAAATAGAATTTAATGGAAAGGTACTTTATGAGTTCTCGGGTATTGATTGTTTAGGTTGGGTGGTTAATGAACACCGAACTGGTTTTATTTAAATTGTTTATTATTTTTAGGAGTTTACAGACAGTCAGTTTTAATGTGGCTTGAAGTTGCAGTTTTCTAGTGCTCAGGCAGGTCGGAATGTAAGTCCCCTATTACACGATGCCTTACGAGGCGAGGCTCTCATAATTATGATGTGAGTAAATGAGATGCCAACAAATATTCTCGGTGAATATTTTTGTATGTTTGTAATGAATAAACTCGAAAACTAATTATTCGAATTCATACATTTTTTCACCATTAAAAAGCTCCAGTCTGCCTGAGTAACCTACTAGGCTATTTTTTATAACTAGCTGACCCACAAAACGCTGTTTTGCCCCTCAAATGTTAATCTCCGAAAATACTAACCTGATTAGCAATGTAGTTGTTCGATAGATGGCGCCACTGTCATTCCAATGAACTTAAGGCATATCTCAAATCATTATTTCTCAGAACTACAAAAACCATCAGTGACCCAGTACGCGAGCTATACTATATATGTATAAGCGGCCAAAAACATCAATACCATCAATATTCAAATTTCTTAAGAGCGGGTACATATTCGACTGAAATTTCTACCTGGCGAGTGACTTTTACAAGTTTACAAGTTTGGACCAAAAAAAGCACCTTACCGGCCAATAGAATAGTCTTCGACTGCTTCGGAGCATGTAAGCCAGCTGAAATCACCAGTTTCGACCGTTCCTTGGATCCATATTTCGTCGAATATTGCAAAATAAAGCATTGACCATAGTATGGCCATTAGGCTGTGAGCGTAGGTACTTATTGGACTACCAAATATAGAATATGTTTGAGACTTTAAAAGTGGTTAGACAACTTAAAGTCATATGCAGTCCTAATTTTTGAACAACTTTTATGTAAAAAAAATTGAACGCTAAATATGAACGAAATGCTCGGATAGTATTGAAGTTGGGTTTTAAGAAGTTTGTACAAAATCATACCAAGCTGTTCATGAGATATAAAAGTGTGGAAACCCTATTTTTCCTATAGAAAGTTAACTATGCATTTGATCATGTGATGGTCCGCTTTAACATATTTGTTGTGCATAAGCCCCTGAAGGTTTCTGAGCTATTTCGACCTTACTAGCTGACCCAGCAAACGTTGTTTTCTAATATTTATAAAAAATTTCATGCAAATCCGTTGAGCATTCACTAATTTTATACCAGTGGACAATTTGGCACAACATTTTGATGGAATGTTCAGTGAGTGGAGTAGATGGGTTTTAATTTAATATTGTATAAAATCGTCTAAGCCGTTCATTGGTCGGGGATGTGGGTTGTGGGGTAACGGGGTAACTAAGTAACGGGGTAGTGGAAGCGGGTAGGGGATTGTGGAGTAGCAGGTAAAGGGTAGCGGGTAGTGTAGTAGCGTGTTACAAAACTTAGGTCTTTTTTCTTATCTGCCAGGTCAGCTAGTTTGAAATATAAATTAATGTTCCGAATGAATGAATGGGCCTGAATCGCTTTTGACAATTCTAAAATTGTATCGATCTGACCAGAAAAACACCTAAGTTCGCAAGAAAAATGTTTACTTATTCTTAAGATTTGTTTCTCGTTGGAAACGTTTTTTGACAGTAGGATGATTGAGTTTCAATCGGGAACATCTAAATCTGTTTTTTATCCCAAGAAAATATACAAAATCGCAATATTTTAGCAGTTTTTGCACTGTCTCTGCTTAGAGACAGTAAATTTCGGTCCAAGCAATGTAGATATAACTAAAACTAAAAATGCTGTCCTGCATACATACGTCTTCCAGTATTTCAATGAATACGAAAAAAGGCACATACGGTTCTCAATTTTACTTTGTGCTTGAGTAAGAGATTTTCAAGACAATACATTTTGAAGACTTAAATTGTGCTCCGAAAATCTACTAACAAATTTTTAATTTTTTGCAGGCTAAGGAGCCACATTGATGTTTCTTTATGAATTTAAGAAGTCTTTATTTTTTGACAGATCGACCTTACCAAACACATCCGTCTGTGTAAGATGAAAATGGAAAATTGACGCTGCTCCATCATGGTCGGAAAAATCCTGATGGACGCTTTTGATGTCAATAAAAGTTTTAGACAAGGCGATGCGTTGTCATGCGATTTTTTCAACATCATTCTTGAAAAGATTGTGCAAAGCTTCAACGTCAACACCAGAGGCACAATGTTTCAAAAGTCCGTCCAGCTACTAGGATACGCAGACGACATTGACATAATTGGAAGAACACAGCGTGATGTCAGTGGAGCGTTTGTGAGCCTTGAAACGGAGGCCAGGAAGATAGCGGTAAACGAGGGCAAGACCAAGTTAATGGTGTCGATAAGAAAGGACTACCAACATCGACGTCTTGGAGCAATCGTCAACAAAGACAGATTTAACTTCGAGGTAGTTAAGGACCTTGTCTACCTGGGATCTGCTATCAACTCAGACAACAACAGCAGCGCTGAAAACAAACGAAGAATCACTCTTGCCAATCGCTGCTTCTTTGGACTTAGAAGGCAATTGAGTAGTAAAGTCCTCTCCCGAGCAACTAAATTGACACTCTACAAAACCTTCATCATCCCGGTCCTCGTATGGTGCAGAGACATGGACTATGACAACATCTGATGAAAACGCTTTGGTCATGTCTGCATTAATGGAGAATGAAGACGAAGATTCAACCAAGACCTGTACGAGCTGTACAGCGAACCTGACCTAGCCAGAAAAGTTTAGGTCTAACGGCTTAGATGGTTGGGTTATGTTGAGCGAATGGAAAATAATGCTCCGGCTGGTAAAGTCTTCGAACCTGAACCAACTTGGCGTGCGAAACTGGAGACAGCTAGCCAGGGACCGAGCTGGCTGGAGAAGTTTGTTGGGTGAGGCATTGGTCCGACCTGGACTGTAGCGCCAGTAAGTAAGTAGACCATACCAAGACTCAAAAAGTACCAAATAAGACTTACTTTTTTATGAAATTTAATTGTTTTTAAATTTTGTTTCCAGATTCCAAAGAATAATTGGTGGTTTTGGAAGTGTTCCAAATTTAAAAGGAATCAAAACAGGAAAGGAACTATTAGAATTTTCTCCTACTGATTTTAAGTGTATATTGGCTTTTTATAAACGCAATGTCTTAGCTAATTTAAGTAACCTTTGAAAGAATACAGTAAAAAATTGCAAAATCTTCTACTTTCGAATAAACCTCTTTACGAACAGAATCATAAAAATTAAAGTTTGAAATACTTACGTGTTAAAACGAAATGAAATTTGGCCTTTTAATTATTTCTTAATATCCAACTATCCACTGACAACTTTTTTGGAATTGATCCCCTGCTCGATCTATGTTAGATTACACGTCCAATTTTCTTTTCTTTCAAGTCCTCGGAGTTCGTTGAGTGAAATCAAAGACTATTTTATTTAAAAATCTATTCAACACTTTTTTTTCTTAATTGTGACAAAGATACAATTTATTTACAATTTGTATCTAGTTTTTTTTTATTTTTATTAAATTCTTAGAATTATTTTCATGAATCACTTTTCATTGGTATGAAACATTCACTTGTTATTTATTTATTTAATTAGAAGAAGAACTATAAGGCATATTATTAATTATTACAATTAACAATTAAACAGTAAAGATAATCGGTATAAATATTAAAAAAAAATGAGCACATAGATTTTCTTGTTTTAGTATATAAATTTCCCTCTTAATGATGTGTGTTGTTATTCCAACTGGAGATATTCGATTTTCTTTTTTTTTCGTGTATTTAATTCCTCCACATCACCACTTCTCTCAATTTATTATTTATTTTTCCACCATCAATCGACGACGAGGACAAGGAGGAAAACGCAAGGAAGAGAGAAGAGAAACACTAATTTTCAGATTGAACTGGAAAACCAAATAACTGTTCGGAATTGGGTTGGTTCGGCTTCGGCTTCGGGCTTCGAGGGTAAAAAACACAAGACGAACAAAAAAAAAATTGAGATTCTTTTTGAAGAGGAATTTCTTTCACTTTATATTTTGAAAATATTTCAAAGACACTCACTCGTCGGACGAATTATATTTTTTTTTCTCAAGTTATTTTTTTTTTTATTTATTTGTGTAATTGATTGATTAAAAAACAAAAACTAATGATTTTCTTCTATTTTCACTTATAGATACGCGCTATAGATGCAAAAGATACTTTTTTCGATAGAAACATACATTTATTTTATAAGTAGATTTTTTTATCGTATTGTTGTGTGTTTTGTTTAACTTGGAAACAACTACAACAAAATTGAAAACTAAGCGATAGATAAACGTTGAGACTTTGAGGCTCACAGATACCGGAGATTTTTTTTTTTTATCTTTGAGATGGTTTTAGAATTTTCGTTGTTTTTTTTATGAATCAAATTCGATAGACATACGAAAGATTTTAACGTCGACACGACCGATCTATCTATCAAAATTATGACAGATAGATTTTTTGTTGTTGGTGCTTATTTTTTTTTTTTCTGAATTCTTCAAGAAGAAGACCACAAATGTTGGGAAACACAGTAAATCAAAAAATAACAAAACAAAATATATGGAGAAACACAAAAACGAAATGAGAATCGCGCATACAAGATTGTCGATTAACCATTCAGTTTGAATGTTAGAATCGGACTATTTCTCACTCAGATACTCAGATACTGAGCAACTCTCACTCGATAGTGTTTCTTTCGGTTGGGTGTTTTTTGTTTTTTTTTTTTGTCTTCTTCTTCTTTCTTCAGCTAAGATTCGGATACAAATTTCGCTGGCTAGTGGAATCAATGGATTGATGGTGTTGTTTGTTGGTGTTGCCTTGTCTTCGTCGAGACGATTATTATTGTTAATTCCAATATCCACTCCGAAACTCTACACAAAAATCGTCACACCGACACCATCAATTTTCCCACCCAAATAATATTATGTTCCATGTTCCATGCCATCATCAAATCGACTCAATTTACTCCGAAAGTAAATAATTTTCGAGCAAGTGAAATAAAGGTGTATCTTTGTGTTTGTTGAGTGAAAAGATATTTTCGACTCTCGAGAGGAGAAGATTTTTTCGCGCAGATTTTTGTGGTTTGAAAATTGTTTAATGTATCTTTTCCCCTTTTACTGATTCGTTAATGTTATCTCAGCTCAGAGTCGAAATGAGCGTTATTCTTATTGGAGTTGTTTTTGAGTGAGATTTTCGAAAGTGGGATTTTTTTTCTAATCAAATTCGAAACGGATGTTTTTGATGCGGGCGTATCTACTCCACTCTACTTGATGTTGTTTTGTTAGTGTGAATTTTTGTTGAGGGTGTGTGCGTACATGTGTTTAACTTTGCGCATAGGCAAACATGAAAATAACAATTTGTAGGATTTTTTTTTGCTTCTTCTCAACATACAAAATATACATCAACGCGCACACACCCTTCTTTTTATGTTCGTTCGGTTTTTACGATACAAATATTACGAATTGTGTACGCCGCTGGATGCAGGGGAATGTAGGTAAAATTAAAGTAAAGAAGAATTTCACCAAAAAAATACATTTTGATGATCTTTCAAAAAGAAGTAAATTAACAACAAAATTACGTTAAGAAAATGAGGCAATAACTTAAATAGAAAAAATCAGAGTTTTTTTTTTATAAATTGTCAACTAAAAAAATATTATTTAAAAAAATTGTTAATATAAGATTAGAATTTTTTGAAAGGTTAAGATTAAAATTATTTTAAATTCTTAAAATAGTTCCTATAGAAAAAATTAGCGTTTGTATAAATTGGTTTAAACTCACTTATATTGACAAATATTTCAGCGTCTTACCTGCAAAGAAATAAAAATTAAATTTTAGCTATTTGCCTTATTTCATTGTTTTCATTTTCAGTAATAATAAATGACAATAGGTTATACATTAAGGGTCCGCCAAATAACTTTTTTTTTTTAAATGCTATAAAAAAGACTACGGAATATTTTCTCAAATTTCTTTTTTATTTAAAAGTACTGCAAGCACCTGGTTTCCATATCTCAACATCCATAATGGTACATGGAGATCTCCTGATCAATCAACCGTCAACCAGATTGATCACATTGCGATCGACGGAAGGCACTTGTCCAGCATTGTAGATGTTCGAACCTTCGGGGAAGCTAACATCGACTCGGACCACTACCTCGTCGTAGCCAAGGTAGTGCTACGAATATCCCGATAACGGCCAAAACAAGGAAATGCTGCAAGAAAATTCGACGTCGGACGGCTACAATCGCAAAAGATCGCTAGATCCTTCTCTGATCGAGTGTCAAGTTACCTCTTAAGGAGTCCTATGCCGCAAACATCAAGTATCGAAAATCAATGGTAACATTGCCAGAAACAAGTTAGAGATGCCGCTTCTAATGTGCTGGGTTCTACTAAGCCACCAAAACGAAACCCCTGGTTTGATGAAGAATGCAGGCAGCCCCACGCAGCCAAGCAGGAGGTATACAAGGCGGCGCTGCATAGAAATACAAGAGCTACTCGTGAGCATCGCCGTCAGACAGGAGTCTTTCATCGGACACGGTGATAGCCATCAATTCCGTGAACGCGACCTAGAAGAAGTTAAAACCGCAATATCACGGCTGAAATCCAACAAAGCCGCTGGATCAGATGGACTAGCTGCTGCGCTGTTCAAAGCAGCAGGCAACGAGCTAGATAGAAGCATGCATCAAATATACTGTAAGATATGGTCAGAGGAATGCATGCCCGATGAATGGAACCTCAGCATTGTTTAACCGATCCTGAAAAAGGGAGATCCTCTAAACTGCGCCAACTACAGAGGAATCAGTCTACTTAACATCGCCTACAAGATCCTCTCTGCCGTAATATGTGAACGTCTGAAGCCTTTCGTCAACAATTTGATTGGTCCTTATCAATGTTGCTTCATGTCAGGAAAGTTAACCATCGACTTCGACCAAATTTTCACGTTGCGGCAGATCCTGGAAAAGACTTATGAACTCCAAATCGATACCCACTACCTTTTCATCGATTTTAAGGCCGCGTATGACAGCATCTACAGAGATGAACTGTGTAAAGCTATGTCTAGTTTTGGCATCTCTGCCAAACTCGTTCGCCTGTGCAAAATGACGATGGAGAACTCACGCTGCTCCATCAAGGTTGGCGACGAGCAAACGGAATCTTTCGGATTCAGACAAGGCGATGCACTGTCGTTGCACAGTGCAGAACCCCACCGTCAACACCAGAGGCACTATCTTCCAAAAATCTGTTCAACTTCTCGCGTACGCCGATGACATTGATATAATGGAAAGAATACAGCGTGATGCCAGTGGCGCTTTTGTGAAAATTGAGACAGAAGCGGCAAAAATGGAATGAGGGAAAAACGAAGTATATGCTATCTTCGAGGAAGGACACCCAACACCGACGCCTCGGACAGAACGTCACAATAGACGCATACAACTGCGAGGTAGTAGAAAAGTTTGTCTACCTAGGCTCCTCTATAAACACGAGCAATAACACCAGCGCCGAGATCAGACGAACATAAACTCTTGCCAATCGCTGTTTCTTTGGGCTAACAAAGCAATTGAGTAGAAAGCTCGTTCTCGAGCAACTAAGGTAAAATTGTACAACACACTCATCATCCCAGTCCTGCTGTATGGTGCAGAAGTACGGACCTTGACAAAATCGCATGAAAGTGCCTTAGGCTGCTTCGAGAGGAAAGTTCTTAGGGTTATCTTTGGCCAGTGTGCATTGAAGGGGAATAGCGAAAAAGATATAACAGCGAACTTTACGGGTTGTACAACGACATGGAACTAGCCAGAAGGGTCAAGGTCCAGAGACTCAGATAGCTCGGCCATTTAGAGCGGATGGACACCAATGCTCCGGTCCGGAAAGTCTTCGACACTATTCCCAAGGGACGTAGAGAGAGAGGCCTTTTTTAATTACTGTAGGGTTGCCGAATGGTCGGTGGCAATCCTATATATTCGTGAAGGGTATCAAGGGTACCAAACTAAGCCATTTACCTGATGGGTTATGGGATGGTTAAAAAATCAGTGGATGTTAAGTCAGCTGCCGACCACTTCGCCCCGGTTGGATCTAGGCAACCCATAATATATTGTTTCGTCTCGTTCACTTATTTTACCCGTTTACCAAATGGGTTAAGTAATGGCCAAAAAAATGCACCATCAGTGTCCCGTTTTACCCCTTTTGTCCCGGACTTTGATAGGCAACCCTGATCGCTGTCTTTGTCTCCAAAAACTCTATCGAAGTACAAAAAATTAAGTTCAGCAATCCTTACTGCCTGTTTGCCTACTCCTCGGCAGCATCAATCATAACATTCATTTTCTTTTCATAACCAAAATAGATCTCCCCCGTCTTTTTCCGGATGACTAAAGTACAGATTAAATGTCCATTGTTTATTTTTTTTTATCGTGATTTGACATTCTTACGATGCCTGAAGCTCTTCCATGTTAAAAATGTATCAACAAATTCAAGGGGAACAACGAAAAAATCTACTTTTTTCTTGTTTAATCATACGGCCAGAGCAAAGTAAAGTAAGCAATACAGTCGTAGCACTCACGTTTCTAGAAATATTATCCCTTTACCTTTGAATCCAACTTCGGACGTTATTTCGGACACAGAGATTCGTTTTTTAGCCGTACGACGAGAATGTACGCTTTGAAATAGTAACCAAAGGCTATTAATATAACTAACCTTCCAAATATTGCATTTTTATCAAAAAAGTTTGCAACTTACTGCTTTCATAATTATTAAATCATATTTGCTCTCACAGCAAATAAATCCATAAAATTGTCTTAGATGTGCAAACCATATAGCTTCAAAAAAAAAAAAATGAACTCGTTTCTTCCCTCGCATTAAAAACTTTACCACATCCATCGCCATTGTTTTTCTTCTAGAAACTATCATTCCCATAATTGAGTTAAAGTTTTAAAGCCCGCAGAATCCCAACAAAAATCATGACTTCTTCAGAATCGATTCCTCGAAAGAGTTAGGATATACTTAAAAAACTTTAAAGATGAACATTCCACATTCAATCTATACAAAGCGTAAATACTAAACCAAAACAAGACACGTGTACCTTCGTTTTGCTCAAATAGATCGGTTTTATTGCAAAATCAAGGCGCACACATAAAAATGAAATAATCCCCGAGCTTACACATTCCTCATCTTCCATCATCGGTTTGCATGATTCTATCATCTAATCTAACAAAGTCCCGCGCCAGCTATACAAAAACCCACCTCAACCTCCCCCCGTTTTACACCCACTTAATTGCAAAGAAGTTGCCAATACATTTCATGAGTGTATGTAGAATCGTAGATAGATACCTCATCTCTTCGCATTGTGCTAGCTCCAGCATAAGCTATTGACTTTTCCCGAATGGAATGCGAGGAAGTTTCTTATTGTCCTCATTCGGTCTTCTTTTTCTTCTTCTTCTTCTTCAGTACCAGTTGGCCTCCCACTTGTCCCTTCACAAACAACAGTCCCAGTGTATAATCCACTCCTTGGTTTCCCTTTTTCGTCCACAATTCGCTAACAGCTTTGGTATTACTGCACCGCTGCTGCTGCTGCTGCTGCGGTGCTGTCGTCGCCACATTTATCGATTTTTTTCCCTACTCTGTGTGAGTTTTATGGTGTACGGAGCTACGAGAAGGCGAGCCTGTTGTTGTTGTTGTTGTTCTTGAGGTGATATGGAATTGGCATGGCATGAAAATGATGGCTTGTTTCGTCCACAGAATGCAATGAGAACAGAGATGCATCACGTAACGTAACCACACTCTACTCAAATCAAATACAAAAGACTCGTCGACGGTCTTCGTTGACGTCGTTAAATGAAAAATAGTTTAGAAAATCCACTAGCTATGCTTACGAGATTGGATGTTGGAAAACCAAAAATAGAGAATGGCAACGCGGACAACAACAATGATGTGAAAACCAAAAACCTAACCAAAGACCACAAAATCGCAAAATATTTTCTGCACAAAGGCAAATGGGCAAAATCAAATAAAACTTTTGCAAGACAGAAAGGGAAAAAGCACACAACAAAAGGAAAAAATTCAGAGGAAAATGAGATGGGAAAACAAAATAATAGAACAGCAACAATAAAGAAACTCATTACACCATAAACCAAGTACGTTGCAAATATGTGAAGGTGGATTTCAGAAGCTAACAACCTTTGGGCTGATTTTTCAACGATACTTGGACTTTTACAATTTTCTAGAAAGCAAAATGCTTCTATACAAGTTTTAATGGACTACTTCAAGTTTGAAATCCACTATGTAAATACTGGTATGCCCCAGGACTCCATTTTTACACCGGCTCTATCTTGCAACGGCGAAATTTGATAAGCCTTTTTAACTCTGATCGGTCTGGGCCTACGTAATATAAACAACTGCGATATTTACTACGGCGACTGCTACCGGGAACAAAATCAGCGTCTATTTGGATATGGATTTGTAATTGGGACTCGACTCAGGAGGAAGGAAGGTCTTGAGTTTCAACTCAGTGAATGAGCGCACCCCTACAATCCGTATCAAGGCTAAATTCACCAACATCTGCCTCATCTGCGCTCACGCCACCCCTGAGGAAAAGGATAAAGACACCAAAGACAGGTTCTACGAGCTCCTCGACAAAACCTATGAGCAATGCCCTAGCTATGACATTAAAATCGTTCTTGGAGATTTTAATCCTAAGCTGGGTAGAGAAGAAATCTTTGGTGGAATAATCGGACGACAAGCCTACACGACCATCTCCGATAACGGATTTAGGCTAATCGACTTCGCTGCGGGGCGAGACGTAATGGTAGCAAGTACGCGATTCCCACATCTCGATATCCACAAGGGAACATGGAAATCTCCTGACCAATCAACCGTCAACCATGATTGATCACATTGCGATCGACGCAAGACACTTCTCTAGCATGCAAGATGTCCGCACATTCTGAGGTGCCAACATTGACTCGGACCACGACCTTGTTGTAGCCAAGGTACGAATGCGGATATCCCGATCAAGGCCAACCCGCGAAAATGCTAGGAGGAAATACGACGTCAAACGGCTACAATCGCAAGAGATTGCAAGATCCTTTTCCGATCGTGTCTCTGAAAATCTCATCAGAAGTCCTTTGCTGCTAGTACAAAATATAGAGAACCAGTGGCAACACTGCTAAGCAGCCATCAGAGATGCCGCCTCTGAAGTGCTAGGGTTTACACGGCCAACACAACGAAACCCCTGGTTTGACGATGAGTGCCGGCGAGCACATGCAGCTAAACAAGAGGCAAACAAAGTAGCGGTGCAAAGAAGTACACGAGCAGCTCGTGAGCTCTACGAGCAGAAAAGGCGAGAGGAGCATAAACTTATTAGAAAGAAAAAAAAAAAGCATGAAAAGCGCGCGATCGAGGAGATAGAGGGATGTCACAACAGGAACGAGGTTCGAAAGTTCTATAAGAAAGTGAAACAAACCTCCAGGACTTATACACCTCGAACTGAAGCCTGTAAAGACCATCATGTGAACATCGTAGTGGAACCACACTCAGTGCTGAGGATATTGAAAGACCACTTTTCCAAGCTATTTTTTTTTTTATAATGAGCACACACTCAAGGGGTTTTTATACCCTTATTATGCCATAGACACAGTGAGTGCTTTAGGAAAGAAGGTAGGGGTTAGAGAGGAGGTGTCGGTATACATTGGTTTTAAATTCCTGAATATTGCAATGATCGGGAAAAACAGAGTGTGGAAGAGAGTTCCACATTCGCGTAGTACGGCTAATGAACGATTCTCTATACTTGAGCGTACGACCGAAGTTGGGCTCGAGTGTAAACTGATGGCATTAATGGCGATGACAACTAACAATCCGTCAGCAATACAGAACCATTCAATTTGGGTGCAGAAGGCCAACAATTCCACCCACTCGACATGGACGAAGTGAAGATAGCGATATCTAAACTTAAGTCGAACAAAGCCGCTGGAGCAGACAAAGCAGCTGCAGATGATTTGGTTAGGAGCATGCATAATCCTCAAAAGGGAGATCCCCTGAACTGCACCAACTACAGAGGTATAAGTCTCCTTAACATCGCCTATAAGATCTTGTCTGCCGTGCTGTGTGAACGTTTGAAGCCCTTCGTCAACAACCTAGTAGGTCCTTATCAGTGTGGCTTCAGACCCATCTATTGGCCGGTGCTGCAGTAACATAATCAAGCCTTCTGGTTAATGTTGAGAAAATAGCACTAAAAATGGTTGGCGACAGCAAAATCGTCGAATCTTTTACGACCCTAGAACACTGTCGTAAAGTTTCTTGTCCGTCACTTTTTCACGCTCATTTTTGCGGTCAATGCTTCAATTAGATATCAACTTGCTTTCTTCCCCTTAAACAACTCAGTCGTAATACTCGCGCTAGTAACGATGCTCATCACTTCATCAGTTTTGCATCCAGTAAGTACTGTTAGGTACCGGGATTCAATTCTGAGTTGTGCTTAGCGTATGTGGAAGCCTATTCCACAAGAAAAATGTTCAACGACACTTGATTCATAAAATCCTTGTTCAAAGTTTGCCAAATTCACCAGTAAAACGTTGTTCCCGAAGAGAAAGAAAAATATTTAAAAAAATAGTAAGTATACGTCACAGTGGACCTAAACATTATTTTGATTTTTGTTTAATTTGCCTCCTTGTTTGAGTGAAATTTCGCATTTTGGTGAAATTCGCTTTCAAAACGAACATCTTCAACTGTACGAGTAGTAGAATTACCAACTGCACTTGTATGAGTTGTGTGCATATGAACCTCTCTAGGCTTAAGGTTGCATGCGAAATGCGCAATATATCTTATTTCTTCGTCTTCTTGTTCGTTCCACAGAGATGAGAGATTTGGTATCTACACAACAATAATTGTATGTTACATCTTCCCATTCCAACCGCCGCTCCTGCCCGCCCCCAATCACCCCCATTCCACCGCTTGGCAATGTAAATTGTAAGTTGTAAGAATGAAGTACGATTTGCTAGATCTGAAGCTGTAGCTGTAGCGCAGTGAAGAATAAAAGAGAATAACCTGACTTGTTGCTTCATATTCGTGCAACGCAACGTCACGTCGTCGTCATTGCTCGTCGCTCGTCGTTGTCGGCTGTTAACTTGCCTTTAAAGGGGATCGGGGAAGTCTTGCCATGAAACTGGGGTTAGGACAGATCAATATAAATCCAAGACTTTGCTATAAATAAGTATGTAGGTCTCTCATGGCTGTATATGTCTTTCTGCATATCTGTTTCTGTATCTGAACAAAAACGAAAAAAAATGATGAGCTGCATTTGCGAGGTACGTAGAAGTTGCAACAACAATCAGTCGTTTGTTCCTACCTTTCAAGCTGGTATTCTTGTGTCTGTAATAATAATTGTTATTATTTTTTATTTTCTTGGCCTTTCTTGTTGTTGTTTTCTATTCAACACAATGATTTCTATGCTCTTCTTGTATGTGTATGCGAGTGTAATGATGTATGCTTTGCGAAGCAGAAGTAGTAAACTTTTGAGCAGGTTTCAACAGCAGTAGATCTGAGAGCCGAAGAAGCAGGCGGTGGTAGCGGCGCCGGGTGCAAATATGCAATAAGATTAAACTTGCTGCAGGGTGGTCGCGCTCTGGCTCAGAGAGATTTAATTTAGCAGGACATGAAAGGTTCTCTGCTGGTCTAAGTAGATTTCAGAGGACATGCATTCATATAGCTATATCAAATGAAATGCAGTAACTTACCTAACTCAACATATAACTATAAAATGCAATCAGCCCAGCTGCCTTGTCGTTCATTGCCACACTGTTTAGCTCCATTAACCCATAACCCATAAAATAAAAGCAATCCCGGACTAGAGAGACGAAGGATAAAGCCCCGACACAAAGACTCATATAAAATAGCCTCTGCTCCCGACGGGATAGATTTTATTGTGCGACTAACAGAGCCACAAGCTTAAAAGTAGATAGGTGGAGTTATCTTGGTTCTGGACGAATAGTACCTACCTAAAGAGTTGCCTTCGAAAAATGAACAACAAAATAATAAAATCGCTTTGGGGAATTACACCAAGTTTATTGCATTAAATCCATTTCGTGATGGATAAATTGGAGGAGATTTAATAAAAAATAATTTCAAGAGGTGTTCGTGCAGATAAAAGTGTGGACAGAGAGTACGAACTGAAAGGATCAATAATATTGGGTGTCGCTTTTGACCAAAGTCACACATAAAATCTGAAGTCGTCAATGTTTTTAGATTCAATTTTGGCTGACGGTGCTCATTTCAGTTAGTTGAAGTTAAAGTGAAGTTCGAATTAATGTGAAATGCAATAAAAAAAATAGTATTTACCTTGGGCTCGTCCGGGATTTGAACCCGGGACCTCCCGCACCCTAAGCGGAAATCATACCCTAGACCAGTGTTTTTCAAACTTACTGAACGGCGGCCCCCTTTCTATACAAAAAATAAACAAGCGACCCCCCAATATATAGCCGGGGAAACCGTACAATTGCTGGAAATTTCTTTTACATAGCAGCTCTAAACATGGTTGAAATAATGTAAGGTGTCAGAGAATAGAGGAGCTTAAAAGTATTCCACTTTCTGATAATAAATTGATGAGACGGGATATGTGACATGGAAGCTGACATTCGAGAACAGTTAATTGTAAAAATTAAAGAGAGCCTAACGATTTGCATTGCATGGATGAATTACGCTGTTTTAGATTGTGTAAGCTGTTGTATTTGTTCGATTCGAAGACATATGACAAGATTGATGAAGAGATTTTTATTTTGTAAACTCTTCCTGTGTATATTACAGAACAGTGTTTGTTCGACATGATTTCGAAAAGTGGCCACGACTATGGTTCATGGATTGGACCAGGTGTATTGCTATTAGTGCTATGGTGCAAAAGCTGGCCCGTGGACTCATAGTAAATAAGTTAATAGTGCCAATGTTTATGGACACAGTTTTTTGAATTAAATGCTTTCCTTTTATCATGTCATCAAAGTTTGAACTCAAATTAAAGGAAAAGTTTGCAAGTAGATATTTAGTCTCTTTTGGTGATGAATTGGGTTCCTTCACTAAAACTTATGTCGTTTACCATTGAGTCCAGAAAATTCGGAAGAATCAGAAGCAGAAGATATTGACAGGACGAATGCATTCTGAGAAGAGCAGAAACTATTCCGTTTTGAAAAAAAGAAGCGTCTGTAGAATGACCAGTTTCATCATAACCCGTTCCATTGGAGGTAGAAAAAGAAACGTCAAGAAAGACCAATGAAAAGGACATTACTGTACCACTTAAGGCAGATGGATCTCATGAGGAAAGGTTTAGACCCTGGTATTTGAAGTGAAAGCAGAATATTGCTGTTTTCTTGACTTGAAGATTCAAAAACTTTGGATGTGCACATGTTTTTTTTTCTGAACCAGTTGGCTACTTAAATTGTCTTTTCTTGTGATATTTCGAACATCTGAGATCTGAACATTGAATAAAGCCCGCCAAGGAATGAGAAGAAAAACACTTTTGTCTGCAAGAGGCAAAATCAGAGGGACTCTTAGAAACTTGGTTTCTGTTCAGAGTCTTGCCAAATAGTGTATGAATCCTTTCCCTGCCTTTGCAAAAACCATCGTGAACGTGCAGAGAGGAATCGGAAAATTTTTAAACAGAACATATCGCTGATGGACAGAGTGTGCACACTTTTAAAAGGGAAACTTTTGAGTTATTGCTCAGAATGGTTCCTGATGGAAGGGACAAAGATGGATACTAAATTCCTTTCTTTGAAATGTCGTCCAAAACGCTGACTTCCATTTGTAATATGAAAGAAAAACTTATTGCCTTAGCTGCAGATGAAATGCTTCGAATGAAGTTCAATTCAAAAGAATTTCTGGATAGAAAGGAAAAACAAATATCCAGAATTGGCAAATGAGGCCTCAAAAATGTTTGTGCCATTTTCAACGTCATATCTATGTGAACTAACATTTTCTTCAATGGTTAACTTAAAAACAAATAAGCCTCAATTGGAAAATGACTTAATTGTAAACGTTTCAAAGATACAACCAAGATTTGAATTTTTAGTGAAAAAAAACCAGGCTCATTCAGCACATTAAAAGTGTGTTTTATTTAATTTTATTTTTTTTAAGCAAAATTTGTTCTCTTTCTAACTTGGTGGCCTTTGGCGGCGACCCCCTTTAAACTTCTTCGCGACCCCCCAGGGGTCGCGACCCACACTTTGAAAAACACTGCCCTAGACCAACGAGCCAGTTAACGATTTGGTAGTAGAATTGTTTTGGCAATTACTGCACTTCTTTCACTGTTTGGAGTAACATTTGCATTTGTGACCTTTCCACTTCAGTTCTAACCTAACTTTACCAAAGAAGTTTACACAGAGATTACACCTTCCTTACTGTTTACACATTTTCTTGATTTTTATTTTAGGTTTGCTGGAGTCAGCAGTTTAATTTGATTGAGTGGAAGCAGTTTAAAATCAATGGTGTCACCTGTCAGAGCAACAAACATTTAGGCAAGTTCTCAAAAAAAAAAGATTCCATGATTTTTTAAGCAGAATTGCTTATTAATTAGCTTTCTCCTAAATTCTCTCCTATTTGAACTACTTGTAGCCCTTCCGATGCAGTCGTCAATTGAATTTCTGTTCTCCTTAATGCATCTTATGTCAAACCAATCACCATTGATGTGGTTGACATTTGATTGTGTAAGATATCAATTGCCACTTGGACGCTCCAAAGCAACCCTAAATGCAAAATTTTGGTTAAACATGAATATTCCATCAACCAATTTGATAACCCGCCACTTGTGGAGTTCAATGTTTTTGACTTAAGTTCGATTGTTTGAAGGGTAAGAGGGAATGTGAGCTTTCTATTGCAACAGCCCTAAGCATATCTTGAAAACCACGCAGTATCTTTGCTTAGATCATGTACACAGTTATTGAATTGGATTGAAACCAGGTGAATAATTAAATGGTTGTTAGTGATGCGTCAATACCTTTGGAGAATTTTGAAGAAAGGGATAGGATATTTTCTTGTTTAAAATGGAATCTTGTTTGATTAAGATGTTAGAATTAATTTAAAAAATAACTCCGAAAAAGACGTATGTGACTATGACTGTCTAACGAAGTGATGATGGAGAACTAATGCTGCTCCATCGAGATTGGGAATGAGCCTACGACAAGGCGATGCTCTTTCAATGGATATCTTAAAAACTAAACTGTCAATACCAGAGAAAGTTAACCTTTCTGTTAGGTAATTCGCCTTCAAATCTTTGCTGACAGAGAGTGTCATGGACTACCCCAGTTCTTGGGAGCGTCAATGATTCCATGTGAAAAATCTTTTGAACTCATGCTGTGGCGAGAGTCCTAAAAGATCTCAACATGCATAAATACGCTGGTCCGGATGGTATACTTACTTAAATAAGGTGGCGCTACAGTCCGTTGTGGACTTGAGCCTCAATCAACAGTCTCCGCCAGCCAGCTCGGTCCTTAGCTAGCTGTATCCAGTTTTGCACTCTAAGTTGATTGAGGTCCTCTTCCACTTGAGTGCGCCACCTGAGTCGCGGTGTTCCTCTCCTCCTTCGTTCCTCGGGAATAGTGTCGAAGGCTTTCCGGGCCGATGCATTGTAGTCCACCCGCTCTGAATGACCGATCCATCTGAGTCTCTGGACCTTGATCCTTCTGGCTAGGTCCATGTCGTTGTACAACCCCCGTAAAGTTCGCTGTTGTATCTTCTACGCCATTCCTCTTCAATGCACACGGAGCCAAAGATGACCCAAAGAACTTTCCTCTCAAAACAGCCTAAGATACTTTCATCCGATTTTGTCAAGGTCCATGCTTCTGCACCATACAGCAAGACTGGGATGATGAGGGTGTTGTACAATTTTACCTTAGTTGCTCGAGAGAGGGCTTTTCCACTCAATTGCTTTTTTAGCCCAAAGAAACAGCGATTAGCATGCGTCTATTGTGACGTTCTGTCCGAGCCGTCGGTGTTGAGTGTCCTTCCTCGAAGACAGCATATACTTCGTTTTTCCCTCATTTACCGCCAAACCCATTTTTGCCGCTTCTGTCTCAATTCTCACAAAGGCGCATTGATATCACGCTGTGTTCTTCCCATTATATCAATATCATCGGCGTACGCGAGGAGTTGAACAGATTTTTGGAAGATAGTGCTTCTGGTGTTGACTGTGGAATCACTATCTTCTCAAGAACGATGTTAAAGAAATCGCACGACTGTGCATCGCCTTGTCTGAATCCTTTTTTGACGTCAAAAGATTCCGTAAGCTCATCGCCAACCTTGATGGAGCAGCGCGAGTTCTCCTTCGTCATTTTGCACAAACGAACGAGATTGGCAGGGATGCCAAAACTAGACATAGCTTTACTTTATACAGTTTGTCTCTGTAGATTTTGTCATAGGCGGCCTTAAGATCAATGAAAGGGTGGTGGGTATCGATTTGGAGTTCATAGGTCTTTTCCAGGATCTGCCGCCACATGAAATTCCGAGGCCTGTTGTTGCTTCGCAACTAGATTCTTTTCCTTTCTTTTCAACCTGGAGCACCAGGCACTTGATGTGACTCCAAGTGCAAGTAAAGGTGTTTACCAAGTAGTTCAGCCTAGCTGGAACTCAAGACGCCACCGTGGATTCCAAAGAAGAAATTCATTCGCTGCCGTCTCTCGATGGGAGTGCCTTAGTGGGAACATTCCTTCGTTGTGGTCCGGATTGTATCCCCGCTATTATTCTGAAGAGGTGTTTTTCCACGCTGGCGAAACCCTTGCGTAATTTTTTCCACCTATCCTATTCTTCTGGGCTGGTTCCGAGCATAGTTTCAAAACAGCATTTGTTCAGCCAATTCCACAAAAAAGGTGAATCTTCTTCTCCCTCCAATTATCGTCCGATTGAACTTACGTCCCTTCTCATCTCATGGAAGCGCTGATAAACTATCAGCTCAAAAAATATCTCGAAGATCGATAGCTTCTTAATGATCGGCAGAATGGCTTTTGCAGCAACAAATCCACTGGTGATCTGATGGTTTATCTCACCGAGTAGTAGAACAAATCTTTACTTACGTTTTCGAGAATTGCAATTGATATTTTAAAGGCATTTGATAAAGTCTGGCGTTTACCCTTTTATCGAAAATGTGTGCTTTCGGTATGAACGACTCCTTCCTTCCTTGTATTAGAAATTTTCTTTCGAACCATTCAATCCAAGTTGTATTGGACGGACTCAAGTCTGAAAACCACAATATAAATGCTGGTGTGCCCCAGGGCTCCGTTTTGTCTCCGACCCTCTTTCTCATTTTTATTAATGTTCACTTGTCTGTAACTTCTAATCTAATAAACTGTTTCGCTGATGATAGTACCTTTAGCTTTTCTTATTCGTTTCCAGACTCACATCCCTCCTCTTCGGATGTGGAACTGCAACGGCAAAATATGACAAGCTCATTAAACTCTGACTTAAACAGGATTGTACAATGGAGAATTAAAAACCGTGTTTAATGTTTCGAAAACCCAGTGCTGTCTTGCATCGTTAAAGCGAAATATATCCTCTTTGCCACTGTCCATGAGGCACTTGCATTAATGAGACCGAACATCTCGAGATTCTCGGAATGTGCATCACCGACAACCTCTTGTGGAATGAGCACATATGCAATGTCGCCAAAAATGCCGCAAGATGTTTGGGTTTCTTAAGACGGTGCAAAAGATTCTTCTCTCCGTCTGATCTGGCTACTATCTATAAGGCGTTTATCTCGTCCAAAGCTTGAGTATAACTCGCATCTCTGGGCTGGTGCTCCAGCTACATACTTAAGCCCTTAGAATGATCGGTGATAGAGACTTCACTGTCTCATTCCCTTCGTTAGATCACCGTCGTAACCTCTCATGTCTACTCTGTTTTATCGCTATCTACTAAGTACTCTAGAGAAATAGCCGTTCGCATTCCTCCCCTCAAAAATTCCGCTCGTAATACTCGTGCTTCTAGGAATGCCCATCAGTTTACCCTCGAGCCCAACTTCGGACGTACTTTCAAGTATAAAGAGAATCATTCTTTAGCCGTACTACGCGAATGTTGACTTTCTTCCACACTCTGTATTTCCCAATCATTACAATGTTCAATTATTCAAGACCAATGTACATCGACACCTGCTTTCCAACCCCTACCTTCTTCCCTAAAGCACTCACTGTGTCTCTGGCATAATTATAAAAAGAGAGGGGGGCACTAGCTTCCAAAAGTCTCATCAACTTCTCGCGTACGCCGGTGATATTGACATAATGTCAGAATTGAGACAGAATCGAAGCCGTTTTTGAGAAAATTGCGACTTTTGGTTTTTGGCTAAAAAATTGTATGGTGGCTTCCCTAGAATTAGCTCAAACCTTTAATTTTCAAGTTTGAAGTCAATCGGACCAGCAGTGGTTAAGCCACTAGGTGCGTTTACAGACAGACGGAGGGAATCGCCGGACCCACTTTTTTCGACTTCTCTATCGTCGTACATAGAATTTAGAATTAATGTTTTATAGAAAAAAGGGTTTAAGTTTTCGTACTCGCACGAAAGAATTTAAATTCAAGGAGTGGTTGTTTAAATTTCTAAAAGAAACTGGTCTGCTAAAATGCAAAATTTATTTCCTTACTTATCTCCAAACTACTCGCACCCAAAACAAACAAAACTAAAACCGAACCTCTCATCCTGGAAAATAATATGTTCACATCTGTTAACAATACAATGTTTTCCTACTTAGTTTTTGCAAAAGAGAAAGTACAGAGGAATTTCTTTGACATCATCATTTGCAACATCAGTTCTTATATGTACCTACCTGTGCATAAACGTGTATATTTTTCCAGAGTATAAGACGTTTTTTTTATCTCCCTCTTAATGCCACAGATACACCAGCAACAACAACAACAACAACAACGACAACTAAATCACATCGCATGCCTTGAAGTCTAGATGAGTTCAATGACAGCAATCGAGCAATCAAGCCGCCGAACCACAAAACAAAAACAACAACAAATAAAACTTAAAGCAATATAAACGACACATTTCGCAAGCGAGGTGCGAATTCTGCATGCAGAGCCTCTGCCTCATGAATTTCTTAGTGGGACTTTAAACTATTTAAAATTTTTATATATTTTATCATTCATCTTTGAAATGCGAAAATGCAAAAGAATTTGACTGAGCCACTTTTGAAATGACGACATCTAAAAATAAGTTTCATTAGATCAGAAAAAAAAAATCTTGTTTTGAAATGGCAAACCATAGCTCTGCTACTGCACTTGGTCGAGATTCAGTTACATTTCATTTCTGATAAATTTAACCGTAACGAACAATCTATGTATATATAGATTACTCGATGTTCTCATTCCTGGATTCCGCTCTAACCTCTCTCTAACGACACAAAACAAGATCGTGATTACTTCTTTGTCCACAATAATACATCGAAGAAAATTCCAGTTTTGCGAGCAGGCGGAGAGGGGATGGAATATAGCCAACTCAACAGTCAACAGTCAACATCAACCAGTACCAGTACCGGAGACAGAGAGCAGGCTTTTGGGTTTTCGCAAAATTCCGATGATTCCAGTTATGGCAGTGTGAATGCATGCAAACGTTGCAATTTCCACGATTCCATGTTCCATGTTTCAAGCAAAACATCAAAGAGCCACAATCATACTACTGTTGGCCAAGAGTATTGGAAGTTTTGGAATTGAATTGACTGAGTAAGTCTCCACTAGCAGACTGATGTTGGTAGTTGTATGAATGCAAAACAAAACTGTTGGGAAAGATCATGATTACAAAACATGATCCACAAAATTCTTTCGGAGTTGAGTTTGATGCGAGTTGAGTTTGTAATTCAGGGTTGCCGTTGTATTTCTTTGAGCAAAAAACAAAATGGACAGGAAATTTAAGCGTCTGTCTCAAGTAGGACTTTGAGATCTTTAAAAAAGGGTTTTCCAATAAGAGGTGTTATTTTGATATACAAAGAAAAATGGCATTTTTTGAGATAAATGATCGGATGTTTATTTCATTATAAAGAGGGAGGTATGCCGTTAATAATGGAACGCAACATCAGCCAAATGGCCGCCACGACCACGCTTACAGGACCATATACTTTTTATGAAAATTTCCATAACCAAATCGCAAAGTGGCTGCCCTATGTCCTCGATAGCCTCACGAAATCCATCTTTGAGGTCTTGAATCGTGGCCCAAAGGAAGAAATCGCATGTGTTAAATCACAAGATCTCGGTGGCCAATTGTGATCACCTCTTCGAGAGATAACACGGTCCGGAAACTTTTCCCGTAAAAGATCGATGGTTTCATTGCTTGTGTGGCACGTAGCGCCGTCTTGTTGAAAGTAAACGTTGTCCAGATCAATACCATCCAATTCCGGCCATAAAAAATCATTAATCATCTCTCGATAGCGCAATCCATTGACCGTAACTGTTGCTCCAGCCTCATTTTCGAAAAAGTTAGGTCCAATGACCCCACCGGACCATAAACCGCACCAAACAGTCACGCGTTGAGGATGGAGAGGCTTTTCAATAATAACTCTTGGGTTTTCCGAGCCCCAGATGCGACAGTTATGCTTGTTGACGTAACCTCCGAGGTGGAAATGGGCCTCATCAGTCAAGATGATTTTTCGATGAAATTCTGGATCATTTTCATGCATTTCAATCAGCAAAGACACGACGTTGTTGATGATCAGCCGGCTTGAGTTCTTGTGTTAACTGAACTTTATAAGCCTTAAGACCCAAGTCCTTATGCAAAATACGGTGTAATGACGTTTTTGGAATGCCTAATTCCAAAGAACGACGAGGAATGGACAAACCTGGGTTTTCTTCAACACTTTGCAATATCCTTAGTTGTTTTTGAGCGACGTGCACGGGTTTTATTCTTCACATCACTAACTTGTCCCAACAGCTCGAATTTGTCCACCAATTTTTGTGTTGCGGTCTTACAAGGTGCTTCACGACGACCCAAAAGTGTTTAAGTATTACGAACCGTCTCTGCCAATTTTCACATTTTATAGTGAATTTTAATAATTTCACTGCGTCCTTGAAGCGTATATCATTTTTATTAATGGCGTAGTTTTTACTTGTCAAATGTCAAAAAATGACAGCTTCAAAAGTGACAGCTACCGAAACAGCGGGCTATTCAAAATAACACCTCTTATTGGAAAACCCTTTATAATGTCTTGGTCTTTGTTAATTTAGAGCAATTTGGAACTGAGCGAAAGTGTCATTTGAACTTTTCGTCCAACCAAGAAGGATATTTTTTAAATTACGCGTATAGAATATTATTAGACCCTGATTTTGTGTATCATTAGATATGGTATGCATCGAAAAATTATCAGAGACTGCAATTTGAAACTGAGCGAAAATGTGTTTTCTTAATAAAACGTGATTTTCAAACGTTGAAAAAAAAGTGTTGTTTCCGTCTTAAAATACGTAGCAATGTTCTTGGCGACAAAAAATACTCTTACAGAGATCTTAAAAGTTGTATGTCATTTGATATGTCTTGCTAAAGAAAGTTAAGAATTGAAGGCATTTTAAACTGAGCGAAAATATTCGTCCTTGTAAAGAAGTGTCGACAAGCTGCTAGTTCGCTATTCTTGGTAGAAAAAATAAGTTATAAAAGTGACAGAATTTTGAAACTGAATTTCGCTCAGTTATTTCGAGAGCTAAGCCTACAACAAATATATTTCTAGCTTCAGCGAATAGAATAAATAAGTAAGCACAGATCTTTATTTTGCTGTGTAATTTGATATGGTATACGTAGAAGAATTGCGAGCGACTGCGTTTTGAAACTGAGCGAAAACGTTTTCTTCTAAAATAAACTGAAATTTTCTAACGTTGAAAAAGGAGTTAGTCTGTTTATGTATAGTTTCCTCAAATGCCTCTAAAAGAGTTAATATTTTCTTCAAAAAATACCAAGAATAGAGTTTAACTTCTGGTGCTCTAGGTATATATTAACACTTTAAAACGCAAAGTAGAAGAGCGAAATGCCACCAACACTTTTTTGCCAATAACAAGGTTGAAAGATCGGAAAATGGGTTTCAGTGTTTGAAAGAAGACTTTAAAATCTTGATAGTTGTGAGTCATTTGATATGGATGGCTAAGGAAAGTAAGGAATTGCCGTGGTATCAAACTGAGCGAAAATATTCGCCCTTATAAAACAGTGTAGATAAACTGCTAGTCCACAATTCTTGGTAGAAGAAATAAGGTAAGAAAGGTACAGACATTGTAAACTGATTTTCGCTCAGTTTAACTATATGAAGCAATATTGCTATTATTCTGACAGCCAAGCTTCTAACAAATATGTTTCTTACTTCGGCGAGTAGAATATTCACATACCTATATTTTGATGGGTAACTTGATATGAACTACTTGGCAAATTACGAGTAGAAGCATTTCTAAACTGAGCGAAAATTGCTACCCTTGCAAGAAGAAAACATAAAAAATCAAGAAAACTCCACCTACTAAAATTGCTTTCTTAATTCTTCAACACTCACGACAAAGTATTATATCCACACTCTCCCTTCAATCGAAAAAATAAGAAAGGAAAAACTGATTTCCAAACAGCCATCTGATCGATAAACATTCTCAACTTAGTGGCAACTATTCGAGAACTGTTACATTCAATAAACCGGCAGCTGTCAGTAGCAATCTCAACCTAAATGTTTATCAAAGCCATTGGCATTGTGTTCCCAATTGATTCCAAAAGTTCCCATTCCTCATCTCAATCCAATACTCTCCATTCAAAATGTAAGCGCTTCAAAATGCAATTCTTATATTTGTCATTTCAAATACGATTTACAATCTGCATTTTCCCATATCAAATGGAAAACTCTTCGAAATGAAATAAAAAAAAAAATCTAAGAAGAAAAACATACAAAAATGTCACTGACTCATCTTATCGTTTCTATAGAAGCATTCAAAAGCTAAAAGTCATTCCTCTTTGGTCCAGAAAAAAAAAGGAAAATAAAAGAAAAACTAACAACTTGCACAAGAGGACCCAAGTGTAGAAACATTTCGCTCCCATGGCAAAAAAAAGGACATCAGGACTTTTTCCAAAAAACCAGAAGCAGAACCATCAGCTGACCAGAGGACGAGAATCCAAAACTGCCACCCTGCCATGGAACGACATTCACTTTACTCAAACTCCTGCTGATGCTGATGCTGATGCTGAATGCCACTCCCGAATGTGAATGTTCCTGATGTTAGCTTCGATGTTGAAAATATTTGTTAAACATCTTAGAAGACAACTTGGATATGCTTGCTTTTATTCTTTTCGTCTTTTAAGCGAACAAAGAAAATAGAAAAAAAAAACAACTTTCCAAAGAATAAGAGTCAAGAAAAATATGTCTCTTTAGTGGAAAGATATGAAGCACTTAGAAGTTAGAAGAAGCGAACTAGCCTCCTGCAAATGATGAGGACAGCAACGTATATCCTGGTGATCTGTTCTTGTTGTTGTTGGTTGCTGATGCTGTTTTTGTTGGACTGGAATGCCCATCCTTCTCTTAATATGAATCTTTTGCATTCTTCTCTGCTGCTGCTCTGAGGGTAATGGTTGGGCCCCAACTTCATATATGAAAAACTGAACTAAAGGAATTTTAAGTTGGCTGCATGCCACAAATTCTTGTCCCCAAGGGATGGAAGCTTAAACATTTATTTTTATTCACTAGAATACATAACTTGTATTTTTTTTTAGGGAAAAAAATTAGGTTGCAAAAATGTTGAAGAGAAAAATATTGGGCTAGGATATGAATGTATGTGGTGGCAGCGAGCGGATGGACGAGGGAAGGAAACGAATGCTTTATATCTAGATGCGGAGTATCTCATGGAGTAAATTATGACCCTGAATATACAGTTTTCAATTTGGCTACCAAAATTATCCAGATAAGTATGTAAAGTGCAAGATATGGCGGTAATATATGGGGGGATAAGTATAGTAATATTGTTGTCATGCCAACAATGCGCTAAGCCCAAAGTCCTAGAGGGTACTCATTCCAAGCCTAGATTCGATGGAGGCTTGTTATTCAAAAAATGTGGTTTGCAGTGAAGGACTGGTTAAGGACAGTGGAGGAATTAGTGACACCCAGAGGAATCCTTTGGATTTCATTTTCAAATAAAAACGTATGATGAAGAGAATACGCAGTTTTTTGGGCGTTGAGATCTGTTTGATTTACTTTGAATACAAAAGCTTTCAAATGTTGTCATTCCCTAAAAATTTCACATTTCGCATTTTTTTTGGTTTTAATCTTGAAATGGAATATTGAAAATGTATCTAGGGAAGAGGTGTGTTGCAGATAAAAGTTCAAAAACTTATTTGCAAGCCTTCGATGACAGTCTGATACACATGTTGCCTCCGTCCTTCCTCACAAACGAGACCAACATGGTACAACCTAAGCTAAGCACCGTCTCAAGTCGGTGGTCAAATTTTCAAGATATAAAGGGCCTTAAAAGATTAAAGTGAGTCCTGTTGCCTCCCACGTATTTCTTCTCTCAAGCTAGTAACGGCTGCTACTACGGACTCAAGGTAAATGAATGATCGCACTTTTTCTTCTACTGCCAACATTTTCTGCAGACGAAGCGACTATGTTCTCAGTGTTTTTCCCTATTTATAAGCAGTTTCAAGCTTTTCGCCTCCTGCTTGATCCTGATTAAAAGGTTTCTACAGCTTGTGGATGCCTTCTTTCCTTCCAGAGTTGTCGGTGTCGTCTTTAGCAGCAAACAATGGATGAACATGGTGACAATAGCCATTCTTGTAGATGTTCCAGAGTTATGGATTGCTTGAAATGTTGACAGGTCTGGAAAGTAGTCTGGATGCCTCAAATAGACTAAAAACGTTGGTCATGGCCAGTCTACATAGTCTTATCAGTTTATTTTGGGACCTGGGATATATCGAACCTCATGTCCTTGTATGAGGTTCTACCCTATAGCTTTGCTGTTGCAGGCGGCGTTTAAGTCTTGAAACAGATGGTTTGTTAGGATATTAAATTCTATTCATTTCTTACAAAGCCTGCTTTAGGCGGAATATCTGATGAATTGTCGATTTGATAGGCAACTACATTAATATTTTGTGATTAAGATTTCCGCCTATAAGGAATATCCGATCTTGTAGTATAGCCTTCTCGTCAGTCTTCCAGCATTTCCTCCCTTTCCCTTACGTGCCGTGCACTGTAACTTTAAAGAATAGGTGGAGTGATGGTCCCCACATTTGATTAGCTTGGCTGGCGCTGGAACTTTCAGTTTTGTTATCCTAAAGCCGGTTGCCCGGCATTTTATCGGAAGGTAAAACAGCTGATTCAAGGCCATTGAGCAACAACCTATGCCTGCAGAGATAAACAAGGGAACATCATAATACAATCGCCGTCGATGCTGGGATTTGGAAGACCACTTCTGTTGACTGTATTACGGCAACAACGAACAAAATCTTGCCGTAAGCAGGAGCCATTCATCGGACACCATGATGGCCAAAAATTCCGTGAACTCGACCTAGAAGAACTGCAAGTGGCAATATCACGGCTGATCAACCAACAAAGCCACTAGAGCAGATGGTCTAGCTGCCGAGACAGGAGCGTGCACCAAATCATCTGTAAGATATGGTCGAAAGAATGCATGTCTGTTGAATGGAACCTCAGCATTGTTTGTCCGAAGCGAGATCCTCTAAACTGCGCCAACTACAGAGGGATCAGCCTACTTTACATAACCTACAAAATCCTCTCTGCCGTAATATGTGAATGACTGAAGCCTTTTGTCAACAATCTGATTGATCTGAAGCCTTATCAATGTGGCTTCAGACCAGGCAAGTTACCCATCGACCAATTTTTCACTTTGCGACAGATCCTGGAAAAAACCCACGAACTCAAAATCGATATCTAAAACCTTTTCATCGATTTTAAGGCCACGTATGACAGCATCTACAGAGACGAACTGTATAAAGCTTTGTCTAGTTTTGGCATCCCTGCAAAGCTCGTTCGCTTATTCAAAATGACGATACAGAAGTCATGCTGCGCCATCAAGCGGCAAAAATTGCTTTAGCGGTAAATGAGGGAAAAACGAAGTATATGCTCAACACCGATAGCTCGGACAAAACGTCACCATGGACGCATATAACTTCGAGGTAGTAGAGGAGTAACACGGGTAATAACATTAGCGCCGAGATCAGACGAAGAATAACTGTTGCTTATCGCTGTTTCTTTGCGCTAAGAAAGCTATTGAGTGGAAAAGCCCTCTCATAATCAACTAAGGTAAAACGATATAACACCTTCATCATCCCAGTCCTGCTGTATGGTGTAGAAGCGTGTTGCTTGACAAAATCGGATGAATGTGGCTCGAGAGGAAAGTTCTTCGGGTCATCTCTGGCCCTGTGTGCATTGATGGGAGTAGAGAAGAAGATTCAACAGAGAGCTTTACGGGTTGTACAACGACACGGATCTAGCCAGAAGGGTCAAGGTAAAGAGATTCAAATGGCTCGGTCATTTAGAGCAGATTGACACCATTGCTGCGGTCCAGAAAGCCTTCGACACTATTCGCAAGGGACGTAGAAGTTAGTTTGTAAGGTTTAGGTTGCCCGGCATTCATCTTAATTTGCATACATGTGTAACTTTTATTTTCCAAGTAGGTATACCTACATATCATGTTCGTACTTTTTGCCAAAAGAAGTATATAATTTCATACTACCAAACCACCTCATCAATAGTTTGTTGACGTTTAATAACCTCCAGTTTACCATCAGCGATGAACGCTACATACTCCACTTTTCAACAAGCCCAGCTCACTAATTAACCCCATTTTCATAAATATACACCGAAACCTGAGAAGATGGAGGTCACATGCATTTTCTCGCAATTTTCCATCCAAAAAATCCAAACCAAAAACAACATTCTCCCATAACAATTTGAATATACGATATTCCAAAAAAAAGAAAAGAAAAATGATGCCCCACTAGAGACGAAAGGTCTTGCGTCACTATCCACTTTGATAGATACATTTTGTACTTCTCTACTTCACTTGCGATGTGCGAATTCTTGAAATTCATCTGCCTGCTCATCGTCCGTTCGCTCGTTCGTAGTCGTCCTCGTTGTCGCGTCTTAATGCTCGTAAAATGTACTACAATCGTAGATCATCATCATCATCATCGTATTCATCCATCGTAGTCATCATCAACGTCGTCGTCGTTGGCGTGTTAGTTTCTTTGTAGCCCCTAAGGAGCACATTTAATATAACCAAAGACACGTGACGAGCCTGTATGAAGTTTCACATAAAGTACAATCATTTTTTCCGTCTTCCTCGATAACCATGCCAAGGTTTCAGACCTCTCCAGTCTTTTGATGTTGATGCTAAACGAAACGGCACGACATACATGCATATATATCGTGTGTGTACGTGGTTCTTTTGTTGTTGTTGTTTTTGTTGGAGTTGAAGCACTTATGTTCGTTTTTAAGGAACTGTCGCGACATCGTCTGACGTCTGAGTGAGCAAAAATCAATAAAAATTCACCACTTACCTGGAATGAGAGTAAAAAAATAACAAAAATATTAAATTAAATTTTATGAATATTATGCTGTGGGAGTTGGGATGAAACAAATTTAAATCAAAAGAGTGGGGAAAGCTCCAAATTGCAAGGAGTGGGTATATATTTTGCTCTTATAGATATTGCACCCACCAAGCTAGAAACATACAGTCAAACAGGCCATCGGATATAAGGATATGTTTTCGAAATTTTTTGATTTATTTTTAAGGTAAGGAATTCTTCCGAAATTACGTCTATTAAGCCTGAGGAATAATGCTGACAACTTAATGTCGCATTTGAGATCAATTTTTCCAGGAAATCCTTAACCAAAAACAAACAGAATTTTCGATGTTTTTTCCACTTAAAAGACGCATTTGTTGCAAAGTTTATATTTCAGGAAACAGAGCTCAGAATTGAGATATTTTTATAGCAACATATTTCTGTTCTTGAAATTTTACCAAACGTGTCGCCTTATTTGGTATCGTCCAATAATTAAAGAAAACAAATTTTTTTTTAAGCAACTATATTGCATGTTTTCGACGCTACAGTTCTAATTTTCACATGTTACTAAAACCAAGTTATTCATAAATAAAAAGGTCAACCTTTCTTCTTTCAAAAATTGAAAACCAAAATCATTTTCTCTGTCTAGATATCGAGTTTTGGCTAAACATAGAATTTTCTATGTTTTTGTTAAGCTTATATCTCAGCTATAAGACCACAAAATAGGATCATTTTTTCAGCAATATTCTCCTTTTGAGAATAGTCAAGTATGTATGTATGCAAAAACCGTAGAATAATTGTATATGTTGCTAAGTAAATGTTTGTTTCTAATCCAATTTTCCTCAACGTAATTTATCTACATGCTAACAACGCTTAATTCTCAAGTTTTACTGGCAACAAATATCAAGTTATATACCAACAGAAAGGTCTGAGTGTCTACTTTCATGTGATGAAAAGCACACTCCTTTACTTTTCCTAGATACAGAGTTGTGTCCTTTAATAGAATATTCTATGTTTTCTTGAGAAGCAAGTGTCTAAGAAACCAGCGTTCAGAATGATGTTTGATTTTTTAAAATCAACTTTTATTTTCCACATCTGTCAAAAATGTGAAATCCTAAGGACTTTTCTCCACGTGTTCGCCAAAATTCTTGAAATAATCCTAAAAAAAAAAACATCGAAACATGGATCAAAAGATAGAGAGCCCTATTTTTAAGTAAAAGGAGGCACTATTTGTGTAGTGCTTTGTTGCGAAAAAAGTGACAAAATTGGATCAAAATTGATCAGTCACAACCGATCCTCATTTTTTTTTATCCAAAATGAATAACCATCATCCCCACTGTCTGGGTAACGATGCAAATATTCAGGCTGGCCATTGACTTGACCATTAAAACGTGACGCAATCATCAGTCAAAGTTGCACTTTTGTTGTCTGCAACGATCTGAAGTGATTGTGACTTTTGAGTTGCCAGTTGGCACACCTACGCTTGAGCACTTTTGGCTGAAGATCGAAGTGGCTTGTTCTATTTATCCAAGCCATACCCAGTCTGGCGATATGATCTTTAAAAAAGTGACTGTTTCACAGCATTCTAATCTCAAAAACTTGTCTAGCCAAATACTTCATTTTAGAAGGGCAAATTTGTCATCAAAATTCCCTGCCTCTCCTATTCTTAACCATATTGATTACTTCCGACAGCCAAAATAATTGATAACCTAAACGATATAAAAACAAACAGAAACAAAAAAAAACGACTTTAAATTCAAAAACACAATCAAACCCGACAGCAATATTTATTGATGCCACTTATCAAAAATACCAAACAGAAAAAAACATCATCCTTCGATCCTTTGATAACCATATTGCCAATATATGCCAATATACTTCAATAATGTTATCCTTAACCTAACAAACTTTAGACTTCAAGAAGGTAAGTTGCGCCCATTTGTATGCCATTGTTGTGGTAGCATAAAGTAATTTTATCGAACACACACGTGAAAAAGCAATCAAAAGTATTCACACACAGAAAAAAAAACGAGAAGTAAGCAAACGTACGACCTAGGACCATACAAGGATGCCAGAAATTGAGATTTATTTTGGCCATCACAAAAAACCCTTTTTTTTCTCCCTCGCCCTTGCTTGCTCCTTGCGGGAAAAGAAGCTCCCATAACGACGACGAAGACGTCGTCGTCGTGGGTCGTCGGCAACAGCACCCGCAACCGTTGTGTGTCCTTGTCGTTCCTATTCTCACTTTTCCGTACGCAATTTTATAAGCTTGAATAACTTTGTAAAAGCTATCGAAGCATCTCATCTCTCAGGCAAAAATACAAAAACCCATAAAAAAAGGAATTTTGTGGCGCACACGTCGTTGTTGGATCCAACGACACGACGACGGCGATGACGACGAACAGACGAACCAAAACCCAACCTCCAGGACCATGGCACGGCCATATCATCATCACAGGACTCAACTCGACTTTGGGGACTTCGAAAGTGTTTGCTTGTCTTTTGAATGGGGCGAGAAACCCTCAGCAACCACACGAATTGACATGGAATTTTTTTTGCTTCGGCTCCCACAAGACCAACCGACCGTTGTGATGATGTCAAGGACGAATAATATACAAGATTTTTTTTTTTTTTTTGCAAGCAGAACGAGCTAAGAGTCAATGTTTACTTTACTGCCCTATCTATTGAAAGTGAAATGGAGAGGGGTTGCAATGGTGGGATATCAGTGAAAGATGATTTCATTACAATCAACTCACCATCAGTGGATATGACCATCGATCGCTACCATGAGGTCGGGTCGGTCGGTCTCATGTATCTTGGGAAAGAAAAAAAAAATTGTTTCTATTGAATTTTCAATTTGAGAGTCTTAAGTTGAGTCTAACAACTTTTTTGTATTGCTTTTTTGCTCTTGCTGGTTTTGTAATCATTTAATTGCAGTGTGACACATTTTCGCCAGACAAGAGATTTTTTTTTAGCTGCTGCGTTCGAGAGGTCTGTCTGTCGCTTTTTTTTCCTTGAAGTATGACTGCATGTTTTTTTTTTCTTCTGACGCATTTGCAATAAGATGTTAGAGTGGAACCTTTTGATGATGTGAAGTCCCTTGAGTGCGTTTCTAAAATTATAAGTGCGAAATCTACCGCCATTAAGCAATTACCACAAATAAAGGGTTTTTCAATAGGGACGCTACAAAAGTAGACGAATAGGGACAGCAAACGACGCCATATTTTTTGCCGCTCTCTTGACATTTCTCTTCAGTTAGGTTTACCATTTTACCACGGAAAGGTATACAATCCAACCACGAGTCAAAATTATTAAAATTTACTACCGAAATTCGGAATCAGTGGTCAACACTTTAAGAGCATACAATTTATGGTCGTCATAATCGTCCTGTACAAAATGTTCCCGTGCCAGTGAGAAAAAGAAGTGTCGAGAATATTGCTGCCGCTAGCGCATCAATTGCGGAAGACCCAAATCAGTCTCTCACACGTCGTTCTCAAGCGTTGGGCATCTCTGTGACATCGTTGTGGCGAATTTCGCGAAAAGATCTTGGCCTACATCCTTACAAGATCAAATTGACGCAAGAACTGAAGCCGCTTGATCACCAGAAGCGTCGTATGTTCGTGAATTGGGCTGAGCAACAACTTGAAAATGATCCGGATTTTCATCGAAAAATCATCTTCAGCGATGAGACCCATTTCTGGCTGGATGGCTTCGTCAATAAGCAAAATATACGTTATTGGTCAGGCAGCAATCAACATGTGATTCACGAGGCACCATTAAATCCCGAAAAAATCACTGTTTGGTGCGGTTTACACGCTGGTGGTGTCATTGGGCCGTACTTCTTTCGTCATGATCAAGACCGGCACGTTACTGTGAATGGGAATCGCTACGGCTCAATGCTAACCGATTATTTTTGGAATCAATTGGATGATATGGACTTGGACGATATGTGGTTTCAACAGGACGGTGCCACATGTCACACAGCGGGCCAAACAATCGAATTATTGAGAACGAAGTTCGATGAGCGAATTATCTCCAGAAATGGATCTGTGAATTGGCCGCCTCGTTCATGCGATTTAACGCCGTTAGACTATTTCCTGTGGGGCTACGTCAAATCTATGGTTTATGCCAACAAGCCAGCGACGATTGATGAACTTCGTACGAATATCGAACGTGAAATTGCAGCAGTATCGGCCGATTTATGCTTGAAAACCGTCGAAAATTGGGTTCAGTGTCTGGACTTCTGCAAGCGTGCCCATGCAAAAGAAATCAAGCCATACATAATGGCATCAAATGTACTTCCACAGGAATAAAGAATATCATTGATATCCAAAACCGTTTTTGTTTTATTTAAGAAAACTTTTGTAGCGTCCCTATTGAAAAACCCTTTAGAAATTTCCTTCCTAGAAATTTTTTTTTTTTCAATTTGTTTACATTCGTGACAGCAAGAAATCAACAATGCCTCAGGTTAGTTTAGTTTAAGGGGCTGACAGTTGACGTCGTTACCGTCACACTTAGATCAATACAGATCAATTGTGATACCCGTGAGTATTGCAATTTCTTCATTTGGTGCGAAAGCACGAGGCAGTGACATAGATAGTGTGAAGTGTCCTCCTCGTCACCGCATCCTCTGCATAGATCATCTGAACTGATTCTCATCTCTTTCGTATGATATCCTAACAGAATATGTCCGGGAATTATTCTTACAAGAGATCGAAGGGATCTCTTGGGAAATTGCACAATTCTTTCTGTTCTTTGTTTGTTAAAACAAGCCCAGATTGTTCTTCTAGTGCCGCAGGTGTCAAGGGGCTTCCTCCTTTCATCGGCCTTAAGAGTTATTCTTTTTGAGATTTTCTGCTTTAAGGAACAGGTTGGGGTGCTGGACTAGCTGAGCTTACGTCAAGCGTTGATCCCAATCCTGCTAATTCATCGGTTTTCGCCTGGTATACCGCTGTGGCCTCGGACCCAACAGAGTCTAATGTAATGCTGTGCGCCAAGAACCTTAATTTCTTCGCTGCAGCAGGAAACAAGCTTTGATTTTACCTCAGTTACAGTAAATGTGATTTATACCTGTTTAGCAGCTGTTGTCACTGCCAGAACCTCCGCTTGGAAGACACTACTGTAGTATCTATCTAAGAGCCATCAGTATAGAAAGCTATTGACAACTCACTGGGGTATGGTATGTTATCTATCTATTTCTCTCTGCTTGGGAAAGCAAGTTCGGGTATTTTATAGTCTGCCTATGGAACTGTTTTTCTAGACATTAGTCTGACCAAGTCTCAAGACACTCCTAGCCCCAGATTATTTAAAAAAGAGATCTAAAATAAATAAATAAATAGAGTGGCGCGACAGCTCTTGAATAGCCAAGGCCTAAGTGGCTTACTCTCATCAACAATTCTCAAGGTGCGTGTGAAAAATTGAGGTGACCGACAATTTATTGCCGAATCCAAACCACAAAGTTAAGGAGCACTTTTTCATGACAGATGATACTCTTGGAAGTTTTGTCAGTTCTTCGCAAGAGGCAGTATCCGTGAAAGATGAAATAAAAACTTTGGGCACGAGTAGGTTTCGAACCCACGACGTTCTGCTTAGCAGCCAACGCAAGAGATCTAGGGATATTAAATTGGGAATATCTTCCAGTCCCGCAGTGGATCTCATTGCCCTTGTAATGCCTGTGCACTCAAGTCTTTGTACTTTTGTCAAAGTCTTACGGTTTGTGCTCTTTTCTAAGGCATTCCACCAAACCAGATTACCATAGGTAAGTATTGGTCTAATTATTGCCGAATACATCCGTGCCAGGTTTTCCCAAAAATTATTTTGCATGAGTAAAAGGCGATGGACACACACACCGAGAAACTTTGCATGATCAGAGATTTTAAGAGGACGGCCTTCAGTTGAAGGGTCTTTAAAGTCGGATATCCTACGTTTGTTAGTAAACAGCACTAGTTCTGTCTTAGCTGGATTGACTGTCAGCCCACAGTTTGAAATAAGAGAAAGAGGAAAAGAGAGAGATTAGGGAGAGAAGAAAGGAAAGACGATGTTCATCGGTCCGGCTGATGACAGACCGATGTGCTGGCACTCCTCGCTGTCACTGCTGGTGTCAGTGCAGTGACAGTTCTCCTTAGGCTGAAAGGAAAGATTTGGATAGAATAAAAGGGAAAGATTTGACAGACGTCAGAAAAGAGGAAAAGAAGAAATAGGAAAGAGAGAGAGGAAGAAAAAGATGAAGCCCGGAAAAGACCAAGGACTCGAAAGAAAATGGACAAAGAGAAAGAAAGGATAGACCAAGAGAGAAGACCTAAGGGGATGGGAGAGAATGCGCAGCCGTCCGCTGCGAGGGTCGCGGCATGCTTGCAGTGCTCGGCTGAGCTCGCCGGAATGGGGGGGATCTTGCCCTCGCAAACGGACCTCCTCCTATTTCAAAAACATATATCATGCCGGGAGAGATCGAAAAACGAAAAAAGCGATACCACCACTGATGCTCCACCACACTTGAGGGCTGCTGGTGACGGTGCAGCTTGGCCTGGTATTCCCACCCCTCCGTGGAATCCGGTCGGCCGATGGAAATCCGAATTCCCCTTGATTCCGAGTTCCTTTAAACGATCATCATCGAACCTGAAAAGTCAATATCGCCACTTCCCCTAGCTTACCTTTAATCACCCCCTAGAATAACGCTTCAAAATTCCATTGAGCTGTTGCTCAACCCAAAATCAAGAACAAAAAAAGTTGGTTTGGATCGACATAAAAAGTCATTAAAATTTAACATTTATTCATACAAAAACCATAGCGAAATCGAAAATAGTTTGAATGTATACAAGAAAAAAAAGACAAGTTTGTTAAACAAGAAATTTTGATATTTAAGTATACTTATACAATGTAACAAAAAGAAAAATTTAAGAATTATCAAAAAAAAAATTATATCAAACATCAATCGAAAATACATATATAAAAAAAAGTATCAAAGACCAACAAAAAACCTGGAAAATCAACCGGCTTTCCTCCAGACAAAACCCTCCCCAAAAACCTCGCAACTACTGTTCGGTGTATCACTTCACACCAACCAAAATCAATGCGAAAATCCCTCAATATCCTGCCTACAGATAGAGCTCTATTTGTCGGTTTGTATTAGGGGCAAAATCTTGCTTTTCCCCGAGCGAGATCTTGGAAAGAATTCCTCCACGGGATTTTTACAACTTTCCGGCGAAAATCTTCCACACTCCTTGTGGCATTCAAAAAAAATGGACAAAAATGAAATTTACGTTACAATTTACTCAAAGATAAAATTCAAGATGGCGTTAAGATTTCGCTTCGCAAATGAAAATTTTAACAAAAAGACAAAAAAAAATGCTTCTGACGCTCTTGTGCGTCGCTTCGCTCAATTCTGAGCTTCTTTCTTGAAAGCAGGAACTATTTGATTGAAGAATTGAGCTCGAAAAACTCCTGTCTTGTGCGGCTCTTGAATTCTTAATTATAGCGGCACACTTTTCGACCGTTGTGCGAAACAGCAAACCTTCAGCCAAAATTGGCTCGGGCTCCAAAAATTGAGGTTTATCAAAACTTGATTTTTTGGATCACCAAAAACTATGTGTATCGTATATATAAAAATACAAAAAAAACTCGAAAGGAGAAAAAAAACCCGAAAGGGGTGTCGCTCTGCGGCTTGCCGCGCCGGCACCTAATTTATAATATATGTTATAACCTAATTTCACCACTCTAAAATTCTTAATACGACCTTACTTGGCACCCGGGGACTCACGGGCTTATGGCTCGATTTTCTTCTTGCCTTGCCGCAATGCCTGTGTGTTCACGGCTGTCTATGGATGGACGCTTGACGTCGTTGGCAGACTCTTCACCCTGTGTCACCAAGAAAACGCACGCAAAACATATGAGTTAGTCATACGTTCCCCCAAAAGGATCACAATTTGATAAAATCAAATAGCACTCACCCTTTCAATTGAATTTACACAGCAAGTTATAATCGTAGCGTTGGTACTTCCTCGATTCTTTGTTAATCACGGATTTCCGCAACACTTGACTAAGAATATTTTCGTTATAGTAAAGAATTAGTCTCACAACTCGATAGATTAGTCACGGTGGTCGAACTTCAAATGTCCTCCAAAACTCAGACTATTAGTAGGCCTAACTTTGCCGTCGGCGAGCTTTTTCCTAACCACAGAAACTGCCTCGTCATGCCGGCGGTAAAACTTCGCCGCAATTCATTTTGTAGCCGGTAACCCGGCGAAAGCATCGCGCCGCTGTAAATTCATTCGAATCCACCACGGTCGGCGTCGGCGTCGTCCAGGCCAAAACAAAAAAATTGTGTCACTGTTCCCTATGTTGTCGTCGAAATACTTATTTATTCGTGTTCGTCACATTAGTTTTTGTTTGTTTACGTCGATAAGGTATTATTATGTATATTGTCATTATGTTAGTCATTTATGTTGTTTTCATTTGTCGTCTTACATTTAACTTTGTTCTTATTGTTAATACGCACATAATGTATATAAAACCTGACACTAACCCTTGACACCCAAATAAACACACTACAAAATTCAACACATCTTTGTCGTCCTTCGTTTTCAATTGATTCAAACAAAACAGCGTTGACAACAAAATCTTATCACAATCTCGATCCCCAAAGAAAAACAAAAAATGTGCACGACTGGGTCGTACGAACTTGCTCCCGCATGCTAAAACTAAATATTTATGATTACTTAAATTGCAAAAAGTAGTGTTAAAATACGGGATTTAGTTTAAGCAATTCTGATTACTCTTAAAATATATAAAAATAATTAGAATTTATTAAAAAAATTAAAATTTGGAAATGTACCTCGTATATACATTTCATTCCAAAAATTTAAATGCCGAACAAATTCAAACCTTATTCTTGATTTATTGAATTTTTTTTTTGAAAATCGTCGGAGCCGTTTTTTTTTAAATTAATTTTTTATATATAAAATTTTTCAAAAATATCTTAAAATTAATTTGGGTATGCAGTTTTCAAGACCATGTAAATATACATATTATACTCCAATTTAGATTTTTAAAATTGATCCGTTTTTGAGATACAGAATTTTGAAAAAAAAAGTTAAAAATATTTTTTAAAAATCCAAAAAAAAATTTGAAATTTTTTTGAAAACAAAATATTATTTGAACAATATATACGTACTTTCGAAAAAAAACTTACGCTGATCGAACTTTCAGTTTTCGAGAAAATCTAATAACAAAAAACCGGTTCTATGGGAGGTACCGTTTTGGAGCAATACAAAAATTTTTGTTTTACATAAAACACATGAATGTTTAAAAAAATTAAACTCGAGGAAGTTTAAAAAAAATCTATCGGGCCGTTTTTGTGAAAAAAAAGTTTTGGTTTTTGGCCAAAAAAATCGTATGGTGGCTACCCTAAATTTTGATCTTAAAACAAAAATAAAAAAATTGGGATATGACTTTTTGCTCAAACCTCTAATTTTCAAATTTGAAGTCAATCGGACCAGTAGTTAAGCCTGTAGATGCCTGTAAACTTTCCGACAGACAGACAGACGGAATCGCCGGACCCACTTTTTTCGACTTCTCTATCATCGTAATATCATATCTCATCCTCATCTCAAATTTTTTTTTTTTTACGAATTCAATACTTGCCATATATTCTATATGTCGCAAGTAAAAAATCACATTCCCTAACATTTTCTAAACACTACCCATCCAGCCAACCGTCAGCCTTCCAGTCTGCACAGCATGCCCTTTTCCATTCAGAAATTTTTTTGTTGTTTCCTCCTTTCTGATAGCCGCCATTTTCATTCAATAGCACAGCCGAAGACGAAGAGGACAACTCATCACCAGCACATTACACAACGTAAGTATTTTCATTCATTTTTATGCACTTTCTTACAACTTTTGTTGTAATTTATGTGCAAAAATTTTAATCATACACTTTTCTTTTCAGCTAATCCGTGGTTGTGCGGTCTTCCCTCAAGAGCCGGGCAAATTGAAAAAAATATCGTGAGTATGCATATGTATATTTTCGTTCAATTAATCACCCTTTTTTTTTATTACTTTTCATTTCAGATCGTCCAACAGCGCAGAAGACGCCGACGTTTGCCTATGGAAGGCCAATTAGGACATTCTTGCTGTGGCAGCAAGAAAAATATCGTAAGTATACCTTATGGGTAATATGTTTATTGTTTATGCATCTAATTAATACAATTTTCGTTTCAGGTCCTTAGCTTCGCGACGACGACGCCTTGCCTGCCGACCACGAAGGAATGTCCGCCTGAAATGGAGAAAAATCAGACGCAGGAGCCGATCTGCAGCCGCGACAAAACTCGAGCAACGACACGAAGGTAAGCGAAATATATATATATACAAAAAAAAAACAAAATCCGCCTACGGATGTCATAGTGCTCGTAGAAAAACTAATGCCCTCTCAACTTATTTTTCTTTTCAGATAATACGCAGTTTCTGAGGTTTCCACCAACAATCGCCGCATCCGTGCCAGAGCAAATGGAAAAAATATCGTAAGTATGCGTGACTGACTATATTTATTTTTATTCTCCCATTAATCTTCGTTTTTTTTATTTTCGTTTCAGATCATCCCCCAGCGCAGAAGACGCCGAAGTTTGCCTACGGAAGGCCAATCAAGAATACTTTTCGCTTCCCATGAACATACTAGTTGAAGCGCTGAATGGAAACGCCAAAGGTGTTGGCGCCGCCGGTCCATCGAATGTCTCCCAGATATCTTCTGTACCATTTTCAATGGCCGTGCTCGACTGTTCATAGTAAAATGTCGCTGGTTCACAGGTAAACCCAAATTTACGCATTTCTAGTCATTCATTTCTTGAATTAAAATAATTTTGTTTCTTGGTTTGCAGTTTTGTGACTCAAATGATAAAACAATCGCAAACAAAGAGCTTAGTGCCAGCTCCAGCGCTAGTTGAAACCTACTCTAGGCTTTTGGTCTACACCGAAATTGAGTCTCTAGGCATTAAGGGATTTTTAAGTCAACTCCTGCCAGCGGTTTTCAAACACCATGCTTGGGGAATTCTACATACGCTGTTGGAAACGTTCTCATATCGTCTCCATCATATTCCAACACTCTATCGTGTTCAACTACTGTCTCATCTGCATTCGCTGACCGCCGTTCCGCAGACAAATAAAATGCAATTGAATTTATGTTGAGGTCAATGATGCACCGAATTCACAAAGAACTCACCAAACTTTGTTTCTCAGTTTCGAGTCTACAGCCTTGCGTCTAATAACTGGATTGGGATCGGCAGAGGTTCAACCCCACTATCACTTCAATGAGAAAACTCCCGGCTCCGTTGCTTCTGAAGAAAGTGAAGAACTCAATCGGATCAGGTAACAATTGTCAACAAATTTTTTTTTTTTTGAAATATTTGACACCCTTCTGGTTCAATTAAAGGTGACGAGTTACACGCCTGGTGCAAGGACCTCCTTACAAACATCATGCAAAACACTCCCCACTCGTGGGCCAAACACTCGCTCGAATGCTTCCCACCAGCTCTAAGAGAATTCTTCGCTCAAAACAGCATTCCTCCCGAGGACAATCAACAACTCAAGAAATCCGTTGACGAGGAATACCGCACTTGGACATCGATGTCGAATAAAAATGACATTATTGCACCTTTCTTTCGACCGAATACAAATATCTCTGCCTGTGTCTGCAGCCGTAACAAGTTCCATTTACATATCAACGAGAGGGCATATTCGGTCTGTTCACTGATAGTGGGTAAGAACTTGCAAGCCGTAATAGTAATGCAAGATCATCAGCGTAGGCTATTATTTTCACTCCACTTGATTGGGTGTTGTAGGATCTGGTAGCGTATGCTGTAACTTTACACACCAAGTGCTTACCTTACCTCCTTGTTATAACCACCGACCGGGTACTGGTTATATCTCTAAATATAACTTGCGAAACTTGTAAGCGCGGGTGCAAAACGGAGAAACAGAAGCACTTAATCAAAGGCCCAACAAATTTGGAGGTTAGTGCGAGGGGCTTAGAACCCCTCCACAGTAAAAAACTTGACAGTTATGAGAGACACCAGCCTCGGATAATTCAGTATCTCAGGCTGAGATCCTTCATGGATTGTGAGCCGGATAAGTAAGTAAGTAAGTGATTTTAATGTAGAGAGTATGCCGTTCATGATAAGAACCCAGAGTAGCGGTGAGAAAACTCCTCCTGTGGGTTTCCCCTGGATGTGGATACTCTCTCCCTTTCCTCTGCTAACTCTGATTTGATTTTTCTCTTCCTGAGCATACATATAGTCCACTCTGTCGGTCATTCTTCACTTTATTGCAGGCTATTTCAATATCCAAGAAAGTTGCAATGGTGTATTCCTTGTCATTCAGTGGTTTTCCAATGACACTGACAACATTATGCTGTGCTGTTTCAACGCTTTTTCCTTTTGTATAGAAATTATGAGATTCCGATATACAATCTGCTTTCGTGCTTCGGATGTGCATATCAATCAGCCTTAAGTGTTTGGCCTCCGTATGGCTTGGCTTACCAGCTTTTAGGGTTGAAAACTACCTTTACCTCACGCCACGATAAGGGAACATATCCCCATTTAAGACTAATATAAAAAATGCTAGTTAGATGTGGTTAGATGATAAGGTTTATGCTTTTCTGAAGCATCATAGGGAAGATTCCATCTAGACCAGGGGACTAAGACGGAATAAAGGAGTGAATAGCCCATTCAATCCTTTCTTCTGTTATAATATGAGATTCTGTTTCTGGACTTTGGATATCAGCAGTGGCAGTGGTTGAGAGCGCCGTAGGCATGCATATAATCGGCGCCCCTATATTAGAAATAACTCGTACTATTTTTGACCGAAACTGCTGTACCGCGTGGTTTTAAGAGTTGGCGAACCGAGTTGTCAAGTCGAATTACCGAGCTGAGTTTGCAAACCGGAATCTGTAAGTGGAATTGCTCAGAACCGATTTTTGTCTCAACATAAGTGGTAAGTGCGGTGCGAGGTCATAAGCTTTCTTCCTTAACAACCACGTATGAACTAGCATTATGTGTTACTTCATCAAATCACTGCGCCTTGTGTATCCTCGCGCCCCTAGGCACATGCCTACTTTGCCTTAAGGATAATATGCCACTGGATATCAGCTACGCAGCTCAAGGGCTTCGCTACAGGATTCAGTCCTAGAGTGACTGCATCTTTGGGTTAGATTTTTCTAAGTCTGGCAGATTCATTTGTATCGTTTATTCTGTTACTCGCTCGCTGTATTTCGACCATAAACATACGTTGACTGGTTCTATGAAGTTCCAAGTCAGTTTCATTTCTATTTTTTTTTTTTTTGTGACATTGAAAAGTCTTCTTGTTTCTTTTCTTAGGTTGCCTATTTCAGTGGTGCACCATCCATACTTTTAATGGGACAGCATTTTTTAAGACGTGATTCAGAATATGAATGATTTTTCTGACGCAATATCGATGTCGATAGGTTCTTGAATCAAATGTTTGTCCTAAAATCTATTTCAATAAACAGAGATTCTTAACGCCATTCGTATATAACTCCTTTTTAATTTCTTAAACTCAAAAGCTCATTCGCCTCAATATGCTGTGAACTTCGCCACTAAAAAGGAACATCAAGGCAAAAAAAACTTATGAACGAATATCAAAAACTCCAGCCAATCTAGGGGTTGGAAAAACTTTATTTTTAAAAAATCGTAAAACACAATTAATGGCGTCTTTGCCTCCGATTTAAACTTTAGCTCTCCCAAAGTGAGCGTTTATTACCATATTAAGAACAAATTTCTACCGAGTTAAATGATTCCCACAAAGTAAATTATCCACTTAAAGTCCAATTTATTTTTTTTTTCTATATCAATGGAAAACTCATAAAACTCAAGAGCAACAAAAAAAAAACTAATTATTTCATCCAAAAAAGAAAAACCAATAAAAAAGTCATTAATGATTTTGGTTCGTATTTATTTTTTTTTATCTTTTTAATTTCTGTTAAAAACCGTTTAATTAAGAGCTTTTTAAATGGTTAATCCATCAAATCAGTGCCTTTGTCGCTGTTCCACAAATGGCAATACACAAGCTTGTTCATTTGCACTGCAATGTAATGGACTCTGGTTTGGAAAAACCGAATTGAATATCGAATTAGTAAGTTTGTGTTGTCGGCATCGTCTTTAAGATATCTTGTTTGTAATTGATGCAAGGAACGAGATTGTTTTTTTTTTCTCTATTGCAACTGCACCCAAACGGTCAATTCTCTGCCCCAAATGCATAATTCAATAAATGCATTGGCTAATGGCAAAGGCGTTAGGTTCTGATGTTGCAGTGGCAAAATTACTGCAAAATCACATTCAACTTTTATGATGCCTCTTTAAGTTTACAAATGGAAATATTCATTTATTTTGAAAATAAATTAATTGGGCGTTTTGAATTATGGGAGCCTCGGTGAGTGGCAAGTATAATTTGCATGCATGATTTATCTGATTTCGAACTATTGTGGTTGGTACGCATTATTTATTAGTACATAGATACTCCTTTAAAGGGTCAAACTCAGTAAATATGAAACGTGTTTTCGTAAATTTATAGACCTCTTAGAATGTTGAGTTATTTTGCATGAGCATCGGTGGTTCAGTGGTAGAATGCTCGCCTGCCACGCGGGCGGCCCGGGTTCGATTCCCGGCCGATGCAAAATGTTCCTTTTGCGACATTAACTTATGTATCTCTAAAACAACTCATACGAATTTAATGAACTTTAAGAACTCTACTCATAGCATTGGTTCTTGTTGGTAAGTTCAGGGTTGTTTAATTTTTTTTCTCGACTAACAACAATACAACGTTTCAGTTTTTGAATTCGGTCAATGGATTATTTACTTGCCCAGTTAATCCAAAAATATTATTTGCATCGGCCGGGAATCGAACCCGGGCCGCCCGCGTGGCAGGCGAGCATTCTACCACTGATCGCACCGATACATATTTTGGACTACTTGGACATATTTTGTTACATTTTGAATTTAACAGAATTAAATTTTAATATTTATCTTGTTTAACCACCAGAAGAAAAATCTAACAACAAAAAGTATCAAGAACTCGTCAAGAAGAACTATTCCTAAAATTTCATCAAATTCTTATCAACCGTTTTAAAGATACGAAGGTTTTGCAAAATTTATACATTGCATCGGCCGGGAATCGAACCCGGGCCGCCCGCGTGGCAGGCGAGCATTCTACCACTGAACCACCGATGCTATTTGGCAATTGGATAATTTGCAAGAATGTGGGTTTTTTCCAAAATAATTCTTTGTAAACAAAAATACAAAATACTACAAAAAATAACTGCAAAAAACTTGTTTTTCTATTTGCGATACAAAATTGGGTGCTTGAACTTTGGAACCCTCCAACTGACTTGACAATATTGGGATTCATTATTGATATAATGGGAAGAATACAGCGTGATGTCAATGGGGCCTTTGTGAGGGAAAAACGAAGTATATGCTATCTTTGAGGAAGGACGACCAACACCGACGGCTCGGGCAGAACGTCACAATAGACACATATAACTTCAAGGTAGTAGAAGAGTTTGCCTACCTAGGCTCCGCTATAAACTCGGCAATAACACCAGCGCCGAGATCAGACGAAGAATAACTCTTTCTAATCGCTGTTTCTTTGGACTAAGAAAGCAATTGAGTGGAAAAGCCCTCTCTCGAACAACTAAGGTAAAATTGTACAACACACTCATCATCCCAGTCCTGCTGTATGGTGCGGAAGCATGGACCCTGACAAAATCGGATGAAAGTGCCTTAGGCTGTTTCGAGAGGAAAGTTCTTCGGGTAATCTTTGGCCCCGTGTGCATTGAAGGGGAATGGCGAAGAAGATACAACAGCGAACTTTACGGGTTGTACAACGACATGGACCTAGCCAGAATGGTCAAGGTCCAGAGACTCAGATGGCTCGGTCATTTAGAGCGAATGAAGAGGAATGGAAGAGGACCTCAATCAACTTGGAGTGCAAAACTGGAGACGACTAGCTAAGGACCGAACTAGCTGGCGGAGACTGTTGATTGAGGCCCAAGTCCACAACGGACTGTAGCGCCACCTTAAGTAAGTAAGAAAGTATTTGTATGTATCTATGTATGTTAAGTTTGTTTTTAAAATTAAATTCATTAAGGCATGACCGGGTGTTTATATATTTTTAAAAATATTGTGCACTTTTGTAGCTACTTTGACAAAGTGTATGGATTGTATTTCGGATGGGTTGAGGATGTTGGTCAGCTGTTTTTGCTTATCCTGAAGTGAGCCAAAGCTTGTAGTTTGACTGGAAATAGGGCATTCAATTAGAATATGCCATACAGATAGAACTTCTCTGCAATTGATGCACATCTGTGGTGGTTCGTTGCAATAATATTGCCTGGTCGAAAATAGAGTCTTTCCCGCTCTCATCCGAAATAGTGTAGTACATTCTTCTCTGCTAAAAGCTTTGTTGCAGGGTGTTCGGTGGTGAGTTGGATGGTGTTTTCGGAGAAAATTGTCTTCATTCAGCCAGGAAGTTGAGATTTCATCTTGCTCATGATTTAAGAAGGTTTTTCTTATGATGGTGGGTATATTTGGGAACTCACTTATGTAAGGATATTTGACCGCATCTTTTGCAAGTTGATCGGCTGCTTCATTCCCTTTAATACCTACGTGCCCAGGCACCCGTGCCAGAGTTATATATGAATGATTGTGAAGTATGCACCTGATCTGTTCAAGGGTAGAGCAGTGATTATTGTGGTTCTTGATTCCGTTAAGAATACTTAATAAGTCGGTGAAAATCAGTGTCTTATGGTACCAGGCCTGTGCAAGGGTTAAGGTCTTAAGCAAAGCTGTTACTTCAGCTATATAGCTTCCAGCAGCGTCTGGAGGATGCCTTGGAAAACAGGGATGACTTCGATGTTTGTGCAAAGCTCGATGACTGCATAGGAAGAGTTTTCTTTTTTGTAAGATCCGTCAGTGTATAGGATTTTAGCTGGCTTGATCCTGTCTATAAGCTCAAGATGGAGCATTTGGTACTTTAAATTTGATGTTTTTTTCTTATTTGTGGCCAGATAGGCTGGTGTTAATGACTAGCTTATGTCTTTTCCAGGGGGTGGTGAAGAACCGCAATATATTGGGGTGTGGTCGGGGATACATCCGTGACTAGAAATGAAGGTAAGTATGTGGGTAAGCGAGGATATCGAAGTTTTTTTATTTTATTTTTTTTTCTCGGCAAAGAGATTCTCTTGATGCTGGGTGTAGTGGGTGGAGAGGGTTTGTTAGCGCGTTACTAATCAGGTTTGCAGCTCTTTTTTGTCCCAGTCTCTTTGCTGATTTAAAACCAACTTCTATTCTAAGTGCCTTAATTGGTGTAGATTTTAAAGCACCTGTTGATGTTCTGTAACATTCGTTTATTGCTGTGTCGATTTTAGCGAGATTGTTTTTTGTAGTCCACATGAAGTGGGTTATTCCATGCTGAAGTGTACCTTCGACCACGACTCTGGTTATTTTCTGTGCTGTTTCAAGATGCGGACCTTTTCGGCGTGAGCTTATCATTTTCAAGGCGTTATTTCTGTTTTTAAGTTGATTGATTATGATTTTAATGTGAAGGTCCCATTTGATGTTGCTGGTAAAGGTAATTCCAAGGATTCGAAGTTCTTTTTTGAGTGGGATATTTTGCTCTCGTATAACTAGAGTTTGATGGACGATGCACATTTCTTTTTTCGGCAGAGGTGGAGAGCCTCTATTTTGGAAGTTGGCACAATTGCTCCTGTTTTTTGTGTCCACTCATGTATAACGTCATCTGCCGATTTAAGTACGGTATTGACTTGAGATGGTTGTCCTGAGGTTATGATAAAAATATTGTCAACATATATGCCGACGAAGTCTAGCTTTAGTTTTGCTTGTGCAAGTTTTTCAATGAGTGAGTCTATGTATGTGTTGTACAGATATACTGAGAGGAGGGAGCTAAAGGGTTTTTCAATAGGGACGCTGCAAAAGTAGACCAATAGGGACAGCAAACGACGCCATATTTTTTGCCGCTCTCTTGACATTTCTCTTCAGTAAGGTTTGCCATTTCATCATGGAAAGGTATACGATCCAACAACGAGTCAAAATTATTAAAATTTACTAACGAAATTGGTCAACACTTTAAGAGCGCTACGTACAATTTATGGTCGTCATAATCGTCGTGCCAGATCAACAATTGAGCGTCTAGTGGAACAATTTGAATCCACAGGCTCAGTACAAAATGTTCCCGTGCCAGTGAGACAAAGAAGTGCCCGTAGTGTCGAGAATATTGCTGCCGCTAGCGCATCAATTGCGGAAGTCTCTCACACGTCGTTCTCAAGCGTTGGGCATCTCTGTGACATCGTTGTGGCGAATTTCGCGAAAAGATCTTGGCCTACATCCTTACAAGATCAAATTGACGCAAGAACTGAAGCCTCTTGATCACCAGAAGCGTCGTATGTTCGTGAATTGGGCTGAGCAACAACTTGAAAATGATCCGGATTTCCATCGAAAAATCATCTTCAGCGATGAGGCTCATTTCTGGCTGGATGGCTTCGTCAATAAGCAAAATATGCGTTATTGGTCAGGCAGCAATCCACATGTGCTTCACGAGGCACCATTACATCCCGAAAAAATCACTGTTTGGTGCGGTTTACATGCTGGTGGTGTCATTGGGCCGTACTTCTTCCGTGATGATCAAGACCGGCACGTTACTGTGAAGTGTGAATGGGAATCGCTACCGCTCAATGCTAACCGATTATTTTTGGAATGAATTGGATGATATGGACTTGGACGATATGTGGTTTCAACAGGACGGTGCCACATGTCACACAGCGGCCAAACAATCGAATTATTGAGAACGAAGTTCGATGAGCGCATTATCTCCAGAAATGGACCTGTGAATTGGCCGCCTCGTTCATGCGATTTAACGCCGTTAGACTATTTCCTGTGGGGCTACGTCAAATCTATGGTTTATGCCAACAAGCCAGCGACGATTGATGAACTTCGTACGAATATCGAACGTGAAATTGCAGCAGTATCGGCCGATTTATGCTTGAAAACCGTGGAAAATTGGGTTCAGCGTCTGGACTTCTGCAAGCGTGTCCATGGTAGCCATCCAAAAGAAATCCATATTCCATACATAATGGCATCAAATGTACTTCCACAGGAATAAAGAATTTCATTGATATCCAAAACCGTTTTTGTTTTATTTAAGAAAACTTTTGTAGCGTCCCTATTGAAAAGCCCTTTATATAGTCATAGAGACTATCAAGAAGTGGGTTAGTCATATGTCACTCTGTGCCCCATACATTTGGCGGTGAACAACTTCTGTGACTTGATGTCTTCAAAACAAATAGTATATTGATTTTTAGCCCTAATCAATACTTCTTTAGTTTGTTGTATTTCCATTTAGGTAATCGTTGACAAGATGAGCAAAGTGCTGTATTCAGTAAATACCTCATCATAAATTCTTTGGACTTCGTTGTCCAAACCGAATTTCGAAGTCAATAAAAATGTTACATGATTTCTATGTAAAGGAACAAGGTTAAAGTTCTTAAAATCAAATCAAAAAAAGCATCGAATTCAAACAACCATTTAACTCCAAAGTCCAAGTCAATTCTTATATAATTTCTAGAAATCTATACATAAACGATGACATCAAAAACTAATGATACGCCAATCGCAATTCTAATCTATGCGTCCGTCGATGTTATTTCTCAAAACCAAGGGATTTCCATGAGAGAAAATTATGTTAATCAATTAATTGCGTTACACAGAATCGCCTCCGATAATCTCTGAACTCTGAAACACTGATATGATTTAATAATGCAGAAGCATCACTTACTGAAAGCATTCATTTTTAAACATAACAATTTCGACCCTGATAACATAAGAGTGTTATCAAAAATAGACACAAAACACATGAAACTATGTTTGTTCATCAATCCAGGGAAATGTTGAAAATAATTTAAGGAACTTTTGTTAAGTTGCTTGGTTTCAGTCTGCGTCGGAGATTCTCAACTCGTTCGTTAGCCAAATTAAAAATCCCCATGCGTGCTAATTGTTGCACATTTCTAAGCAAAATGTAACTCGCAATAAAAGCTCCAGATCCACATTTCCAATGCATCCCGCATCTGCATTGTATAGAAAGTAAACTTCCTGCGTCTGCCTCGGTTGCACTTTCTGACATCACGAAAACGACACGACGACATTAAGGAATTCCAACAGAGATTCCATTGCTCCGATATAATTGTGTGGATTGTGGCTACTGGATAGTTTTTGTTTGCAGTTGCAGTTACATTTGCAACGATGCAATGCAATGGCAATGGCAATCTATCTACGAAACCAAATTAAACTCAACAATTAGCCGGTCAATTTGTGCCACAACTACATACAGGGAGAGGGCTTTTGTGTCGATGAGCTCATTCCTCCGTCGCGTCGTCGTGTCGGTCGTGCGTTGTCGTTGTCTCTGTGGTTATTCCCTAGAACTAGATTTGTTTAATTTTTTGTTCTTTTTAATGCATCCAGCTGCGATTGCAGTGATTACAATAAATGTGCCGCCAGCCATTACCGACAAGTGTTTGGACTTGGAATATATGGAATTTTCCATGGACATCAAGTGGGTGTTTTGGAATTTGCCACATTTTACACTTTAGAATCCACTTTCTCTGGCTGTTTGGCAAAGCGTTTTGATAGTTGTGCTAGCTTTTTGGATAAAAGTAACGTTTCCAGGTGATTCGGTTTAAAAAAAAAAACTGTTGCTTCGACATTTCGCACCACTGATTTCATTTCGTGTTCTTCGTTCGCAGTTGGCGTTTTGAGTTGGTGAGTCATTCAAATGGCATTTCGCTTTTCCATCGGATTGGAGTTTCTAGATTCGGCGTGCCGCAAGAGGAGTGGCACTTTGCGGCTGGCAGATGTTAATATGTTGGAATTTTTAGCGCGCTTTGCATCAAAATAACTTTTGCCCGCAATCGACCGACTACGGCGGCGGCGACGGCGGAGGTGGTGGATTCAGTAGATATGGTGCTGCAACATGTTCTAAAGTGGAGTGGTGGAACCTTAGAAGCACGAGGTCATATCCATTAGGTTCGGTATGCCATTTTAGTGTATCAAATGATTTAGAGTGACAGCAGGAATTGGTTGTTGGTATTGTAAAATAGTTTTGCATTCATTCATCATTTGTTTTGGCGATTTGTATCTATGTTCATGGTTGCCGACTATGTTGAATTTTTTAATGAATTTCATTTAATAGCTTGCAATTCACTGCATTCCGCGATAGGAATGGCACTTTGCTCCTTTGGATACAAGTAGATTATATTGCATTTTGACAAAAACCCATGTATAATTATTATTCCGGAGTTCATCTGAAGACTGGGGAGACAACGTTCACGGGATCAGCTAGTCCATTGAAGAATATCTTGTGATGCAGATATCTCGGCAACCAGGGCTCGGAATTGAGTTTGGCTTTCAGTGATAGCTCAGGATTACGAAAACTATGAAATATGGTGAATTTAGCGAAATCGATTTTCTCATGATTTTCGAAAAATATCATGGGCTAACTAACCCCTTGACAAAATTTGGACAGACAAAAAATTCTTCCAAAACCTATCGAATGACACATCAAAAGAAACGCCTGCTCGAACTCTATTCATCAAAATGTGTTACAGGTTTTTTGAAGGCTTGGTAGCCGAGATATTCTCAAAAATGTAAATTATTCGCAAACATTTCCCCGCAACTTAAAATTGAGATTACTCACAATTTTCCTCGACAACCGCTGTACAATTGTACATCGAAATAAGGCCTTAAAAGTATTCTATCAGCTGTTGAAAGGGAATATTTCTTAAGCACTCAGTTGTGAAGTTATAGTAAAAAATTAAATTCTGTCGATTTCTGCCTCAAATTTCCCAATAAACCTATGTCAAATGTTGCAGCTCTATAGAGACCAAATATATAGAGCAATGTCCGGTTTTGGCATCCCATAAAAACTCATCCGTCTGTGTAAGATGACAATGGAAAATTCATGCTGTTCCATCATGGTGGGAAAAAACCTAACGGACGCTTTTGGTGTCAAAAAAGGTTTTAGACAAGGCGATGCGTTGTCATGCGATTTCTTCAACATCATTCTTGAAAAGATTGTGCAAAGCTCCAATTTCAACACCAGAGGCACAATCTTACAACAGTCCGTCCAGCTACTAGGATACGCAGACGAATACAGCGTGATGTCAGTGGAGCATTTGTGAGCCTTGAGACGAAGGCCAGGAAGATAGGTCTAGCGGTTAACGAGGGCAAGACCAAGTTAATGCTGTCGACAAGAAAGGACTACTAACATCGACGTCTTGGAGCAAATGTCAACATAGACAGATTTAACTTCGAGGTAGTTAAGGACTTTGTCTACCCGGGATCCGCTATCAACTCAGACAACACCACCAGCGCTAAAATCAAACGAAGAATCACTCTTGCCGCTCGCTGCTTCTTTAGACTTAGAAGGCAATTGAGTAGTAAAGTCCTCTCCCGAGCAACTAAGGTGACACTCTACAAAACCGTCATCATCCCGGTTCTCATGTATGGTGCAGAGACATTGACTATGACAACATCTGATGAAAATGCTTTGGGCTGCTTTGAGAGAAAAATTCTTCGTGTGATTTTTGGTCCTGTCTGCATTAACCAAGAATGATACCAGCTGTACAGCGACACTGACCTAGACAGAAAAATAAAGGTCCAACGTCTTAGATGGTTGGGTCATGTTGAGCGAATGGAAAATAATGCTCCGGCTCGGAGAGCCTTCGAATCCTGCGAAGGACGTCGCAAAAGAGGAAGACCGCGATTCAAGTGGAGCACACAGGTGGTAGAGGACATGAACCAACTTGGCGTGCGAAACTGGAGACAGCTAGCCAGGGACCGAGCTGGCTGGAGAAGTTTGTTGGGTGAGGCCCTGGTCCGACCTGGACTGTATTGGCACCAAAAGTAAGTAAGTAAGTAAATGATGCACCAGAATAAAGGTCTTTTTGCCCTCAATCCATCCATGAATACCGAGATATAATCAAAAAACCCTTATAATTTGGCTTAAGTCCTTGGCTTATGGTCTTACAAAGAATATCATCTGATGCAAATGTCTTAGGTTGGAATTCAGTTTCGCTCAGAACAATGAGAACTTTTGCTACCGATCATAGTCATGAGCATATCGGAGATGCGAACCTACATGTGCCCAACGTGGCTAAAGAAGTTTTCCCCTCAATAAACTACTCTTCACAATATCTCCAAATCTTAAAAAAAAAATTTCAAACAACAATTAGAAAACTCTCTCACAAACTGCACCTTGTCGTTCACAAAACAAAATGTCCCGCCCTATACTCCCCTTAAAGGTATACTTGCAAAACTTTCCGTTTATGCAATCTTTCAACCAGCTATTATGTCATAGGGCAGTGCACTTTAGGTCTCTGTTTCACATCACCAAACGAGACTTCAACCTTTAAATTATACAGGAAGAGAAATGAACATACATACATCAAGGGATCAAAAAAGAGCACCACACTCCTCTCGCTCTCCTATCAAACAAAGACTATTAACTTTGATACGAGATGCTATCAAGTGTAGTGTGAAACAAAAAGACAAACAAACCAAAAAAAGAAAACCTTCCCCACAGATGCAAGGTGGAGCTGATGGATAACTACGTGAACGAGAAGCATCTCCAGCACACTCGCGCTGTCATTCAATTATGTTACGTGAGCGAGAGGGAGTAGAGCGAAGGAAACCTCCTGTGAAGGGAAAATGTTGCTTAAAAGCGAAATAATGTAATTATGTAATAAAATTTCGTCGCCATGGTGTTGCACAAAGTTAACAGCTCTGAGGTTGAGATTTGAAATTTTGGGAAATGCGGAGGAAAAAGGGCACTAAGCCTTGCACAAAATATCTCTTTCATCTCGATGCCCATACAAAGTCGTTTAATCAAATTCCATCAAAACACAAATGTCATGTGAAACTTTGATTAAAAAAATACTCAAAATAAAAATAAAAGTTTTCTTTTAGTGAAAACTAAAAAAAAACTTTTGTCTCAAAGAGGGAAATTCGCCCAATCGGAGGCTTCGCTTCGCAATTAAATTCCAAAACATGCACTGAAATTCACCGTCCTGTATAGCAGTGGCATGACAGTGGGGTGGGAATTTCCTATCGTATTAAATTATTTTCCAAATAGCAATAGTTTCTGTGCATTTAGAGTGATATTGCAATGACGATGCCCCACTACCGCTGCTGCTTCAATGAAAAAAAAAAATTAAATCCTCTGGTTTTGTGTGTTGCAACATGAACACGTTTTTGCCGTGTAACACCAGATGCCACCTTCGCGATATTCACTCAATCGAGTGAAATTATTTATTCAAGTTTTTTTTTTTTGTATTTCGTGCATATCACGAATGATGGGTTTTCCGGTTGGGATTTGGGATAAATGGGAATTTTCTTTGTTGATGTCGTTGTTAGATGGCGAATGTCTGATTGCCATGACTGTGAGTCATTAACAACAGATAGGTCTTTGTTTTTGTAAGTAGCCCTTTGCACATTTTTTGTTTTGCAATTTAAATATTTTTTTCAAAATTCTACTGAAAAAAATTATTTAGGCAATTTCAAATCATTGTTGCGTAAAATTTTTCCAGATAACCTTTGCCAAAGTAAAAATAAAAATAAAGGCCTGAATGTCTTCTTTCAAAAACTTAAAACCAAAGCTTTCAAAGACCAGTGGATACCTTGTTGTGCCCAAACATAGAATATTCCATGTTTTTTTTTTCTTCTAATGAAACTGGAAAAGGGAAAAAAGAGAGATCCTCTAAACTGCGCCAACTACAGAGGAATAAGTCTACTTAACATCGCCTACAAGATCCTCTCTGCCGTAATATGTGAACGTCTGAAGCCTTTCGTCAACAATCTGATTGGTCCTTATCAATGTGGCTTCAGGCCAGGAAAGTCAACCATCGACCAAATTTTCACGTTGCGGCAGATCTTGGAAAAGACCTATGAACTCCAAATCGATAACCACCACCTTTTGATCGTTCGCTTGGCACAATGCAACGATGTAAACTGACTGCTCTCATCAAGGTTGGCAATGAGCTTACGGAATCTTTTGACGTCAAAAAAGGATTCAGACAAGGCGATGCACTGTCGTGCGATTTCTTTAACATCGTTCTTGAGAAGATAGTGCAGAACTCCACCGTCAACACCAGAGGCACTTTCTTCCAAAAATCTGTTCAACTTCTCGCGTACGCCGATGATATTGATATAATGGGAAGAACACAGCGTGATGTCAATGGCGCCTTTGTGAGAATTGAGACAGAAGCGGCAAAAATGGGTTTAGCGGTAAATGAGGGAAAAACGAAGTATATGCTGTCTTCGAGGAAGGACACCCAACACCGACGGCTCGGACAGAACGTCACAATAGACGCATACAACTTCGAGGTAGTAGAGGAGTTTGTCTACCTAGGCTCCGCTATAAACACGGGCAATAACACCAGCGCCGAGATCAGACGAAGAATAACTCTTGCTAATCGCTGTTTCTTTGGGCTAAGAAGTCAATTGAGCGGTAAATCCTTCTCTCGAGCAACTTAGGTAAAATTGTACAACACCCTCATCATCCCAGTTCTGCTGTGTGGTGCAGAAGCATGGACCTTGACAAAATCGGATGAAAGAGCCTTAGGCACTTTTTTGGGACATCTTTGGCCCCGTGGGAATGACGAAGAAGATACAACAGCGAACTTTACGGGTTGTACAACGACATGGACCTAGCCAGAAGGGTCAAGGTCCAGAGACTCAGATGGCTCGGTCATTTAGAGCGGATGGACACCAATGCTCGGCCCGGAAAGCCTTCGACACTATTCCCGAGGGTACGTAGGAGGAGAGGAAGACCGTGGTCAGTGGCACTCAAGTGGAAGAGGACCTCAATCAACTTGGAGTGTAAAACTGGAGGCAGCTAGCTAAGGACCGAGCTGGCTAGCGGAGACTGTTGATTGAGGCCCAAGTCCACAACGGACTATAGCGCCACCTTAATTACGCAAGTAAGAACCTAACTGAACAATTCCAATTGTTATCTCATTTGTTATTCTGAATTGCACCGAATTTTTACATATTCCTCAAAAACCTTGGCTTTAAGCAAATGTCAAAATTCTTTGTTATAAAGTGATATACAAAATAAAGTATGAAAAATCCCATATTTGAAGCATTAAGAACTTTTATTTTTCTCTGCTTGGTTTAAGAAATAATAGCAATGTTGTTTTTATTAGGCACAGATTTTCCCACGCTAAAAGAGTGCAGCCGCTGTAAAGCTTTTCGCTTCAATCATATCGAATCATAGATCAAAATAATGGTCTAAAGATTTTCTATGCACCACTGAAAACCAAAATCATTTCGCATATCTCGACATTGAGCTATGCCGTTACAACGAAATTTTTGTCAGACACACTGCTCTCGAAATATTGGCAATATTGATTTGAACCTATCCTTGTGATTTGGGAACACAGCGTTCGGTCTGTATTGTCGGAGGCTGTTCATCGACACCCGAAAAATAATAGTAAACTCACAAGTAGAATAAGTTTTTAAATCACAGTTAAAAATTATTTAAACGGAAAGCAATTAGCATAAGATATTTTGAAAATACGTGCGAAATAATTTCAATTAGTTTTGACACTTAACAGTAATGATAATTGCAATCCGTGTTCGTCATCTAAATACTTTTTTTTCTCATTCCACTTTCCAACATGCACCTCATTCTTCTTCAAAAATGTCTGGCAAAAGTCTTGTTTCCTCTTTTAATAAAAGTTAGACGAAAAAAAAGAACCTTCCATCAACTTACAAGCAAAATGACATTATTAACTCTCTGGATAAAAGGCTCATTCCCATCCTCGCCCATTGTCATTGTCTTCATCACCTCGCCAGACTCTATAACTCTAACCAACTATCACTCCAACTCTCGTTCATATAAATTGTTTGTCTATTCAACGATGACGATCACGATGGGAAACTTTGTTAAGTAAACATTTAATGAGAAAGTTCATAATCTGGTTCTAACATCGTTTAATCCTTTGCATCCTCTTTAACAATAAATAAGTTTTTGCTCATCCACAAAATATTGTAGTCGCTTATATCTAGTGTCTTTAGTGTTGCAAGTGACGCACCGACACAATCTGCCCTTACCGCTCGCGTTTATTCCCAAAAGCCAATCTGATAGTCTGGAAATAATAATGATGAACAACTTGTTGCTAATTTTTTGGGGGATGTTGGGTATGAGCAGAATTTTTAAACTTAAAATTGACTTTCTCATCCTACGCGAAAGGATTTTGTGACATCAAAAGCCACATTGAAATTCAAAGCCATTCTTATTACAAAACAAAGTCCAATGATACTCGATACAGACACAATAATCAGCCACACGCAAATAATACATCACAAAGGACGAAATTTGTCTAAGCTCAACGGCAACCCTTGTAGTTCTGTTTCTTTGGAAGAAAGTACATATTACAAAACTATGCCCACGCTTGACGGGTCTATTTTTACATGCAGAATGGTGATGTCCTTTCGTTTCGAATAATTTTTGTTTTTTTTTTTTTGCTCTGATTTGGACTTTTTGCTGTCCTTTTGCAAGAAAAAGAGAAAATAAAAAAACAAAAAGTGACTGTCTGCACACGTTTCACGTTATACGATCCTCAAAAGAGACATTTTACAAATTACAATCCTCAGGTTGCTCATCAGAGCAACGAGAGGTGGTTACAAGGTTTCCACCTCTGAAGGTTACATTTCACACAAAAAGTAAATCTGAATACGTAATACATGACAGGGTGTTCTGAATTCAATAAAATAAAGACAATTTTTGTCATCAAGTAGAAATTCGACAGTAAAACAAATTGTTCAAAAATGTAAAAATTGGTGCGTCCATGATCACATTTGATTCATATTCAGTATAGACTTTCGTATGTCCCAATTCAAACATCTAATACTTCATGTCGAAATTACACCCAATAAATCACGTTTTCAAGAATCATTATTCTTAAATATTTTCTCACAGCAATAATATCAAGTTGCCTTAAGTTAACTTAAGTTTAATTTTTAAAGGTGGAAAATGTTTTTAATTTTTTGAATCATATGCGATTCATGAAAGGTGGAAAGACGTTTCTCTTTAAAATTGAAACACCCTTGAAAGACTTTTACTGGTATTACATAAAACTAAAAAAAAATGTTCAATCTAGTTGAGGGACGGACGATTTTTTCATCTAATTTTCCCTTTTTTTCGAGTAGTTATGCATATGGCCTTTTTTTTGGTCGGTAGCCAAGTCGATGGGTGTGGGTCGGTCTTCGTTGTCCTATTCGACAATGGGGAAGTAAAAGAAAAATAAGAATAATAATATGCAGTTGGGAAAAGGGAAGAACGAAAAGATGTCTACAACCTCGTTAGACGTGCATTTTTCCACTTAATGTCGCATCGACACAAGTACACACAGTCGGAGTGTGTTACGTTTAGAGCAAAACCATCATCTTGGTTGTCGTCTATGTCTACGTCAGCCAAAGTACTAGCCCATCAGGCCAGCCCCAGCGAGTGTCTTCACGATTCATCCGCACCGCACGTGATACCGCAACTGGAACAAAGGACACGAACGTGCAGATTCAAGATGTCTACGTCTGCCTCACAACTATATTGGATTTGTGTGTTGGGGATTTATGTTATCAGTAGAACACGTTGGCTTTGAGTTTGAAGAAAGGAAAATTCTCATTTCTTTAAGTCGTTGTCGTCGGTCGTCGTCGTCGTCGTCGTCTTCGTTGTCTCTGTCACATCTAGGACATGACGAAGATGGTACCCGCGCGCCGACACGACGATGAGGATGACAACAACGAACGAAGGTGGTGTAGTGTGTTGTTAGTTACGTTCGGATGGATACCTATCGGTGTGTGCTCCAATTTTCTCAATGACATCGACGGTGGATCTATGATGCGTACAGGTGTGACATGTTGGGCATGATGACATATTCGTAGGCAGACAGATAGGCGGAATAAAGTACGTGTTTAATTTTGTTTTATGACTTTATATTCATTTTTTTCTAATTTAAATAATAATAAAAAATGAAAAAAGGTGGAAGGAGAGGATTTAATAAAATCCGTATAATTAGGTCGTTTTATCCTTTTTTGGGTGTTGAGACAGTTCTACTATTCCAATGAATTATATTTCCCTTGATAATTATGGGTATTAAGCTCCCTCCACGGGGTAAGCCTTGACATGGCGGAGCGGCTTACGGTAACTACTACTATGAAGCTTAGAGCTATGCGATCGCGAAACTTAATTCCGCAGAAGGGCCTCCCATGGTCGACAGGTCGAAGCAGAGTAGGCTCTGTTACTACCAATTACCCCACAACGAAGGAGTGTTCCCACCAAGGCACTCCCATCGAGAGATGAATTTCATCTTTGGAATCAACGGTGGCGTCTCCAGTTCCAGTTAGGCCGAACTACTTGGTGAACACCATTACGGGCTACTTCGACTTATTTGAACCCCAGGCCGTAAAACGAGCGGAGTCACATCAAGTGCCTGGTACTCCAGGTTGGGGGTTGTGCGTCGGGGTGACTTCCCGACCACGTAGAAAATAACTTAGTTGCGAAGCAACAACAGGCCTCGTCATCCCAGTCTTGCTGTATGGTGCGGAAGCATGGATCCTGACAAAATCGGATGAAAGTGCCTTAGGCTGTTTCGAGAGGAAAGTTCTTCGGGTCATCTTTGGCCCCGTGTGCATTGAAGGGGAATGGCGAAGAAGATACAACAGCGAACTTTACGGGTTGTACAACGACATGGACCTAGCCAGAAGGGTTAAGGTCCAGAGACTCAGATGGCTCAGTCATTTAGAGCGAATGGACACCAATGCTCCGGCCCGGAAAGCATTCGACACTATTCCCGAGGGACGTAGGAGGAGAGGAAGACCGCGGCTCAGGTGGCGCACTCAAGTGGAAGAGGACCTCAATCAACTTGGAGTGCAAAACTGGAGACGACTTGATTGAGGCCCAAGTCCACAACGAACTGTAGCGCCACCTTAAGTAAGCTCCTTGGCACGATAAATTAATTCTTAATTTTATTCTAGGAATCAATCATTGTGAGAAGCTTAAGTATATATTAATTTAAAGGCTTAAAGTGGAACCAAAGCAACATCTTACTTTTTAAGAAAATAAATAAGAAATTTGAATTCCCTTTTTCATTACCGCTAAATTTATTAAACTCACAAACTCTTTTGTGTGCAAAATATCTTCGAGAAAACATTTGAAATTTTAAATAAATTTTTTGCCATCAAATTTTTATAAGCATCGGTGGTTCAGTGGTAGAATGCTCGCCTGCCACGCGGGCGGCCCGGGTTCGATTCCCGGCCGATGCATCTGATTTTTTAAAAATTTATTTCCAATTATTAGGTTATTTCTACGTGTCTTCAACAGAGTCATCATTAATATGATTCATTGATCAGCAGAGTTAGTCAAATTTAAATAAAATTTCATTCAAAAATTACCTAACAAAAACAATTTTTTTTCTGTTGTCATGTCAAAACTAAACAATTGAGTACACATTCTCTACCATCTACCATCTACCTAGCAGCTAGCTGCTGCCGACTGTCTCACTGTATTAGGTTTAGGTGTGTATCTGCTATGCCAAGCAGCTTGTGTTCGAACATCAAATACCAACAATTTCAACAACGAAACATTTTCCTTTTTGTTTCGTGCTCTGCCTTGTTTTAATTCACATTCTGTATTTTCACAAAAATTGATAAGGAGACTCAAATTGGAGTGGAAAAATCGTCACAGAAGAGTAAAAACTGACGGTTTTTACACTTATGAAAGCCAAGTGATGTGCATAGGATTATGAATTTTCTTGATTCATATCACGCCCACGGCGCTGATGGGTTTGCCCCTATCTAGTGTTAGTGGAATGACTGATGGTTTTTTGTGATCAAAATAAAATTAAATCAAACTTTTATGAATGTGGAATATAGAATTATTATAATCATGTAAAATGTAACATAGGAGTGGACGTGGACGTGGAGTTGGAGGTTGGATTTGAGTGGTGGTTGGAGCTGTTGAAATTTAAGTCATTTAGTGCTGTGAAATGTGAACTGCAGCAAGCAGAAGTTGATTAGATCGGCAATCGCTGATAAAATGATAATGTGCGGCTGCGGATATTTGTGAATTGTGATTGTGTGGACATATGAATTTGTGATCGAGTTTTGTTTTTTGTAATATTTTTTTATTAATATTATGTTGTGATTGTGAATGTATTTGTTTGTTCTGTTTTGTGTTGTTTAAGTTGACGCAGGTAGACGGTGAAATTTGTTTGATGAAAATAGGGCGGTGTCTACAGAAAGAAAATTCGTTGATAATTAATTGTTTAATTGTTCCGCAAAAATAACCTGTGCACGCAAATTTTAATATTTATATTTTACTGGACAACTTTGGGCTATAAGATCCTTGTCCAATTATAAACTGTATTTGTAAATCGTTTTGTCATATAATTTTTTACGTTTTTTTCCTTTTTAAAAAATTTGGCATGGAAATCAAATTTCCATTTCGTATTTCGTTGCAAAAATTTAACTTTCTTATCTTGGGGACTTTTTTCACTTTCAAAACAAGAATAGTGCTTATAAATACAATTTTGCTTAGGGAAAGTAAAGTAAATTGACAAAATGTTTAGAAGTTATTATTCAAAAATAAAAAAAAAACACCACATCTGATCTCCCCGACGGGGAATTGAACCCCGGTCTCCCGCGTGACAGGCGGGGATACTGACCACTATACTATCGAGGATGTTAAAAGTTGTTGTTAAAGATTTAACAATTGCTTCACAATGAGTATAATTTTCTAAACAAAGCACACGTTGCGTTGTGTTAAACTGTTATGGCTGAATCATAAAGACGCTTCAGCTTAAGCTTCGTCTGACGTTTACGAGTTCCGCCATGGGAATTCAATGCTTGCTATAACAGTAAAGGCTGAATCACAAAGACGCTTCAGCTTCGCCTGACGTTTACGAGTTCAGCTAAAAGAATTCAATGCTTGCTATCACAATGACGTTTCGACCTCACGTAACGTGACTCCAAATTGAAGCTCTAGTTCAAAAATTCTGAACTTTTGCTTTTTCTGACAGCTCAACAGCTGTTCAAAAAACAGTACACACACAAAATTAATTTATTTTTCGAGCAGCGTTACCACTTGAACAAAAAAAGGAATCAGGGTAGATTTGCGAATAAAGCGAATTAGATTGAGAAAAAGCGAAGTAGATTTTCAAATAGTGTACATATATTTAATATTATATTGGTTAAATTCAACCAACATTTTAACGCAACTCATACACGACCTAAAATATTAACCAATTTAATACATGCACGTATCTTTTCGCATTTGTATGGGTTGGCATTTGGTGTTTGTAAACTGTGTTCGCTTCGCTTACTGTTCGTGTATAAGAATAGGAACTTTATTGCAGATGTCGCTTATCTTTTTTCATGATGAACATAAGGGAAGTATAATGAAGGCATGGCATTTTTCACTTTGAACTGTAGGCATAAAATTAGGTACTTAGACCCGTTTGCTCATTCAGAACATAAATTTATGTTCAACTTAAAGTTTGCATTTTTATATGGGAAGTTCCGGAATTCTTAAGTTCGTCATAAAATCCCCATACAAAAGGAGAACTTTAAGTAGAACATAAATTTATGTTCCGATTGAGCAAATGGGCCTTAATGAGTTAATCGAAGTGGATTTTAGAAATATGTTTCAAGTAAAATCGAATTTAGTTTTTTATAATTGAAGTAGACTTTTAAGAACTTCTTAGATTGAGGTGAGGTGGCAATGCTAACGAAATTCTGAGCGGCTAAGCGGCTAAGCAACCAAACCTGTTTAAATTTTTAGTAATGTTCTGAGCGGCAAGAGCCAATCTCTGCTCTGGAGAAATAACAATTCTTTGTTTCACATTTTCAAGCAGAAAATCAAAATATTCGATAGGCATATTCCGACAGTAAAATACGGCGAACTGTTCTTGACAACGGCATTTTAACTACTTATCGCTCAAGATCCGTCGCTCATTACCTGGCCGTACGTTGTTTAGAGCTGCTACTCAGCCGCTAGCCGCTCAGCCGCTTACTGCGTGACCGAGGCAGACGAAGCCGAAGCTGGAGCGTCTTTGTGATTCAGCCTCTATGCTCTGTAGACAATTTAAAACTAAAATATATGTGACAGACGGACCGGAGACCGGACGTGCCGAAACCAAAAAGGTTCCGTTTATGGAAATCTTAAAATTCTTTTAAAAGAGGCTTGAAATAATCATCTTTGGGGTTTTTTTTTAACATTCATTCAACTCTCAGAGAATAGTTGTTGATGAGTGTAAGCAACTTATGTCTTGATATATTGGTGAGGTATTTACGCCTAAGCCGGTTGTATTCGGTGATCGCCGAAGATTGAGCTTTTATTGTCTTGAAGTCAACATTTATGAGGTGCGACCCATGAAGTTTGGTTACTCGTGAAAGCGCCATGTAGGCTTCGCCACAAGAGAATATGGAGGTGCCAATGTCCATTGTCCATGGGGGCATTTTTAGAGTTAGACCTTGGCTCTTGTGTATTTTAAGGGCTTACGCCACACGATTGATTTTTTCTCTGTGCACGTATGCTCGGATGTGTCGATCACTAATAGTTTCGTTGGGCTCTTGTGTTTTCTAACCAGGGTTACCAGGTGTCCCGGATCCTGGATTATTATCCTAGCTTTTATAGTTTTCCCTTATTATATCCTAACTCGGCGCCTAATTTCAGCTCTCTGAGTTTATGGGAAGTACTTGTTCTATTTTGAAATCAAACTTTTAGATTTTAAGTATGTGGTTATAGCTTAGTGAATGACGAAAATTTCTGCGTTCTGGTCTTATCCCAGAGGTTCTCAAATAGGGGCCTGAAAAATGCGGCGAAATGGTTCCAGTAAAGTACGGCTGTTTTTGCTTCGCGCTCTTCTTGGCGAAGGCACTGCCGTGCCCCCTGATGACGGATGTTAACCTACCAATAATCACAAATATAAACAGCTGTGGAAATACCATTAAAATGCGTTTTCAGCTTTTGAATGGTTTTATTTTAAAGTGGAAGCAAAAAGTGTCGAGAACTCTTAAAAACCCAAGCCTTCCACATTTGAACAATCGAAAAATATTGTTGAATGACAGAATGCATGGTAAATGTTAGTTTTAACCCCTGAGTTGAATAACAATTAGCTATTGTCCAACAACGCACACATTTTCAAGATTTTCTTTCTCTAAACGATCCCATTTCTGATTCTTTCGTAAAAAAATAAAAAGAAAGAACAACACGCACAACTCCTGCCTTGTGCGTTCACAAGGTAGAGGTATGCCAAAGACAATAGGGTCCAATAACTTCACTTCGTAACACACAAACATACTTTATTTCTCTTCCGTAAGTCAGTGCGCTGTTGATTCAAGCAATTTCAATTGAATTTGCATACTTACACCACATACCACGACCTATACCAACTCGCTAACTATAATCTCCTAACCATCACCATTACTATCGCCATCAACTGGTAACAGTCAGAGATGCAGCCAACAACAGCAACCAGCAACAGTAGAAGCAGCAGGCAGCATAGCATAACATAATATTCAAAAAGCCGCATTCATCTTTCTTTCAGCGGGAATTTTGTTGCATGAACAAAAACAAAACAACAAAAAATTACCCTCCGAAAAGTCCCTCCGAGCGGATAACAAAAGAAGTAGGTACGTGAATTGAAGAAAAAAAAAAACAGAAAAACAAAAGCAACGCGAAAAAAAACTCGGTTAATATAATGAAAGCCATCATTCTGGCTTGTGCATCAGTGCTATCTAATCCATGACGCGGACGCCAACTAAGAGTGCTTCGCTTCCCCGCCCTCTCATCGAAGGTCTCCACAAAAGTTTCGCCTGTCATCGCAACATTTTTTCGAAAGTAGATCACTGGATAACGAGCAAATGCGAAACCAAAACCACTTCATCTAGTAACCGCGAATGGTGGAGGGTGGTGATGCGGGCGGTAGGCGTTCGGTCGAACCTTTTGCACTGTTTGTCGTTGACGGCGGCGGTGCGGCGGTGGCGCATGCAACTCAACCTCCAGTCATTGACATTAGAAGCAACAACATTTTAAACTCGATTTTTTTTTCTCTGCTTCTTTTGTGTGTTATGTGAGCTCGCTGGATCGTTCTATACAGCGCGAAGAGGACACGCGAAGCTGAGTTAACACCAAAGAAGTGAAAAGGGAACATCATCATTGTCAATAGCCGCAGCAGTAGCAGCAACAGCAGTGAAATAAAAAAAGTTTGGACATCAACAAAAAAAAATATATCATCCCATCGGGAATCTTTTGTATGCAAATTCTTCTCGAAACCGTCAAGTTAGAAAATGGGCTGCTTTCGAGATTGATTGCATAATGGCACTCATAACTCTTTGGCTCTGTGTAAAAAGTCAACAACAATCACTCACTCCCAATGATATCAGCACAATGGTGGTGAACGTTATGGCTATACTTCGCTCTCTTTTTTAAAAAATTCACTGTCCAAAAAATGTTGAGGTGAGTCTCTCAATTTACTCTTATTTTTCGTGTCCGTGAATCTGTGAAAGAGGTGAAAAAAATTCAATAAGGACATGACCGCACTGTTTTAAGGGTGAAATAAACTCTGCCAACGTGTTTAGATGTGTTTTTTTACTTATTTATTCGTAAATCATAGTTGAATTCCTTTTAAAAAGCAAAAAACACTATGCACTGCACTTTGTACTGTTATTTAAATACTTAAAACATGAATTTCATACAATTATTTTTTATTTTTTAAATTTTTGAATTCAACTGACTCTTATTTTTGAATTTTGAGCGCAGACTTTTAAAATTGAGCCTAGGCTTTTCACCTTATTGAGCCCAGCACACAGGCCTACCCATTGCAAATGTATTGGTTCGGCCTCCCATTTGAAATGCATTGAAAAACCTATACATTTACATTGGGTAGTATGTTTTATCGAATTTAATTTTTTTAGTCGAAAGAGAGTAAAATGCCTTGAGTTGCGTCTAGGTACCTCTCGTGGCTATACTTCGGAGCTGTGGCATGGCGACGCACGGTGTGGTGGGATTTTAGTATGGGCTTGATGAGGGGTGTGTTGAGATTGACTGACAGGCAGTGTGAAGACTTAAAGGGTTTGCATGCAGCGGTAGTGTGTGATTGCTGCCTTGAAAGGTTTTTTGTCGATAATTAATTCTGTGTGAATTTATTGCTGGACGGAATGTGTCGGCAGCAAGCAGCAGGTGGTGTTATACAATGCAGTGAAGAGTGATATTATATTTTTGACAAATTGTTCCAAAGAAAATCTTCCACAGCGAGGGCTAAGTATTGAGCGAAATAAAAGAGTTAAAAATTCTATTTTTAACAATTAGCTACATTCAGTCTTAAGGAAAATGAGAAATTGTGATATTTCGTGCTGGCAACTATCGACTTGAAAATTTTCACAAGCATCGGTGGTTCAGTGGTAGAATGCTCGCCTGCCACGCGGGCGGCCCGGGTTCGATTCCCGGCCGATGCAAATTGCCTTTTTGCCTAAACGAATGCAATTACGTTCCCAAATAAAGAGCTGTATGAACATTTTCGCTCTTCAAACTTAACAAGGAGAACGCTTGATTTTTGTTTGGTAATTTTTAATGATTTAACGATTCTCTTCTAAAAAAAAAGTATGAACAAGTTTTTTTTGTTTTTTTTTTTTTTTTTTTTTTTCAAAATTCATTTTTATTCATTATCACTTAAAACTACTTATTACTAGACAAAGAATTCAAACTAGCTTATTATCTAAAATCTTATATTTAACTTACTGGCCCCAATCGGGCGCTCTAAGTAATTCATGATTTTCTTAAAAGTAATGCCTTTCGGCCTATGAACTAATTTATTAAATTTGTTTTATTGCTTTTGTTAGAAAATTTAAAAAAAACTAACACCATATCATTTTCATTTTACTTACATGCTACTTAAAATTAGGTCCTTAAGAATAAAACTTAAAATTAACTAAAACTACCTAATCTACCTACCAACTACTTACAAACTAGAGCAACCACAGCAGCAAATCTTACATTTTTTTTTCTTTTTTTCATTTCACTTGTTTTTTTTTTTTTTTTTTTTTTTGACTTTTTTTTTTTTTTTTTTTGACTTTTTCTTTCTTATTTTTTTTTTCTTTTATTTTTCTGTATTTTTCACATGTTGTCCTTTTCAAATGTGTGCCACCATGCCTACTCTACTTAAACCTAAACCCACAACCCTTAGACTAAAAAAAGTATGCAAGCCGGCCAAGGCTTTAAACCCCACCCCGACTACCCATTATCAAGTGCTGACTGAAGCCACCAGAACTGGTGCTCCTGCTTCACCCTATCAATTCGGTCCCGTTCGGACACAGCCCTACTGAACCGGAGGAGCTCTGCTCCGTCCTGTGCGAGGACGTCTCGATGGTAAAGGAGCCGCCGATCGACGGTTCTCCGCCTGACGTGGTAGATTAGCGGGATCGCCAATCTGTCCTGTATCAGACCGCATTTATCTAGGTGGAGGAATGCCTCAGGTGGAATGAAGCCGCTCGAGCGTGCACTATCAAAATATTCGTCGTTCGGATAGAACGCCCCAAAGATCAAATTATTCGTCGAAGTCATAGCTCTCGCAATGTGACCCCGAACAAGTTTTATCACGAAATTGTCAATTCTGTTGATCCGAGCCTCGTTGTACAGAACCTCGTTAGAATAGTAATGTACATAAGAAGATTCCGGAGTCCGATGCAAACCGAGACAGCGCCGAAGACACTGCCTCTCGAACACCCGAATCTTCTCCATTTGAGATGGTGCAACGTTGAACCACACTGGACAGCCATAAACGATCATCGGCCGTATGAGGGCCATGTAGCAAATTACCTTCACTCTGGGGTCAAGCCGACTGCTGTAAAACAGCCGTTTCGTCAGAGCGAAGGCTCCTCTGGCCTTAGTCAGAGCAGCATCTATATGTCTGTCGAAATACAGATACTGGTCCAACCAGATACCGAGGTACTTCACTTCACTTTTGCTCGTTAATCGCTGTCCGTGAGGCCCAACGATGACCATCTTGCGCCAATTCTTGCGCGTATCCCTCGTGGCCCCGGCCAACGAGGTCCGGAACAGAATTGTCTCGCATTTCTGGACATTTATTTTCAGTTTCCAGTCATCGCAATATCGCTGAATCTTCTCGAAGTCACGTTGCAAGAGAATTCTAATGACTTCGACCTTTGGGGCAGTTCTGTACGCAATCAGGTCGTCGGCATACGCAATTGCCTGGGATAGGCTACCTATCAGATCGCTGGTGTAAATGCTGAAGAGGATCGGCGAGTTCACCGCTCCCTGTTGAAGACCGTTTTTAATTTCAAAGGTGGTGGTAGAAGTTACATTGCCACTTTTGACAACAAACTTTCTACCGTTGAGCATATCATGAAGCATATACAACAATGGTTTACTGATGCCTAGTCTGGTGAGTTTTAGGTACAAACCTTCTAACCATACGGTGTCGAAGGCCTTCTCCAAATCAACCAGAACAGCACCCGTGCATTGTTTCTTGGACTTGTTCCATTGGATATCAGAAACGAGCTTAGACGCGGCATGAATGGTGTCATGTCCCGCCTTGAACCCGAACTGGTTATCCGGAATTATTTTGTTGTCCGCAGCCCACTCAGCCAGAGCCCTATTGATTATCTTTTCGAATACCTTGCTGATGCTTGGAAGAAGACTTATCGACCGAAGATTTGCCGGATTGGAGTTGTCCTTTCCCTTTTTCGGGAGAGGATGAACCACAGCTGTCTTCCAACGCTCTGGATAATATGCATTATTCAGCGCGTTGTTGAACAGAGTGGTGTAGATGTCTATTGCCTCAATCGGTAAGTGTCTTAGTACAATGTTGGATATACCGTCGACACCTGCTGACTTCTTGTTCTTTATTGAATCGAAGATGAACTGGAGTTCTACCTTCGTTATGAGCAAGGGACTTGCCCCCGTTCGTTCGGCGATTATAGCGTTTGCTAAAAGGTCGTCATCAAACCGTGTAAAACCGCGGTTCTCGGATCGCCACTGCGAAATATCATTCCTCAGGTAGAAGTGGTGAAGTAAGGCTCTGTTCTCCAGGTCGTGGTTCGGGCGAGTGCAAGCATTCACCTTATACACTTGCTGGAAAGCAGCACCAACTGTCTCCACTTTCTCCTGCGGATCTTCAATCACAAAGTAGTCATCGTCCAAGACGGCTTCTTCAGGATCAATTTGCGCTGTCAGGAGTACGTCTCTGTTCTCTATCGTTCTCTGGAGTTTCAGGCACGGAAGGTCGTTCTGATTATTTTTTCTAAATATCTTATTGATTTGGGGAAACATACTCGGGTCGCTAGAATTAACGGCCCGAATTTTGTTGTCCCAAAACAAGTTGATAGAAAGTCTGTAGTTCTCTTTAATCAGTTGATTTACATTTTTGATCGACGACTTCAGTGCCCTAATCTCCAGGTCGTGTGGGTCTGTGAAGCGTCTGTACAAGTTTTTCAGTCTTGTCAGTAGTCCACTTTTATGTCTGTGAAGTGCGTCTATAGTCGCGTTTCTGTAGACGTCGTTTTGGTCGCGTTCCTTGTACTTCGGTATTGTCCGTTCCATCGTTCGTTTTATCGTTTCGTCCATCTGTTGTAGATGTTGGTCGATTTCGTTGTTCGTAAGGTTTCTGTTATTTGGTGGGGCTATGTCACTCGAACGGAGTTCTCTCGCTAGGGCGTTGGTGAAACGAGGCCAGCGCATCTTACTGTAATTGTAAGAATACGTTGGAACGTATTCATCCAACTCCACGCGCTCGTTCGGAATCTGAATTACAGCAGCCAAGCCACAGTGATCACTGTCGTACTCGACTGTCTGTAAACAGTTTCGAGGGTGATTACCCACTTTGTCCGTTATTGTCAGTCTGGTATCGTACAGCAAAAGGTCCAGGAAGGAACCGCTCCTTGGGAACGACGGCCTTTCAGTAGCCAGCAGGTCGACACCATATTCAATACTGTGAAGACTCATCAAATTAAACAGATGATTACCTCTTGGATTATTTGTTTGATTTCCCCAATCTTCATGTTTGGCGTTCAAATCTCCGGCCATAACGAAGTAGTTTTCTTCCAAGCTCAGTTTTAGTACTCTGAAAAGAATCTCGAGCTCTGAAATAAAGATGTTAGCCTGCGGAGCTTCAGGCGCATAAGCCGCAATCATATACATCCGCTTCCCTTGAGTGAGAGAGATGCATACGACGCAAACTTCTAGCGACCTGAGCTTTCGCAAATCATTGTTGTATATGACTTTATAATTAATGCCCTTTCGTATGAAGATGGCAACACCGCCTCCTTGAGTAGAGTCGGGTCGATCCCTTCTTACGATATTGTAATTGTTGTTAGTCAGTTTATGTTTCTGGTTTAGCTTGGTTTCGCTAGCCATGAAGACATCGGGACTGTGGTCTTTCAACAACTGGAACAAATTAGCTCGGCGTTCAATCCTAATCAGTGAATTTACATTCACAGCTAGGATCTTTAGGCGCGTCTCCGGCAGCGCGCCCTTAACCATGAGTTTGCGCTTGGCCAGCCATCATAGAGTAGAGTTTATCTACTCTTCCGGCTTGCTCCAAGATCTGACTTTGCAGTCCTGCTAGTTGCCCTTGAATGGCAACCAACAAGGCCACAACGTCTGGCTGCCCCTCCGGTGCCTTAGGCACTTGGGCCTGTGGGGCGACCGGTGGTGGAGCCTGTCTCGCTTTACCCATTCCTTTCGCAGAATTAGCGTAAGAAACACCGGGCTTTACGAAGGAATTTGCTGTTGGAGCTTGTCGTACTGGTTCTACGGCCTTCTGACTGGCCTGTTTTTCTTTTATTTGTTGGACCTTAGGGCAGCCCCTATAATTAGCAGGGTGCCCCTCGTTTCCACATATAATGCATTTGAGCTGGGTTAAATCTTCAACCCTCTCCATACCCAACCTGCATTCCCCTCTTTTGTGGGTTTCTGCGCACTTGACGCAGCGCTCCTGCATTTGGCAGTTGGCTGCGGCATGGCCGAACCTCTGGCAGCGCATGCATTGTAGCATGTCATCGTGCCTCATTAATTTCTCCCATCTTACAACTTGGAAGTCTAGGACGGAAATACTCCTTAGACTTTCCAGTTTGCTGTGGGGCGATAAGGTAACTAGGAACATTGGGAGCTTGTAACCCCCACGCCTAGACTTGACCGTTGAAAACGGCTTGACCCCGATAAACTCGAGATCGTTACCCGCTTTTTGACGGAGCTCATCTAAGAGCGCCTCAGGTTCCGTGCAGGAACTGATGCCCTTTAGAAGGACCGTCTTCAATTTCTCGCTTCGAGGCGTGAAGCTGAAGAACTCAGCTGTGGCCTCCGTCAAGAAGTCTTTAACCAAATTGTATTCGGGCAATGTGAAGCATTGCACCGAATACCGTTTTTCTTTTTCATTTATAATCTTTATAAAAAAGTTACCGTTAGTGGCCGACTTGCATACCTTTTTTACGTCGTCCAGGTCTATCTTGTGGGTCCTGATAGGTGGCACATTCTTATTGTTCTTCCTAGTGGGCTGTGGCTGCTTCTGGTGTTGCTGTCTTGCTGCTGACGATGTTGATGCTACTGGTGGTGGTGATGTTGGTCTTGCTGCTGGTGCTGATGCCGGTACTGGTGCTGTTGCTGGTGTTGCGGGCAGCTGTGGTGCTGCTGCCTCCAATTGTTTGGGGGCCCCCGATGTGCTGGGGCCTGGTTGTGCCGCCCCTGTGTTGGCAGCTTGCCTTTGCTGTTGCGGCTGCTGTGGTTGTTTTTGTTTATTTTGCTGCTGTGGTTGTTGTTGTTGTTTTTGTTGCTGTAGCTGTAGTTGTTGCTCTCTCTGGAGCTGCCTCTTCTTCGCGGCGCGCCTCCTGTTTTTGTTTCAGGTGGAGAAGCAGGGGCTTGATCTCCTCCTTTAACGCACTGATCATCTTCTCACATTTATCGATGCTTGCCTGCTTTGTGAGAAGCACTTCTTCCACCTCCTCATCGGTTAAGTCAGAGGACAGCCCCTCGAACCTATTGCTGCTGCCGCCGGACCAAGTTTTTTTTGTTGTGGTTCTAAAGTACCTCCTACATGCCTACTTCAATTAATTGGCGACATACAATGAATGGCTAAGTGAATGCCACTCGATGAGGTTGTAATTAATTAGCCTTTTTGAAAGCATTCCATAGAATGCAGGCAAAGATTACAGATAAAAACTGCAAACTATAAAACGACTTGTAACACGACCGACTGCTATGATGGTGGCTTGGTGGCAGTGGCTGGTGGTGTGTTTGTATAATTACATAGTTAAGAGGATAATATCTCAGTCAAAGAGTAGTGGGTAGGTAAAATGATAGTGAATTATACAAAAAACACAGGTAAAGCGTCAATTCACACAGACAGAACAAAAAAATGAATGCCGGAACCACTTTTGTCTGTGAAGATAATTAAGAACAACACGTTAGCGGTAATGTTTTAATTGATTTAATTTCATTAAATGAAGAGATCGTGTTAATAACTTTAAGTGAGCAGCAAGTGAAATGACATTTAACTCAATTGAGAAATTCTTATCATTTCTGCATATTTTGTGACTTGTAATTCACTTAGTGCCGTAGTGTCATCAATCCAGTTCTCAAGTTTATTAATATTGAGAAATATTGAATTTTAAATATTTGGTTCCTTTTTTGAGTCAAAAGTCTTTCAAGCATCGGTTGTTCAGTAGTAGAATGCTCGCTTGCCACGCGGGCAGCCCGGTTTCGATTCTTTGGAAGCCAACTCAATTGAGGACAATTTTGGCATGACCAAAAAATAATCCAAGTTCCCAAAAGTCGTGAGAGTTTAAGTCTGGAACGGTCCCGCAGTCACTTGGCCCTTGTACGGCCATAGGTTCCGTCTTCCTTGTCGTCTTGAACCTGGGGCTGCGATGAGAAGACTGTCTTGGCTGGAGCGTTGTCGTCTATCTGCTCGATTTGGCCGAGCCAATGTAGTTGTCTTTTCTTGGCTTTCTAGACTACATCCACATCTTGGTAAAGCTCGTATGGTTCGCGGTTGAACCTTCTTCTCCATTCGCCATCGTACGGGACCGAAAATCCGTCGAAGAATTTTTCTTTCGAAAGGGCCCAGTATCAATTTCCCTTTTTTACTTATCGTCCAATACTTTTGTATAGCTGACACTTTGTCTTTTGAGTGAGGAGTTTTGAACCTAGTTGTTTTGCCAAACCGTAGCAGTAGTGGTTCGTTAGGGTAATTCTTCTTCGAATCTCCACTGTAGGTGTAGGTTGTGAGATTGATGTTTGTTCCAATTTTACGGTCGTAAATTTATAATACGAACCGATCATAGACCTTTAATTTGGTTGAGTAACTTTAAGGAACCCAACTCTAAACTTCAAAGGTAGGTGAACTCCTTAACTACGTCGAAATTGCTGCTACCAATAGTGACGTTTTGTCCTCGGCGGTGGATAGATGTTGCTTTGTTTGCTGATAGCATATACTTTATTTTGTCCTCATTCACTTCAAGACCAACGAGTTTCGCCTGTTTTTCAATCGCTGTGAAGGCCTGAAGCACAGCTCTCTTGGATCGACCGCATAACCTTGGAGATTGGTGGATTTGTTGAAGATAGTGCTTTCCGTGCTTACTCCTGCCTTGCGCACTATCTTTTTCAAGACCATGTTAAAGAAATCACATGGCAGCGCTCCTCCTTGTCTAAACCCTGCGCATGTTTGACCCTGAACTGTTATCCATTTGTACACTGCACTGCGCATTGTTAAGCGTCATGCGGCACAGCTAAATAAGCTTGTTCAGGATCCCGAATTCAGACATCGCCATCATAAGCTCTTGGCGATGGATGCTATGATAAGCAGCTTTGAAGTCGATGAAAAGATGGTGGGTTTCGACTTGAAATTCGTTGGTCTTTTCCAGGATTTGCCTCAGTGTGAATAACTGGTCTATCGTTGTGCTGCCTGGCTTAAAGCCACACTGGAACTTGCCGGTTATTGTGTTGCAGTACGGTATAAGACACTCACACAGAACGTTGGATAAGATTTTGTATCCAACATTAAGCAGGGATATGCCTCGGTAGTTTTTGCATGACATAGGATCGTCTTTCATGCAGATGGGGCATATGGAGCTTATCGACCAGTCTGTTGGCATGCGTTCTTCCTCCCACACTTTGTTGATGACCCGGTGCATGTGGGTCATCAAAACACCTCCTCCATATTTGGACAGTTCCGCAAGTATCGACCCGTCGGACTTGTTATATTTTAGCTTTTGGATGGCTTTTTCTACCTCTTCTATGCCGGGGGTTGGGACTGGGTCCGCATTGACTGGTCTGTGGCCTCTCTTTCGTCATTGCCCGCTCGACATTATGCGCATTCAGCAGCTGTTGGAAGTACTGCTTGAAAGCATCTACAATTCCCTGTGACTAGGTTTCCTTTACTGTTTCGTGAAGCCTGTGTCCTGGTTCTGAAACCAGAAGCTAATTGCTTCGACCTTATAAAGAAATGTCGGGTGTTGTTCTTGGCCCGTGAATCTTCTAGATCTTTGAGCTGAGAAACTGGCAGATGATCTTTTCTACCGTCACAGGGTCGTTTTCTTATTTCTTCAATTTGTTCGTTGCTCTTCTCTTGCTGCTCTTGTTTTCCGTTGCAGCATCTGCAAACGTGCATTTTCCATCTGCGACAGAGAGTCGCTCACTGCAGTGCTAAGATAACCGATGTTGAACTTCTCTCTTTGAGCCGCACGTTTTTTTTGACATTTGATAATTGAACTCTAAAACTAGAGACGACATTTGCTCCTCGGAAAGTGCGCACGTTTAAGATGTTGGATGCGTTTCTCAAAATAAGAAGAAAAAAACACTAAGTTCTTCCCAAAACCAGTTTTACTCTAGAGACTTGAACCCCCAGATTATCTAGGTCCAACCATTGGTTTCAAGCCTTTGCATTATCCAATGCATCACCTTTTTAGGTGAATAACGTTGAAAATATTATGAAAAAAACTTTTGTCAATTCATTAAAAATAATAATTAGGATCAACTTTGAATGTCTTTCGTCCTCTGTGCCTATAAGTCATTAAACAACTTTCCTAAAACCCAATCAAATATACTCCTTAACCACAGTTCTAACCTCTATCTGTTTAATTAATTTTCACTTGAACTTTTCAAATAAAATATAATTCCTAGATCAACTTTCAACAATCCTCTTAATTAAGTGTATCCTTGACATACGACTATAGGTCTATACAAAGTGCTCCATTATATCAAACAAAACATGTCAATACCAGGATCTAGGCTATTTCCATTCATTCGGTATTTGGACTTTCGTCTGTAAACCTACACACACATCAATCATTCAGGCCTATGCTGTGTCTATATCCTTTTCATTTGAGTTTAAGTACATTATACGGTTTAAGTGAGAGCCGATATAATAAATCTCTCATAAGGATAATCCATGACACTCACAACTCAACTCAAAATATAACACAATGCCAATCATATAGTGTGAAATTTTGTTCGAACATACAAACTAAACATCCAGCATCACACCTATAAACATGAATGCTTTAAGGTACACAAAGAACAAATTATATCACGTAGATCCTGTGTGGTGTGTGTGTTCGCCATTCAAAGTCATGATAATAGACTCATAACTTAACCATATAAACCAACAAATTCATAATAATTTCTCCCCTTGGTCCATATCATTTTTAGAGTATGGAACTCAAAAACGTACACAATAACATTCATAATGCGGTTGAACGGTAACCACAAATCAAAAAAACACACAAATTGGGAAGTCCTTTTTTGCCTATGTCTTGTTGGGTGTTGACGACGGGCCTCCTTCAATTTGCCTGAGCATCACAACAGGTTGCATTTATAATTCTTAAAAAAAAATTACTACATAAATAAATTTTGTACACTTAACCCTGTGTGTGTTCGGAATCTTTTGAATACACAATTCAACGAGTTTATGGTTTTAAAAAGGGATCAAGCGGACAATATTTGGGGAAGAATGACAAGGGAAAAGCTATTATTATTATAGCCTGGCATAAGCATTACCATCAATGTTGCTGTGGTTGTCAAATGGGGATTAGTGACATTGTCTGTTAGAACAGTCAAAATGAGTGTTGAAAGTGATGTGAATTTCATAACCAAACTAACGTGAAACGCGTTTATAGTCCAAAAATAAAGCAGTGATTGTTTGATTTCAGCACTGACATTGTGGCAATGTCTTGGTACACAAACTCTTTTAATAAAAGATACTTTTCGAAAAAAAAGTTTGGGAGAGCAATTTTCATAAAATTGAGAACAAATTGTTTTTGGATATTTGATTGCTAACACATTTTTGCATGGTTCCGTACTGCTGTAACTTTTACAATTTCGACAAAACTCATAAAAACCTTTGATAAAATAAAACTCAAATTCACTGCTAAAGATGAAGACGATGAAGAAGACCAAATGTCGCCAGACTCTTTTCTTTGTCTGTCCAGAATTTTTGTTTTGATGCTTTTTGTTATTTACGCCATTCAAGACTTCAATGCAAAAATCGGGATGGAAGACATCCTTGGCGGATTAGTTGGAAAGCACAGCCTCCACGAAGTTATAACGGCTTCCAACTAATCGACTTTGCTGCAGCTCGTAATACGGCGATAAGTAGCAGTTCTTTTCCAAGACGAAAGATCTACACAGCAACCTGGCGATCTCCGGATGGCCGAACCACCGATCAAATCGACCATATGCGGCGAAAGGCACATCTTAAATGTGCGAACTTCCCGAGGAGCATATGTCGACTCTCACCACTTTCTGGTAGTGGCTATATTTAGAGCTCAATCAACAAATGACAAAAAAAAACGTGCGACCCAAAGAAAGAAGTTCAACATCATAGCATTCCAGAAAAACGCCAGAGATTACAGTGACTGCCTGAGTGAGCGACTCTCTGCTTTCCAATATCAAACCAATATCGCGAAATAATTAAAAATGTAGCCGAGAAAACCATTGGTTACCAGCCACCCCGAATAAGAACCCGTGGTATGATGAGCGTTATTGAAAAAAGAGACGGAAAATGCACGTTTGCAGATGCTGCAGCAGAAAACAAAAGGAAAAATGAGAAAAATACCCTGCGAAGGAAGAAAAGAGCATCCGCAGTTTCTCAGCTCAAAGATCTCGAACAGTCATGGGCCAATAACAACACCCGACATTTCTTTAAAAGGTCGAAGCAATAAGCTTCTGGTTTCAGAACCAGAACACAGAATCTTCGAAGGGAAGTGAAGGGAACCTGGTCACCGAAGCACAGGGAATTGTAGATGATCAAGCAGCACTTCCAACAGCTACTGAAGCCAATGACGCAAGAGAAGCAAGACGCATTCAATTAGACTCCGTCCCAGACCCCAGCACAGAAGAGGTAGAAAGAACCACTAAAGTAAAATAACAAGTCCGCTGGATCGGATGAACGCATGCTCCAGGTCCTAGGTCATGAAAAAACTACTGAGGCATATCCCTGCTTAGTTATATACAAAATCTTATCCAACGTACTAAGTGATCGTCTTTATCCGTTCTGCAACACAATAATCGGCACGTACCAGTGTGGTTTTTGGCCAGGCAGAACAACGATAGACCTGAGGCAAATCCTGGAAAAGACCTACGATTTCAAGTCGAAACCCACCATCTTTCATCGACCGCCCAGAGCTTATGATGGCGATGTCTGAATTCAGGAACCCGAACAAACTGATCCAGTTGTGCCGCATGACGCTAAGCAATACGCAATGCAGTGTGCAAATGGGTAACAGCTCATCCGCGTTGTTTCAAACATGTGCAGGGTTTAGAGAAGGATATGCACTGTCATGTGATTTCTTCAACAAAGTCCTGGAGCAGAAAGTGTGTTAGGCAGGTGTGACCATTATCTTCAACAAATCCACCCAGCTCCAAGGTTATTTGTCCATCGCCTAGGACAAAACATCACTGTTAGTAGCAGCGATTTCGAGGTAGTTAAGGAGTTCACCTACCTTGGAACAAGCATCAATCCCACAAATGACACTTTAGTGAAGATCCGAAAAAGAATTACTCTAGCGAACCGCAGCAGCGCGCTGCTGCTTCGGGTTGGCCAAACAACTATGTTCAAAACTCCAGTTCGAATACTTATTTTTCGTTTATTAAATTAAAAATGTATTTTTCTCTTTTCCGTACGGAAATTCGTTTTCCTGAACAGCTGATGGATTTTTGTCAAAAAATGAAACGAATCGTTCCAATGTTATGTGTTTCATTTTTAAATAATTCCAATGACAGATTTCTGTCAGGAAAAATTGTTCGGCTGCATTTCAAGCAGGAATTATTTTGGCGGTGGACAAATGACATTTTTTCAATGACGTTAATTTCCTGATTGCTATAAACGCTCAATCGAAAAAATTCAGATTCCTCCTGTTCCAATTTTTCCTGATGAAAATTAATGATCGCTATAACTGACCCCTTAAGGAGTTCACCTACCTTGGAACAAACATCAATCCCACAAATGACACTTTAGTGAAGATCCGAAAAAGAATTACTCTAGCGAACCGCAGCAGCGCGCTGCTGCTTCGGGTTGGCCAAACAACTATGTTCAAAACTCCTCACTCGAAAGACAAAGTATCTGCTAGGTATACAAAACATTGATTTTACCAGTCCTACTCTATAGCGCCGAGTGCTGGACGATAATTAAAACAAGGGGAATTCATACTGGGCTCTTTCGAGAGAAAAATTCTTCGACGGATTTTCGGTCCCGTATGTGATGATGGCTAATGGAGAAAAGGTTCAACCGAGAACTGTATGAGCTGTACCAAGATGTGGATATAGTGCAGAAAGCCAAGAAAAGACTACATTGGCTCGGCCACATCGAGCGAATGGACGACAAAGCTCCAGCCAAGAAAGTCTTCTCTTAGTAGCCCCCAGGTTCGAGACGTCAAGGAAGACCGAACCTACGGTACAAGGACCAAGTGCGTGCAGAGTGCATGCGAGGGATCGTTCCCGATTGAAGACTGCAATATCTCAGGCTGAGATCCTTAATGGGTTGTGAGTGGGTTAAATACAAATACATATCTAGCCACATAGAACATTCGTTTGAAATTTAACGAACGACCTGAACAAAGCTATTCGACAACTGCGGTGACCAAACATCTTCTGTGAAAATTAAGCTGAAACAAGTTTTTTCGATGCTTTGAAGCCAAATGCTTGTTCGAGCTTGCTATCCAGCCCACCGGAAATCGTCATTCTTCTCTCGAACGCGGCTAAAAGTTTAGAGTATTTTTGACTAGGCACCTCGGATCCGTATAAGTGAGTAATGGGAAGACTATTGTCTTATTCAGCAGAAGTTTCGAAGAAGAAGACTAAATTGTTAAGTGTTAGTCGAAGAGGGGCCTTGCAAAGTTCTACCCTAGCTATGCTGTTGAATTCTGCCATATAAAATGTGTTTCAAAGTAAATATCGCAAACATTAATTCAAGTAAGTGGTCTACGATTTATTTTGGATTTTTAAAAATGACTAGACAACCTTAAAGCAACTTTTTTTTCTGACAAAAAATAATTCTTAGGAAATTGAAATTTCCTTCGGGCAAACTTGTCAAAACTGAGAGCCTTTAAACGCACTTGTATATCCTCCCCTATATTCCCTTTAATAAGTATTTAAATCTCAAGACTGTCATTTCCTAACTTAACCAACTGTAACAATTCGTCTTACGCTCAAATCCCCTCAAGGAGATTATTATGTTGGTAAACAAAACACCCTCCTCATTTTCGGTTAAATCCCCTCAAAGCATTTAAGCTTTTCAAAGTCTTTTAAATGCTCCAAAGTCCTTCATTCTGTTTACATGCATTTGCCTAGCATAACCCAACACTGAAGCTGGTGATTATGATGTTCACAAAGTCGTAACCCTTTTAATATCTGGTTACATCAAAATTTTGCGAACAAAGTCTTATTACCCATAACCCCAAACAAACATCATCGTCGTCGGTCGTCGTTCGTCAACTTAATTCACAATAAAACACGAAACGTTCAGGAAAAAAAAAACGAAACACTGAAAATCCCCTATCAACATCGAGCTCCAATTCAACAACAAAAGTCTTTTGCTTTGTTCCAAGTTCCAAAGGCATTAATAATGCCAAGTATTGCAAATTCGCTTGCGGATATAAATTGAAGATTCATTTCGAAATTTTAACTGCGGATTTCTTTTCTGTCTGGATGGCGGGCGTGCTGTTGAGCGTCTTTGCGTGGTCCTCTGTGGCCTTACAGTCGGCAATTTAACCTTCTCTAGAGGGTAATTCCAGTTGTTCATATCAAATAGCAGACATAAAATTCAATATTCTATAAAAAGCCAATATTCGGTGGAAAAGCTGAAAGAACGTCATCAATGATGAAGAAAATATTCAACTTTTTTTCAAACTAAACCACTAGACGAGGCAATGTGGGCTTTAATTTTTTTGCCTAGATGTGTTTTTTTTTCTGTTAAATAGATGGTTTGACTGTGAATTAAAAAGAGATGCATCGGCCGGGAATCGAACCCGGGCCGCCCGCGTGGCAGGCGAGCATTCTACCACTGAACCACCGATGCTTATGGAAATTACAGATTGTATGAAGCATTGGCTCGCATTAAGCTTAAAGTGGAAAAATAAGACTTAAGACTAGAAAAAGTCAATAAATAAATGAATCTGAAATGGAAATGGTGGCTAATGAGTGAACTTGAATTAAAATCAAACAATAAGTTGGGATGAAGACCAATCCGAAGGTGTACAAGTGGTAGTCGGCCTTAGGTCTTGTCATCGACGATTATAAACAGTCAAATAGTCTGTATATGACCAAAGCAACAGTCTCTACAACATAACCATTGATGAAAAAGAAGCGGTGCCATAGACATCAAGCGTAGTACAGTAACCCCTGATCATATAAGCCTGGACAGAGCTTCGTAACGGAGGCAGGGTTGTACCTTGAGAAGTGTGTCAGGCATTTAGTCGCAAAAATTGATTTTGCTGGCAATCTCAATTATGGTAATGACGTTAAGCGTTGCAAGAGATCATGTTTGAACAGAGGAGCAGAAATTTTGGGGCTATATTGACAGCACATACAGGAACCATCTGTATTTGACGTTGAATTCTCAGTGGATACGGATAAGTTGTGCGAGAAACCCTGTGCAGTTAGTTCCTCGACCTCGAAATCGCAATAATCAAAAGAACAAAGTGATGTCCGTAACCAAGGTGGATTTGTCAGTAATTGAAAGAAAAAGTAAGTATAGGTATGCTATCATCCAGAAAAGACAATCGACACCGGTGACTTGAATCTTCAGAGTGCCGCAAAGGGCATGAACGGCTTTTAGATGGCTTCGGCGTTCTTTGCTTTGCCATCAACACATAGAACAACGCCAGATCTGGCCAAAGAATCTTTCATCTAGCAAAGAAGTAACGAATTCTTCTCTAGAACGTACGTTTAAATCTAAAACGATTTGTTAAGAAGGTTCAACATCGGTCAGAAAAGGGAGAGAGCGTGAGAAAGAGAGACCTAAATAAAGTCGGCGTACGGTATCGTAGACGGAGAGAAAGTCGATTCTAATGACAACCCGAAGTAAGTGAGGCAAAAACGATCCGCCATAGAAAAAGAAGAGAGCCAGCAATATATTTTATGTATCTTCTAAACTCTTCATTCAAAACGACACTTAGCAAATCATCAACAGTCATAACATAAAAATAAAGGTGATGCTGCGTTATTTAAAGAAATAACTGACCCGCCAGCTTAAAGCCAGAGCGACGACTAGTCCAAATGCAAATGCATTACTTAGCAAATTCCTGCAGCTGCAAACGTTCGAAAGTAAACGTATTCTCGCATAAAAAGAATTGGTCTTGGCCCAATCGAATATGTTTCCAAAGATATCTCAACAAATTATTGACTTATTGTACATATACAGGGTGATTCACGAGCATTGTGCCAAAAAGCTAGAGCGTGTAGGTTGAGTTGAGACAAGAAAGAAAAATCGTATGGGAGGGGGGGGTCTATTCCCCCCTGTTTAGCCGGGAGGGGCAATTTTCTGAAAAATTGACTTTATTTATAAAAAAAAATATTAAAAATCAACGGCTTCGTTTACAACACCGTGTTGTACCTTTTTGAAAAGCCAGAAATATCTTCTTTCATTTGGTTTTTAAATTAAATTGTTTTAACGAATAGTTTAAAAAATATTAATTCTCAAACTCAAAATTTTCAAAAAAAAAAAAAACAAAAAAATCATTTTTGAACCAAGTTTTTTTCAAAATTTTATGTAATTAAGTACTAATTTTGTTTTCAAAATTCAATGCCATTGTTAATTTTTAGACGAAAACAGAAAACCGGATGCAAAAATGTGTTTTCGTTTTTGAGAAATAAAAAAAAGACCAGGACCTACATTTTTCTAAGAAAATCTTTGTTTTTATTAGCTGCGTTTTATTATCACAATGATCCAGATCAGATCATTGATTTATATGTGTAACAACAACAAATTGAAATCCAGCTTTTCACTTGGATCAATTTTTGTGATCCAAAAATTAGTTCTTCTTCCGCACACAAGTTAAAACGTTGCGTAATATTTTCAATGAAAACTGTGCTGCCACTTTCACACATTCATCTATCCGCTATGAAATATTTTTTCAATTACATAGCAAAACTTTTCCCTAAAAAAACAACATAATAATCGTTCAACAAAATTATCGTAGGGCAACTCCGATCTAATTGTCAGAATGAAAAAATTACAAACAGCTGCCAAACTTGAAGTAAAAGACAAATTGATGATAGAAGCTGTTTTATTTTCTTGATCTGATCCGGATCAGATCATCGTCATAATAAAACGCAGCTATTATTAACTATAACGACTTTTTTAGTATTTATTAATTATGTTATGACGACATTAACCTTTCTTTTTAATATTTGTTCTGTAATTGGGAATTTTATGAGGCCTCAATTAAGTAGGAAAAGATATTGGATTTATTCCCTTGGAATTAATCATTTTGGTTTCATTGAATAACCACTGGAAAACTGAAAAAACCCCCCCCCTGAAATTCTTCTTCTTATTATGCTCGGGGGCCAGGCCACCTGTCGGACCCCCCCCCCCCCCGCCCCCCCCCCCCCCCCCCCCCCCCCCCCCCCCCCTCCCCCCCCCCCTCCTGCCCCAAACCGGGCCTCCCCCCCCCCCCCCCCCCCCCCCCCCCCCCCCCCCCCCACCCCCAATTTAAATGATTTTTTCTTTTTGTGCAAGGCAATTGCATTCCTTCTCAACTCCTTACTGGTAGGAGCTTCTTAAGTTGACATCCTAAACCGCAATTTTTCCTCTTTTGCCTGCTATTGAAGAATATGTGGTTTCAACAAGAACAGTGTCAATATTCACACACTACTCGAGCGATATATGGCTTTATTGCCTGGGTCCCGTAATTTCTCGTCCGTATAATTTCAACTCGGCCACCAAGGATCAAGTGATTTGACCACCGCTGGACCCTTTTTTTTGTGAGGCTTACCGTGATAAGACCGTGTTTTATGCAGAAAGAAACCCTTTAACTCTTGAGCTCTTAATAACCAACATTTCGTTAATTTATGGCTGAGATACCACCCAATTTGTGTCAAAAAGTGGTCTGAAAATTACCTCAAAAGAATCGATGCTTGCAAAAATTCGCCCGTGGGTGATCATCTTATATGATGTAGTGTTTCACACGTAATGTCAACGTTCCATTTCATTTACATTTTCATTTTTTTTAAAGGTCTACTCATACCCACTTAAAGATATATATTATCTTATAAGCTATTGCAATGTTAAATTTAGAAACAAATTTAAATTATTGAATAACAACTCCTAAAGGGTTAAATTATTCAAAATTTGGAGTAAAAAATATTTGTAAAGTACAAAGAAAGAAAGAAAAGAAAGAAAATTAATTGATATCAATTAGATAAATACATATGCCTTTTAGTTCCTTTGAATGAAATCCCTTCCTATCACTTATGCTCCTAAAATGTCGTGGAGAGAGAGTTCGCAAAGTCCGAACGGCGCGTAAACGAAGATCTGAACGTTCAGACGGGGGGGGGGGGGGGGTCAAAACATGGGGGGGGAGAAAAACGCTGATGAAGGATCAGCGCTGGTCCTAGTGGTAGCACAGAAAGTTATATTTGTTGAAACAGATTTGGATGTTAAGGGTGGAAATTTTTGTTCGTGAAACTAGATACTCGCTTTCAAATTCACACTGGAGTCCAAAAACGTATCTTAATTGCAATTCATATGGTGAAAGCAATATTTTATTTTCTAACGTGCACATTGCATCGAATTACCCATACACTCACATCCTTAGGTAAGAATAGGAAAGTAGTGACATTTCACCAACACCAACTCTGGTTTTTAGAAGTAAAATACTGTGACGCCCATAAAATAAACGTTTAATACACCGTAACTTTTTCTACTGCTGCACTGATGTTGGTTACTCAAAGTAGAGTTTTATGAAAAACCATTCCTAAGTTTCTTAGCTGTCGAACATATTCGATGGGTTGATTGTTGAGAATTATTTGGAGGTAAAATAAGAGGTTAATTTTACATTTCCGAGAGATACAATACACTTAGATTTAGCGTAATTGTTTGAGAGGAGGATTTTTCTTTGCCCTATTTAGCTATGTTTCAAGATCAGCATTAATTGCGACCTTAAACATAATTTTCAACTAGTCCGATGGGGGCAGCTTAATTTGAAGGCTAAGCGTTCATCGGCATTAGAGTTGAATAATAGAGCTTGTAATTACAGATGGAAGGTTCATTAATAATAAAGCGCAAAAAAAAGAAAGGCCCCAAAATAGAGCCTTGTCGGAATCCTGTAGGCAGGCTATAATAGTAAGACAGTGGTTGTTTGCATAAACCGCTTGTTCCCGAACATCAAAAAGATATTACAAAGAAGTTTTGTGGCAGTTGTATGAAAAATCATAATACTTATGTTTGAGCTGTATTTTTTTTTATTTGTTTTTTTTTTTGTGTTGTTTGTTAGGTTTTTTTTTTTTTTTTTTTTTTTTTTTTCCTTTTTTGGTTTTTTTGGGGAGGGGGACGGGGGCCGGGGGCGGTGGGTAGCACAAGGGTGGTGTGGGAGGCGGGGTGAGGCGCGGGGGGGGGGGGGGGGGGGGGGGGGGGCGGTGGAGGGGGGGGGCGCGGGGGGTAGCATGGTGCAGGGGGTGGGGGGCGGAGAACAGGGTCGGGGGGTGGGGGGGGGGGGGGGGGGGAGGGGGGGGGGGCAGGGCGGGGGGGGAGAGACGTGGGGGTTGAGGGGGGGGGGGCGGGGGGGGGAGGCCCGGGGGGGGGGGAGTGGGGGGGGGGGGGGCGGGGAGGGGGCGGGGGGCAAAGGGTGGGCAGGGGGGGGGGCGGGGGGGGGGGGCGGGGGCGGGGGGGGGGTGGGGGGGGGGGGGGGGAGAGGGGGCCGGGGGGGGCGACCGAGGGGGGGGGGGGGCGTGGGGGGTGGGGGGGGAGGGTGGGGGGGGTGGGGGGGGGGGGGGGGGGGGGGGTGGGGGGGGGGGGAGGGGGGTGGGGGGGGGGGGGTGGGGGGGGGTGGGGGTGGGGGGTGGGGGGGGGTGGGGGGGGGGAGGGGGGGGGTGGGGGGTGGGGGGGGGGGGGGGGGGTGGGGGGGGGGGGGGGGGTGGGGTGGGGGGGTGGGGGAGGGTGGGGGTGGGGGGGTGGGGGGAGGGGGGTGGGGGGTGGGGGGGGGGTGGGGGGGGGGGGGAGTGGGGGGGGGAGGGTGGGGGGGGGGTGGGGGGGGGGGGGGGGGGGGGGGGTGGGGGGTGGGGGGGAGGGTGGGTGGGGGGGGGGAGGGGGGGGGGGGGGGGTGGGGGGGGGGGGGGGGTGGGGGGGGGTGGGGGGGTGGGGGGGGGGGTGGGGGGGGGGGGGGGGGGGTGGGGGGGGGGGAGGGGGGAGGTGGGTGGGGGGGGTGGGGGGGTGGGGGGGGGAGTGGGGTGTGGGGGGGTATGGGGTGGGGGGGGTGGGGTGGGGGGTGGGGGGGGGGGGGGGGTGGGGGGTGGGGGGGTGGGGGGGGGCGGGGGGGGGGGGGGGGGGGGGTGGGGGTGGGGGGGGGGGTGGGGGTGTGGGGGGGTGAGGGGGGGGGGGGGGGGGGTGGCGGGAGGGGTAGGGGGCGGGGGGGGGGGGGGTGGGGGAGGGTTGTGGGAGGGGTGGGGGGCGGAGGTGGGGGTTGGGGCGGGAGGTGGGGGGGGGGGGGGCGGGGAGGTGTGGGGGGTGGGGGGGGAGGGTGGGGGGGAGGTGGGGGGTGGGGTGGGGGGGGGGAGGGGGCGGTGGGTTGTGGTGTGGTTTGGGTTGTGGTGGGGGGGGGGGGTGAGAGGAGTGTATTTTTTCTTTATTTTTTTTTTTGAATGCTTTCTTCGTTTTTAAATAACGGTGCCATGGGTTTTTTGGACCGGGGTATATGTTATATCTTTTCCCCCTTGTTATTTCGTTTTTTCGGAGGAAAGGGGGAAAAAAAAAGGGAAGAGGGTAAAGAACAAAGAAAAAAAAAGAAGTGGTTAGAAATACTTTTATAATAATTAAGTAAAAAAAAAAAAAAAAAAAAAAAATATAACGAAATAAAGATAAAAAAAAAATAAAAAAATACAGAAAAATAAAACGGGAAAATAAATTAAAAAGAAAAAAGGGCGAAAATAAAATCGTTATAAATTTTCGCTCTCTTCCAAGCTGGTAGGGAAAAAAAAAAAATAAAAAAAAAAAACACGGATGGTTTTGCTAAATAATTTACTGTTGAATGCGTCAGTAAATTATAGGGCAAGTTCTAATGGAAATTAAATATTTTTTATTTTTTTATGTTTTTTTTTTATTTTTTTTTTTTTTTTGTTTTTTTTTATTTTTTATTTTTTTTTTTCTTTTTTTGGTTTTTGTTTTTTTTTTTTTATTTTTTTAATTCTAAAAAAAAAAAAAAAATAAAAAAAAATAAAAAAAAAAAAAAAAAAAAAAAAAAAAAAAAAAAAAAAATAAATAAAATAAAAAATAAAAAAAAAAAAAAAAAAAAAAAAAAAAAAAAAAAAAAAAAAATAAAAAAAAAAAAATTTGGTATGAACACATCGGTGCCAACTGGGCTAGTAGCTGGCTCTCTGAAGTGCGATGGGGTTGGTATGGATAGGTGGTGTCTCTGACGTCTGGTACCCGGTCCATAGGGGGGGTTTTGTGGGCGTATATTCTCCGTGCTGTGTCACCTTTCACCTGTCAGTGGAGGAGTTTGGGGATGAGGACATTTTTGGGGGTAATACAGTTTCTTGGGGATAGAGTTGGTGGGGTTTTTGTGCGGTTATCGTGGAGAATTAGTGGGGTTTAGTTGTGTGTTTCGGGGGTGGTTTTGTTGTTTTTTTTTGTTTTTTTTTTTTTGTTTTTTTTGTTAAGGGCAAATAAAAACTTTCCAACTTAATTTTAGTAGAGACCGCATTTGAGGACCGCAAAATGGATTGAAACTAACCCAAGAACTCCCTTGGTTTATTAATAGGTTTTGAAAATAAGTTTTCTTTTCCAAATTTTTTTTTTCATTAATTTTAAAAATTTTAAGGCTTAAATGAAGAAGAAAATTACATTTTTTGTTAGGTTCTGAGGTGGGGGAAACAAAAATTAGAAAAACAGACCGTCCTGAAAGCTCCAATTTGATTCCCTGAAAGTATTTTTAAATCCAAAATCCGCACTTGCGTCTATTCGACTTACAAAATATTTGTTTCCCAAAGAAACGATTATCTGTAAATCTAACGTTTTATTTAATTTTTGAAGGAAATCTTAGCCATTAAAATGTGTAATACTATTACAACCGTTGTATGGGATTAAGTCCAAAATTATAGGATTACAGCATCCCCTTTGAAAACAAATTCTCACAAATAAAAATTGAAAACCAAACACATAAAAGACAAACCTGCAACAAACCGCATGTTTTTACCTCATTCAAGCATGTTTTCGTTTCGTTATCTCATAGCAAATCTAATAAAGCCAAATCGGTTGAATCTTCTAGAGATTTATACCCAAGTACATAGCATAGATCAGACAGTTTAGCCGGTGCATGTTGTAGTTTAACGCAAGCAAAGCAGTTGTGTCTTTTGTAAAGTGGAAGATTCGAGAGATGCACATATTCTATTGTTGGACATTGGAAAACATTAGAACTACTAGCTACAACCTTGGTGTCTATGTCTACGAAGTAATAAATTTGCAAAGCAACGCGAAAAAGTGAATCAACTTCCCCGACTTTCTCCGCAAAGCATGACTGACTTCGCTTTGTTCGGAAACAAAAAAAAAAGGAAAATTATTTCGAATGAAGGAACTTGACTTGGTGTTTCTTTTTTTGTTATCTTAGCTTCTTGTTTTTTTTTCTCTCTGTGTTGCTGTTAGCGGCTGCCAGTTTTTCCTCGTCACTTCACAAAAAAATGCAAAACAGTTAGAGGAAACAAAGCGTACACGGTTTTTTGTTCGATACAAGGTGTGAGGTGAATTTCTGCAGTGAAAATTGTGTGCGAAAAGAGAAATATAGAATTGTCAGTGTAAAAATCTCAAAGCAAATATTTCACTTACCGACGCAACCATGAAAAATTTAATATTGTTTTTTTTTTGTAAACTAAAACGATATCCTTTGGTGAAATTCACCTCAAATTGAAACATCATCTGAACGAAATGAAAACATGTGTGGCGCTAGTTCTTTATTTTTTCAGGCATCATGGTCTGACTCTCTGCGTGTACCTCAACACAACCGCCCCGGTCGTTTCTCGTTTTCCAACATTTTTTTTTACCCTCAGCACATAAATTGGACAAATCCCTGTGGTTCTAGCTAAATTGTAGACCCTTCTCTATGCCCTTTAGCCTAATCCAATTCAAGTCAAAGGTTGAGAACTGGTGAAGCACTCAGGTGAAGAAAAAGGATATAATTCGCGTACTAATGAATAATTTCGGTTCATGGTTCGTGGCTAGTGGTTTTCATTTTCATCCCAACTCAAACACCATTTCTCTATTCCAAAAAGGTGTGAATTTTATTTCTATTCATCATGATTCATGAATGCAGGAAAATCTGGTATGGCTATAAAAATTTAACACAAGTGGGTGTGCACCGTTGAGCAGGGCTAATGTATGGCACACATTACTCTTTAAGTGCGAGAGTCGAAGTAAACTACCGTCTCGGCTAAGGACGTGTATAGGGGGCTCCATGACGATGATGACGACGACAAAGGAATTGGTAAAGTTGGTTTGTGTTGGCGGAACTGCCGCGTAGTAGACTCCATAAAATTGTTTGAAAATTGGAAATTTCGAAGTTCAAATGTCGATTTTGGGAACGTGTTGACGTGAAATCGTGTTGGGGTAGGTTAAATTCATGACAAATTATTTTACAGCTTCGAGCGGGATATGTGATATGTGACAATGACGTTGAGGTTGAGGTTACATGCCAAGACGTGTGCATGGGAATTTGCTTTATTTCAAATTGTACGAATTTTGAAACTGACATAGTATTGATGTTGAGGTAAGTTGGATTCATCGCGCACCGTCCTCTTGAGTATAAATAAACTCTTCATAACGTTGTGTCAAATTTGACATAACAAACACTCACCAACAGCTCAGTTAAAAAAAGAATCAAAGTATCCATCAAAATTCTTGAACTTAAAGAACTTGAAAGGATACTTTTGCTCATTCAACCACTTGACCTCTTTGCTTATTAAATAATTCAAAAATCTATACTAATATATAAAGTAAGACTTTTGTTTGTTTGTCGGTTGTATGTTTGTAGTCGATAAACCAACAAACAAACAAAAGTCATGCCTTATAAATGTAATAGACGTTTTCTGCGATGCACTGAATGTGCAGTAGGATACTCTGAAAGAAAAAGAAATAATTATTAATAGGAAAAAACATTAATTTTAATCTACTTACTCGAAAATTTTGTTTGGATATTCAAAAAAAACTGACAGCCGACATCAATTTTTTGAAACGTCTTTCAATTTTCATTTCCATTTCCAGTTCATTCTACTAAATTATATTTAAGGCTGAACACCAACTTAAGCTTTTGGACCAAAACAATGTTTACATGCTATCTCTTGGACACGACTTTTTGTACAAAAGAAAATTTTAACATCGATGTTCAAAAAAAGCATGGATTTTATTTTCCAATCTCTGTGCACGAAAATTTCGCATTATGTAAATTGGTTTTCAAAGGAAAACTGGAAAATTTCAAAATGGGTTTTCGAATGGAAAATAGAAAATTTTTCATGAAAAAGTCGGAAAACTCATTGGTCTTAAAAGGGAAAATTGCATGTAACTGTGGGTGCATTGGTTTTCAAATGGAAAACTGGAAAATTTCAAAATGGGTTTTCGAATGGAAAACAGAAAATTTTTCATGAAAAACTCGGAAAACTAATTGGTTTTAAAAGGGAAAATTGCATGTAACTTGGTGCATTGGTTTTCAAATGGAAAACTGGAAAATTTCAAAATGGGTTTTCGAATGGAAAATAGAAAATTTTTCATGAAAAACTCGGAAAACTAATTGGTTTTAAAAGGGAAAATTGCATGTACTTGGTGCATTGGTTTTCAAATGGAAAACTGGAAAATTTCAAAATGGGTTTTCGAATGGAAAACAGAAAATTTTTCATGAAAAACTCGGAAAACTAATTGGTTTTAAAAGGGAAAATTGCATGTAACTGTGGGTGCATTGGTTTTCAAATGGAAAACTGGAAAATTTCAAAATGGGTTTTCGAATGGAAAACAGAAAATTTTTCATGAAAAACTCGGAAAACTAATTGGTTTTAAAAGGGAAAATTGCATGTAACTGTGGGTGCATTGGTTTTCAAATGGAAAACTGGAAAATTTCAAAATGGGTTTTCGAATGGAAAATAGAAAATTTTTCATGAAAAACTCGGAAAACTAATTGGTTTTAAAAGGGAAAATTGCATGTAACTGTGGGTGCATTGGTTTTCAAATGGAAAACTGGAAAATTTCAAAATGGGTTTTCAAATAGAAAACAGAAAATTTTTCATGAAAAACTCGGAAAACTTATTGGTTTTAAAATTGAAAATTGCATGTAACTGTGGGTGCATTGGTTTTCAAATGGAAAATTGGAAAATTTCAAAGTGGGTTTTCGAATGGAAAACAGAAAATGTTTCATGAAAAACTCGGAAAACTTATTGGTTTTAAAAGGGAAAATTGCATGTAACTGTGGGTGCATTGGTTTTCAAATGGAAAACTGGAAAATTTTAAATTTCCCTTTAAAAACCGATGAGATTACCGAGTTTTTCATGAAAAACTTTCTATTTTCACCATAACGCAATGCAATAAAAAATTGTTACGTATACGTCATAGTGTCCAGTGTTGATCTTATTACGTATTTGCACTTTGGTCTCATGCATCTCTAATTGAATTTTTTTTCCTGAGATTTCAAAGATGAAAATATTTTGGATTCAATTCAATTCCATTTGTGAGGTCACAGTAACTATCTCACTGATGATTCAGAATTATGTTCCACTAAATGATTTTGTCAAAGTCACATTGAAATCTTACTAAAATGTTGTTAGTTATAACTAATTTTGACCGAGACCGAAATGTACCCAATATTCATAAAGCGAAAATGTTTATGCACAGAAATCGTGCATGTTCGGTGTTAACATTGTCTTGGTCCAAAAGCTTAAGTAGGAGTTCAGCCTTAAACATAATTTAGAAGAATGACTGGAAATGAAATGAAAAATAGAGAGACATTTCAAAAAATTGATGTCGGCTGTCAGTTTCCTGAATTTAAAAACAAATTTGCGGGTGAGTAAATTAAAATCAACTTTTTTACTTGCGACCCATAGAATACATAAATGGCAAGTATTGAATTCGTAAAAAAAAGTTAAGTGAAGATGAGATATGACATTACGATGATAGAGAAGTCGAAAAAAGTGGGTCCGGCGATTCCGTCTGTCTGTCTGTCGGGAAGTTTACAGGCATCTACAGCCTTAACTGTTGGTCCGATTGACTTCAAATTTGTAAATAAGAGGTTTGAGCAAAAACTAATATTCCAATTTTTTATTTTTGTTTTAAGATCAAATTTCAGGGTAGCTACCATACGATTTTTTGGACAAAAACCAAAACTTTCAATTTCCTCCAAAACGGCTCCTACAATTTTTTTAAACTTCCTCGAGTTCAATTTTTTTAAACGTTCATGTAAAAAATGTTTGTATTGCTCCAAAACGCTACCTCCCATAGAACCGTTTTTTTGTTATAGGATTTTCTCGAAAAATGAAAGTTCGATCAGCGTATGTTTTTTTTAAAGTACGTATACATATATTGTTCAAAAATAATATTTTGTATTCAAACAAATTTCAAATTTTGTTTTGGATTTTTAAAAAAATGTTTTTAACTTTTTTTTTTTAATTCTGTATCTCTTAGAAGGAACAATTTTAAAAATTAAAATTGAAGTATAATATGCATATTTACATGGTCTTAAAGACTGCATACCCAAATTAATTTAAAGACATTTTAAAAAATTTTATATATAAAAAATTAATTTAAGAAAAAAGGCTCCGACGATATTCAAAAAAACAAATTCAATAAATCAAGAATAAGGTTTGAATTTGCTTGGCATTTAAATTTTTGGAATTAAATTTATTTACGAGGTACATTTTAAAATTTTATTTTTTTTAATAAATTCTAATTATTTTTATATATTGAGTTTTTTTTTGTGAGTTAAGTGGAAGCTGTAAGTAAGAGTGTAATCAGAATTGCTGAAAGTATATCTCTTATTTAAGCACTACTCTTTACAATTTTTGGATAGAAGTAATCATAAATATTTAGTTTTAGCATGCAGGAGCAAGTTCTTACGACCCAGTCCCAAACCCAGTCGTGCACATTTTTTACTATTACCTTTAGCTCTCTCGCAGAAATTCTCAAACCCGGCAACGCAGGGTATATTCGGCTAGTATATAATAAACTATATAAGGACGATAAGAGCACTAAACATCTTCTGCCGTCAGTGTCATCTCATGAGAAGATAAAAAGCACTGAGTAAAAGTAATCTACGTGGCAACAGGAACGACCAAAATAAAACAAATTCTGAAAGTGAAATACTTCTCACTCTTCACTCTGTTGTTGAAGCACTGCACTCTTTTTAAGCACACTCCCAATCGTTCTCGTGCCGTTCGGTACATAAAGAGAAAGTTTCTTACTCAGACACTCCTGATAAGCTGATTGAGCCTTAAAGTTCTAAAATTGATATTTAAATCTTTTGAAAATAGGAAACAACTAGTCTCAATCTCTTCTCGTTGGAACTTTTGAAAATCTTAAAAACGAAAGTAAAAAACTGAAAGACATTATACAACCGATACTAATCTAACGACTAAGAGTGTAGTTTTTAAAAAGTACAGTAAAGAAGTTACCAAAGAACTTAACAGGCTCTAAAATGGGTGAAATGAATCAAGTTGTCGTAAAATCTCTTACGAAAATGCACTTTTTATGTTGCTCGTGCCTCCATGTCCTGCCATATGCTTGTTTACTTTAACAAGACTGTTTTTTAAGCACTTTTTTATGCATTTAAAATTCGGACAAAAAAGTTTTATGAATGCAATGTACATTTTGAGATTGAAATGGAATTTGGAACTCAACATGATAACCAGGATTCTCGTTTTATACGTGAAGTATGACATTGTTCAATTGGTCGCTTTGGTTTTTTGAAGGAGTACCGGATCGATGAGTTGATAATTTTTTCATTCTGGATCTCCATATTTCCGCTCGCAGAATTTTCAAAGAAAAACATAAAACCGGAGAAGCTCATCTCAAGTAAAATATAGTTCAAGTCGTTTCCAGATCTTATTTAAGTGAACCTATCAGAAGTCAAATGATGTTCGTAGACACAGTGCATTCAAGGGAACACAAGCGTGCACAGCAACCAATATCTATAAACTCCTACTCTCCATCTGCCCGCGATGAACATCGGGTGCCCAATACCTTCAACCGAAGATTGGGTTCCAACCCCAGTGGGAAGTTATTAGGTCTGTTTGGGAACTTTTTGCAGCAGTTTGTTTGAAATCTGTCAAATAAGGTGAAAGAGAGTAAAATTCTCTCAGAAAAGAGAGAAAACTTGCAACAAAGTAAAGAAACGCGTTGATGTAATTTGTTGCAGTTTATTTTCATTTTGGCAAAACGGTGGACAAATTTAATTACTTGGTTTTAAGATTTGATTCGAATTGTAATGTTTTCATATTAAGGATCCTTTTTAAAACAAAAAATGTCGAAAATAATGAATTTTTGAGTTTGGTAGAAGAGTTGATGGAATCTGAATTCTGATGAAAATTACTTCGAAAAAGTGGTGGAATTCATGGTGCACTTTTGGATTTCCAAAACTTTTGTTCAATCAAAGTTCTTGAATTGTATGAGCCCGTCTGTGATCACTTGGCCTACTGAAAAAATTAAATTAAATGTTGACATTTTTTTTACCTTAAAAAAAAAGAATTTCACTTTTGACCACAAGCAAATTCAAAAAAAAAAATATGTCATCTGTCAATTACCCGTTCTTCGAAGATCAATGACATTCCAAAAACAAGTTGCAAAATTTTCGTTGGAGGGGAAATATTTTGCTCTCTCGATTTTCCCTTTTCTCTGCAACTAATTCGAGTAAACAAACAGGAAAATGTAAAAACGTTTTTACTTCGTTGCACTTCGTTGCAAAAAGTTGGAGTTACCAAACAGACCTATTGGTGGCAGCAAAGGGAGGGAGGGGGAGGAGGAATGCATCCACTAAGGCATCCCTCCTCTTCAAAAGGTGGCAGCGGATGAACTCCCAAGATTGAATCAACGGTGGCGCCCACAGTTCCAGTCGGGAAGAAACTACTTAGTGAACTCCTCATAGGGCTACCACCACATATTCCCAGCCAAGGCCTATAAGGAGCGGTCTGGCCGGTTCCATGCCTTTGGAGTTGGAGGGTCGTGAGTTGGGGTGACTGTTCGACCACATAAAACAAATAAAGTTCTGAAATACCAACAAGCATCGGATGTGGAGTTAATTATGACGACCCACGCAAACGATTTTTGGGACAACGAATTTCATCCGTTTTGCACTTGGATTGTTGGGTTCCTTACCAGACCACGTACAGCCGAACAACTTGCGCAAGCTCTTGACTACTATAAAACAGAAATGCCATCCAAGAAATGCGATGGGATGGCCCGGGCCTACGTAAAATGAGCAACTGTGATATCTACTATGGCGACGTGCCGGCGGGCACATACAGCTAAACAATTTGGGTGAAGCAGGCCTTCAATTCCACCTACCCGACATTGCCCAAGTGAAGATAGCGATGTCTAAGCTTAAGTCGAACAAATCCGCTGGAGGACGATTTGGTTAAGAGCATGCACGAGCTCATTTGCAAAAGTTGATCGGAGAAAAGCATGCCCGATGAATGGAACCACAGCATCGTATGCCCGATATTCAAGAAAGGAGATTCCCCGAACTGCAACAGCAGTTCGTTCGTTCGTTCAGCTATTACGATACGCAGACGACATTGACATAATCGGAAGAACATAGCGTAATGTCAGTGGAGCTTTCGTGCGTCTTGAAACGGAGGCCAGGAAGATAGGTTTAGCGGTTTAACGAGGGCAAGACCAAGTTCATGCTGTCGAAAAGAAAGGACAACCAACGTCAATGTCTTGGAGCCAACTTCAATATAGACAGATTTAACTTCGATTTAGTAAAGAACTATGTCTAGTAAGGATCTACTATAAACTCAGATAGCAATACCAGCGCTGAAATCAAACGAAGGATCACTCTTGCCAATCGCTGCTTCTTTGGACTTAGAAGACAATTGAGTAAAGTCGCTCTCGAGCAAATAAATTGTCACTGTACAAAATCCTCATTATCCGGTCCTAATTTATGGCGCAGAGACACGGACCATGACAACATCTGATGAAAACGCTTTGGGCTGCTTCAAGAGAAAGAATTCCTTTCTAGTGATTTTTGGTCCATGTACGAGATAGTTAAATGGAGAATGAAGACGAAGATTCAATCAAGAACTGTTCAGACTGTTCAGCAACATTGACCTTGCCAGAAAAGTTAAGGTCAAACGACTTAGATGGTTGGGTCATGTGAGTGAATGCAAAATAATGCTCCGGCTCGTAAAGCCTTTGAATTCAACCTTGAAGGACGTCACAGAAGAAGAGGGAGACCGTGACTCAGGTGGAGCACACAGGTGGTAGAGGACCTGAACTAACTTGGCGTGCGAATTAACGAAAACGAAGATTTCTTACAAACTGTCCCTTGTCTCCGCTCAGAACATCCCTCACTTCAATGGCCGATTCCGACAAAAACTTAAATTGCATAAAACATTTAGGTTAGAGACCAAAGTTTCTTTAACCTAGGCTGTCAAAATTTGAAAACAACTCCCTTGAAATGCGAAAAAACTGCAAACCTTTTGTCATCTCTTACCTATTCATGTAGAAGACATCAACACAAAATTCTAATTCTCCAACTATCATAAATCATATCCCTACAAAAAAGGACCACATCGAAAAATAAAATAAAGGAAAAAAAATATCACCTCTGTTATCGCAATTCTAATTCTAATCCCAAAACGGATGTTGAACATATAATCCCCAAGTACCCTTAGTCATTTTAAATCCATTCAACCAAAAAATCAACGATTTATATTCCAAAATCGCTGTAATACGTCACCAAAGTCCTATCCAGGGCCCAAATCTGGGCGCCCAACAACAAAACTCCATATGCAAGCAAGCTCTCTTTTAATGCTATCATTTTTCGCTACCGTAATCCAACAGCACTCTACCAGGGAGAAGATAAAAAAGATTTCACGCCGCAAATCCGGACATTTATGCTCAGTTCCTGTTGAACAAAAGGACCAAACGATAGCGCACACAAAAAAAAAAAGCAGTAACCTAGCGCCATAAATGTGCATAATTTGAACACTGACACGGTCGCAAAAAGGAGCAGTCAAACAAAAAAGTCTCAACATACTCGTCCATCCTCTTCCGGTTTATTACACCAGAGGACAACTCGTTGAAGCCGAACAACGCCAACGAAGCATCGCCCAAAAGGAACATCACGTTTTCCCTTAGTCCGGTTCGTGCTGTCGGCGCAATAAGCGATACGGGCGGCAGGACACGGACACTGTTGTAATAAATCGAAAACCACTTTAAATCCAATATGAATGGAAGAAATCATAATTCAGAAAACATCCAGGCGGGACAAAATGCACACAAAATGGAGCCTGTGACGAGAGCTTATGAACACGCGCAAACTTTGTCCGGGTGCAACGGTAATGGCAAATGGGAAAAATCAAGATAAAACATTGTTAAAAGGGGAACAAAAGAAATACACACAAAAAGCTTACCTCTAAATACTTTTCGCTTGCCAGCTATCTGCAATGGGAGAGAGACGCCTGCATCCAGTTGGAGTAGGACTCGATGTTCGCGTGGTGGAGGTCCTTGTGGATGTGCGGGACAAAAAGTCCGGTATTCTCCGTTGGCATCAACATAAATCGGTGCCTCAACTAGAGGCCAGGCGGCTCCTGCTGCAGCTGCTGCTGCTGCAGTGCCATTAGGCCCTTGAGGACCCAGCGAAATAACTTGTAACGGGAAAATATGTGTATGAGGATGACCTGTGGCTCCTGCGGGTGCAGTTGCTACACCTCCATTTACAGCTGGTTGACCCGCCGCCGTCGCAGCCACTCCAACTGCCGGCGAATGCAGATGCACGTGTGCATGGTGCACACAATGGGGGTGATGATGGTGATGGTGATGGGAAAGTGAAGTTGACATTGCTAACGCAGATGCAGCACCCGGGGCACTGGCGACGGCAGCTGCGACAGTGTTGTTATTAGTGGGAGATATTTGTTGGTTAACTACTGCCGCACCAACTCCAACTCCACCGGAATGTGCACCAAGACTTGTCAAATGAAGTGGCTGCAAGAGGCCCCCCACAACTGATTGCTGTGGTGTCTGATGTTGTTTATGGAGGGCTTGTGGCATCGAATGCTGATGATGTTGAGCCATTATTCCAGGAATCCCAATGACCTGAGGAGTAATGGAGTTGCTGTTGCTGTATGACTTTGTGGCACTACTGGTCACTGGTATCGATATATTTGTTGTAAGAGGAAGATTTGAATTTTCAATTAAGTCGTTCTCTTCGATAGTTTCATTTGTTTCATTCACTTCTGGGACGGTTTCTAGACCAATTTTCATTGGACGTTCACTGCTGCGTCTGTTATTGTCATCGCAATCGATGTCATTATCTTGTCTGGGGCTTCTTCTTATATCGATTTCATCTTCCTCTTGCCCATAAAAATGTCCAACACAATATGTCTCCTCTTCGACTTCCCCCAATACTTGAGCACATTCAGGGATTTCACTCGAGTTTTGAGAACGATACTCAGAATTACTGCTATCGATATCTACAGGCTTGATTGTTTCGTCGCTGTTACCGTTACTTACGACTTCTCGTTTAATTTTTCCGACATTATTCGCTCGATAAAATTCTTCATCTCCTTCGTCATCACGATCAATGACAAGATATCTTATACTATGATTCGATGAACAATTCGATGAGTTATCGTCATCGTCGTCATCGGTTTGTGTACTCTGTTCGTTTCGCGGACTCTCAACACTGTTGCCATTCAATTCGACACGAATTTCAGAAGTGGAATTGTCAAATTGAATTGTGTTTGACAAGTTTTCGGCGTTCGCGGCTGTGGCGGCTTTGTCGTCGTTAGCAACACTTGTTATCGAAGTCGATGTTGTCATACTACATGAGATGTATCGTGTTGTTCGATTATTTTGGATTTCTTTAACTGTTTTGTGAGTGGTGGCGGCATTGTTGCTATTTGATTCATTTGAAGTGTTTTGTGTTATTTCTAATGAATTATCAGTTGTGTTGGTGGTGCATGCAGCAGCAAGATTTACCTCCCTATCGACGACTATCAGTTGCAACAACAGCGACAGCAACAGCAACTTCCGCTGACGTCGGTTGTGTGGCATTCGATAAGGGATATTTGCTTGGCGTTAAAATTTCTGGTGCTGGTGCCTTCACCATCGAAATGTCGTAGTTCGATTTTTCTTCAATTTTTTTTTTTCGATTAATTGTGCTCAATGTTTGTTACAATGTATTTATCGGCTATTGGAACAGGGTTTATTGTTTCGAGAGAAAGGATTTAACATTCGATTATATTGCTTATCTCAAGCTATCGATATTAGTTGTCTGAAACGATAACAAAAAAAAATATATTTTCACTTAATTTGTTTAAAGTATGAGTATCGGAATTTCGTTGAAGAATTTGAAAAAAAGCACAAAATTTGACCTATCTACTTCCCAACCAAATCCACTGTCTTTATATTGCGATGTTATCACAGCAACACCAGTCCAAATTATCGTAATTAAAATCGTTATCTTAATTCACCCCCGCCACCAACTGTATGTTATTCTATAGTTCACCTTATTAACACCTACCCGTAGTCATTCAACCACAAAATGGTTTCCACGTTGCTTCATTTGCTAACTGCCAACATACCACACATAGCCATCGTGACACTGTCTATCCTTTCGCTGTCATCCATCAAAATTAGTACCTACAGCCAAACCTCAAATTGGATGATATCAAGGGACTGCTTTCAACACAAAGGTCTACGTAGCATATGTGAGGCGAAGTGGTGTTTGAATTTTTTTGTTGTCAGATTTCAGACATCAGCAACAAGTTTCTAATTAAACAATATTGTCATTCAAATTCGTATCGTATAATTAGCCCAATTTAAGCCTTTTAGCCGGCCGCAATCATGAACTGTCAGTTTGTTTGTAACCCCATTTCAACCCACGGATAATCCTCGAAGGTACAAAGTGTAGGTTGTATCTGCAATCTACAAAAAAAAACCTATGACAAATAATGTCCTTAATGATCCAATTTTCAGGACTTTGATCCTTTTTTTCCCTCTCATTGCTGAATGTACTTTATAAACGAAATAACGGATGACATTTCAAATGTATCTGTCCAACCAACACAGCGATGAAGCAACAAGTGGACAGACAATTATTGTATCTGTATTTCTGTCTATCCGCAGACTCTTTTTTTGTCGTTTATTCTTCTCTTTTTGTGTATTCCTTTCTGGGAAAAAAAAGAAGACAAAATCTGTATCTCTCAACTCCCCACTGCACACACAAAAAAAAAGACAGCTTATTTCCAGTGTAATGGGTTAATATGGTTCCACTTAATTCCCTACCAAACCAAACGACATGCTCCAGTTGAACTCCTAGAGAGAAAAATTATTTCAAGGATTAGGAAAATTATAATTTTCCACATCAATTCTCTTCGGGATTGTTCGAAAGAAAATATTAATTTAACCTTAAAATTAGGATGAATGTAATTAACAGGGACCTGGAGCCAAAAGTGGTCTGAAATGTTGATCGAAAGAGTTCAGGGAATAATCTCTGTGTTGCGTTTGCGTTGGTGAAGAATAAATTAAAAAAGTTTAGAGTTTTCTTTTTTTTTTCTATTTTGTAAAAAAATTCATTGGAACTGCAGACAGGATGTTTTTTTTGCGGTTTTTGTTTTTCTTCTTGGTATCAATGAGAAATAAAAGTCCTTCAAATTGTTTCGTATTGAACTTTGCCATACGTATTGTGAGGATGAACTACGCCTTTGTATTAAGGATAATAATAGACGTCACAGTGTTTTCCGTTTATCCGGAATAATGAAGGATATTGGTTTTTGCTTTCGGTTTGCGTAGGTTGGAATGACACAATGTTCGTAAGTGGATTCGGGATAAAAACGGCTCCTTTTGTTTTTTATTTTAAGACAAGAATTTTTTTTTATCGTCTGACGAACAATAAAGTTTCAACAAATTTTCCAAGTAACAAACACTTGCACTCAATTCTGAACTGCTTAAGTTTAAAGGAAAAGCTAGAAGCAACCAGAGAGCAAACAAATGGCAAATTTGAGATCATTGGTCTCAGTACCGACTGAATATTCAGAAGACTACGCAAGAGTTCTTCTTAGAACTTTGTGATTTGAACTCAATTTGATGTGAAACTGTAGGAAATATGACGCATGAAGAAAACATTGAAAACTGGCAAAAGGATAATGTATGCGCTTGATAGAGGAAAGAGAGGTATTACAGAGTGAAGCAACAACATGAACATTACCCAGCCGTGGACGTCTTATAAGAAAATGTGCTCCACCTTTAAGAAAGCCCCATAGACAGACACCATAATAAGAAAGTATTCATGTGACTTCTAACCAGCCCAATTGACAAGTGATTGGATGACAGACAAAGGGTTTTCCAATAAGAGGTGTTATTTTGATATTCAAAGAAAAATAGCATTTTTTGAGATAAATGATCGGATGTTTATTTCATTATAAAGAGGAAGGTTTGCCGATAATAATGGAACACAACATCAGCCAAATGGCCGCCACGACCACGCTTACAGGACCATATCCTTTTCATGAAATTTTCCATAACCAAATCGCAAAGTGGCTGCCCTATGTCCTCGATAGCCTCACGAATTCCATCTTTGAGGTCTTGAATCGACGCTGGGCTGTTGGCGTAGACCTTATCTTTCACGTGGCCCCAAAGGAAGAAGTCGCAAGGTGTTAAATCACAAGATCTCGGTGGCCAATTGTGATCACCTCTTCGAGAGATAACACGGTCCGGAAACTTTTCCCGTAAAATATCGATGGTTTCATTGCTTGTGTGGAACGTAGCGCCGCGCCGTCTTGTTGAAAGTAAACGTTGTCCAGATCAATACCATCCAATTCCGCCATAAAAAATCATTAATCATCTCTCGATAGCGCAATCCATTGACCGTAACTGTTGCTCCAGCCTCATTTTCGAAAAAGTAAGGTCCAATGTCCCGCCGGACCATAAACCGCACCAAACAGTCACGCGTTGAGGATGGAGAGGCTTTTCAACAATAACTCTTGGGTTTTCCGAACCCCAGATGCGACAGTTTTCGCTTGTTGACGTAGCCTCCGAGGTGGAAATGGGCCTCATCGGACAAGATGATTTTTCAATGAAATTACGGATCATTTTCATGCATTTCAAGGACACAATCAGCAAAGACACGACGGCTTGAGTTCTTGTGTTAACTGAACTTTATAAGCCTTGAGACCCAAGTCTTTATGCAAAATACGTGTGTAATGACGTTTGTGGAATGCCTAATTCCAAAGAACGACGAGGAATGGACAAACCTTGGGTTTCTTCAACACTTTGGGCTACAAAAGCAATATTCTCAGTTGTTCTTGAGCGACGTGCACGGTTTTTATTCTTCACATCAGTAATTGTCCCAACAGCTCGAATTTGTCCACCAATTTCTGTGTTGCGGTCCGACAAGGTGCTTCATGACGACCCAAAATTGTTTTAGTTTACGAACCGTCTCTGCCAAATTTTCACCATTTTTATAGTGAATTTAATAATTTCAGTGCGTTGTTGAAGCGAATATTGTTCCATTTTTATTAATGGCGTAGTTTCTACTTGTCAAATGACAAGAAATGACAGCTTCAAAAGTGACAGCTACGGAAATAGCGGGCTATTCAAAATAAAACCTCTAATTGGAAACCTTTTATATTCCATAAGCAGGGAATGAACATTACTTCGGCTTATAGAGTTAAAAGCTGCCTTCGACACAATATTCAAGATAAAAAATAAAATATTGACTATTTAACCATGTCGATTAGGCTTCCAGACTGCAGTAGTGTCTTCCAAGCGGTGGTCCTGGTAGTGACAAAAGGCTCATATGATGTCAATACCCAGGGCTGATGTCACCTTTTATATTGATAGCCAAGCGGCAATAAAAGCGATTACTGTAACTGAGGTAATATCATCGCTTGTTTCATGCTACCGCGAAGAGCTTAAGGTTCTTGGCGCACACCATAACAGTAAACTATGCTGGGTCCCAGGCCACAGCGATATACCAGGCAACGAGAAAGCGGATGAATTAGCAAGATTAGCTTGACGTAAGCCAAGCAATTATGCAATTTGCCCAAGAGATATCTTTGATCTCTTGTTAGCATAATTACCGGACATACTCTGTTAGGATATCACAAGACAAAGATGAGAATCAGTTCAGATGATCTATGCAGAAGTTGCAGTGACGAGGATATGCATGAAGACACTTCGCACTTTCAATGTCACTGCCCCGCTCTTTCCAACCAAAGGTAGAAATTGCTCGGCAATTATTTCTCCAGGGACTAAGAAGAACTCTCTAGTATTCCAGGTAAAACATTTTGAACGAATCTAAGTTGATTTAAGTGTGACGGTAACAACATCAACTGTCAGCCCCTTTACCAAGTTCTTATCCAAAGCCGATTTGAGATTGAATATTTGACAAGTTTGTCTGGATGAATTGATGAATGGACACTTCTCTTGGTCGGAGGAAAGCATGCCCGATGAATGAACCTCAGCATCGTATGCCCGATCCTTAAAATAAAGAGATCCCTGAACTGCAGCAACTACAGAGGTATAAGTCTCGCCTTAACATCGCCTATAAGATCTTGTCTTCCGTGCTGTGTGATCGTTTGAAGACCTTCGTCAACAACCTGATAGGTCCTTATCAGTGTGACTTCAGACTCGGAAAGTCCACCATCGATCAAATATTCACCTACGGCAGATCTTGGAGAAGACCCAGGAACTTTAAATTGATACCTACCATATTTTCATTGATTTCAAGCCGCGTATGACAGCGTCTATAGAAACCAACTGTATAGAGCAATGTCTAGTTTTGGCATCCCAGAAAAACTCATCCGTCTGTGTAAGATGACAATGGAAAATTCACGCTGTTCATCATGGTCGGAAAAAACCTAACGGACGCTTTTGATGTCAAAAAAGGTTTTAGACAAGGCGATGCGTTGTCATGCGATTTCTTCAACATCATTCTTGAAAAGATTGTGCAAAGCTCCAATGTCAACACCAGAGGCACAATCTTTCAAAAGTCCGTCCAGCTATTAGGATACGCAGACGACATTGACATAATTGGAAGAACACAGCGTGATGTCAGTGGAGCGTTTGTGAGCCTTGAGACGGAGGCCAGGAAGATGGGTCTAGCGGTTAACGAGGGCAAGACAAGTTAATGCTGTCGACAAGAAAGGAAACCAACATCGACGTCTTGGAGCAAACGTCAACATAGACAGATTTTACTTCGAGGTAGTTAAGGACTTTGTCTACCTGGGATCCGCTATCAACTCAGACAACAACACCAGCGCTGAAATCAAACGAAGAATCACTCTTGCCAATCGCTGCTTCTTTGGACTTAGAAGGCAATTGAGTAGTAAAGTCCTCTCCGAGCAACTAAAGTGACACTCTACAAAACCCTCATCATCCCGGTCCTCATGTATGGTGCAGAGACATGGACTGTGACAACATCTGATGAAAACGCTTTGGGTGCTTTGAGAGAAAAATTCTTCGAGTGATTTTTGGTCCTGTCTGCATTAATAGAGAATGGAGACGAAGATTCAACCAAGAACTGTACGAGCTGTACAGCGACACTGACCTAGCCAGAAAAGTTAAGGTCCAACGACTTAGATGGTTGGGTCATGTTGAGCGAATGGAAAATAAAAAAACATGATTTTTTGGCAACATTTATCTGTAAAGTACCTTCCTAAATGCCCTACATTTTCTAAATGCTATTTCATTGTTTCGGTCATTTTAGATAATTTTTGGCCACTGAACATGGGATTTAATTGTGTGACATACTGACCGCAAAACCACACAATATGACGATGCGCCATCAAGCACAATGTAAATGTATCGCGAGTGCAGAGCGATTCCAATTAACCACACACTCAACCGGACAGGCACACTCTCATTAACGTCATTCTTACACCTCTCCAACATTTAAACAAGTAGGCATGACTGCATTTAACATGCGTTTTCCTCAAAGTTCAAAATTGACATTTCTAGCGGTCAATAGGTTATGATTACCTTCAGCTTCAGACACCTTCACATCATCGTCATGCAATCGCGCTAACACAGAGATGTAAGAGAGAACTAGGCGTTTATGGATTTTCAACGAAAATAAAAACGTCATAAAGAGAGACGAAGAGAGTTTATTGCCACACTGAACCAAGCCGCACTCGAGCAATGACATTGTAACCGAAGCGCAAGTTTACATGCATGTAGATTTTCCGCCTGCCACCTTTGGCTGACGTCTTTCAATGTTTAAGTGGGTGGGTGGGTGTTGTGAGTAGGCCCTACAACAAATTTTCGAGGTGATACCTTGACGAAGACAAACAAAAATATTATATCGGAAGTCAATACCTATCTTGTTTGCAAAACGAATGTCAAGACAAATATTTCTGTGGTTAAAAAAGAAAAAAAAAATCAAATCAAAGAAGGAAAGCATAAACAAAAACAACAAGTCGGTTGTGCCACGGCAACAGTGTGTGAATATGAGAACGAACAACAGAAATGTCAAATGTCAAATGAGAAATTTGTATAGCAAAAAAAAAATGAAGAAACAACATCGCCTCGAGAAGAACCTCAGCACCACCAACACCATCACCATCACACCACCAAGCCATCTGCAAAGTAAGGCTATGGGGTTGGTAAGTGAACGAGTGGGTGGCAGTGTGTGAGCGAAAGGGTGCCGCCAGCAGGGCAAAAGCAACACCATATTGTTGCAAATTTTTTCACTTTTCTGTCAAATTTTGATGAAATTTTTGACCAGCATCATTTTTGAAAACAATTTTTGTCTAGATGACAACCGTTATCTTATAGACCTAATCAGGGTGAGTTTAACGATAGCAAATTTTTCAAACTTACTTCAAACTTTTCTTTTCCGTTGAGTATGCCTCTGGCTGTTTTGAAGTTCACAAGAATTAACACAAATTTTACATCACCTGCTCGGTGGTTTTTAATATTTTTTTGTGGTTTGTAATTTTTTTGAAATTCTTCACTTTTCTAAACGCACTGCTGGAAAAACGTACGTAAATTTGCATTTACGACACGACAATATTCGCACACAAGACACTCAAAAATACCATTGGGCACGAGAAAAACACGAGAACAAGAGCGCACACACGTCCAAAGCGAAGGAAGGAAAATCAGATTGTTTTCGTTTTTTTTTTTTTCGTTTGCCCGTTCGTTCTCTTTGCAGTTGTATTTTTGTTTGACGCACACAAATTCAACACATAAACTGATTCACATATCGCAAAATTATTTGTGTGGTGCACAAGAGTTAAAGGAACAAGAAACAGAAGCGAAAAGGAAACACCGCAAATTTGGCATTTTCATCAGATCCACTGTGTGTGTGTGCGGCGAATTGCGAGAGTTTCTGTTTTTCTGCACAGAAATTTCCGGCGAGAAAATCAATTCAAATGAAAAACATCAACACCGTTCGCCGGGCTTAGTTTTCTTACTGAAAATGTGAAAAACTTTAGCGGTAAAATTGCAGAACGAAAGAAGGCGAAAAATGTATGTCAGGCAACCAAACAAGTGGATTTCAAACGACAACAATTACTATTGAAAAGGAGAGCACAAGAAGTCCCGAGTTTGAGGAGCAGTTAAAAGAAGAAAAAAAACCGAAAACCCGAGAATAAGGTTTTTTCCCGAATGTTGTGCAATATCCTCTTACGATAACCCAGAAAGCGATTTTTTGTAAACTTTACTTTGCAACCAAAACAACTTTTGTATTTATTTATGTATTTTCCAATCGTTGCCGGAAAATGTTTTAGGTCAACACTTTACTTGTGCCAGCTCTAGCGCAAAAATTGACTTCGGACATTACCTGTCACAATATGAACGCAGAATGCACCGATACACAATTCTATTGAAGTTCACAGTTAGCACGAACGATAGGAAATTTTCTTGAAATCAAATTTTCCTTATCGGGAAAATTACACTAGTACGCCATTTTAACGTAGATATCTGGCTATCGATTATTCAATGTGACAGTGACAGCTGAGGAATGTTGGGTTGTGCTTGCGATTCTGGTTTTATTCTGTCTTTCGCACAAGAAAATATAAACTAGGTTTCTTCTCTCTTTCTGCTTGGTTCTTTTTTGTATTCTTTTTTTTGAATGTGTGGATTTCTTGCTGTTTTGATTTTGTTTGTATACAAGAAAATGCACTGGCTGCGCTGACAAGTGCAGTGCATAGGTGGCATATAATAGTGCATTTACCTCGTGGTGAGCTTTTGTGAGGCTAGTGTTTTGTCGTTGTGGGCTTTGGGTTAGAACTCGACTAGATTTTGAGCTTTTGTTATAGGGTGATAGTGAAAACTAGCGACAATGAGTCATTTAATTATTTTTCTTGTATGTTTGCAATAAAAAACATAATTTTAAAGTTCTTAAGCATTCTGTCACCTATTTTTCAAAAAAGTGAAGTTTTTGATTCGTAAAACAGAAATTAAAAAAAGCAAGTATACGCCGTAGTGACCAGTTTCTGTTTAGGGAAAGCAGTGTTAACATACTTTCAATTAATCATGTTCTCTATTTCAATTTCTATTCTATTTATTATTCTGGAGTTGATCTGAAGGCTGGCGAGACAAGGTACGCGGGGTCAGCGAATATAAAGAATATCTGCTTATGCAAATATCTCGGCAACCAGGGCTCGGAATTGAGTTTGGCTTTCAGTAGTAGGCTCAGGATAATGAAAACTATCCAATATGTAGAATTAAGAATAATCGATTTTCTCATGACTTTCGAAAAATAAAGGGTTTTCCAATAAGAGGTGTTATTTTGAATGGCCCGCTATTTCGGTAGCTGTCACTTTTGAAGCTGTCATTTTTTCACATTTGAAACGCCATTAATAAAAATGGAACGATACACGCTTCAACAACGCATTGAAATTATTAAAATTCAATATAAAAATTGTGAAAATTTGGCAGAGACGGTTCGTTCGTAAAACTAAAACATTTTTGGGTCATCGTGAAGCACCTTGTCGGACCGCAATACAAAAATTGGTGGATTGTTGGGACAAGTTAGTTATGTGAAGAATAAAAACTGTGCACGTCGCTCAAGAACAACTGAGAATATCGCTGTTGTAGCCCAAAGTGTTGAAGACAACCCAGGTTTGTCCATTCCTCGTCGTTCTTTGGAATTAGGCATTCCATAAACGTCATTACACCGTATTTTGCATAAAGACTTGGGTCTTAAGGCTTATAAAGTTCAGTTAACACAAGAACTCAAGCAGGCTGATCATCAACAACATCGTGTCTTTGCTGATTGGGTCCTTGAAATGCATGAAAATGATCCGGAATTTCATCGAAAAATCATCTTGACTGATGAGGCCCATTTCCACCTCGGAGGCTACGTCAACAAGCAAAACTGTCGCATCTGGGGCTCGGAAAACCCAAGAGTTATTGTTGAAAAGCCTCTCCATCCTCAACGCGTGACTGTTTGGTGCGGTTTATGGTCCGGCGGGGTCATTGGACCTTACTTTTCGAAAATGAGGCTGGAGCAACAGTTACGGTCAATGGATTGCGCTATCGAGAGATGATTAATGATTTTTTATGGCCGGAATTGGATGGTATTGATCTGGACAACGTTTACTTTCAACAAGAGCGGCGCTACGTGCCACACAAGCAATGAAACCATCGATCTTTTACGGGAAAAGTTTCCGGACCGTGTTATCTCTCGAAGAGGTGATCACAATTGGCCACCGAGATCTTGTGATTTAACACCTTGCGACTTCTTCCTTTGGGGCCACGTGAAAGATAAGGTCTACGCCAACAGCCCAGCCTCGATTCAAGACCTCAAAGATGGAATTCGTGAGGCTATCGAGGACATAGGGCAGCCACTTTGCGATTTGGTTATGGAAAATTTCATGAAAAGGATATGGTCCTGTAAGCGTGGTCGTGGCGGCCATTTGGCTGATGTTGTGTTTCATTATTAACGGCATACCTTCCTCTTTATAATGAAATAAACATCCGATCATTTATCAATATCAAAATAACACCTCTTATTGAAAAAGCCTTTATCAGATCCTGAGTTGCCTTAGGATCTATTATTTCGTCTTCGCTTTCTCCGTCCGTTTGTTCAGATAAATGTTATTGGAGGTTTTTCGATGTCTTCCCAATTCTTCTCATTTGATCAACATATCTGTTTCCACCACATTTGACCATCGTCTAGTTTTATGTTAAAATGCAACTTACCGAAAATTTCAGTTACTAGACCAAATTTCCATTTCCCCCCCCCCCGTAAATAATCACGCACTGCCACACTCACTCACAGTGATAGTAAATTTTGGTGCGCTTAATTGTCTTGGTTCGAATTTAGTTGGTGATTTTGGCAAAATCAAGTCAAGTTTTTATCTTATTTGACGTCCAAACATAATCATAGCCGGTGATTAACCTGTTTCTGTATGAATAGCTCGGCGGTACAACATCAAAATGTTGCTCAAAGCTTTTCCAATTTCCTTTCGATTGCACTTAATCGCTTCAATTATTTCTTACTGTCTAAACGTACCTCTCCACTTGTCCATTCGTCGCTAGATGGTAAGGTGCTTCACGCCTATGATGAATTCCATTTAGTTTTAGAAATTCTTGAAATTCTGATGACATGAATTGCGGCCTCCAATCAGAAACAAATGTGATTGGTAATCCAAAGGTAGAAAATATCTCTCGGCATTTCCAGATTGTAGTATCAGCAGTTATATTCTGTACAATGTGCTCTTCTGGCCACTTCGAAAAGACGTCTACTAATATAAAAAATATTGCCCCATAAACGGATCAGCAAAATCTGCATGCACTCGATCAAAAGGCTTAGATGGTGTTTCCCAACTGTGTGTTGGTCGTACTCCTTTACCCTCGGGTCGCGTTAATTGACAGTTTGCGCAATTCATCACCATTGCCTCTATGTCTTTATCCATGTTAGTCCACCAACAATATCCACGGGCAAGAGATTTCATTTTGGTCATACCGAAATGGGCAGAATGTAGTTCGCTAAGAACCGATTCTTAAAATCGTGGATGTAAACTCTTATATTTCTCATCAAACAGCCCTTCTGTAGTGCAAATTCTATTTGTTCGATTCCAAAACGATCTTTTGTTTCGCATTCTTGACCAAATTTCAATGCTTGAATCAATTTTCGAACTGTTTCATCTTTTTGTGTAGCGTCCGCAAATTTTACTACTGACACTGGTAAATTTTCAATTGCATTCACTTCCAATTGGTCGACTTTTTCAATGGTATTATTTGTTTGTTCAATCGGTAATCTGGACAACGCATCAGCATTTCTATGTTCTTTCGATCGCTTCCATCGTATTTCATAGTCAAAGGATTCAAAAAAAATAACATAATGCATACGCGTTGCTGACAATGTTAGCAACCCTTTTCTAGTTGAAAAAATTTGTGAAATCGGTTTATTGTCTGTAACCAAAGTGAACCTACGTCCCCAAACGTATTGATAACATTTTTGGATTCCAAAGACAATGGCGTAAGCTTCACGATCGATTTGACCGTATCGTTGCTGAACTTCGGATAATGTTTGTGACGCGTATTGTATTGGACGTTCTGATCCATCACTACACGTGTGGCTCAAGACTGCACCCACTCCATAGGGACTTGCGTCCGTAGCAAGTACTAATGGCAGTTGTGGGTCATAATTAGTGATGTGCCGAACCGTAAATTTTGTAAACCGAGTTAACTCGAGTTGGTTTTTTTTGCAAACCGAGTTGCAACTCGGTTTGCCCAACTCGAGTTGAACGAATCCAACTCGGTTTGCCAACTCGGTTTGCAACTCGGTTTGCAACTCGGTTTGCCAACTCGGTTTGAAAATTCGGTTCGCCAAGTCGGTTTGCAGATCGGTTTGCCAACTCGGTTTGAAACTTTAGAAAAAAAAATCTCTGCCATCCGCTGATAAAAGTTGAATTTCAATGGCTCAATAGAAAGATAAAGTACGAATCTAGGTCGCTAGAGGAATATTTCGTTAAAAATGTTACCGGATTGCCCCGAAAATCGCTCTAGAAAACATAAAAAAAAGAAACAAAATACTAAGTTTTTAATCCGTCAAAATCTCTGCCATCCGCTGATGAAAGTTGAACGTCAATGGCAATAGAAAGATAAGGTACGATTCAAGGTCGCTATATATATATTTCGTTCTGAGTACTACCGGATATTCCCGAAAACACCGGTCTAGAAAACACATAAAAAATGGAATAATTAGGTTTTTATCAATGCCATCCGCTGATAATAAAATTCTACCACTTGGTAATTAATTGCCCCTATGTACAGTATTTAAACTCAAAACCAAAAACAAAAACACAGAATTAGAAGCAAGTAAACTAGGTTTTTTATTATCAATTGCCGAGTTGGCGAATCGGGTTGCTGAACCTAATTGGCAAACCGATTTGGCGAACCGAATTTTCAATCCGAGTTGGCGAACCAAATTTCAAACCGAGTTGACAAACCGAGTTGGTTGGCAAACTGAGTTGCAAACCGAATTGACAACCGAGCTGTAAACCGAGTTGCAAACCGAGTTGCAAACTGAGTTGGCAAACCGAGTTGGACCGTTCAACTCGAGTTGACAAACCAAAATAGCTAACTCGAGTTGAAAAAAAAAAACAAACCGAGATAACTCGTTAACAAAAAAATTCTTCCAAAACCTATCGAATGACACATCAAAAAAAAAAAAGTCTGCTCTTGCTCTATTCATCGAAATGGGTTTCAAGGTTTTGAAGGCCTGGTAGCTGAGATATTGGTAAGAATGTTAATTTTACGAAAACATTTTCCCGCAATTTCATATCGATATTTCTCACAATTGTCCTTGGCAATCTTTAAATAATTTTGCATCAAAACAAGGGCTTACAAGTGTTCTATCTGCCATTGAAAACGAATCTTTTCTTAAGCACTCGGTTGTAAAGTTGTAGTAAAAAAATAAATGCCGTCGATTTCTGCCTTCAAAAAATATTCCTCAATTTCAAATCGCCATAACTCTCAAATTTCCCAAGTAGTCTATATCAAGTGATATAAGAAAACAAAGGTATATTTGCAATCTATCAGCCACTGAAAACCAAAACTATGTGCGAGATCTGGTTATCGAGTTATGATCAGAAAACTAACTAGTGTAAATTTGGCACTGTGGCGTATACTTACTATTTTTTCGTTACTTTATTTATTTGGGAGAAGTAACTCTTATCAAGTTTTTTAGGTGCTTAAGCAAACAATACGATGAATCGAATCATTTTCATCAATTAAATCTCATCAAAGAATATAAAAACAGTTGGTAAGGGGTCACACCAACTACATAATTTCTAAGAATTTCAACCTTTCCTGACAATACTTTTCCCCTCAATGCAATAAGCAAATTACTATTCTAAGACATCTTAACAATCGTTTCCCCAATTCAAAACACCATAAGATCCCATTTCCTGAATCCATTCAATTTTATCTCTGAAACAAAGTCCATGAAGACATTCATTCCTTCCTTCAAACAATACCAACCCAAATTTGAATGTGTATAAGAACAACAGTCAAATCGAAATACACAAAACCAACGATACCAACACAATCTCAAATGAAAAATTCAAAACAAACAATACCTGCCAAGTAATTGCAAGCAGAAATAAATCCATAAACTTCACATTCATCAACCCTATGCCATCACCATTATCATCCAGGACCACCCAATCTAAGCCCGTCCGTCGGTCGTTGTGCGATTCAAACACTCATCTTGCATACACAGGCACACACAAAAATACAATTAATTCCTATAAACAAACTCGCTCTAGAACAACATAGTTTCAACCCCAACTTGAACCCTCTGCATTGAGTTGCTGCTCACTGTCACTATCCTCCTTAAGTACCTACCTACATCCACACGCACAAACAAACGTAAACTCTTCAGCAAACATTCCGCTGCAAAGAACTCAATCAATCATCCCTATTTTATTGTGTTTTATTTCATTCACTCCCTTTTATTACTCATTGTCACTGGGACTGGGCTTACGAAAAAGCAAAACAGCTGCAAGAGGTCAACTCAACCGTCGTCGTCGTCGTCGTCATCGTCATTGTTGTTGTCGTTGTCTTCGATGTCGACGTTAAACCTTACCCCTGCTCTCAACTCGGCTCAGTCAGTTGAGAAGAGATAGCACAAGCAGCGTTTAAATGTAAATCAAGGAAAAACAAATACAAATTAAAACAAAACAACAAAATCGACAAAAAAAAAAAACAACAAAAATAAAAATAACTTTGCTTTTGTGTGTATCAAACATTTTACGTGGTTTCCCGTTCCTGTCATATTCCGACGTTTAAATTGTCATTCGTTAGTTGGTCTTAGTCGGTGTATGCGCATCAGCATCTTACGGTATTTATTTGTCTAGAAGTGTTCTTAAGTGTTTCTTTGAATTGTTCGTTGTTTATTCCTTCCTCTCTTGTCTACGAACTTTAAAATCGTTATAATTTATTGAATTTCCCCTCTTTCTTGCACTTCTACAAAAGAAAAATCGTCAAAACAAATCCAAACCAAAAGAAAAAAAAACGCGCGAAAACAAACAAAAACAAGAGAATGACCTTCGCGACCGCTACTCATTCCATTTAAATTTTTCCCTCTTCCTAAGAATGTAGTCGCCGCCGACGACCGACGACGCACGGCCGACGACGACTACAACAACGACTCACGAAACAAACAAACATTTTCACCTCTCCTCTCCGAGCAATAACCGAAACAGGGCAAGATAGAAATAAATGACGAATAGTGTGGAATAAGTGCAGTGACGAGACCACAAGCAAGAAACAACATTCAGCTATCTAATCTCTGCAACGCTGAATGGCATGTTTTCGACAACGACAAACGGTGAGTCAGTAAATCGGTGCGGGAATGGAAAAACAAACAAGGGGAAGGTAACGTAAACAGCTAAAGGTGCCTCTTGGTTTATCGATTCGTTCTGCGCAGTTTGTCACACATTTTTATTGCCATCTCGCTTGCCCTATGTTTGCATTGAGTGTTTGAGGGAGCATTACAAGTACAAAGAACGAGATCAATTTACCCCATTGACGAACGCCAGAGCGAGACGAGCGAACATATTGTTTTGTTTGAAGACGTGAATTTGTGTTTGTGCTTATTATTGTTACATGGAAACGCGATTTTTCGACGGCCGAGTGAAAAAAAAACAACAATTTTGCCATTCGTTGCAAGTAAGTCGTAACAAGTCGATGCGAAAGAAGAGCGAAGTTTTTGTCCGCTACAATACCGCTACTGGTACTCGGTTATTGTTGCCGCCCGTCGTCGTCGTCGTCGTCGTCGCCGTTCACCATTGTCGCCGGTGATAAACGGCTCTATCAAACGCGTAAACACGATTAAATGCGTCGTAATATTGTGAAATAAACTTATTCGTATTTTGTTTACTTATTTTCATTCCTACAAAAAGAACAAAAAAAACAATAACACTTTGAGTCACTTGTGGTAAACAACAATCTGAAAACAACAACAATTCATATAGAAAACACACATACTATGGAATGGTCAATGGACGATGCTTTGCAGTTGATCGAACAATATCGTGTGCATCCGGAGCTATGGAATCGAGCGTATCCCAAGTATAAAGACAAATTGTGCAGATTCCGCGCCTGGTCAAATATTGCTGAAGCATTTGGTTGCAGCAAGGCTGAAGTCGAACGTAAAATGAACGTCCTGTTGACACAGTATCGGCGCGAAAAACATAAATTGTTGATGAAATTGTATGAGGGTATTACACCGGGCCCCTCCAAGTGGTATGCATTCAAACGTTTTGAATTTTTGGAGGGTGGCGGCGATGCTGCACTTTCAATGGGGGTTGGCCGTAGGAAGAGTCGTGACATCAAATATTTTAATACGGTGAGTTGGTTTGGAATTTTTTTTGTTTGTTTGTGTTGTTTGCTATTTTATGCGACGAAGGAGATAAGTAGTAATAATAAATTTACGTAAGTGTGAAGTGGAATTATTTGCGTGGCGTGTTGGGCTCAATGTGGATTGGACATTGTGAATTGAATTTAAGTTTTCTCTTAGTGATCCGTGTTTTTTTCTTTTTTTGTTGTTGCTAAATATAACTTGAAGTTAGTGTCTGTCGTCGGCAGACTTTTCAGTTTTGCTATAAACTTTACTATTTTTATACCTTTTTTTCACAAACAAACAATCGAGTCAGTTTAAGTATGAGTAAACAGTTGTGTTTAAAAGTTGTTTTCTGAAAATCTAAGTGTCATTCCTATGGAGATACGACCTGCATCTGCGAATTGTGTATTTGATACTTTATTCATATTAGTGGTCGTAGAGAGCTGAGAACTGTCATAACAAAAACAATCCCTGCTTGTGACCAATCAGGGAAACTTTATACTTTCGCGGTCCCCTCGTTTTTTGGCCCATGAAACTCGAAAAATCATCCGATTTCGATGACTTTTTTCTTAAATCTTGGCTTTAACGGCGAAATATTGGTTTAACGACTTTTATAACTTGACGGGTTTTGTTGAGCCACGTGCAGTTACCCCGAAAATGGCTGCCACGGAGGAAAACCTGAATAAATCCTCATTTTTCTATAGGTAGACAACCAATTAAAAGTGCTTTAGATATGTAGCTGAGATAGTAGTTATATGAGAAGATGAAGTGGCCCTCACTCTGGTCAAAAAGCGCCAGTGTAAGATTACTTCAGAGTGGTGTTCGACGCTGTTTAAGCGCAATCCAAAAGGATTTTCTGCATCGTCTCTTGACAATCGACATGTATCCACTGGTACACACTAACAGTAAACACACGGCAAACGTGCTACAAAAAAGAGGAAGACCTTTTTGCCGGGTTAACAAAGTGTTATCCACATCGACTGACGCATGTACAGCGCTTCCAAATTTTGCAAATCATTTTATTGGCCAGAACGTATGAATACTGACTTTTTCATTCACCAATTTTAAACCATGATATGCCTGAACTTTGGTTTCAAAAAGACGCCCGCACACTATCAAAATTGATTCATTAATGGAAACGTTTGGAAACGCCATAGTTTCAAGTAACGAACCCAAGAATTAATGGCTGAAACACACGCTTCAGCTTCGTCTACGTCTGCGTTACGATGCGTTCGCTTCGACTTTGCTTTGAATGACATTTCTCCCTCCATCATCACCATTCCCCCAAAATGCTTATTGATTTTTTTACAGCTGAAGTGCGTTTTTGCGCTGACTATAGTTGACTATAGTTGACTATTTCTCGTTTTTGCACGCCAATAGTTACGTTTCGTAACCACAATTGTCGTTTTTGCGGTCAGTGTTAAAGTGTCAAATCGTAACTATTTCTAACTATTCCCAACTCTACTCAGGAGGTGAGTTGAAAATAGTTGATGTGTCAAAGTCTTTTTTTTCTGTTTAATGGTGTTTTTAATGACTATCAATCTGGAATAAAAAAAAAACATTCTGTTCGTGCATTTTTTACCGTCGTAGTTGTCCGTATCCGTGCCGCCGCAAATTTAATTCCAATCAAAGGATTTCTGTTCGTCTTGAATTAAAAATATTCCATTACAAAAATATAAAGAAAATAAGGTTCCCCTTACAAATTTTAAAGCTTCACGAGTCAAACTGAAAATCCTCAGTCACTACGAGGAGATACACACCAAGGAAATTATCGCATTTCCAAGTGACTTAAAATTCAGCGCCAATTTCAAGAATCTCATTCTATCACCGGTCACAAACCCTTCCAATCGAATTGGCTATATTGCAATCCGCAAACACCCCTATTTCAACTGCAACTGCGTGGCGACTTGCAGGCCGCCAAAGATGGCCAAAACAGTCAGCGTCTACGTGCGGTTAATTTACAAAAAGTCATCGAAAAACTCGAGGACATGGACATGGTTTTGGAGGACAAGTTGGCCACTGCCCATGAGCATAATGATTTTCGAACGTCAGTCGGCACGAACGGCAAATGGAAGTTGCTCTGCATGAGAAGAAATTGACGCAGCGATGAATGGAGCTGACTGAGGAGGAAATTACGAAGATCACGAAGATCATCGGAGAGGAAGCTCAATGACGCTCTCACAGAAGTCAAGCATAAGGAAACCCAAATCAATGAATGAAGGACGAAATCGGCATACATATTATTTGAATTCATTGTTTTTATGTTTGTCTGTCAGCAATAAAAAATGTTTAATTAGTTTCAGAGAATAAAGACTTTTTTTCGTTTATTTATATAAAATCACAAACTAGATATTGATAGTTTTTCGCCGAATCTGGGAGCCGCAATTAGGAGAATATCAGGAGCTGGCTTGCTTGGAACAGCTTGAAGATTTCTTTATGGAGGGTGGTCTTCAGTCTCTTTCACTTTTCTTTTCTTGCTGTGAGTTGTTCAAAAATAAATAAATATGTTCTCATCTCAATTGTCTTTAAAATCTTACCATATCAAGATCATTCCTCATTTTTTGCAATAAATATAGAGCAACGAAAATTGTTGTCTCTTTATCCATTTCAATTATTATGATCAAAAGAAAAGAAAAGAAAATTTTAATCTAAAAGATTTGTTTGTTTTTTTTTTTCTGGTTTGACAGATCAACCAAACCTAACTAAAAAGCGTTTTTGGATGATTTCAACTATTTCTAACTATTTCAACTATGACACATCAACCATTTTCCTTTTGACATAAAAAACTATAGTCAACTATCGTCAGCGCAAAAACGCACTTCTGGTTGGGCTGTCAGTTTGGAGTCACATTACGTAAAATTACGTACGAAACGTGAGATCGAGGCTTCATTGTGATAGCATGCATTGAATTCCTAGGGCTGAACTCTTAAACGTAACGCGAAGCCAAAGCTAAAACGCGTTTTAGCCATTTTAAAAATGTTAATTTTTATACTAACTTGCACCCACTCAAGAGGATTTTTAAACCCTTATTATGCAAGAGACACAGTGAGTGCTTCAGGAAGGACAAAAGAAGGTGTCGCTGCACATTGGTCTTAAATTCTTGAACATTGCAATGATTTGAAAAGACAGAGTATGGAAGGCAGTTCACTCGTTCGCGTAGTATGGGTAAAGAACGATTCTCTATACATGAGAGAACGTCCGGTGTTGGACTCGAGGGTAAACTGATGGGCATTTCTAGAAGTGCGAGTATTACGAGAGAATTGTTTAAGAGGAGGAATGCAACTGGCTATTTCACTAGAGCACTTACCGTAAGAGTAACGATAAAACAGAGAGAGACACGAAACGTTAAGACGGTGGTCTTATAAGGTGAGTAAGTCCGTTAAGTCTCTATCACCTATCATTCTTTTAAGTATACCGTCCAAGAGACTTAAGTATATGGCTGGAGAACCAGCCCAGAGATGAGAATTGTACTCAAGCTTTGGACGGATAAGGGTCTTATAGATAATAGCCATATCAGACCGGGAGAAGAATTTCTTGCACCGCACCTTCTTGAGAAACCCAAAGATCTTCCGGCATTTTTGGTGACATGGAATATGTGCTTGTTCCACCAAAGGTGGTCAGTGGACAGTGATGCATAAACCGAGAATCTCGAGATGTTCGGTCTTATTGATGCAAGTGCCACTCATGGACAGCTGTAAGGGGGTATATCTCGCTTTAACGACACTAGGCAGCATTGAGTTTTTGAAGCATTAAACTCTACGCGATTTTTTATTCCCCATTGTACAATGAGTTTAATGAGCTTATCATATTTTGCCGTCGCAGTTCCACATCCGAAGAGGAGGAATGTGAGTCTGGGAATGAATAAGAAAAGCTAAGAGTACTATCGTCATCGAAACAAGTTTTTTTATTAGAATTTGCAGACAGGAGATCATTTATAAAAATGAGAAAGAGGATCGGAGACAAAACGGAACCCTGGGGCACACCAGAAATTATGTTGTGGGTTTCAGATTTGAATCCGTCAAGAACAACTTGTATTGAACAGTTCGAAAGAAAGTTTCTAATCCAACGAACAAGGGATTCGTCGATACCGAAAGCACGCATTTTCGATTAAAGGGAGGGATGCCAGACTTTATCAAATGCCTTTGAAATATCAAGTGCATCAATCTTACTTTCTCGAAAACGATGTGAAGATTCGTTCCACTGTTCGGTGAGATAAACTATCAGATCACCAGTGGACCTCTCGCTGCGAAAGTCGTACTGCCGGTCATTAAGAAGCTTTCGGTCTGCGAGATATTTCTTGAGCTGGGTTTATCAGCGTTTCCTTAGAAAGAAGGGACGTAAGTGCAATCGGACGATAATTGGAAGAAGAAGATTCGCTTTTTTTTTAATCAGCTGGACAAAAGCTTTTTTCCAACTGCTAGGAACGAGTTCAGAAGAATATGATATAATGGAAAAACTTACGCGAGGGTTGTGCCAGCGTTAAAGAACACATCTTCAGAATAATAGCGGGGATACCATCAGGGCCAGCGGATTTATGTATGCTGAGATCTTTTAGGTCTCTCGCCACAGCACGCGTACGAAAGAAGATTTTTCCCATGGAATCATTGACGCTCACAAGAACTGGAAGAGTTATGACACTCTCTGGCAGCTAAGAGTTGGAGGCGAACTGCCTTTCGGATGGGATATGCCCGAACCGACTTGGAGGACAATATTCACGCGTTATCGGAGGTGGTGTCGTGTAGGCTGTGTTGTCCGATTATTCCACCAAAGATTTCTTCTCTACCCAGTTTAGCATTAAAATCTCCAAGGACGATTTGAATATCATAGCTAGGGCATTGCTCATTGGTCTTGTCGATGAGCTCGTAGAACCTGTCTTTGATATCTTCATCCTTTTCCTCAGTGGAGGCGTCAGCGCAGATGAGGCTGATGTTGGTGAATTTAGCCTTGATACGGATTGTAGGGATGCGCTCATTCACTGAGTTTGAAACTCAAGTCCTTTCTCCTGAGTCGAGTCCCAACTACAAATCCACATCCAAATAGACGCTGGTTTTGTTCCCGGTAGCAGTCGCCGTAATAAATATCGCAGTTGTTCATTTTTACGTAGGGTCGGACCGACGCACGACCCCCAACCTGGAGGGCCAGGTCTTTAGTTTAACTTTTAGACGAAGAGCCGGCCAAACCGCTCATTATAGGCCTGGGCTGCGAATATGTCGTAGTAGCCTATAAGGTGTTCACTTAGTAGTTCATCCTGACTGGAACTGTAAACGCCACCGTTGATTCCATCTTGGGAGTTCTTCCGCTGCCGCCTGTTGAAAAGGAGGCATGCCTTAGTGGACGTATAGCCCCTCCCCCTCTCTCTCTTTGCTGCCGCCAACAACTTCCCACTGGGGTTGGAACCCAATCTTCGGTTGAGGTACTGAGCACCTGATGTTCACCACGTCGCCGACTATACTTACGGCCGCAAATGTTGGAAAAAATCATCGGAAATTGGACCTCCACGTCCGATCCATACCGCCATAATCTCGTAAAGGCCCTAACTACATTTTCTTTCTTTTGAGTTATAGAGGAAAACACTAAATCACTTACCGCAACATAAAGACACAAATTAAAAAAATTAAAAAAATATTTTTTTAAAAGCTTAAGGTGTGCTTTATTTTTACCAATAACTTTGTTTTACAAATCAAGACGGATGTAGAAAATAGCGTAGATAGGGCTTTTAGGCGTTTAAAAGATATATTTAAAAAGCCTATGTACACCTATTTGCACGAAATTTTTTATAAATTCTTTGTTTTGAATAAAATGAAATGTAAAATAAAGTAAAAACTTTTATTTTAGTTAACAATGCTTTTGTCCATTTAGTAGAAAAAAACGTTATCTAACATTTTATACTTATTGTTAATCTAAATTTGCTTCAAGCTCGGTGAAGGGAAGATTGTTCCAGAAAATTTTTAATGATTGTCGTTTGATTCTATGGATTTTATGTGTATATACGTTATTTTAATATACAATAGGACAAGATCTCAAGACTTGTTGCCTTTGAAAATCTGCTCAGTACCATATCTGTAGTTTAGTTGTTGTAGTATTTGTACTTGTAGTGTTTGAAATACTTTGTTTAGTACATAGCTACTTTAAATTTTAAAATAGTTGGATTGAAATTTTATAAATCGAATTTTAGTTTTTGTAGCTATCAAAAGGACTGTTTAATGAAGAAAAACTAGATCAGAGCAGCACAGACCAGCACAAGTAAATGAAAACTGTCAGAACAAGTAAGAACAGAAAAGATCAGCTCCCTATTTAATCTTTTTGACAAAATAAAATCAGCTGTCAAATGAATATTCTAAGTCAAATCAAATTTAATGAAATGTTCATTTGTTGGAAACAAGATTCTGAATAACTTTTTAGATTTTTTCGAGGAATTTTTACTTGGGAGTATAGTAGTAATGTTCTTACTTCCTCGGAAAACTCGTTAATCGAGATAATTTCAAAAAATTGTTTGATTGGAAAAAAATAAAAATAATTTGGCATTTGTAATTTTGACATTTGATAGTTTTCACAAAGCTGCACCAACAAAAAAGTAGGGGCAGAAAAATGTGTACTAAACTGAGCTGGACAACTTCATGGAACACAAAATGACAGATTGTAGAACAGTTTGGGGCAAGGTTTTTCCTCATGGAACACACAAACGTGTAATTTTTCGATCTTTTCTGTACTTTTCTGTGCGGAGCAGATTCATTAAACAGACCTAAAATGTATTATATTTTGATCGTTAGTCTTGAAGAAAGTTGTTTGTTATTGGTTTGAATACAAATTAAATAAATTTTAGCTTATCTTAGTTTACTATTCTGATTCTTTCTGATTTTATACATGTTCTGTTAAAGCTGAAGTTTCAGTTTCCTCTCGAACATTTTCAATCGCAACACCCCAGCAAACTGTAGGGGATTTTCATCATCTGAATCGCTACTATTATAATCCGGAACATAGTTGCGATCCATTTCAAATGATGGTGTGTTTTTTATTATTGGTTTTTCATCAGTTCGATTTTTGCTCTTTGGTTTATATTCAACACTAATTTAACAAGCATTCTTGCCCTGTTCATGTTTAATTACGTTTTGTCACTCACGAACTCAATACAAACCAAAAACAATTTTCAAACTTACGTATAATAGTAATTCACACCGTAATGCACGCATAACTGATTTCAAATGAAAGCTAACTTTGTCCTCTCTAACTTAAAAGGAATTAAATTTAAAAAACCAGGCTGATTTATGAAAAACCGTTGAAAAATTGACTAACAACACATATCGATAAAAAAAGACCTATCTGACACATAGGGCTTTTCAAAAAATATCTGGAGTCAATTTTCTGCATGTAGTATTTTATAAAAAGCCCTATGAGGTAGTTAGGGCTTTTTAAAATTTTTGTCTTCATGGTTTGTACTTAGGGCTTTTGAAAATTTGACTTTTCTGCCTTATTTGAAGCTTAAGGCCAAGAAATAAATACGAAAAAATCAGACCAACTGCCCTTAATCCAAATATGCAAAAAAATAAAAATCGAAAATTTTGTAGTTAGGGCCTTTACGAGATTATGGGCAGCGATAGGTCACATGCGAGAGATCATTTTTAAATTAAAGTGTCAGAAGATACCTTTCAAAGTTCTATTATCTATTTTCTTTAAAAAAAAAAATACCCTTAATTTGCTTTGGTTTCAGGTTACGTGTTTCTAGAACTAACACATGCCATTTAACGAAGAAACAGCGCTCGAAGCTCTAAAGCTAGAAACAAAAATAAGTCTACTCTGTAGATATCCGATGAGGTTAACAAAATTAGTAATTTGCAAGCTTTGGCAAACTCTCCATGTTGTAAAATTATTAATTAGCCTAGGGTCATTAAGGTAATGTGTATGTATTTCTTGTTCCATCTGTTCAAACTTGAAACAATGAGTAATTAAACAACTCGACTTTATCAATTGCAAACCATATTTTCCTCTGTTTCTGTCTAAAGAAATATATTATTATGTTGACATGCGAAAATGTTGGACAATATTGACACAAGAATTGAAAACCTAAGAAGTTACTTACAAAGATAGAAGTGGAGTGAATGCTTATTATTTGCTTGAATGTTTGACTTTCTAAACAGATACATCCAACATTTGTCAATGCAAAAATCTAATTCATATTTTCTTCCCTTTCAGATGGGATTGGGCCTGCCACTGCTCATTGCAAATAGTCAAAGTCTCACTGGATGGAACGGAGGAGGTCCCTTTTCCCCATCCAATGACAGAAAAGGACTCTGTCCGATGCCCATAGCATTTCCAAGTGTCCAAAACACATCAGACCTTCTGAATTCGCGAAACAATCCGTTCAACCAAAATCACAAGACCGATAACAACACAACCACCACCGAAACAATCGAAATTGATGAAAAGGACGATGAACAACAAAATCAGACGACATCATCCACTGCAAGTCACAATGATACCCCAGCTGCTGTGACTACCGCTAGTGGCGCCAATAATTTCTCCACCCATCGAGAAAATGATGACCTAGAAATCAAACAGGAACTGTCTGATTACTCACATCATCCGCCTCTAGGACGATCCGATTCGCATCGTTCCTACAACAGTTCACCGGACGATAATCGAACCGAAAACGATGAGTTCGCCCAGGACCTGCGAGTTAGTGCTGCAGCTGCAGCACAAGGTTTAGATTTCAGTCGTTACAATCTGGCACGTGGTCTTTTGCAACAATCCGAGAGATACGATGCGAATTGTTCCCCGCCCCTAACACGAAAACAACAAAACAACCAAATGCATGCGAATGCCCAACAACATTCGTTGTTAATGGCAACGTCCGGTCACAACAACGAACAGGACGATTGCGACTATGTGGGATCAAATGTTTCCATAAAACTGCGTTCAATGGAGCGAACTCAAAGGATTATTGCCGAAAAACTAATTAGCGAAGTGCTGTTCTATGGGCAAATTGCTGAACTCGAAAAGACTGCAAAAATTGAACCTAAGTAGAAAGTATGTAACTACGAGTACGAGTATGTAACTGTGATGTTTTTTTGGGGAGTCAGAGTTCGAGGTCTGTGAAAATTCGCTTGTCCAATTGTCATTTATTTTGAAACTGATTGTTGACTAACAAAGTAGATATCCCTATGCTTTTGTAAGACTGTTGCATTTTATTAAAATAATAACTAACCATTTAGACCTAAGCAATAATTAAGTGTAGTTATGTAAAATATTAGTTAAGAAAGAACCTATAGAAAGAAAAGTGAAATAAACAATAAGATTTTGTTAAAACTGTCTAGATTGTTCTTTTTGGAAACATAAGTTCTTATGATAAAGGTGAGCGTGACGTGGAAAGACATATCCGAGGCGAAAAGAAAATCTGAGGTCTGAGCAAAAATTTTTGGGATTTTCATTTAAATGGCACCTCGATTTCCTTCGTAGGTCTTCACTTTGGCTGCAAAAATGCATTTTTTTGAGAATTTCAACATTGCGATTGTTTTTTGATTAAAACTCTACAACTGAGTGCTGAAAAAACTATTCCCTTTCAATGGCTGATAGAATACTTAAAAGCCCTTATTTCGTTGTACAATTGTACAGCGGTTGTCCGGGAAAACTGTGACCGATCTCAATTTGAAGTTGTGGGAAAATGTTTGCGAATAATTCAAATTTTTTTGAATATCTCGGCTACCAAGCCTTCAAAAAACCTCTAAACCATTTTGATGAAAAGAGTTCGGGCAGGCTGATAGAGCGTGAACAGACCTTTGTTTTCGTGCATCATTTGATAAATCCTACTCTGGAAAATTGAGAGATCTAACGATTTGAAATCGCGGGAAGTTCTCTGAAGGCAGAAATCGAAAGAATTTGTATTTTGATCATAACTTTATAACCAAGTACTTACTTAAAGTGGCGCTACAGGGATTTCGTTTTGGTGGCTGTGTGAATCCCAGCACAGTAGAAGCGGCATCTCTAACTGCTTTCTGGCAATGTTGCCACTGGTCTTGATGTTGGCGGCATAGGACTCCTTAAGAGGTTACTCGACACTCGATCAGAGAAGGATCTGGCGATCTCTTGCGATTGTAGCCGTCCGACGTCGGCAGCATTTCCTTGTTTTGGCCGTTGTCGGGATATTCGTAGCACTACCTTGGCTACGACGAGGTAGTGGTCCGAGTCGATGTTAGGCTCCTCGGAAAGTTCGAACATCTAAAATGCTGGACAAGTGCCTTCCGTCGATCGCAATGTGATCAATCTGGTTGACGGTTGATTGATCAGGAGATCTCCATGTACCTTTATGGATGTTGAGATGAGGGAACCAGGTGCTTGCTACCACCAACACATTTCCCCCGCACAAAATCGATCAGCCTGAACCGTTATCGGAAGTGGTTAGTCGGCTGTGCTTTCCGACTGTATCCACCAAAGATGTCCTCTTTCCCAGCTTTGCGTTAAAATCGCCGAGACAATTTTAATGTCATAGCTAGGACATTGCTCATACGTTTTGTCAGGAGCTCGTAGAACTCGTCTTTGGTGTCGTCCTTTCTCTTCTGTGGGGGCATGCGCGCATATTAAGGCTAATGTTGCCGAATTTAGCCTTGATTCGGATTGTCGTGATGCGTTCGCTTACACATTTGAAGCTCAAGACTTTTTGCCTGAGTCTGCTTCCCACGACGAATCC
>CAKKXW010000002.1:87272945-87389800 GCA_920937365.1 Sphaerophoria rueppellii | reverse complement strand
AATAAACTATATAAGGACGATAAGACACTAAAACATCTTCTGCCGTCAGTGTTCATCTCATGAGAAGATAAAAAGCACTGAGTAAAAGTAATCTACGTGGCAACAGGAACGACCAAAAATAAAACAAATTCTGAAAGTGAAATACTTCTCACTCTTCACTCTGTTGTTGTAAGCACTGCACTCTTTTTAAGCACACTCCCAATCTTCTCGTGCCGTTCGCTACATAAAGAGAGAAAGTTTCTTACTCAGACAACTCCTTGATAAGCCTGATTTAACCTCAAAAATTCTAAAATTGACATTTAAGTCTTTTGAAAATAGAAAACAACTAGTCTCAATCTCTTCTCGTTGGAACTCTTTAAAATCTTAAAAAACTTAAAGATACAAGTAAAAAACTGAAAAGACATAATACAACCGATACTAATCTAATGACTGAGAGTGTAGTTTTTAAAAGGTAACATAAAGAAGTTACCAAAGAACTTAACAGCTCTAAAATGGGTGAAATGAATCAAGTTGTCGTAAAATCTCTTACGAAAATGCACTTTTATGTTGCTCGTGCCTCCATGTCCTGCCATATGCTTGTTTTACTTTTAACAAGACTGTTTTTTAAGCACTTTTTATGCATTTAAAATTCGGACAAAAAAGTTTTATGAATGCAATGTACATTTTGAGATTGAAATGGAATTTGGAACTCAACTCGAAGAATGATAACCAGGATTCTCGTTTTATACGTGAAGTATGACATAGTTCAATTGGTCGCTTTGGTTTTTTGAAGGAGTACCGGATCGACGAGATTGATAATTTTTTCATTCTGGATCTACATATTTTCCGCTCGCTGAATTTTCAAGAAAAACATAAAACCGGAGAAGCTCATCTCAAGTAAAATATAGTCAAGTCGGTTTCCAGATCTTATTTAAGTGAACCTATCAGAAGTCAAATGATGTTCGTAGACACAGTGCATTCAAGGGAACACAAGCGTGCACAGCAACCAATATCTATAAACTCCTACTCTCCATCTGCCCGCGAATGAACATCGGGTGCCCAATACCTTCAACCGAAGATTGGGTTCCAACCCCAGTGGGAAGTTATTAGTCTGTTTGGGAACTTTTTGCAGCAGTTTTGTTTTGAAATCTGTCAAATAAGGTGAAGAGAGTAAAATTCTCTCAGAAAAGAGAGAAACTTGCAACAAAGTAAAGAAACGCGTTGATGTAAATTTGTTGCAGTTTATTTTCATTTTGGCAAAACGGTTGACAAATTAAATTATTTGGTTTTAAGATTTGATTCGAATTGTAATGTTTTTCATATTAAGGATCCTTTTTTAAAACAAAAAATGTCGAAAATAATGATTTTTGAGTTTGTAGAAGAGTTGATGGAATCTGAATTCTGATGAAAATTACTTCGAAAAAGTGTGGAATTCATGGTGCACTTTTGATTTCCAAAACTTTTGTTCAATCAAAGTTCTTGAATTGTATGAGCCCGTCTGTGATCACTTGGCCTACTGAAGAAAATTAAATTAAATGTTGACATTTTTTTTACCTTAAAAAAAAAGAATTTCACTTTTGACCACAAAGCAAAATTCAAAAAAAAAATATGTCATCTGTCAATTACCCGTTTTCTTCCGAAGATCAATGACATTCAAATAACAAGTTGCAAAATTTTCGTTGGAGGGGAAATATTTTGCTCTCTCGATTTTCCCTTTTTCTCTGCAACTAATTCGAGTAAACAAACAGGAAAATGTAAAAACGTTTTACTTCTTTGCACTTCGTTGCAAAAAGTTGGAGTTACCAAAACAGACCTATTGGTGGCAGCAAAGGGAGGGAGGGGGAGGAGGAATGCATCCACTAAGGCATCCCTCCTCTTCAAAAGGTGGCAGCGGATGAACTCCCAAGATTGAATCAACGGTGGCGCCCACAGTTCCAGTCGGAAAACTACTTAGTGAAACTCCTCATAGGGCTACCACCACATATTCCCATTGCCAAGGCCTATAAGGAGCGGTCTGGCCGGTTCCATGCCTTTGGAGTTGAGGGTCGTGAGTTGGGGTGACTGTTTCGACCACATAAAACAAATAAAGTTCTGAAATACCAACAAGCATCGGATGTGGAGTAATTATGACAGACCCACGCAAACGATTTTTGGACAACGAATTTCATCCGTTTTGCACTTGGAATGTTGGGTTCCTTACAGACCACGTACAGCCGAACAACTCGCGCAAGCCCTTGACTACTATAAGACAGAAATGCCATCCAAGAAATGCGATGGATGGCCCGGGCCTACGTAAAATGAGCAACTGTGATAACTACTATGGTGACGTCCCGGCGGGCACATACAGCTAAACAATTTGGGTGGAGCAGACCTCCAATTCCATCCACCCGACATTGACGAAGTGAAGAGAGCGATATCTAAGCCTTAAGTCAACAAATCCGCTGGAGACATTTGGTTAAGAGCATGCACGAGCTCATTTGCAAAAGTTGATCGGAGAAAAGCATGCCCGAATGAATGGAACCACAGCATCGTATGCCCGATATTTCAAGAAAGGAGATTCCCCGAACTGCAAACAGCAGTTCGTTCGTTCGTTCAGCTATTACGATACGCAGACGACATTGACATAATCGGAAGACATAGCGTAATGTCAGTGGAGCTTTCGTGAGCCTTGAGACGGAGGCCAGGAAGATGGGTTTAGCGGTTAACGAGGGCAAGACCAAGTTCATACTGTCGACAAGAAAGGACATCCAACATCGACGTCTTTGAGCTAACGTCAATACAGACAGATTTAACTTCGAGGTAATTAAAGACTTTGTCTAGCTAGGATCGCTATCAACTCAGACAACAACACCAGCCTGAAATCAAACGAAGGATCACTCTTGCCAATCGCTGCTTCTTTGGACTTAGAAGGCAATTGAGTAAAGTCTCTCTCCGAGCAACTAAAGTGACACTCTACAAAACCCTCATTATCCGGTCCTCATGTATGGCGCAGAGACATGGACTATTACAACATCTGATGAAAACGCTTTGGGCTGCTTCAAGAGAAAGAATTCCTTTCTAGTGACTTTTTGGTCCATTACGAGATAGTTTAAATGGAGAATGAAGACGAAGATTCAATCAAGAACTGTTCGAGCTGTTCACGCAACATGACCTTGCCAGAAAAGTTAAGGTTCAACAACTTAGATGATTGGGTCATGTTGAGCGAATGGAAAATAATGCTCCGGCTCGTAAAGTCTTGAATCCAACCTTCAAGGACGTCGCAGAAGCAGAGGGGGACCGCGACTCAGGTGGAGCACACAAGTGGTAGAGGACCTGAACCAACTTGGCGTGCGAAATAACGAAAACGAAGATTTTTATAAACTGTCCCTCGTCTGCGCATAGAACATCCCTCACGTCAATGGCCGACTCCGACAAAAACTACGAAAACTTAAATTTCATAAAGCGTTTTGGTTAGAGACCAAAGTTTCTTTAACCTAGGCTGTCAAAATTTGAAAACAACTCCCTTGACATGCGAAAAAACTGCAAACCTTTTGTCATCTCTTACCTATTCATGTAGAAGACATCAAAACAAAATTCTAATTCTCCAACCATCATAAATCATATCCCTACAAAAAAGGACCACATCGAAAAAATTGCAAAAATAAACTAAAGAAAAAAAAATATCACCTCTGTTATCGCAATTCTAATTCTAATCCCAAAACGGATGTTCAACATATAATCCCCAAGTACCCTTAGTCATTTTAAATCCATTCAACCAAAAAATCAACGATTTATATTCCAAAATCGCTGTAATACGTCACCAAAGTCCTATCCAGGGCCCAAATCTGGGCGTCCAACAACAAAACTCCATATGCAAGCAAGCTCTCTTTTAATGCTATCATTTTTCGCTACCCTAATCCAATAGCACTCTACCAGGGAGAAGATAAAAAAGATTTCACGCCGCAAATCCGGACATTTATGCTCAGTTCCTGTTGAACAAAAGGACCAAACGATAGCGCACACAAAAAAAAAAGGAGTAACCTAGCGCCATAAATGTGCATAATTTGAACACTGACACGGTCGCAAAAAGGAGCAGTCAAACAAAAAAGTCTCAACATACTCGTCCATCCTCTTCCGGTTTATTACACCAGAGGACAACTCGTTGAAGCGAACAACGCCAACGAAGCATCGCCCAAAAGGAACATCACGTTTTCCCTTAGTCCGGTTCGTGCTGTCGCCGCAATAAGCGATACGGGCGGCAGGACACGGACACTGTTGTAATAAATCGAAAACCACTTTAAATCCAATATGAATGGAAGAAATCATAATTCAGAAAACATCCAGGCGGGACAAAATGCACACAAAATGGAAACCCGAGCCTGTGACGAGAGCTTATGAACACGCGCAAACTTTGTCCGGGTGCAACGGTAATGGCAAATGGGAAAAATCAAGATAAAACATTGTTAAAAGGGGAACAAAAGAAATACACACAAAAAGCTTACCTCTAAATACTTTTCGCTTGCCAGCTATCTGCAATGGGAGAGAGACGCCTGCATCCAGTTGGAGTAGGACTCGATGTTCGCGTGGTGGAGGTCCTTGTGGATGTGCGGGACAAAAAGTCCGGTATTCTCCGTTGGCATCAACATAAATCGGTGCCTCAACTAGAGGCCAGGCGGCTCCTGCTGCAGCTGCTGCTGCTGCAGTGCCATTAGGCCCTTGAGGACCCAGCGAAATAACTTGTAACGGGAAAATATGTGTATGAGGATGACCTGTGGCTCCTGCGGGTGCAGTTGCTACACCTCCATTTACAGCTGGTTGACCCGCCGCCGTCGCAGCCACTCCAACTGCCGGCGAATGCAGATGCACGTGTGCATGGTGCACACAATGGGGGTGATGATGGTGATGGTGATGGGAAAGTGAAGTTGACATTGCTAACGCAGATGCAGCACCCGGGGCACTGGCGACGGCAGCTGCGACAGTGTTGTTATTAGTGGGAGATATTTGTTGGTTAACTACTGCCGCACCAACTCCAACTCCACCGGAATGTGCACCAAGACTTGTCAAATGAAGTGGCTGCAAGAGGCCCCCCACAACTGATTGCTGTGGTGTCTGATGTTGTTTATGGAGGGCTTGTGGCATCGAATGCTGATGATGTTGAGCCATTATTCCAGGAATCCCAATGACCTGAGGAGTAATGGAGTTGCTGTTGCTGTATGACTTTGTGGCACTACTGGTCACTGGTATCGATATATTTGTTGTAAGAGGAAGATTTGAATTTTCAATTAAGTCGTTCTCTTCGATAGTTTCATTTGTTTCATTCACTTCTGGGACGGTTTCTAGACCAATTTTCATTGGACGTTTCACTGCTGCGTCTGTTATTGTCATCGCAATCGATGTCATTATCTTGTCTGGGGCTTCTTCTTATATCGATTTCATCTTCCTCTTGCCCATAAAAATGTCCAACACAATATGTCTCCTCTTCGACTTCCCCCAATACTTGAGCACATTCAGGGATTTCACTCGAGTTTTGAGAACGATACTCAGAATTACTGCTATCGATATCTACAGGCTCGATTGTTTCGTCGCTGTTACCGTTACTTACGACTTTTCGTTTAATTTTTCCGACATTATTCGCTCGATAAAATTCTTCATCACCTTCGTCATCACGATCAATGACAAGATATCTTATACTATGATTCGATGAACAATTCGATGAGTTATCGTCATCGTCGTCATCGGTTTGTGTACTCTGTTCGTTTCGCGGACTCTCAACACAGTTGCCATTCAATTCGACACGAGTTTCAGAAGTGGAATTGTCAAATTGAATTGTGTTTGACAAGTTTTCAGCGTTCGCGGCTGTGGCGGCTTTGTCGTCGTTAGCAACACTTGTTATCGAAGTCGATGTTGTCATACTACATGAGATGTATCGTGTTGTTCGATTATTTTGGATTTCTTTAACTGTTTTGTGAGTGGTGGCGGCATTGTTGCTATTTGATTCATTTGAAGTGTTTTGTGTTATTTCTAATGAATTATCAGTTGTGTTGGTGGTGCATGCAGCAGCAAGATTTACCTCCCTATCGACGCTATCAGTTGCAACAACAGCGACAGCAACAGCAACTTCCGCTGACGTCGGTTGTGTGGCATTCGATAAGGGATATTTGCTTGGCGTTAAAATTTCTGGTGCTGGTGCCTTCACCATCGAAATGTCGTAGTTCGATTTTTCTTCAATTTTTTTTTTTCGATTAATTGTGCTCAATGTTTGTTACAATGTATTTATCGGCTATTGGAACAGGGTTTATTGTTTCGAGAGAAAGGATTTAACATTCGATTATATTGCTTATCTCAAGCTATCGATATTAGTTGTCTGAAACGATAACAAAAAAAAATATATTTTCACTTAATTTGTTTAAAGTATGAGTATCGGAATTTCGTTGAAGAATTTGAAAAAAAGCACAAAATTTGACCTATCTACTTCCCAACCAAATCCACTGTCTTTATATTGCGATGTTATCACAGCAACACCAGTCCAAATTAATCGTTATCTTAATTCACCCCCGCCACCAACTGTATGTTATTCTATAGTTCACCTTATTAACACCTACCCGTAGTCATTCAACCACAAATGGTTTCCACGTTGCTTCATTTGCTAACTGCCAACATACCACACATAGCCATCGTGACACTGTCTATCCTTTCGCTGTCATCCATCAAAATTAGTACCTACAGCCAAACCTCAAATTGGATGATATCAAGGGACTGCTTTCAACACAAAGGTCTACGTAGCATATGTGAGGCGAAGTGGTGTTTGAATTTTTTTGTTGTCAGATTTCAGACATCAGCAACAAGTTTCTAATTAAACAATATTGTCATTCAAATTCGTATCGTATAATTAGCCCAATTTAAGCCTTTTAGCCGGCCGCAATCATGAACTGTCAGTTTGTTTGTAACCCCATTTCAACCCACGGATAATCCTCGAAGGTACAAAGTGTAGGTTGTATCTGCAATCTACAAAAAAAAAACTATGACAAATAATGTCCTTAATGATCCAATTTTCAGGACTTTGATCCTTTTTTTCCCTCTCATTGCTGAATGTACTTTATAAACGAAATAACGGATGACATTTCAAATGTATCTGTCCAACCAACACAGCGATGAAGCAACAAGTGGACAGACAATTATTGTATCTGTATTTCTGTCTATCCGCAGACTCTTTTTTTGTCGTTTATTCTTCTCTTTTTGTGTATTCCTTTCTGGGAAAAAAAAGAAGACAAAATCTGTATCTCTCAACTCCCCACTGCACACACAAAAAAAAAGACAGCTTATTTCCAGTGTAATGGGTTAATATGGTTCCACTTAATTCCCTACCAAACCAAACGACATGCTCCAGTTGAACTCCTAGAGAGAAAAATTATTTCAAGGATTAGGAAAATTATAATTTTCCACATCAATTCTCTTCGGGATTGTTCGAAAGAAAATATTAATTTAACCTTAAAATTAGGATGAATGTAATTAACAGGGACCTGGAGCCAAATAGTGGTCTGAAATGTTGATCGAAAGAGTTCAGGGAATAATCTCTGTGTTGCGTTTGCGTTGGTGAAGAATAAATTAAAAAAGTTTAGAGTTTTCTTTTTTTTTCTATTCTGTAAAAAAAATCATTGGAACTGCAGACAGGATGTTTTCTTTTTGTTGCGGTTTTTGTTTTACTTCTTGGTATCAATGAGAATGAAAGTCCTTCGAATGTTTCGTATTGAACTTTGCCATACGTATTGTGAGGATGAACTACGCCTTTGTATTAAGGATAATAACAGACGTCACAGTGTTTTCCGTTTATCCGGAATAATGAAGGATATTGGTTTTTGCTTTCGGTTTGCGTAGGTTGGAATGACACAATGTTCGTAAGTGGATTCGGGATAAAAACGGCTCCTTTTGTTTTTTATTTAAAGACAAGAATTTTTTTTTATCGTCTGACGAACAATAAAGTTTCAACAAATTTTCTAAGTAACAAACACTTTCACTCAATTCTGAACTGCTTAAGTTTAAAGGAAAAGCTAGAAGCAACCAGAGAGCAAAAAAATGGCAAATTTGAGATCATTGGTCTCAGTACCGACTGAATATTCAGAAGGCTACGCAAGAGTTCTTCTTAGAACTTTGTGATTTGAACTCAATTTGAAGTGAAACTGTAGGAAATATGACGCATGAAGAAAATATTGAAAACTGGCAAAAGGATAATGTATGCGCTTGATAGAGGAAAGAAGGTATTACACAGTGAAGCAACAACATGAACATTACCCAGCCGTGGACGTCTTATAAGAAAATGTGCTCCACCTTTAAGAAAGCCCCATAGACAGACACCATATTAAGAAAGTATTCATGTGACTTCTAACCAGCCAAATTGACAAGTGAATTGGATGACAGACAAAGGGTTTTCCAATAAGAGGTGTTATTTTGATATTCAAAGAAAAATAGCATTTTTTGAGATAAAATGATCGGTTGTTTATTTCATTATAAAGAGGAAGGTTTGCCGTTAATAATGGAAACACAACATCAGCCAAATGGCCGCCACGACCACGCTTACAGGACCATATCCTTTTCATGAAATTTTCCATAACCAAATCGCAAAGTGGCTGCCCTATGTCCTCGATAGCCTCACGAATTCCATCTTTGAGGTCTTGAATCGACGCTGGGCTGTTGGCGTAGACCTTATCTTTCACGTGGCCCCAAAGGAAGAAGTCGCAAGGTGTTAAATCACAAGATCTCGGTGGCCAATTGTGATCACCTCTTCGAGAGATAACACGGTCCGGAAACTTTTCCCGTAAAATATCGATGGTTTCATTGCTTGTGTGGAACGTAGCGCCGCGCCGTCTTGTTGAAAGTAAACGTTGTCCAGATCAATACCATCCAATTCCAGCCATAAAAAATCATTAATCATCTCTCGATAGCGCAATCCATTGACCGTAACTGTTGCTCCAGCCTCATTTTCGAAAAAGTAAGGTCCAATGTCCCGCCGGACCATAAACCGCACCAAACAGTCACGCGTTGAGGATGGAGAGGCTTTTCAACAATAGCTCTTGGGTTTTCCGAACCCCAGATGCGACAGTTTTGCTTGTTGACGTAGCCCCCAAGGTGGAAATGGGCCTCATCGGACAAGATGATTTTTCAATGAAATTACGGATCATTTTCATGCATTTCAAGGACACAATCAGCAAAGACACGACGGCTTGAGTTCTTGTGTTAACTGAACTTTATAAGCCTTGAGACCCAAGTCTTTATGCAAAATACTGTGTAATGACGTTTGTGGAATGCCTAATTCCAAAGAACGACGAGGAATGGACAAACCTTGGGTTTCTTCAACACTTTGGGCTACAAACAGCAATATTCTCAGTTGTTCTTGAGCGACGTGCACGGTTTTTATTCTTCACATCAGTAACTTGTTCCAACAGCTCGAATTTGTCCACCAATTTCTGTGTTGCGGTCCGACAAGGTGCTTCATGACGACCAAAATTGTTTTAGTTACGAACCGTCTCTGCCAAATTTTCACCATTTTTATAGTGAATTTAATAATTTCAGTGCGTTGTTGAAGCGAATATTGTTCCATTTTTATTAATGGCGTAGTTTCTACTTGTCAAATGACAAAAATGACAGCTTCAAAAGTGACAGCTACGGAAATAGCGGGCTATTCAAAATAAAACCTCTAATTGGAAACCTTTTATATTCCATAAGCAGGGAATGAACATTACTTCGGCTTATAGAGTTAAAAGCTGCCTTCGACACAATATTCAAGATAAAAAATAAAATATTGACTATTTAACCATGTCGATTAGGCTTCCAGACTGCAGTAGTGTCTTCCAAGCGGAGGTCCTGGTAGTGACAAAAGGCTCATATGATGTCAATACCCAGGGCTGATGTCACCTTTTATATTGATAGCCAAGCGGCAATAAAAGCGATTACTGTAACTGAGGTAATATCATCGCTTGTTTCATGCTACCGCGAAGAGCTTAAGGTTCTTGGCGCACACCATAACAGTAAACTATGCTGGGTCCCAGGCCACAGCGATATACCAGGCAACGAGAAAGCGGATGAATTAGCAAGATTAGCTTGACGTAAGCCAAGCAATTATGCAATTTGCCCAAGAGATATCTTTGATCTCTTGTTAGCATAATTACCGGACATACTCTGTTAGGATATCACAAGACAAAGATGAGAATCAGTTCAGATGATCTATGCAGAAGTTGCAGTGACGAGGATATGCATGAAGACACTTCGCACTTTCAATGTCACTGCCCCGCTCTTTCCAACCAAAGGTAGAAATTGCTCGGCAATTATTTCTCCAGGGACTAAGAAGAACTCTCTAGTATTCCAGGTAAAACATTTTGAACGAATCTAAGTTGATTTAAGTGTGACGGTAACAACATCAACTGTCAGCCCCTTTACCAAGTTCTTATCCAAAGCCGATTTGAGATTGAATATTTGACAAGTTTGTCTGGATGAATTGATGAATGGACACTTCTCTTGGTCGGAGGAAAGCATGCCCGATGAATGGAACCTCAGCATCGTATGCCCGATCCTTAAAAAAAGGAGATCCCCTGAACTGCACCAACTACAGAGGTATAAGTCTCCTTAACATCGCCTATAAGATCTTGTCTGCCGTGCTGTGTGAACGTTTGAAGACCTTCGTCAACAACCTGGTAGGTCCTTATCAGTGTGGCTTCAGACCCGGAAAGTCCACCATCGATCAAATATTCACCTACGGCAGATCTTGGAGAAGACCCAGGAACTTTAAATTGATACCTACCATATTTTCATTGATTTCAAGCCGCGTATGACAGCGTCTATAGAGACCAACTGTATAGAGCAATGTCTAGTTTTGGCATCCCAGAAAAACTCATCCGTCTGTGTAAGATGACAATGGAAAATTCACGCTGTTCCATCATGGTCGGAAAAAACCTAACGGACGCTTTTGATGTCAAAAAAGGTTTTAGACAAGGCGATGCGCTGTCATGCGATTTCTTCAACATCATTCTTGAAAAGATTGTGCAAAGCTCCAATGTCAACACCAGAGGCACAATCTTTCAAAAGTCCGTCCAGCTACTAGGATACGCAGACGACATTGACATAATTGGAAGAACACAGCGTGATGTCAGTGGAGCGTTTGTGAGCCTTGAGACGGAGGCCAGGAAGATGGGTCTAGCGGTTAACGAGGCAAGACCAAGTTAATGCTGTCGACAAGAAAGGACAACCAACATCGACGTCTTGGAGCAAACGTCAACATAGACAGATTTAACTTCGAGGTAGTTAAGGACTTTGTCTACCTGGGATCCGCTATCAACTCAGACAACAACACCAGCGCTGAAATCAAACGAAGAATCACTCTTGCCAATCGCTGCTTCTTTGGACTTAGAAGGCAATTGAGTAGTAAAGTCCTCTCCGAGCAACTAAAGTGACACTCTACAAAACCCTCATCATCCCGGTCCTCATGTATGGTGCAGAGACATGGACTGTGACAACATCTGATGAAAACGCTTTGGGTGCTTTGAGAGAAAAATTCTTCGAGTGATTTTTGGTCCTGTCTGCATTAATAGGGAATGGAGACGAAGATTCAACCAAGAACTGTACGAGCTGTACAGCGACACTGACCTAGCCAGAAAAGTTAAGGTCCAACGACTTAGATGGTTGGGTCATGTTGAGCGAATGGAAAATAAAAAAACATGATTTTTTGGCAACATTTATCTGTAAAGTACCTTCCTAAATGCCCTACATTTTCTAAATGCTATTTCATTGTTTCGGTCATTTTAGATAATTTTTCCACTGAACATGGGATTTAATTGTGTGACATACTGACCGCAAAACCACACAATATGACGATGCGCCATCAAGCACAATGTAAATGTATCGCGAGTGCAGAGCGATTCCAATTAACCACACACTCAACCGGACAGGCACACTCTCATTAACGTCATTCTTACACCTCTCCAACATTTAAACAAGTAGGCATGACTGCATTTAACATGCGTTTTCCTCAAAGTTCAAAATTGACATTTCTAGCGGTCAATAGGTTATGATTACCTTCAGCTTCAGACACCTTCACATCATCGTCATGCAATCGCGCTAACACAGAGATGTAAGAGAGAACTAGGCGTTTATGGATTTTCAACGAAAATAAAAACGTCATAAAGAGAGACGAAGAGAGTTTATTGCCACACTGAACCAAGCCGCACTCGAGCAATGACATTGTAACCGAAGCGCAAGTTTACATGCATGTAGATTTTCCGCCTGCCACCTTTGGCTGACGTCTTTCAATGTTTAAGTGGGTGGGTGGGTGTTGTGAGTAGGCCCTACAACAAATTTTCGAGGTGATACCTTGACGAAGACAAACAAAAATATTATATCGGAAGTCAATACCTATCTTGTTTGCAAAACGAATGTCAAGACAAATATTTCTGTGGTTAAAAAAGAAAAAAAAATCAAATCAAAGAAGGAAAGCATAAACAAAAACAACAAGTCGGTTGTGCCACGGCAACAGTGTGTGAATATGAGAACGAACAACAGAAATGTCAAATGTCAAATGAGAAATTTGTATAGCAAAAAAAAAATGAAGAAACAACATCGCCTCGAGAAGAACCTCAGCACCACCAACACCATCACCATCACACCACCAAGCCATCTGCAAAGTAAGGCTATGGGGTTGGTAAGTGAACGAGTGGGTGGCAGTGTGTGAGCGAAAGGGTGCCGCCAGCAGGGCAAAAGCAACACCATATTGTTGCAAATTTTTTCACTTTTCTGTCAAATTTTGATGAAATTTTTGACCAGCTTCATTTTTGAAAACAATTTTTGTCTAGATGACAACCGTTATATTATAGACCTAATCAGGCAGTTTTATGATAGCAAATTTGTCAAACTTACTTTAAACTTTTCTTTTCCGTTGAGTATGCCTCTGGCTGTTTTGAAGTTCACAAGAATTAACACAAATTTTACATCACTTGCTCGGTGGTTTTTAATATTTTTTTGTGGTTTGTAATTTTTTTGAAATTCTTCACTTTTCTAAACGCACTGCTGGAAAAACGTACGTAAATTTGCATTTACGACACGACAATATTCGCACACAAGACACTCAAAAATACCATTGGGCACGAGAAAAACACGAGAACAAGAGCGCACACACGTCCAAAGCGAAGGAAGAAAAATCAGATTGTTTTCGTTTTTTTTTTCGTTTGCCCGTTCGTTCTCTTTGCAGTTATGTTTTTGTTTGACGCACACAAATTCAACACATAAACTGATTCACATATCGCAAATTATTTGTGTGGTGCTGGTGCACAAGTTAAAGGAACAAGAAACAGAAGCGAAAAGGAAACACCGCGAATTTGGCATTTTCATCAGATCCACTGTGTGTGTGTGTGCGGCGAATTGCGAGAGTTTCTGTTTTTCTGCACACAAATTTCCGGCGAGAAAATCAATTCAAATGAAAAACATCAACACCGTTCGCCGGGCTTAGTTTTCTTACTGAAAATGTGAAAAACTTTAGCGGTAAAATTGCAGAACGAAAGAAGGCGAAAAATGTATGTCAGGCAACCAAACAAGTGGATTTCAAACGACAACAATTACTATTGAAAAGGAGAGCACAAGAAGTCCCGAGTTTGAGGAGCAGTTAAAAGAAGAAAAAAAACCGAAAACCGAGAATAATGTTTTTTCCCGAATGTTGTGCAATATCCTCTTACGATAACCCAGAAAGCGATTTTTTGTAAACTTTACTTTGCAACCAAAACAACTTTTGTATTTATTTATGTATTTTCCAATCGTTGCCGGAAAATGTTTTAGGTCAACACTTATACTTGTGCCAGCTCTAGCGCAAAAATTGACTTCGGACATTACCTGTCACAATATGAACGCAGAATGCACCGATACACAATTCTATTGAAGTTCACAGTTTAGCACGAACGATAGGAAATTTTCTTGAAATCAAATTTTCCTTATCGGGAAAATTACACTAGTACGCCATTTTAACGTAGATATCTGGCTATCGATTATTCAATGTGACAGTGACAGCTGAGGAATGTTGGGTTGTGCTTGCGATTCTGGTTTTATTCTGTCTTTCGCACAAGAAAATATAAACTAGGTTTCTTCTCTCTTTCTGCTTGTTTCCTTTTTGTATTCTTTTTTTGAATGTGTGGATTTCTTGCTGTTTTGATTTTGTTTGTATACAAGAAAATGCACTGGCTGCGCTGACAAGTGCAGTGCATAGGTGGCATATAATAGTGCATTTACCTCGTGGTGAGCTTTTGTGAGGCTAGTGTTTTTGTCGTTGTGGGCTTTGGGTTAGAACTCGACTAGATTTTGAGCTTTTGTTATAGGGTGATAGTGAAAACTAGCGACAATGAGTCATTTAATTATTTTTCTTGATGTATGTTTGCAATAAAAAACATAATTTTAAAGTTCTTAAGCATTCTGTCACCTATTTTTCAAAAAAGTGAAGTTTTTAATTCGTAAAACAGAAATTAAAAACAGCAAGTATACGCCGTAGTGACCAATTTCTGTTTAGGGAAAGCAGTGTTAACATTCTTTCAATTAATCATGTTCTCTATTTCAATTTCTATTCTATTTATTATTCTGGAGTTGATCTGAAGGCTGGCGAGACAAGGTACGCGGGGTCAGCGAATATAAAGAATATCTGCTTATGCAAATATCTCGGCAACCAGGGCTCGGAATTGAGTTTGGCTTTCAGTAGTAGGCCCAGGATAATGAAAACTATCAAATATGTAGAATTTAGAAAAATCGATTTTCTCATGACATTCGAAAAATAAAGGGTTTTCCAATAAGAGTTGTTATTTTGAATGGCCCGCTATTTCGGTAGCTGTCACTTTTGAAGCTGTCATTTTTTCACATTTCAAACGCCATTAATAAAAATGCGAACGATACACGCTTCAACAAACGCATTGAAATTATTAAAATTCACTATAAAAATGTGAAAATTTGGCAGAGACGGTTCGTAAACTAAACATTTTTGGGTCATCGTGAAGCACCTTGTCGGACCGCAATACAGAAATTGGTGGCAAATGAGCTGTTGGGACAAGTTAGTGATGTGAAGAATAAAAACCGTGCACGTCGCTCAAGAACAACTGAGAATATTGCTGTTAAAGCCCAAAGTGTTGAAGAAACCCAGGTTTGTCCATTCCTCGTCGTTCTTTGGAATTAGGCATTCCACAAACGTCATTACACCAGTATTTTGCTTAAAGACTTGGGTCTTAAGGCTTATAAAATTCAGTTAACACAAGAACTCAAGCCGGCTGATCATCAATCAACATCGTGTCCTTTGCTGATTGGGTCCTTGAAATGCATGAAAATGATCCGGAATTTCATCGAAAAATCATCTTGGCTGATGAGGCCCATTTCCACCTCGGAGGCTACGTCAACAAGCAAAACTGTCGCATCTGGGGCTCGGAAAACCCAAGAGTTATTGTTAAAAAGCCTCTCCATCCTCAACGCGTGACTGTTTGGTGCGGTTTATGGTCCGGCGGGGTCATTGGACCTTACATTTTCGAAAATGAGGAAGGAGCAACAGTTATGGTCAATGGATTGCGCTATCGAGAGTATTGATCTGGACAACGTTTACTTTCAACAAGACGGCGCTACGTGCCACACAAGCAATGAAACCATCGATCTTTTACGGGAAAAGTGTCCGCACTGTGTTATCTCTCGAAGAGGTGATCACAATTGCCCACCGAGATCTTGTGATTTAACACCTTGCGGCTTCCTCCTTTGGGGCCACGTGAAAAATAAGGTCTAAGCCAACAGCCCAGCCTCGATTCAAGACCTCAAAGATGGAATTCGTGAGGCTATTGAGGACATAGGGCAACCACTTTGCGATGTGGTTATGGAAAATTTCATGAAAAGGATATGGTCCTGTAAGCGTGGTCGTAGTCGCCATTTGGCTGATGTTGTGTTTCATTATTAACGCATACCTTCCTCTTTATAATGAAATAAACATCCGATCATTTATCAATATCAAAATAAACACCTCTTATTGAAAAAACCGTTTATCAGATCCTGAGTTTCCTTAAGATCTATTATTTCGTCTTCGCTTTCTCCGTCCGTTTGTTCAGGTAAATGTTATTGGAGATTTATCGATGTCTTCACCAATTCTTCTCATTTGATCAACATGATCAAATGAGGAGATCCATCGTCTTCATCGTTTCAACATTTGACCATCGTCTAGTTTATGTTAAAATGCAACTTACCGAAAATTTCAGTTACTCGACCAAATTTCCATTTTCCCCCCGATAAATAATCACGCACTGCCACGCTCACTCCAGTGATAGCAAATTTTAGTGCGCTTAATTGTATTGGTTCGACTTTAGTTGGTTGATTTGGCAAAATCAAGTCAAGTTTTTATCTTATTTGACGTCCAAACATAATCATAGCCGGTGATTTACCTGAATGAATAGCTCGGCGGTACGACATCAAAATGTTGCTCAAAGCTTTTCCCATTTACATACGATTGCACTTAATCGCTTTCAATTTATTTTTTACGTCTGAACGTACCTCTCCGCTTTCCATTTGTCGCTAGATGGTAAGGTGCTTCACGCCTATGATGAATTTCATTTAGTTTTAGAAATTCTTGAAATTCTGATGACATGAATTGCGGCCCCCGCAAATGTGATTGGTAATCCAAAGGTAGAAAATATCTCTCGGCATTTCCAGATTGTAGTATCAGCAGTTATATTCTGTACAATGTGCTCTTCCGGCCACTTCGAAAAGACGTCTACTAATATAAACAAATATTGCCTCATAAACGGACCAGCAAAATCTGCATGCACTCGAACAAAAGGCTTGGATGGTGTTTCCCAACTGTGTGTTGGTCGTTCTCCTTTACCCTCGGGTCGCGTTAATTGACAGTTTGCGCAATTCATCACATTGCCTCTATGTCTTTATCCATGTTAGTCCACCAACAATATCCACGGGCAAGAGATTTCATTTTGGTCATACCGAAATGGGCAGAATTTAGTTCGCTAAGAACTCGATTTCTTAAAATCGGTGGGATGTAAACTCTTATATTTCTCATCAAACAGCCCCTCTGTAGTGCAAATTCTATTTGTTCGATTCCAAAACGATCTCTTGTTTCGCATTCTTGACCAAATGTCAATGCATGAATCAATTTTCAAACTGTTTCATCTTTCCGCAAATTTTACTACTAACACTGGTAAATTTTCAATTCCATTCACTTCCAAGTGAATCGGTAATCTGGGCGACGCATCAGCATTTCCATGGTCTTTCGATCGCTTCCATCGTATTTCATAGTCAAAGGATTCCAAAAAAATTACATAATGCATACGCGTTGCTGACAATGTTGGCAACCCTTTTCTAGTTGAAAAAATTTGTGAAATCGGTTTATTGTCTGTTACCAAATTGAATCTACGTCCCCAAACGTATTGATAACATTTTTTTAATTCCAAAGACAATGGCGTAAGCTTCACGATCGTTTTGACTGTATCGTTGCTGAATTTCGGATAATGTTTGTGACGCGTTTTGTATTGGACGTTCTGATCCATCACTAAAAGTGTGACTCAAGACTGCACCCACTCCATAGGGACTTGCGTCCGTAGCAAATACTAATGGCAGTTGTGGGTCATAATTAGTGATGTGCCGAACCGTAAATTTTGTAAACCGAGTTAACTCGAGTTGGTTTTTTTGCAAACCGAGTTGCAACTCGGTTTGCCCAACTCGAGTTGAACGAATCAACTCGGTTTGCCAACTCGGTTTGCAACTCGGTTTGCAACTCGGTTTGCCAACTCGATTTGAAAATTCGGTTCGCCAAGTCGGTTTGCAGATCGGTTTGCCAACTCGGTTTGAAACTTTAGAAAAAAAAATCTCTGCCATCCGCTGATAAAAGTTGAATTTCAATGGCTCAATAGAAAGATAAAGTACGAATCTAGGTCGCTAGAGGAATATTTCGTTAAAAATGTTACCGGATTGCCCGAAAATCGCTCTAGAAAACATAAAAAAAAGAAACAAAATACTAAGTTTTTAATCCGTCAAAATCTCTGCCATCCGCTGATGAAAGTTGAACGTCAATGGCAATAGAAAGATAAGGTACGATTCAAGGTCGCTATATATATATTTCGTTCTGAGTAATACCGGATATTCCCGAAAACACCGGTCTAGAAAACACATAAAAAATGGAATAATTAGGTTTTTATCAATGCCATCCGCTGATAATAAAATTCTACCACTTGGTAATTAATTGCCCCTATGTACAGTATTTAAACTCAAAACCAAAAACAAAAACACAGAATTAGAAGCAAGTAAACTAGGTTTTTTATTATCAATTGCCTAGTTGGCGAATCGGGTTGCTGAACCTAATTGGCAAACCGATTTGGCGAACCGAATTTTCAATCCGAGTTGGCGAACCAAATTTCAAACCGAGTTGACAAACCGAGTTGGTTGGCAAACTGAGTTGCAAACCGAATTGACAACCGAGCTGTAAACCGAGTTGCAAACCGAGTTGCAAACTGAGTTCGCAAACCGAGTTGGACCGTTCAACTCGAGTTGACAAACCAAAATAGCTAACTCGAGTTGAAAAAAAAAACAAACCGAGATAACTCGTTAGCAAAAAAATTCTTCCAAAACCTTTCCAAAACCTATCGAATGACACATAAAAAAAAAAAGTCTGCTCTTAATCTATTCATCGAAATGGGTTTCAAGGTTTTGAAGGCCTGGTAGCTGAGATATTGGTAAGAATGTTAATTTTACGAAAACATTTTCCCGCAATTTCATATCGATATTTCTCACAATTGTCCTTGGCAATCTTTAAATAATTTTGCATCAAAACAAGGGCTTACAAGTGTTCTATCTGCCATTGAAAACGAATCTTTTCCTAAGCACTCGGTTGTAAAGTTGTAGTAAAAAAATAAATGCCGTCGATTTCTGCCTTCAAAAAATATTCCTCAATTTCAAATCGCCATAACTCTCAAATTTCCCAAGTAGTCTATATCAAGTGATATAAGAAAACAAAGGTATATTTGCAATCTATCAGCCACTGAAAACCAAAACTATGTGCGAGATCTGGTTATCGAGTTATGATCAGAAAACTAACTAGTGTAAATTTGGCACTGTGGCGTATACTTACTATTTTTTCGTTACTTTTCTTATTTGGGAGAAGTAACTCTTATCAAGTTTTTTAGGTGCTTAAGCAAACAATACGATGAATCGAATCATTTTCATCAATTAAATCTCATCAAAGAATATAAAAACAGTTGGTAAGGGGTCACACCAACTACATAATTTCTAAGAATTTCAACCTTTCCTGACAATACTTTTCCCCTCAATTAAACTATGCAATAAGCAAATTACTATTCTAAGACATCTTAACAATCGTTTCCCCAATTCAAAACACCATAAGATCCCATTTCCTGAATCCATTCAATTTTATCTCTGAAACAAAGTCCATGAAGACATTCATTCCTTCCTTCAAACAATACCAACCCAAATTTGAATGTGTATAAGAACAACAGTCAAATCGAAATACACAAAACCAACGATACCAACACAATCTCAAATGAAAAATTCAAAACAAACAATACCTGCCAAGTAATTGCAAGCAGAAATAAATCCATAAACTTCACATTCATCAACCCTATGCCATCACCATTATCATCCAGGACCACCCAATCTAAGCCCGTCCGTCGGTCGTTGTGCGATTCAAACACTCATCTTGCATACACAGGCACACACAAAAATACAATTAATTCCTATAAACAAACTCGCTCTAGAACAACATAGTTTCAACCCCAACTTGAACCCTCTGCATTGAGTTGCTGCTCACTGTCACTATCCTCCTTAAGTACCTACCTACATCCACACGCACAAACAAACGTAAACTCTTCAGCAAACATTCCGCTGCAAAGAACTCAATCAATCATCCCTATTTTATTGTGTTTTATTTCATTCACTCCCTTTTATTACTCATTGTCACTGGGACTGGGCTTACGAAAAAGCAAAACAGCTGCAAGAGGTCAACTCAACCGTCGTCGTCGTCGTCGTCATCGTCATTGTTGTTGTCGTTGTCTTCGATGTCGACGTTAAACCTTACCCCTGCTCTCAACTCGGCTCAGTCAGTTGAGAAGAGATAGCACAAGCAGCGTTTAAATGTAAATCAAGGAAAAACAAATACAAATTAAAACAAAACAACAAAATCGACCAAAAAAAAAAAAAACAACAAAAATAAAAATAACTTTGCTTTTGTGTGTATCAAACATTTTACGTGGTTTCCCGTTCCTGTCATATTCCGACGTTTAAATTGTCATTCGTTAGTTGGTCTTAGTCGGTGTATGCGCATCAGCATCTTACGGTATTTATTTGTCTAGAAGTGTTCTTAAGTGTTTCTTTGAATTGTTCGTTGTTTATTCCTTCCTCTCTTGTCTACGAACTTTAAAATCGTTATAATTTATTGAATTTCCCCTCTTTCTTGCACTTCTACAAAAGAAAAATCGTCAAAACAAATCCAAACCAAAAGAAAAAAAAACGCGCGAAAACAAACAAAAACAAGAGAATGACCTTCGCGACCGCTACTCATTCCATTTAAATTTTTCCCTCTTCCTAAGAATGTAGTCGCCGCCGACGACGGACGACGCACGGCCGACGACGACTACAACAACGACTCACGAAACAAACAAACATTTTCACCTCTCCTCTCCGAGCAATAACCGAAACAGGGCAAGATAGAAATAAATGACGAATAGTGTGGAATAAGTGCAGTGACGAGACCACAAGCAAGAAACAACATTCAGCTATCTAATCTCTGCAACGCTGAATGGCATGTTTTCGACAACGACAAACGGTGAGTCAGTAAATCGGTGCGGGAATGGAAAAACAAACAAGGGGAAGGTAACGTAAACAGCTAAAGGTGCCTCTTGGTTTATCGATTCGTTCTGCGCAGTTTGTCACACATTTTTATTGCCATCTCGCTTGCCCTATGTTTGCATTGAGTGTTTGAGGGAGCATTACAAGTACAAAGAACGAGATCAATTTACCCCATTGACGAACGCCAGAGCGAGACGAGCGAACATATTGTTTTGTTTGAAGACGTGAATTTGTGTTTGTGCTTATTATTGTTACATGGAAACGCGATTTTTCGACGGCCGAGTGAAAAAAAAACAACAATTTTGCCATTCGTTGCAAGTAAGTCGTAACAAGTCGATGCGAAAGAAGAGCGAAGTTTTTGTCCGCTACAATACCGCTACTGGTACTCGGTTACTGTTGCCGCCCGTCGTCGTCGTCGTCGTCGCCGTTCACCATTGTCGCCGGTGATAAACGACTCTATCAAACGCGTAAACACGATTAAATGCGTCGTAATATTGTGAAATAAACTTATTCGTATTTTGTTTACTTATTTTCATTCCTACAAAAAGAACAAAAAAAACAATAACACTTTGAGTCACTTGTGGTAAACAACAATCTGAAAACAACAACAATTCATATAGAAAACACACATACTATGGAATGGTCAATGGACGATGCTTTGCAGTTGATCGAACAATATCGTGTGCATCCGGAGCTATGGAATCGAGCGTATCCCAAGTATAAAGACAAATTGTGCAGATTCCGCGCCTGGTCAAATATTGCTGAAGCATTTGGTTGCAGCAAGGCTGAAGTCGAACGTAAAATGAACGTCCTGTTGACACAGTATCGGCGCGAAAAACATAAATTGTTGATGAAATTGTATGAGGGTATTACACCCGGCCCCTCCAAGTGGTATGCATTCAAACGTTTTGAATTTTTGGAGGGTGGCGGCGATGCTGCACTTTCAATGGGGGTTGGCCGTAGGAAGAGTCGTGACATCAAATATTTTAATACGGTGAGTTGGTTTGGAATTTTTTTTGTTTGTTTGTGTTGTTTGCTATTTTATGCGACGAAGGAGATAATAATAAATTTACATAAGTGTGAAGTGGAATTATTTGCGTGGCGTGTTGGGCTCAATGTGGATTGGACATTGTGAATTGAATTTAAGTTTTCTCTTAGTGATCCGTGTTTTTTTCTTTTTTTGTTGTTGCTAAATATAACTTGAAGTTAGTGTCTGTCGTCGGCAGACTTTTCAGTTTTGCTATAAACTTTACTATTTTTATACCTTTTTTTCACAAACAAACAATCGAGTCAGTTAAGTATGAGTAAACAGTTGTGTTCAAAAGTTGTTTTCTGAATATCCAGTGCCATTCCTATGGAGATAGGACCTGCATCTGCGAATTGTGTATTTGATACTTTATTCATATTAGTGGTCGTAGAGAGCTGAGAACTGTCATAACGAAAACAAACGGTTTTCTTTGTGACCAATCAGATTTTATACTTTCGCGGTCCCCGAAACTCGAAAAATCGTCCGATTTCGATGACTTTTTTCTTAAATCTTGGCTTTAACGGCGAAATATTGGTTAAAAGCGACGGTTTTTGTTGATCCACGTCCAGGTGCACCGAAAATGGATGCCACGGAGGATAACCTGAATAAATCTCATTTTCGTATAGGTAGACAACCAATTAAAAGTGCTTTAGATATGTAGCTGAGATAGTAGTTATATGAGAAGATGAAGTGGCCTCACTCTGGTCAAAAAGCGCCAGTGTAAGATTACTTCAGAGTGGTGTTCGACGCTGCTTAAGCGCAATCCAAAAGAATTTTCTGCATCGTCTCTTGACAATCAACATGGATCCACTGGTACACACTAACAGTAAACACACGGCAAACGTGCTACAAAAAAGAGGAAGACCTTTTTGCCGGGTTAACAAAGTGTTATCCACATCGACTGACGCATGTACAGCGCTTCCAAATTTTGCAAATCACCTTACTGGCCAGAACGTATGAATACTGACTTTTTCATTCACCAATTTTAAACCATGATGCGCCAGAGCTTAGGTTTCAAAAAGACGCCGCAATATGTCACAGAGCTCGTATCAAAATTGATTCATTAATGGAAACGTTTCGAAACGCCATAGTTTCAAGTAACGAACCCAAGAATTAATGGCTGAAACACACGCTTTAGCTTCGTCTACGTCTGCGTTACGATGCGTTCGCTTCGACTTTGCTTTGAATGACATTTCTCCCTCCATCATCACCATTCCCCCAAAAATGCTTATTGATTTTTTTACAGCTGAATAAGTGGCGTTTTTGCGCTGACTATAGTTGACTATAGTTGACTATTTCTCGTTTTTGCACGCCAATAGTTACGTTTCGTAACCACAATTGTCGTTTTTGCGGTCAGTGTTAAAGTGTCAAATCGTAACTATTTCTAACTATTCCCAACTCTACTCAGGAGGTGAGTTGAAAATAGTTGATGTGTCAAAGTCTTTTTTTTCTGTTTAATGGTGTTTTTAATGACTATCAATCTGGAATAAAAAAAAAAACATTCTGTTCGTGCATTTTTTACCGTCGTAGTTGTCCGTATCCGTGCCGCCGCAAATTTAATTCCAATCAAAGGATTTCTGTTCGTCTTAAATTAAAAATATTCCATTACAAAATATAAAGGAAATAAGGTTCCCCTTACAAGTTTTAAAGCTTCACGAGTCAAACTGAAAATCTCAGTCACTACGAGGAGATACACACCAAGGAAATTATCGCATTTCCAAGTGACTTAAAATTCAGCGCCAATTTCAAGAATCTCATTCTATCACCGGTCACAAACCCTTCCAATCGAATTGGCTATATTGCAATCCGCAAACACCCCTATTTCAACTGCAACTGCGTGGCGACTTGCAGGCCGCCAAAGATGGCCAAAACAGTCAGCGTCTACGTGCGGTTAATTTACAAAAAGTCATCGAAAAACTCGAGGACATGGACATGGTTTTGGAGGACAAGTTGGCCACTGCCCATGAGCATAATGATTTTCGAACGTCAGTCGGCACGAACGGCAAATGGAAGTTGCTCTGCATGAGAAGAAATTGACGCAGCGATGAATGGAGCTGACTGAGGAGGAAATTACGAAGATCACGAAGATCATCGGAGAGGAAGCTCAATGACGCTCTCACAGAAGTCAAGCATAAGGAAACCCAAATCAATGAATGAAGGACGAAATCGACATACATATTATTTGAATTCATTGTTTTTATGTTTGTCTGTCAGCAATAAAAAATGTTTAATTAGTTTCAGAGAATAAAGACTTTTTTCGTTTATTTATATAAAATCACAAACTAGATATTGGTTTTGATAGTTTTTCGCCGAATCTGGGAGCCGCAATTAGGAGAATATCAGGATCTGGCTTGCTTGGGACAGCTTGAAGATTTCTTTATGGAGGGTGGTCTTCAGTCTCTTTCACTTTTCTTTTCTTGCTGTGAGTTGTTCAAAAATAAATAAATATGTTCTCATCTCAATTGTCTTTAAAATCTTACCATATCAAGATCATTCCTCATTTTTTGCAATAAATATAGAGCAACGAAAATTGTTGTCTCTTTATCTATTTCAATTATTATGATCAAAAGAAAAGAAAAGAAAATTTTAATCTAAAAGATTTGTTTGTTTTTTTTTTTCTGGTTTGACAGATCAACCAAACCTAACTAAAAAGCGTTTTTGGATGATTTCAACTATTTCTAACTATTTCAACTATGACACATCAACCATTTTCCTTTTGACATAAAAACTATAGTCAACTATCGTCAGCGCAAAAACGCACTTCTGGTTGGGCTGGTCAGTTTGGAGTCACATTACGTAAAATTACGTACGAAACGTGAGATCGAGGCTTCATTGTGATAGCATGCATTGAATTCCTAGGGCTGAACTCTTAAACGTAACGCGAAGCCAAAGCTAAAACGCGTTTTTGTTTCAGCCATTTTAAAAATTTTAATTTTTATACTAACTTGCACCCACTCAAGGGGATTTTTAAACCCTTATTATGCGAGAGACACAGTGAGTGCTTCAGGAAGGACAAAAGAAGGTGTCGCTGCACATTGGTCTTAAATTCTTGAACATTGCAATGATTTGAAAAGACAGAGTATGGAAGGCAGTTCACTCATTCGCGTAGTACGGGTAAAGAACGATTCTCTATACATGAGTGTACGTCCGGTGTTGAACTCGAGGGTAAACTGATGGGCATTCCTAGAAGTGCGAGTATTACGAGAGAATTGTTTAAGAGGAGGAATGCAACTGGTTATTTCACTAAGAGTAACGATAAAACAGAGAGAGACACGAAACGTTAAGACGGTGGTCTTATAAGGTGAGTAAGTCCGTTAAGTCTCTATCACCTATCATTCTTTTAAGTATACCGTCCAAGAGACTTAAGTATATGGCTGGAGAACCAGCCCAGAGATGAGAATTGTACTCAAGCTTTGGACGGATAAGGGTCTTATAGATAATAGCCATATCAGACCGGGAGAAGAATTTCTTGCACCGCACCTTCTTGAGAAACCCAAGATCTTCGGCATTTTTGGTGACATGGAATATGTGCTTGTTCCACCAAAGGTGGTCAGTGGACAGTGATGCATAAACCGAGAATCTCGAGATGTTCGGTCTTATTGATGCAAGTGCCACTCATGGACAGCTGTAAGGGGGTATATCTCGCTTTAACGACACTAGGCAGCATTGAGTTTTTGAAGCATTAAACTCTACGCGATTTTTTATTCCCCATTGTACAATGAGTTTAATGAGCTTATCATATTTTGCCGTCGCAGTTCCACATCCGAAGAGGAGGAATGTGAGTCTGGGAATGAATAAGAAAAGCTAAGAGTACTATCGTCATCGAAACAAGTTTTTTTATTAGAATTTGCAGACAGGAGATCATTTATAAAAATGAGAAAGAGGATCGGAGACAAAACGGAACCCTGGGGCACACCAGAAATTATGTTGTGGGTTTCAGATTTGAATCCGTCAAGAACAACTTGTATTGAACAGTTCGAAAGAAAGTTTCTAATCCAACGAACAAGGGATTCGTCGATACCGAAAGCACGCATTTTCGATTAAAGGGAGGGATGCCAGACTTTATCAAATGCCTTTGAAATATCAAGTGCATCAATCTTACTTTCTCGAAAACGATGTGAAGATTCGTTCCACTGTTCGGTGAGATAAACTATCAGATCACCAGTGGACCTCTCGCTGCGAAAGTCGTACTGCCGGTCATTAAGAAGCTTTCGGTCTGCGAGATATTTCTTGAGCTGGGTTTATCAGCGTTTCCTTAGAAAGAAGGGACGTAAGTGCAATCGGACGATAATTGGAAGAAGAAGATTCGCTTTTTTTTTAATCAGCTGGACAAAAGCTTTTTTCCAACTGCTAGGAACGAGTTCAGAAGAATATGATATAATGGAAAAACTTACGCGAGGGTTGTGCCAGCGTTAAAGAACACATCTTCAGAATAATAGCGGGGATACCATCAGGGCCAGCGGATTTATGTATGCTGAGATCTTTTAGGTCTCTCGCCACAGCACGCGTACGAAAGAAGATTTTTCCCATGGAATCATTGACGCTCACAAGAACTGGAAGAGTTATGACACTCTCTGGCAGCTAAGAGTTGGAGGCGAACTGCCTTTCGGATGGGATATGCCCGAACCGACTTGGAGGACAATATTCACGCGTTATCGGAGGTGGTGTCGTGTAGACTGTGTTGTCCGATTATTCCACCAAAGATTTCTTCTCTACCCAGTTTAGCATTAAAATCTCCAAGGACGATTTGAATATCATAGCTAGGGCATTGCTCATTGGTCTTGTCGATGAGCTCGTAGAACCTGTCTTTGATATCTTCATCCTTTTCCTCAGTGGAGGCGTCAGCGCAGATGAGGCTGATGTTGGTGAATTTAGCCTTGATACGGATTGTAGGGATGCGCTCATTCACTGAGTTGAAACTCAAGTCCTTTCTCCTGAGTCGAGTCCCAACTACAAATCCACATCCAAATAGACGCTGGTTTTGTTCCCGGTAGCAGTCGCCGTAATAAATATCGCAGTTGTTCATTTTACGTAGGCCCGGACCGACGCACGACCCCCAACCTGGAGGGCCAGGTCTTAACTTTTAGACGAAGAGCCGGCCAAACCGCTCATTATAGGCCTGGGCTGCGAATATGTCGTAGTAGCCCTATAAGGTGTTCACTTAGTAGTTCATCCTGACTGGAACTGTAAACGCCACCGTTGATTCCATCTTGGGAGTTCTTCCGCTGCCGCCTGTTGAAAAGGAGGCATGCCTTAGTGGACGTATAGCCCCTCCCCCTCTCTCTCTTTGCTGCCGCCAACAACTTCCCACTGGGGTTGGAACCCAATCTTCGGTTGAGGTACTGAGCACCTGATGTTCACCACGGGGAGAGTAGGAGTTAATAGACAAAGGTTTCTGTGGACGCTTGTGTCCACTTGAATGCACGTGTCTACCCTTCGAACATCGCCGACTATACTTACGGCCGCAAATGTTGGAAAAAATCATCGGAAATTGGACCTCCACGTCCGATCCATACCGCCCATAATCTCGTAAAGGCCCTAACTACATTTTCATACTTTTGAGTTATAGAGGAAAACACTAAATCACTTACCGCAACATAAACATACAAATTAAAAAAATTAAAAAAATATTTTTTTAAAAGCTTAAGGTGTGCTTTATTTTTACCAATAACTTTGTTTTACAAATCAAGACGGATGTAGAAAATAGCGTAGATAGGGCTTTTAGGCGTTTAAAAGATATATTTAAAAAGCCCTATGTACACCTATTTGCACGAAATTTTTATTAAAATTCTTTGTTTTGAATAAAATGAAATGTAAAATAAAGTAAAAACTTTTATTTTAGTTAACAATGCTTTTGTCCATTTAGTAGAAAAAACGTTATCTAACATTTTATACTTATTGTTAATCTAAATTTTGCTTCAAGCTCGGTGAAGGGAAGATTGTTCCAGAAAATTTTTAATGATTGTCGTTTGATTCTATGGATTTTATGTGTATATACGTTATTTTAATATACAATAGGACAAGATCTCAAGACTTGTTGCCTTTGAAAATCTGCTCAGTACCATATCTGTAGTTTAGTTGTTGTAGTATTTGTACTTGTAGTGTTTGAAATACTTTGTTTAGTACATAGCTACTTTAAATTTTAAAATAGTTGGATTGAAATTTTATAAATCGAATTTTAGTTTTTGTAGCTATCAAAAGGACTGTTTAATGAAGAAAAACTAGATCAGAGCAGCACAGACCAGCACAAGTAAATGAAAACTGTCAGAACAAGTAAGAACAGAAAAGATCAGCTCCCTATTTAATCTTTTTGACAAAATAAAATCAGCTGTCAAATGAATATTCTAAGTCAAATCAAATTTAATGATATGTTCATTTGTTGGAAACAAGATTCTGAATAACTTTTTAGATTTTTTCGAGGAATTTTTACTTGGGAGTATAGTAGTAATGTTCTTACTTCCTCGGAAAACTCGTTAATCGAGATAATTTCAAAAAATTGTTTGATTGGAAAAAAATAAAAATAATTTGGCATTTGTAATTTTGACATTTGATAGTTTTCACAAAGCTGCACCAACAAAAAAGTAGGGGCAGAAAAATGTGTACTAAACTGAGCTGGACAACTTCATGGAACACAAAATGACAGATTGTAGAACAGTTTGGGGCAAGGTTTTTCCTCATGGAACACACAAACGTGTAATTTTTCGATCTTTTCTGTACTTTTCTGTGCGGAGCAGATTCATTAAACAGACCTAAAATGTATTATATTTTGATCGTTAGTCTTGAAGAAAGTTGTTTGTTATTGGTTTGAATACAAATTAAATAAATTTTAGCTTATCTTAGTTTACTATTCTGATTCTTTCTGATTTTATACATGTTCTGTTAAAGCTGAAGTTTCAGTTTCCTCTCGAACATTTTCAATCGCAACACCCCAGCAAACTGTAGGGGATTTTCATCATCTGAATCGCTACTATTATAATCCGGAACATAGTTGCGATCCATTTCAAATGATGGTGTGTTTTTTATTATTGGTTTTTCATCAGTTCGATTTTTGCTCTTTGGTTTATATTCAACACTAATTTAACAAGCATTCTTGCCCTGTTCATGTTTAATTACGTTTTGTCACTCACGAACTCAATACAAACCAAAAACAATTTTCAAACTTACGTATAATAGTAATTCACACCGTAATGCACGCATAACTGATTTCAAATGAAAGCTAACTTTGTCCTCTCTAACTTAAAAGGAATTAAATTTAAAAAACCAGGCTGATTTATGAAAAACCGTTGAAAAATTGACTAACAACACATATCGATAAAAAAGACCTATCTGACACATAGGGCTTTTCAAAAAATATCTGGAGTCAATTTTCTGCATGTAGTATTTTATAAAAAGCCCTATGAGGTAGTTAGGGCTTTTTAAAAATTTTGTCCTCATGGTTTGTACTTAGGGCTTTTGAAAATTTGACTTTTCTGCCTTATTTGAAGCTTAAGGCCCAAGAAATAAATACGAAAAAATCAGAGCAACTGCCCTTTATCCAAATATGCAAAAAAATAAAAATCGAAAATTTTGTAGTTAGGGCCTTTACGAGATTATGGGCAGCGATAGGTCACATGCGAGAAATCATTTTTAAATTCAAGTGTCAGAAGATGTCTATTATCTATTTTCTTTAAAAAAAAATACCCTTAATTTGCTTTGGTTTCAGGTTACGTGTTTCTAGAACTAACACATGCCATTTAACGAAGAAACAGCGCTCGAAGCTCTAAAGCTAGAAACAAAAATAAGTCTACTCTGTAGATATCCGATGAGGTTAACAAAATTAGTAATTTGCAAGCTTTGGCAAACTCTCCATGTTGCAAAATTATTAATTAGCCTAGGGTCATTAAGGTAATGTGTATGTATTTCTTGTTCCATCTGTTCAAACTTAAAACAAGAAAATAATTAAACAACTAGACTCAATTGCAAACCATATTTTCTTCTGTTTCCTCTGTTATTTATGTTGACATGCGAAAATGTTGGACAATATTGACACAAGAATTGAAAACCTAAGAAGTTACTTACAAAGATAGAAGTGGAGTGAATGCTTATTATTTGCTTGAATGTTTGACTTTCTAAACAGATAAATCCAACATTTGTCAATGCAAAAATCTAATTCATATTTTCTTCCCTTTCAGATGGGATTGGGCCTGCCACTGCTCATTGCAAATAGTCAAAGTCTCACTGGATGGAACGGAGGAGGTCCCTTTTTCCCCATCCAATGACAGAAAAGGACTCTGTCCCATGCCCATAGCATTTCCAAGTGTCCAAAACACATCAGACCTTCTAATTCGCGAAACAATCCGTTCAACCAAAATCACAAGACCGATAACAACACAACCACCACCGAAACAATCGAAATTGATGAAAAGGACGATGAACAACAAAATCAGACGACATCATCCACTGCAAGTCACAATGATACCCCAGCTGCTGTGACTACCGCTAGTGGCGCCAATAATTTCTCCACCCATCGAGAAAATGATGACCTAGAAATCAAACAGGAACTGTCTGATTACTCACATCATCCGCCTCTAGGACGATCCGATTCGCATCGTTCCTACAACAGTTCACCGGACGATAATCGAACCGAAAACGATGAGTTCGCCCAGGACCTGCGAGTTAGTGCTGCAGCTGCAGCACAAGGTTTAGATTTCAGTCGTTACAATCTGGCACGTGGTCTTTTGCAACAATCCGAGAGATACGATGCGAATTGTTCCCCGCCCCTAACACGAAAACAACAAAACAACCAAATGCATGCGAATGCCCAACAACATTCGTTGTTAATGGCAACGTCCGGTCACAACAACGAACAGGACGATTGCGACTATGTGGGATCAAATGTTTCCATAAAACTGCGTTCAATGGAGCGAACTCAAAGGATTATTGCCGAAAAACTAATTAGCGAAGTGCTGTTCTATGGGCAAATTGCTGAACTCGAAAAGACTGCAAAAATTGAACCTAAGTAGAAAGTATCTAACTACGAGTACGAGTATGTAACTGTGATGTTTTTTTGGGGAGTCAGAGTTCGAGGTCTGTGAAAATTCGCTTGTCCAATTGTCATTTATTTTGAAACTGATTGTTGACTAACAAAGTAGATATCCCTATGCTTTTGTAAGACTGTTGCATTTTATTAAAATAATAACTAACCATTTAGACCTAAGCAATAATTAAGTGTAGTTATGTAAAATATTAGTTAAGAAAGAACCTATAGAAAGAAAAGTGAAATAAACAATAAGATTTTGTTAAAACTGTCTATCAATTGTTCTTTTTGGAAACATAAATTCTTATGATACAGGTGAGCGTGACGTGGAAAGACATATCCGAGGCGAAAAGAAAATGAGGTCTGAGCAAAAATTGTAGGGATTTTCATTTAAATGGCACCTCGATTTCCTTGGCAGGTCTTCACGTTGACTGCAAAAATTCATTTTTGTGAGAATTTCAACATTGCGATTGTTTTTTGATTAAAACTCTACAACTGAGTGCTGAAAAAACTATTCTCTTTCAATGGCTGATAGGAATACTTCTAAGCCCTTACTTCGATGTACAATTGTGCAGCGGTTGTCGGGGAAAACTGTAAGTGATCTCAATTTGAAGTTGTGGGAAAATGTTTGCGAATAATTCAAATTTTTTTGAATATCTCGGCTACCAAGCCTTCAAAAAAACCTCTAAACCATTTTGATGAAAAGAGTTCGGGCAGGCTGATAGAGCGTGAACAGACCTTTGTTTTCGTGCATCATTTGATAAATCCTACTCTGGAAAATTGAAAGATCTAACGATTTGAAATCGCGGGAAGTTCTCTGAAGGCAGAAATCGAAAGAATTTGTATTTTGATCATAACTTTATAACCAAGTACTTACTTAAAGTGGCGCTACAGGGTTTCGTTTTGGTGGCTGTGTGAATCCCAGCACAGTAGAAGCGGCATCTCTAACTGCTTTCTGGCAATTTTGCCACTGGTCTTGATGTTGGCGGCATAGGACTCCTTAAGAGGTTACTTGATACTCGATCAGAGAAGGATCTGGCGATCTCTTGCGATTGTAGCCGTCCGACGTCGAATTTTCTTGCAGCATTTCCTTGTTTTGGCCGTTGTCGGGATATTCGTAGCACTACCTTGGCTACGACGAGGTAGTGGTCCGAGTCGATGTTAGCTCCTCGGAAAGTTCGAACATCTAAAATGCTGGACAAGTGCCTTCCGTCGATCGCAATGTGATCAATCTGGTTGACGGTTGATTGATCAGGAGATCTCCATGTACCTTTATGGATGTTGAGATGAGGGAAACCAGGTGCTTGCTAATAAATTTTACATTTTTGCCAATATCTTGGCTACCAAGCCTTCAAAAAACCTGTCACCCATTTTGGTGAATAGAGTTTGAGCATACCTTTCTTTTGATGTGTCATTCGATAGGTTTTGGAAGAATTTTTTTTTTGACCAAAAAATTGTCAAGGGGTCCGTCAGCCCATGTAATTTTTCGCAAAACATGAAAAAATCGATTTCGCTAAATTCAACATATTTCATAGTTCTCGTTATCTTGAGCTTACTGCTGAAAGCCAAACTCAATTCTGAGCTTTGGTTGCGGAGATATTTGCATCAGAAGATGTCATTTCTATGGGACTACAATAACATGAGGACAAAAACCAAAAGACAAAGTTTTTTGACCATAACTTCGAAACCAGAGTTCGCAGATAGTTTTGGTTTTCAGTGGCTGATAGAAGGTGTTATGGCCTCAGTTCTATGGTCTACCTGTAGTTTCCGCAGCTAAGTGTTTAGGTGCGTTGGCTGCTAAGCCGAAAGTCGTGGGTTCGAGTCCTACTCGTGCCCATGGTTTTTATTTCATCTTTCACGGGCACTGGCTCTTGCGAAGAACTGACAAAACTTCCAAGAGTATCATCTGTCATGAAAAAGTGCTTCTCAACTTTGCCGTTCGGAATCGGCGTTAAATTGTAGGTCTCCTCAATTCTTCACACGCACCTAGAGAATTGTTGATGAGAGTAAGCCACTTAGGCCTTGGCTCTTCAAGAGCTGTGCGCCACTCTATTTATTTATTTATTCTATGGTCTACCTCAGAATATTGAAAGCCAGAGCGATTCAAAGTCGCCAGAAAATGTGTGCGCGTCAAATTCTTGCTTTTTCTTCTTCTCTAAAAACAAAGTGATTAAAATAAAACAATTACATATTTTTACATTTAACCAAGTTATTGTTAAACTTTGCCTATATATATTTTTTTTTCATTTTAAATTTGTTTATAATTAAGTAGTAAATAAAAGCTATCCAGATATTTGGGGTAAAAATAATTGGAAAATCAAAAAACTCTGAACTCAAAACAAAAGCTGAAATAAATCTAAGTACACAATTGAATTTAAATCATTAAACGCAAAAAAAATCTTCAAAATCCATTTTCCATTTTGTTAAAAAAAAAAGAATAACACTTGCTAACAAGATTCCATATTTATGACTTTTTGTTTTTGATCAAAATTCAATAATTTAAATTAAAATTCTTCGCTTTCCGGTTCTGATATCACATTCCATTTGAAACACAATAAAATAACCAAAATGTGTACTTTTACTATTTTTATACTCTAGTCGGTCTATTTTTCTCTCATCTTCTTAAACGAAAACAAAATTAAAATTGTATTTTTATCAAGACCCTAAATTAAGTGGTTTCTCTTTTTATTCTTTTTGTAATTGATGGGGCTACTGACTGACTGATTGAAACAAAAACAAAATAATAATGCATTCATGGAAAATTAATATAAAAAAATTATAATTAAATTAGAATTTACAATTTAACAATAACATTTTCATCGTTTTAAATTTCATATATCTTCTCTTTTTTTTTTTTTGTTTAATTTACTAATAACATATTTATTATGCTGTTATTATGGTCTTTAGATTCCTGATGATATTTTTTTCTTCTTTTATCTTTCTGACTGTTGAAGTGTTGACGTTGAGTAGAATTTAATTTGCTTGTTTTTTTTTTCTTGTCTCTGTAGCAATATAAAGAGATCTTGATAGAGAGAATCAGAGTAAAGGTGGTTTGTGGTATAATTAAATTCTTTAAAAATCAAAACCAAAAGATGTTCCTCCAGTGCCGCTACTAAACTGGAAAAATTGTCGGAACATTTGATTTGGATCGAAATCTGAAAAAAAAAGAAAATAAATTGTTTTTATTCAAGAATTTAAATAGTAGCCATTTTAGCTAGAAAAAAAAATCAAAACAAACAAATACCAAGGTATCGTATGGTAATTCGGTGGAAATGAATACTGCAGGAACTTGATGTCTGTGTTTAAATTTATTGACAAACAAATTTGAAAATATGCAAAATACCCCAATATTAATGAATGGCAAAAGTTAATATTAGCTAACAAAACAAAAGCAAACTCTTTGATAATGTTTAAGCGACTTTGAATACCGACCAAATTTTCACGTTGCGGCAAATCCTGGAAAAGACCTATGAACTCCCAAGCGATACCCAACACCTTTTCATAGATTTTAAGGCCGCGTATGGCAGCATTTACAGAGACGAACTGTATAAAGCTATGTTTAGTTTTGGCATCACACTAAATAGAGTGGCGCGACAGCTCTTGAAGAGCCAAGGCCTAAGTGGCTTACTCTCATTCAACAATTCTCTAGGTGCGTGTGAAGAATTGAGGGGACCTACAATTTTACGCCGATTCCGAACGGCAAAGTTGAGAAGCACTTTTTCATGACAGATGATACTCTTGGAAGTTTTGTCAGCTCTTCGCAAGAGCAGTGTCCGTGAAAGATGAAATAAAAACTTTGGGCCTGAGTAGGATTCGAACCCACGACGTTCTGCTTAGCAGCCAACGCACCTAACCACTAAGCTACGGACACTACCAAGCTCGTTCGTTTGAGCAAAATGACGATGGAGAACTCACGCTGCTCCATCAAGGTTGGCAACGAGCTTACGGAATCTTTCGATGTCAAAAAAGGATTCAGACTGCACTGTCGTGCGATTTCTTTAACATCGTTCTTGAGAAGATAGTGCAGAACTCCAACGTCAACACCAGAGACACTATCTTCCAAAAATCTGAAAAAGAATTCTGCCGAAGGTGGGGCTTGAACCCGTAGTTCGGCTTAGCAATCAACTACTCTATCCTCTGAGCCATGGCCACCTGCTGATAACCGATTTTTTGTGGGTTCCAACAAGAAGCCTATAATGACATCATGATATGTCCAGTCCATGATGCCTTGCTGTGTGAGAAGTTTCCTGGTTACATTACATAGGAATTAAAAGTGCGGATAGACTTTATTTCAATCAGTAACGAGTGTGCCTATGAACTCACCATTGGTTTCAGTCTCACTGGCATTAACATGACTTGCTCACTTAAGTAGATTTGCTCACTACTAAATTATTAAGATCTTGAATTAGTCAGATTGAAAACGGTTCAACGAAGACCAAAGAGTCTTTTAACGCTTTTTAATATGCAATGAGTCTTCTGCAGAAGAATTGCTTTTCTTTGCCGGTAGTTGGCCCCTTTGTTAATTGAAATTGGCGTCCAAAACTCATGTTCAGAGTCAACCAAGTGCCTCTTAGACCTTATAAGAAGGTACATCTTTGGTGGCGTCTTTTTTGTCACAATTTGAATTATTACGTCTGCAAAGTTTGTAGTTAAAACATTTTATTAACATTTGAACGCGACCTTCTTTCCTCTACATTCCCGCCTTCCCCCTGAACCAAACAAAAAGCAACAACAGAAAAGATAAACATTTAAAGTGTCTTACCTCCTTGCTCATGTTCATCCATATCCTGACCATTGTCATATCGCATCTTCTTCTTCTGATCGGACAGGATGGCATACGCCTCACCGACTTCCTTAAACTTAAGCTCCTCAGACTTTCGTTCATCTGCCGAAGCGTTTGCATGCCTATCTGGATGATGGACAAGAGCCTTCTTGCGATACGCCTTCTTGATCTCATCCTCCGATGAATTCTTGTTCACACCCAAAATCTTATAGTAATCCTTTCGTTTTGACTTCTTCAATGCGAATTTCGCATCGCGCAACATATTCTTGATGTCCGGAGTCTTTTGAATCTGGAAAGCTGCCTCATAATCAGCAACACATTCCTCGTACTTTTCCAAATCATTATTACACCTGGCACGCAATAGTAAAGCTTTCAAGTAATTCGAATTAATCTCGAGGACTTTTGTACAATCAGCAATGGCTTCGCGCAAACTGCCTATTTTCGAATTCACCAGAGCCCGATTATAGTACAGCTTGCTGTTCATGTCCTTATTGTAGGGATCGATTTCCAGGGCGTCTGTATAGACAGTGAGTGCCTCACGGAAACGACCCGACTTGAACAGCACATTGCCAGACTCTTTTTTCTCTTTGAGCAGCTTCGATTTGTAACGCATTGTCTTGGCCTTTGTATGGTCCGGATCGAGTTGCAGAGCACGTTCAAAGTGCAAAATACCCTTCTCTAGATTGTCACTGTAATACAGGCACAATCCACGAACATAAATAGCATCGGCTGATGTTGTATCGTTTTTCATGACACTGACAGCAATATCGACTGCCTCATCTGTGCGACCAAGATATGCCAAACATTCGGCCTTCATTAGTTTGTATTTAAGGCAGGCTGGGGCGATTTTCAGCGCATTATCCAAATAATAGACGACATTTCGATGTGATTGATTGTCGTATTGTGTTTGAACGGTTTTTTCGATTTGTCTCAGTTGCGCTATCGATTGCTGCTCGGTTTTGATTGTACTGTTCAATGGGTCGACTTCTTCGAGTTTTTTGATCGCCTGTTCGGTGCCGATGATATCACCGAGAATGGTACAGCATTTGGCAATTCGAACATAGCCCTTTTCGAATTTTGGATCGATTCGAATAGCTGTGCGCGCATCAGCCAGGGCATTGTGATAGTTGCAGAGCATCATTTGACATGCAGCACGATTGCCGTAATAGGCGGCCGAATCGGGACATAATGAAATCGCATCCGAGTATAGTTTTAGGGCAGCTTGATAGTTTTGTGCTTTGTATTGGTCATTGCCCTGCTTCTTCTTCTCCTCGGCAATGCTGTAAAGAAAAAAAGGATTTTTTTATCAGCGAACATTAAAAAGGAGACAATATTCGAGAATTCGAAACAATTTTTATTTTATTATTATTTTGGGAAATTCCTTGTTGAATGCTTGTATACCGTTTTGGGGCAATACGTCGCAATCCTTTTAAAGCAAAACGAGTCATATTTTGTCTTATTAAATTTCCTAGTTTTCGACGACCTGGTGGTTGAATGTTCGCCTCCATAGTATTCATTTTGAAACGCGTTGTTCACTTCTTAAGTCAGTTGCAAGTTCAAATGGACAGAATAAGAGAAAGGCGTCTTCGATTTTTTGCTTTTTTCTACCATAGTGTTTTTCAAAACTGACCAAAATCTCACATCCAAAATGAATATTGAAATAGTAATTTTGAATTTTGAAATTGTATGTACTTTTACGAATAGAATCAAAATAAATTGACAGAAAACTGACCGAAAAAATGTAAACCTCTCTACAAAAAAAAAAAAAAAAGGAAAAATTGTGATCAGTGACTCACGTCATATTTGCTGGTCGGTCTTACAACAAAACTGTCACCAAGATGATTTTGGAATAAATTGATGGCTAAGCGTTGTATGGCAAGTGGTGCTGCCGGCCATTTCGCCGGAACCAAATATCAATCAGTCAGCATTGATGGCGCTCGCCCTCAGTTCGAAAGAAATAAAGGTCGCTGATTTCGAAAGCGTGTAAAACGCACACAACAGTTCAAAAACATTAGTTCAAAAACGATCAATACCTCTGCACGAATAGCTTAAAAAAACGTGGCTTGACGGGGAGGCGGAAAATGTACGATTGCAGATGCTGCAACGGAAAACAAGAGCAGGAAGAGAAGGGTACCGAACAAGTAAAAGAAATGGTAAAAAGACCTTGCGAAGGAAGAAAAGGGTATCTCAGCTCAAAGATCTAGAAGAGTCACAGGCCAAGAATAACACCCGACGTTTCTTTAAAAGGTCGAAGCAATTAGCTTCTGGTTTCAGAACCGGGACACAGACTCTTCGAAACAGTGAAGGAAACCTAGTAACCGAAGCACAGAGAATTGAAGATGTTTTCAAGCAGCACTTCCAACAGCTGCTGAATGCGCGTAATGTCGAGCGAGCCAACCCCCAGCACAGAAGAGGTAGAAAGAGCCATTCAAAAGCTAAACATATAACAAGTCCGCCGGTTCGGATGGCATACCTGCGGAGCTCTTTAAATATGGAGGAAGTGTTTTGATAAACCGGAATGCACCAGGTCATCACATAGTGTGGGAGGATGAATGCATGCTCACTAACTGGTCGATAATCTCCATACGGGCAGAACAACGATAGACTAAATTTTCATACTGATGCAAATCCTAGAAAAGACCAACGAATTTCAAGTCGAAACTCATCATCTTTTCATCAACTTCAAAGCTGCCAAGAGCGATGTCTGAATTCCTGAACCCGAACACACTGATCTAGCTGTGCCGCAGTGCAGTGTGCAAATGGATAACAGCCCACCCGAGTTGTTTCAAACAGGCGCAGGGCCTAGACAGGGAGATGCGCTGTCATTTGATTTCTTCAACATAGTGCTGGAGCAGATAGTGCGCAAGGCAGATGTGAGCACATAAAAGACTATCTTCAACAAATCCACTCAGCTCTTAGGCTATGCTGTGCTTGGCCTTCACAAACAAAGCAACATTTGTCCACCGCCTAGGACAAAACGTCATTGTTGGTAGCAGCAATTTCGAGGTACCTACCTTGGAACAAACACCAATCCTACAAACGATACCTTAGTGGAGATGCGACGAAGAATAACCCTAGCGAACCGCTGCTACTTCGGTTTGGCAAAACAACTGGATTCAAAATTCCTCACTTGAAAGACAAAGTGTATTCTGTAAAGAACTTTTATTTTACCATTCCTATTCTACGGTTCCGAGTGTTGGACGACAAGTATAAAAGGGGCATTGATATTGGGCACTTTCGAAAGAAAAATTCTTCGACGGATTTTCGATCCCGTATGCGACGATAAGGAATGGAGAAAAACCGCTAACTGTACGAGCGGTACCAAGATGTGTATGTAGTCCAGAAAGCCAATAAAACACGACTACATTGGCTGGGCCACTTCCAGCGAATGGACGACAACGCTTTAGCCAAAAACATCTTTTCATCGCAGACCCCAGGTTCGAGACGACAAGGAAGACTGAACCTACGACACAAGGATCAAGTGAGTGCGAATGCCAGAGCGCTTGTTTTCGGTGTCACTATAATTGTTTTTGCGAAACTTTCGCCATCAGGCGGTGATTCTAAGTAATTATCGGACCACCCTTCAATATTCAGATACTATCGTATGTAGGCTATGAGGTTTCCGTAAGTTGATGGCCTTCATATTATTCCTTTGGCAACGTTGACAATGATAATAAAAGACTACATAAGTTCCGAACTACACAAAACAAAAACGATGCACAATATTATAATTTATGATTTGTTTGTAGATAAAAAACTTAAATCTGATAAGTGTGTCGAACTGTAATTACAAAGTTATGCATACATGCACAATCGTCGACCAATATGCATCATCAAGACTGCTTTCTGTTCTTAATTGAATTTCTTTGCTTTCAGCATGATACGGCTGACAGGCTTCTACGTACCGCAAAATAAAAAAAAACAAAGAAATCAGCTCATAACCCCGATTATTTTGTGATTCAGAGTAAACATTAAATTTGTCGTAACATATTTTTTCTTTGGCAGTCCGCAGTTGTGTTGGTTAGGTTTGTGGTACAAAAAGAAAGAAAAAATCAAACATACCCTGTCTTGATAAGATAAACATATTGTTTTGTATAAATTAAGAAAATATAGCACTTTTTGAGAATTTTGATTAGAAAAACAAATGTTAGTTCTATTATTTATTTGGATAATTTTTTAACATTTATTATTGGTATTTTGCTTAATCAGAATCAGTGATAACGAGCATGAAATCAGCAAACATGCGTTTATCGAATCACATACGTAGGTATTCAATCATCCACTTTCACTGTGCAAATTTGCACACATACATAATTACCTATTATTTAAAGTGAATACGAAAATAACGGTGATTCTATAATGTTCAGGCGGGCATGAACATTGGACTCAAGGTCACTCGCGGAAAGAGTCAACATTCCTCGCTGAATCAAACCTCAGGTGGAGAAGCCTAACCAACTGTATCATATCTAGAAGGATATGGCCCACCTACAATAAATCCCGTACTAATAATCTTATTTGCAGACCCAGGCAAGACATAGCCAGGTTCGTTGCTACGTACAGTGTACACCGGACACTGGCCTGTTGGAGAACACGCATCTAAGCTAGGCATCCCCCACAATACTTTCTGTCGTAGTTGTGGGAACCGGAGAGAAAAGGAAACCGTTTTTCACTTCTTGTGCAAGTGTCTTACCCTAGCCAACTACTACTATAATGTTCAGGCTTACTCAGATCTTAATTACGATTAGAAAGGGCTAGACATATGAACATTGCAGTTTGCGACCACTCCAAAAACTAAAGTTTAATTATAAATTGTTGACCATTCTACGGTATTTTTTCCTTTTCTTCAAAATTTGATATTTGTCTGCAATATTTTTGAAAGCAGATAGTTGATCCAGCTCTCGAGTTTCGAGTTCTTTGATTCTTCATTTAAAGGGGACTTCACATTCAACAACAAATTTATCAACTTCTTTCGTTTCATCGGATTTGTGTAATGCGAGCACAACTGTGAACCCATCTGAATGTTTTTGATTGATTTATTAATTAGTTAATTACATTTCTTCGCGAACACACCCTGCACACAAAAACTATTTTACACCACTGTGATTTGACATATCCAATATCACATACTATGTGAGCCCGAAATTGTGCAACTTCGAGACCTTTATTTCAAATCGTTTGACATGTAAGCTTAAAATAATTGCAACGTCAGAATCTGCATGACACTTCACAACAAAAAAAAAAAAAAAAAAAAAAAATAGAAATCATCTTTAGATATTGAAATACTCTTTGCGACTGGATATACTTATTCAAATAATTTCTTTTTTCCAAACGAAAAAACAGTAACAAACGAGAGAAATAAACAGTTTACAGTTAACATTTGCTGTCAGTTTCGGTAGCTCTGTTTGTTTACTTTATTGAAAGTAAATTGTGTCATCGTTTCTGCACAATTCTGATAAGGTCGTAATCTTTGTCTTTTTTTTAACAAATGTTTACATCTTTGGAAAGTGACCAGGAAGTTGACTGTTCCTATACAGACCTTCCAAAACCTTTCGAAATCGAAATCGTGTTTATGTCAAATCTGGTGTGCCGCAAGACAGCCTTTTCGGTCCCCTTCTTTTTATATTGGCTATCAATTATAAGGGGTCCGCCATCTAACGTTTTTTTTTCTTCAACTACTGCTTATTTCGTGAATTGACAGATAAAAATTAGTTTTATCCTTCCGCTGAACGAATACGCTTGCACAACGCTGGGAAATATTGCAACATTATTTTGAAAATCGTAGTAATATTGCAGAATGTGTGCGAAAACTGCAAACGGATTTCGGAAGAAGAAAGCACCGTCAGCTCCTTATGTTCGTATGTGAAAAAAGTGAAAGAAACTGGCATCCTCATCGATAAACCAAAGCGTGAAAAGCCAACAACAGTGCTACACCCGAGAATATTGCTGATGAGGCACAAAGTGTGCGTGAAGCGCCATAAACATCAATTCACCGTCGTTCTCAACAATTGAATTCGAAGTCATCATTGAGACGAATTTTGCAAGACCTTGGTATGACGCCATAAAAAGTCCAATTGGTTCAGGAATTGAAGCTAACTAACCATCCAATGCGCTTTCGCTTCGCTAGGTTGGCCTGCGATCGACTTAGAAAAGATGCCGATTTTGCCAAAAAAAAATCATCTTTTCAGATGAAGCTCATTTTGATCTTGACGGGTATGTAAACAAGCAATTTTCGCATTTGGGCACAGAAAACCCGCACGCATACATTGAAAAGCCGATACACCCAAAAGACTCCTTTGGGAGTCACTGTTTGGTGCGAATTTCGGTCCAGAGGCATAATTGGGCCATTTTTCTTCGAACATGAGCATAAGTAGTTGCCGTTACAGTCAATGGCGATCGTTTTCGGGCCATGTTGAACGATTTTTGTTCACAAAAATTGAAGGGGAGCATATATTGGCAACATTTGGTTTCAACAGGACGGCGCGGCGGCGCTACGTGCCACACAGCCGAAGCTACACTGGATGTTTTACGCCCTGTTTTTGGAGATCGCATTATCAGCCGCACAGCTGATGTCGATTGGCCACCTCGGTGCTGCGATTTGACACCGTTGGACTTTTATTTGTGGGGTGCCGTAAAAGACAAGTGTTACGCCGACAAGGCAGAGACAATTGACGCTTTAAAGGAGAATATTCGTGAAGCCATTGGTGAAATACAGCTCCACACAATCGATAATGTGTTTAGAATTTGGACCGATCGTGTAGGCCACTGCATTTCCAGCCGAGGCAGCCATTTGAATGAAATTACTTTCAATTACTAACCGGAAGGATTGTTCTTTCAAATAAAAAAAGAAATTTGAGAAAATATTCAGTATATTTTTTTTATACGATTAAACCCTTTAGATCCTTCTGCACTGTTTGTGGTGAAAAAAAAAACAAGCTTAAATTAAAATCCCATTTTATGTCAAGCAATGAATTTTCCAAAGAAGAAAATTACAAGATTTTGAATAATTTGTTTTATTAATTGCCCTTCTTAACGACGAACGACGAAACTGATTTTGATGAAATTTTGTGAATGTTGAAATTGATGTGAGATTTGTGTAGGAATCCAGTTTTGTCAACTAGACTTTTGACATCTATATGTATTTATCAATTTATCATACAGTTTGAAATTGACACATTTGCTTTTGGAGAAATGGCGGAAATGGAAAATATAAGCTAGTTTCTTGTTAAATCAATACACTAATAGGATAAAAACCTTCTTTAATTGAGTAAGCATTGTTTTTTTTTTTTTTCTTTAAGTTCAGTTATTTTGAGTACACACTTTTTGCCTATCAAAAATCAATACACAAAATTTTAAAATTTAAATTTTACTCCATTCCACAACAACATTCACCGGCAAACCACTACAAATGTGATTTGAAACTGCACAATCGATGAATGAATTTTTAAAGCTAAAAATAACTGTCACCTGACAGATGCCAAAGAAATACCCTACTTTATAGATATTTTATTTCAATCTTCAGCTACATTTAAATTGAATTTCTAAATAAATGCTAGGGGCAGTAGGTCAAACCCATACATCATTCATGTTTGTTAGTCAATTTTATTTTTTGCAATCAAAGCTAAGGAACCGCACTGTAACTGCAGCAGCTTTACACACAGCCACACACATTACGGCAACAATTGAAATTATCAAAATACAAAAACTGCCGTTCGACTTGAAGACTATTTTTTGTCTGATAAAATTGAAACGGATTGAATTGGCGTTAGAAAATAACACAGAATAGATACCGTTACTTAAATTAATATATTTTTGGTTTTTCACTTAAGAAAATAAATATAAGAAGGAATGAAATAAAAAATGCACACAAATATTTATATTTAGAATTTCAGTGATTTTTTTTTAAGATTAAGAAATTGACCTAAATATAATTTTCGTTAATTTTCAAAACAATCATAAAAGCAAATAAAATCACACACCTTCTTATGTTACTCCTGTTCATAGTGCAGTTTTCATGTGTTTTTTGTTTGAGCTTATAAAAAATAACAGAACTCAAATTAAGGTAGAAAATAAAATGTCAAAATAATTATGCAATTCACGTGTAATTTTTAAGGGTTAGTGCAGAAAAAAAAATATACACACACACAGGAAACACATAGACTTACTATGTCATTGTTCTTAGAGACATTTTTGCAAAAGAATTTAATTAAAGGAGTCGTTCGACCGACAAACCAACTAAGAAAATTTGAACACTTGTTGATTTTTTTTCTTTCGGTCTATTCTAAACCACAACCAATGCGGACTGTTCCACAAAGTAAATCCACGTTTAACCACACCTCAGGAATTTTTTTTCAAAAAATTAAAAAAAAAACTTTTTTCCACAAAAAATGTTAAAACTTCAATTTGAAAGAAAAATAAAAAAAAATAATAAACTAAAGAAATTTCTTAATCCCGACGAAATTTCTCGGTGGTGCATGCAACCGACTGCGACGAAAACGACACAACAACGCGACAATATGTGTTATGGTGTGGTCTATTGCGGCGCGACGTGTATCCCCTTGCGACGATCGCAAGGAAGTAATAAAGAAAAGAAATTCAGTACGTTGGGGCTTACTGTTTCTTGTTTTTTTGTCTTGTTGTTTTTTCTGTTTTTCTTCGTTTATATATATTTATTTTTTTTTCTGTGCAGAAGAAGGTACAATTAAATTAATAAATTGGGCACACACTGTGTGCGAGAAATAATCGCTTGGCTTTGCCAAGAGCATCAACAAGAAAAACCGCGAAGAGCACAATATGAATAACTTGACTACATATATGACTTGAGTATGAGTATTGCATTTGCTGCTGTGAGCTGTGACTCTCTGTCTATTCCTCCCTCTCTGGCCACAATCCACATCCACACCACAATAAAACGTCAAAACTTAAATCAAACAATGGTTGCCAACATTGTTTTGTAAAGTTTTTCATAAGTGCATTTAAATTTGGGCCAATGATGATTACGTATAGTATATGAAGATAATGATGATGGAGGAGACAGATGAAAAGCTCAGCTCAGCTCAGTTTGTTTGTTTGTTTGTTTATTAAGAGGAAAAAGATGGGAGGCAGAGGGTGAGTTTTGGCAATGGGAATTCTTTTGAATGATGAGCTTTCATTTGGATTCGGTTCATAAATTGTAAAGAACAAAAAACAAAAACAAGAAAAAAAAATGTCTTAATTTCATAATGGTGCTTTTACATCGCATTGCAGTCTAGGAGAATGCCATCAAAGTAATTGTGCTGCTTTTAATAATTTTGTGCTCCTTTTTCCTCTTTTGTGAGTAAACTACAAAGAAGTTTACTAGACGGGACCAGCAGAAATGTTTTCTTAAGGAACTTGAGAACCAAAATAATTAAGGGTGAGCACTTACTTTGCCACTTTTGAGTGTTTATTAATTGAGAGAAATTTAAATTAAACAGATTTTTCAGTCTAAACACAAAATTCTCATAATTTACTCGAAATAAACTCGAAATTCAGTGAGTCAAAAGATGGGCAGTCATATTCGAGCAGTTTCTATGATGAGACATCAATAAGATTTAAATTGAACTTTAAATGAGAATCTGCTCAAAATTATGCTTTACTAAACAAAATTTTGAAAATTATGAGTTGATGCTCGAAACATTGAGTAATCACTCAAATCCCTACATTCATTCTCAAACTTTCGAATCTAATGTCATTTTCGATTGGTTTCACTCAAGAATTCACTCATTCTGAAATCGAATGGAACAGGTCAAATCGCTTCCACTGAGTTCTGTTTTTTTTTTTGTGGTTGTAAGAAATTTCAAAAGTCAAATATTCAATGTCAGATAACAATAGGTCCGTTCGCGTACTTTCTGCACTAAAATTCGTAAAACGAGACATTTTAAGAAGTGGGGGTAAAATTCTCTCACAGAAAAACAAAAATACAAAAAAGTAAGCGAACGGGAAAACAACAAATTTTGCCCACATTTTAACTGTCAAGTTTTTTTGTATGAATAACTGAACTTTGAATTTGATTTTCTTATTTATTTGCTATTTTCAATCACATTTAACACTTTTCACAAAGAAATTTCTTGGGCTAAAATTCGTAGGTTGGGGAAATATTTTATTCTCTCGTGAGCGCTCTCTTTTACGTAAAATTACCAAATTTTTGAGTACGCGAACAGGATTTGGTTAAATTAAATTAGGAGGGTACGCGAACGGACCTAATAATTTGTTGAATTAAAAACAAAAACAAAACTAATTGAGTGTTATTTTTGATTATTCATGTATTAGTGCTTTTTGAGTGGATTCTGATTTGAAATCAAGAAGAGAATTTCTCTTCTAAGAAGCGTTCTGTCTGTCAGTTTCGTGCGAATAAAACGCTTTCAGAAGGCTTCGGAATGATTCCGGACGCTTCCGGAGAGCCAATGGAAAACGACATAATTGTTCTATTGGCATTGAAACTGACTTGTATGTCCTTATGACGGTAATGTTGTTGCATGCCCTGACGATAAGATATATTATTTTATTTTATGAAATTAGGGTACAAGCGGAGCAAATCGGAGTACATTCATTTGTAATTACATTCCCTTCATCGGTCGGTTCATCTTTTTGAAGCGAATATCTACAACCATGGCAACCATGATTCAAGCATATGTGTAAAAGATAAGTTGCATTCAAAACTATTTAGACCACCATATAGCCTCTTCTCTGATGGGTCTATAAATACAAAGACCAACCCAAATCTTCGACGACGACCGACTCGACGACGAGTGTAGCAGCAGCCAGTATAGACGAAGATAAATCGAAATCGAAGGAAAGTGTCTTGTCAGCGTCGGTCGTCGTCGCGGTCGTTGTCGGTCATCAACATATATGAGAGTTCGATGAGCAGACATCGACATCGCACCTTAAATCGCTTCTTACTGCATTTTAGAGCTACGACTTTGTAGACAAGAAACTGTTGGAATATAATGGTGTTGGTCAAGCAGCCAAGCCCCGCAAGCGGTCAAGCCACAATATAATAACTCTCTCCCTAGTTTTCCCCCAAATCAAAGTTTTGAGAGAGTATTTTTGGCTTGAGGCAAGTTTGTTATCATATTAAAATGGTTGCGTTTGCACTTTATATGCTCAAAAGAGCACATAAATAATAATAAATTTAAACGATATCTCTAAACAGATATCGAACGAAACAGAGTGAAGAAAAAAATAAATTGAATTATTTATAAATGTATACGTCTGTTGGCTGTGCATAGAGCTGTTTGTTTGTGTTTTTTTTTTCCCTAATGTGGGGAAGGAGGGAGGGTAGAGTAACACCTTTTTTACAGTTTACTCAATTATTTTCATTCAGTTTCGTTTCGAAAGAAATTGGTTTGCAGCCAGCAAAATCATAAGTCAATTTATTGATAATGTGAGGAGTGGTGTACCTTACACACTGGAACAATAAAATAGGTCCTCAAAATTTTGATGAAATCTCTCGAGTTTTGCTTTTGTCCAAATTCCGACTTAACTTCTTCTTTGTTTCAAAATCAAGATGAATCAGTCTCAAGACTCAACTCCTACGAGAATTATTTATTAAAAATGGGCTTGCGTGTCAAGTCAAGAAAATTTTATTTTTGGGGCAATCGTCTGTAATTAAGTTTGAGAACAGAAAAGCGTTGGCTGTAGGTTATTGCTTTCACAGTTTGTTTTCTTTTTGTTCTTCATTTGAATTTCTTTGTTTGGAGCTATCGTTATTTTAGCATTTTATTCGAGTTCAATTTAATATTGGCGGTTTGTATAGTCCGTGAAGTCGTGTTGAATTACAAATTTTGCATTCTTTTAGGCAAACTAATGCAATCTGGAGATTTAGTTTTGCCAAATTTTATTCGAGACATTTTTGAAAAAAAATGACACGCTTTGAAAATATTGTTATACTAGCTGGTACTCGAGGCTTTGTCCGCGCTAAGTTACAGTTAACTTATTATTTAAAAAAAAAAATACCGCCGTCAGACAGGAGCCATTCATCGGACACGATGATAGCCAACAATTCCGTGAACCCGACCTAGAAGAAGTGAAAACCGCAATATCACGGCTGAAATCCAACAAAGCCGCTGGAGCAGATGGACTAGCTGCTGAGTTGTTCAAAGCAGCAGGCGACGAGCTAGATAGGAGCATGCACCAAATCATCTGTAAGATATGGTCAGAGGAATGCATGCCCGATGAATGGAACCTCAGCATTGTTTGCCCGATCCTGAAAAAGGGAGATCCTCTAAACTGCGCCAACTATAGAGGAATAAGTCTACTAAACATCGCCTACAAGATCCTCTCTGCCGTAATATGTGGACGTCTGAAGCCTTTCGTCAACAATCTGATTGGTCCTTATCAATGTGGCTTCAGGCCAGGAAAGTCAACCATCGACCAAATTTTCACGTTGCGGCAGATCCTGGAAAAGACCTATGAACTCCAAATCGATACCCACCACCTTTTCATCGATTTTAAGGCCGCGTATGACAGCATCTACAGAGACGAAACTGTACAAAGCTATGTCTAGTTTTGGCGTCCCTGCCAAGCTCGTTCGCTTGTGCAAAATGACGATGGAGAACTCACGCTGCTCCATCAAGGTTGGCAACGAGCTCACGGAATCTTTCGACGTCAAAAAAGGATTCAGACAAGGCGATGCACTGTCATGCGATTTCTTTAACATCGTTCTTGAGAAGATAGTGCAGAACTCCACACGTCAACACCAGAGGCACTATCTTCCAAAAATCTGTTCAACTTCTCGCGTACGCCGATGATATTGATATAATGGGAAGAACACAGCGTGATGTCAATGGCGCCTTTGTGAGAATTGAGACAGAAGCGGCAAAAATGGGTTTAGCGGTAAATGAGGGAAAAACGAAGTATATGCTGTCTTCGAGGAAGGACACCCAACACCGACGGCTCGGGCAGAACGTCACAATAGACGCGTATAACTTCGAGGTAGTAGAGGAGTTTGTCTACCTAGGCTCCGCTATAAACACGGGTAATAACACCAGCGCCGAGATCAGACGAAGAATAACTCTTGCTAATCGCTGTTTCTTTGGGCTTAGAAAGCAATTGAGTGGAAAAGCCCTCTCTCGAGCAACTAAGGTAAAATTGTACAACACACTCATCATCCCAGTCCTGCTGTATGGTGCAGAAGCATGGATCTTGACAAAATCGGATGAAAGTGCCTTAGGCTGTTTCGAGAGGAAAGTTCTTCGGGTCATCTTTGGCCCCGTGTGCATTGAAGGGGAATGGCGAAGAAGATACAACAGCGAACTTTACGGGTTGTACAACGACATGGACCTAGCCAGAAGGGTCAAGGTCCAGAGACTCAGATGGCTCGGTCATTTAGAGCGAATGGACACCAATGCTCCGGCCCGGAAAGCCTGCGACACTATTCCCGAGGGACGTAGGAGGAGAGGAAGACCGCGACTCAGGTGGCGCACTCAAGTGGAAGAGGACCTCAATCAACTTGGAGTGCAAAACTGGAGACGACTAGCTAAGGATCGACCTAGCTGGCGGAGCCTGTTGATTGAGGCCCAAGTCCACAACGGACTGTAGCGCCACCTTAAGTAAGTAAGTAAGATTATTATAAAATGGTGTGGTACACGATATTTGGTGAAAGAATGAACATATTCTGGGCATTGGACACTCGGGAACACGCATTGCATATAACTGTCCATGGGAGAAGAACGGGTGTTCTAGGTTCTACACCACTACCTTAAGTGTTCTAACTAACTCGGGGAATTGTAGCCTTTTGATTGGGAATGACTACATTTTCACTCATTTAAAAGTCTTGTACCATTATTTAATCGAGGGGCATCTAAATTTCGCAAAGGCATACTGCGAAGCATAACTTGAATTGCAGCTTATGTGAAGGAACTTCATCCCCTTCCTCCACCTACCCCCTCTCGCCATGCTCTTTCCCTTTTCAATCTTCACCATTTCACTTTTTCTCTTCCTCCTTCCCCTTGCGCTAGTGAATTTACGAAGCTTTTTGCCACATTTACCAAATAAAAGACAGAAACGCCTAATGATAGGCAACCAATTAATCAAAATCTAGGAGTGTCCTCTACTCGAATGAGCTGAGTATGAGATATATTATTGATTAAAGAGTGGCTTAAAAGTCTTTCCACTTTCTCTCAAACTCTCTTAACTACCTCCACACAAAAAACCACGCCTTTGCGACGTTAAAGAGCGTAGATGGGTTTACATTTAATTTTGTACAAAATCGACCAAGTCCTTCATTGGCCGGGGAAGTGAGTTGTGAGGTGGAAGGGTAGTGGAGAGCAGATAACGGGTAGCGGGATAACGGGAAGAGCGTAGGAGTAGTGGGTAGCGGGTAGTAGGGTAGCAGCTGGCGGGGTAAATTGGTAACGGGGTAGCGACAAATGAGTTGAGGGTAGTGGGGTAGCGGGTATTGTGGTAGCGGGTTACTAAAGCTTAGGTCTTTATTGAGGCAGTACGAAGTCTACCGGGTCAGCAAGTTCATAATAAAGGGTTTTCCAATAAGGCGTTATTTTGAATAGCCCGCTATTTCGGTAGCTGTCACTTTTGAAGCTGTCATTTTTTGACATTTGACAAGTAGAAACTACGCCATTAATAAAAATACGAACGATACACGCTTCAACAACGCATTGAAATTATTAAAATTCACTATAAAATGGTCGTAAAATTTGCAGAGACGTCGTAAAAGTAAAACATCTTGGGTCGTCGTGAAGCACCTTATCGGACCACAATACAGAAATTGGTGGACAAATTCGAGCTGTTGGGACAAGTTAGTGATTTGAAGAATAAAACCCGTGCACATCGCTCAAGTTTATGATCCAGCGGGGTCATTGGACCATACTTTTTCAAAAATGAGGCTGGAGCAACAGTTACGGTCAAGGAATTGCGCTATCGAGAGAAGATTAATGATTTTTTATGGCCGGAATTGGATGGTATTGATCTGGATAACGTTTACTTTCAACAAGACGGCGCTACGTGCCACACAAGCAATGAAACCATTGATCTTTTATTTTATTTTATTTTATTTTATTTTATTTTATTTTTCCAATCTACGAATTTACATTCAACAGATTTTTAAATTTAGATACATGTTCAAATATAAATTAAAACTAATACTAAAATTAATTAAACGAAAATTTCAATTCAATAAAGAAATTAATATATTTTTAAACACATTTCTGGGTAAAGATATATCTAGATTTTCATAATGTGCATTTAGTAAATTGCAACTTGCGGAAATAGGTTCCTGCTGCCCGTACAAAGTGCGATGTGCCTCAATTGCCAGCAGCGGTCGCGTTCTTAAAGAAGTTGATGGAGCATACAAGTGCACACAGCGAAGTAAACTCTCAGAATCTATAGTACCAGACAAAATGTCACGAACAAACATGATACTATACATTTTTCTTCTCGCTTCTAGGGATTGAATGCCAAGAAATAAGCATTTAGATTTGTATGAAAGATTACTACAATTATTGTTTTCCAAAACACCTCGAAGAGCAAATCTCAGAAATTTCTTTTGGACATTTTCAATTCTTCTTACATTATAATCAGGTATAGAGCTCCAAACGACGCAATTGTATTCAAGAACCGGTCGAACAATGCTACAGAACAGAGATTTTATCGTATACGGGTCCTTAAAGTCAACAGAATTTCTCTTAATGAAACCCAGAAGTGAGTTTGCTTTGGAAACAATATAATTGATGTGCAAATTAAATTTTAGTTTCGAATCAAAAATTACTCCTAAGTCCTTAAATTGATCTACAATTTTCAAGGGCACATTATTTAATGAGTAGTTGGGAGTAATATTAAACAGTGTTCTGTTATAGGCCATACAAGCGCACTTTTCAACATTGAGCAATAAATCGTTTAATTTACACCAGCCAACAAAACTATCAAGATCCTTTTGAAAAAGTTGGGAATCATTTATAGATGTAACTGTAGAAAAAAATTTGATATCATCTGCATACAAGAGGCAGTGAGAATTTTTAATAGAACTTGGAAGATCATTAATGAACAGTAAAAATAAAGAAGGACCTAAATGACTGCCTTCCGGAACTCCAGAAGTCACTTTAATTTCTTTAGAATAAAAGTCTCCAATTCTTACATATTGCTTTCGTCCAAATAGATATGAAGAAAACCATTCAAAAAGTGGCCCATGAAAACCATATGCTTTAAGTTTTGCCAAAAGAATCTCCAGATTAACTCTACTAAAAGCTTTAACAAAGTCAGTGTATACAACATGCACCTGTTTTCTACTATCCATAGCTTTGATACAGAAGTTAGTAAAATCAACTAAATTGGAATTGGTGGACCGACCTTTCCAGAAGCCATGTTGATGAATACTTACTTGCTGCTTTATAATAGAGTTAAACTTATTTTGAACAAGACTATCCAAAAGTTTAGGAACAACTGATAATTTTGATATCGCTCTGTAATTCGAAACTAAATTTTTTGAACCTGATTTAAAAATTGGATCAATTACGGAAATCTTCCAATCATCAAGGAAAATGCCTTTGGAAATTGAATCATTGAACAATTCCAGTAAAGGAATACAAAGCGATCGTGCACAATAACGAAGAACAATAGGATAAAAACCCAAGATGTCTGCAGTCTTCTTCGGCTTCAAATTCAATAAAGCCCTTTCAATATCATTTAAATCAAAACAGATGCTTGAACAATCAAACACAGATTGGATTGTGTTAATGTAATGACAATTGATTGTTGATGGTGAAGAAGAACCGTAAACATTTTCAAAAAATTGAGCGAAAAAATCGACGATTACTTTGGGATCACTCGATGAACTATTTTCGAAAATCATAGTTGTTGGAAAACCAGAACTATTCCGTTTCGTATTGATGAACTTCCAAAATGAAGTTGGATTATGTTTTAAATCACTTTCAACAGAATGGACATAATTAGCATACAAGAATTTGGAAAGAAAGACGAACTCTTTTCTGAGACGAGAGAAATATGCATAGGAATCATTTGAAGGCGATGTCTTATATTTTTTGAAAGCAATATTCTTAGCATTTTTCAATTTAAGAATTCTTTTGTTATACCAAATTGGGTGAGAGCTTACCTTTCTGCAATACATTGGTATACAATCATCTAAAGCACTTAAGAATATTGATTTAAAACATTTGAACTTGTCAGATATATTTTTACCCAAAAACTCATTAGGCCAATTGATATTACTAAAAAAATTGTTCATTAATGACAAATTTTGTGTATCAAATTTATAGATTCTATTAAAGTAATTAAATCTACAATAATTATCAAAATTGTAACTTTTTATAGAAATTTCAACAGATTTATGATGAACAGAATTAGATAACAATGGCAAATTCTCCATGACCGAATATTGTAAATCTTCAGAAACAAATGCTAGGTCTAAATATCTTCCAAGTGAATTCGCAACATTATTTATTTGAATAAGATTATTTGAAAACAAAGAATCAATTAACGAAACATCGATATCCGAGGAAAGAGAAAATGGAATTAAACGATTGTTATTTGTTGGTGTCCATATAATGTCACCACAATTAAAGTCACCAATTACACAAATTTTATGATTTACATATTCTGGCATGGAGGCAACCCTATCAATATTTAGCAAGTGCTTTTCATATAGAGATAAAGAGCTTTTAGGTGGAACATAACTCAATAAAATTATTAGACCACAGCCAACAGCATCCACACGTACACAGAGTTGATCAATATGTAACGAATCAGCAACAACAACATCAATATCAATTGCAACAGCTCCAAGAATGCGCCTAACAGCAACCAAAACACCACCACCTCTTGATTTGTTTATATCAACACGATCGTGGCGGAAAACAGAAAACAGAGAAGTATCAAAAAACTCTTCATTATGTATCCCATCAAAAAGCCACGTCTCAGTGAATAAAAAAATGTCATATTGAGAGCGGCAAGAATCAATCGCAAAAGACAGTTCTCTCAATTTAGATGAAAAACCGTTCATGTTTTGATAATATATACATATAGTTGAGTTTACATTGTCTTTGTAGTTATTAGTGCATTGTTGTTGTGAAGGCAGATGATTTAATGGAGAATTATTAATTGTTGGTATTGTAGATGTTAAGAAATTGTTGTAGTTCTTTTGTTTTTTGGAAAAAACTCAAAGCTTTTCACATATACGTTGACAGGCCAATTATTTGCATTGATTGCATCGATAAATTTTGCAGCCGGTATACCGACTTTAAAATTGATGAACTTTAAGTTAGATATATCCACATCTCTTTTCAAAAGTTTATAACACTGAACTTCTCCAAATGGAATATTTAGTTTCTTTGAAACATAGTTTTTAATAGTTTGTTCAGAAGTAGTTGTTGAAAATTTTGAAACATGTAACCATTTAGTTGGAGATAACACAGTCATATCGTCTGGCAATTTATCAACACCAACAATTACAGCAGCAGGGCGAGTTCCGATTTTAGGCATATTTCGTGCATTCAAAATGTTTTTGTTTACCAAAGAGTCAACAACCGGCGAATCAACATTGTTTATTGCATTTAAATCACCGGGTGGAGGGGTATTATTAGATGAAGATGCACTTTCACTCGAACTCATTTTGTTGTTGGGCAATGCCGGTTCTTTATTCAAGAATTCATTTAATTTGAGTTGAAGAGAGTCGAAATCACTCATTTTTTTTGCAAGCACATCAACAACCGAAATTAAATCATTTACTTTTGTAAATAGTTCTCTTATCGGAAATTTGGCGCAATCAGAACAATGAAAATAGAGACTTGAGTCATTTTTGTAAATTTCTTTAATTGAATCGTCAGAAATTCCAGTGCAAATTTTATGAAATGATTTTCCACAAAACAAACCGCACTTAATACCATCGTCAAGCAACGAATTCAGACATTTAGCGCACTTTGATTTATTGGATTTGTTAGACATGATGAGAGCCAAAGAAAAAACACAACCGCACAGGTCAAATACTTGTCAGCAAGGGATAAGTTTCCGGACCGTGTTATCTCTCGAAGAGGTGATCACAATTGGCCACCGAGATCTTGTGATTTAACACCTTGTGATTTCTTCCTTTGAGGCCACGTGAAAGATAAGGTCTACGCCAATAGCCCAGCGCCGATTCAAGTTCTCAAAGATGGAATTCGTGAGGCTATTGAGGACATATTAGGGCAGCCACTTTGCGATTTGGTTATGGAAAATTGCATGAAAAGGATATGGTCCTGTAAACGTGGTCGTGGCGGCCACTTGGCTGATGTTGTGTTCCATTATTTACGACATACCTTCCTCTTTATAATAAAATAAACTTCCGATCATTTATCTCAAAAAATGCTATTTTTCTTTTAATATCAAAATAACACCCTTTATTAGTATAGAATTAAAACAAAAACACACTTCAAAAACATCTTTGACAGCTATCCATTTTGCAACTTCTCCAATCAGGTAGTTACTTTACCTTCTGCAAAAACCAATTGGCACTTCTTATAAGTATTATGCAATCAGAAATTCGTCGAAACTTCATTGCTATTCATGCTTTTGGCTAACAATAAACAAACAATTTCTTCGAAAAATGTTATTAATTTTCTTTGAAAACATAAAAGTGTGTCACCATGGCGATGGTGTGTCTGCACCGTTCTATGACAATAAGTAATAAGAACTGTTATTGTTAAAATACTGAAATATTCGTCTGAATAATCAATTGTTTGAATTCTCCTGAAATGATTCCATTATTCGCTTAAGTGCACGTTCCTCAAAAATAAATCAATTCTGAATTCCTATCACACCACCTGTGGCCCATACACTTTCATATTGAAACATAATATTCAATTAGGATCATTGTAACAAATTCGCACGAGTTATTCACAAAAAGAAAAAAAAAAAAAAGCACCCCAACTAAAGCAGGTCAGTTATACAATACATTAGAACATGGCATATGAGTATTTTATTACTTATTTTGAGTAATTACAAGTTCAAGCCTCCTCCCATCCGAACCACTCACTTTTTTTTTTTCAATTTAATGATGAACATAAGTTCTCATACACACAAAGACCGTTGCGTTTCTACAAAAATTACGTGGAAGAGTTTTACTTTAAAAACAAATTAGATTCCTTTGCATTGTGTAAGTCCGATAAAAACTTATTAAGTACGATTAAGGTCTCACCAACAAAAGCAATCCGAAGCTGTTTACTGCGTCATTTCATGTGTTTCACTGGTTACTACACCTCAGATCAAGGAACAATCGAAACAGTGGCCGAACGTGTTCGAGAGAAAACGCATGTTTTCATACCGATTAAGTTGGAGCATTGCTGGGTCTGGGTGATCGCTTCGAAGCTATCAAGAGTCTAGGTATTGTTAAAAGAAATAGTCCTTCACTTGAACTTATGGGGGTGCTAGAAGTTTCAGGTTGGACCAGGGCCTCATCCAACAGGGACGTCCTCAGCCAGCTCGGTTCACTAGCTAGCCTGTACTGCAGTTTGGTATGCCAATTTGGTTCAGGTCGCTCTACCACCTGTGTGCTCCACCTGAGTGGGCGGTTTTCTTCTCTTCTTACGACGTCCTTCCGGGTTGGATTCGAAGACTCTACGAGCTGGAGCATTGTTTTCCATTCGCTCTACGATGACCCAACCATCTAAGCGTTGGACCTTAACTTTTCTGGCTAGCGTCAGTGTCGAGCTGAAACAGCTCGTACAGTTCTTGATTGAATCTGTCTCCATCTCCATTCATCCGAAGAATTTTTCTCTCGAAGCAACCCAAAGCGTTTTCATCGGAATGTTGTCATGGTCCATGTCTCTCACCATACTTATGGGACCGGGATGATGAGGGTTATGCTCGGCGTTTGGCTTTTGATGAAATCGTTATTCTTATGTCAACGTTTGCTTTCTCGTAGGGACGACGGATTGTCTTGATTCTAATGCTTCACTTTTTTCCGACCATGATGGACAGCGTGAGTTTTCCATTGTCATCTTACAGGCGGACGACTTTTCTGGGATGCTAAAACTAACATTGCTCTTTATTAGTTGGTCTCTATATAGACGTCTGTCATACGCGGCCTTGAAATCGATAAAAGGGGTAGTATGATCAATTTCCTGGTCTTGTCCAGATCTGCAGATAAGTGTTTTGATCGATGGTGATTTTCGGGTTGACGAAAGACTTCCAACGTTCACGAACAGCACGGCAGACAAGATCTTGTAGGCGATGTTAGGAGAATTATACCTCTGTAGTTGGTGCAGTCAGGGAATCTCCTTTCTTGAAGATCGGATATACGATGCTGAGGTTCCATTCGTCGGGCATGCTTTCCTCCGACCAAATTTTGCAGATGAGCTGGTGCATGCTCCTACCCAAATCATCTCAAGCTGTTTTGTACAGTTCGGTGGCTAAGCTGTCTGCTCCAGCGGTTTTGTTCGACTTTAGTTAGATATCGATCTCTTCACATCGTCAATGTCGGGTGGGTGGAATTGGGTGGTCTGCTTGGATTTGCTCGTCATCACCATTATACAGCTTGGAAGAGTGGTCTTTCTATATTCTCTGCACTGGACTGTGGTTCCACTACGATGTTTCCATGATTGTCTCCACAGGGTTCGGTTCGGGTGTATAACCGTGGAGGTTTGTTTCACCTTTTTGTAAAACTTCCGATCCCGTTCCTGTTTTGACATCCCTCTGTCTCCTCGTTCGGGCGCTTCTCATGTTCCTGTTTTTTCTTTCTGAGAAATTTGTGTCTCTCTCGTTTTCTGATCGTAGAACTCGCGATCGGCTAGGAAACTTTCTTTGAATCACCGCTTTATATGCATCCTGTTTAGCTGCTTGTTGCCCGCCGGCACTCATGTCAAACAGGGGTTTCGTTGTGGTGGCCGTGTCAACCCTAGCACTTCAGAGGCGCATCTCTGATGGCTGTGCCTGGCAGTGTTGCCATGGGCTCTCTACATTCTGTGCTGGCAGTAAAGGTTTTCGGAGACACGATCAGAAAAGGATCTAGCAATCTCTTCCTATTGTAGCCGTTTGTCGTGGAATTTTTGCTAGCAAGAAATATGTAGTTTTTCAAATATTTTTTTTATCGGACCACCCTCTTACAGGAAAGAAGCACAACAACAAGAAAAATAAGAGATGCATGAATAATTAAATTGATAGATTCATTTGTTGCTTATTTTTTGTTCTTGTTCATTATTAGTCCTCTCCTAAGTATTGCTTATGAAAATAGCACAAAAAAGGAAGAGATACAAAAAAACATAAACATTGTTTTCATGCAAATCACTTTTTAAGCGATTAAGGCCATTTCTTAGTTTTTGTTTTTTTGTAACAAAATAAGCAACCCAAGTGGTTTCCTCAAAGTGTGTAGGTACACGAAAATGTATATGGATTTTTACATGTTGTACTTTTATGATAATATGCGAGGCATGAAATGAGGTAGAATTATCTTTTATTCATACTTGTTTACAGTATTCTAAAAAAAAAAACCGTTTTCCATAGAGATTTTCTTTTAGAAGCAAATATTCAATTCACACACAACTACACTAGATAAGCTTTTTTTTTTGTTTTTGCTTGTGTCGCTGTTTGTTGCCTGTGTCGCTGACAGATGAATATTCATTTAAAGAAAATGGGTGTTTCATAAAATGGAACAGGAACAGATTGGAGAAATGTGTGATAGATTGTCAGAGCAATTGTGTCAGCAAACTGTAGATGTCATTGTCCTCAAAAAAGTTTGGAAAAAGTTGAATTTTATGTATTTTCAATTTCAATTTCATTGGTGACAATAAAAAATACGTAAAAAGAATCTAATAGTTTCGCAATAAAACACCCTTTGCTAGCTGGCTCGTTAGCAAGTTTTTTTTTATTCATTCGCTTGTTATTTTTCTTAATGACAAATTGATGTCGATTTGTGTTGACTGAGTGTGTTATCTACGAAATCTTGAACGAAAAAAGTGTCCACTGATTGAAAAAGAATAGACAATTAGTGAAGTTTTTTTTAGTAGTAGTAGTTTTATTTTATCGGTGACAGGTTGGACTGATTTTATGCTTTTTGCAGCAATTGTCATGTCCACTTTTTAGAGGTTATTCAAAAAAGAGTTATGATTTTTCGGGGCACGAACTTATAAAGGCCAATCTAACAACTTATTAGTTAATTATAGCTGGACCCCGCGAACCCTCATCCCGCCTTCCTACCGATGAGCAACTCCAGAATCGGTTTTAGTTACACAGATTTTATCCAAAATGCAGAATTTTTATTTGAATCCAATTGTTGAGTACGAATGATGATGGACACACTGTGGGCGTATTGAGTACTTTTTATTTTATTTGTTGGTTTTAGTCATTGGTATTGCCGCCGTTTTTAGATTAGATTTAATGTTTATTATGTTAACACAACCATTTAGACGGGTAAAGCTTGTAGGATAAAAAGTAGCTATCAACCCCTCAATTGGGGCCAAATCGTTTTCAGCTGTTCTTAGATATGTATATTTACATTTATGGCAGAGCAATGTTTACCGGGTCAGGTAGTCATGACATACTGATAGATAAAACATAATGATTGAAGTTAATTAATGGAATGAGTGCATACAAAATCTAGATAATTCATTTATCGGTCGGTTTAGCCTTCTAGTTTTGCAGCGCCACTTGCCGGGCTGAGTTTGCGACTCTAAACCCATCCAGGGCGCCGCCTGAACCTATACAAAAAAAAAACTCATTCAATTTTGGTCCAGCCGTTTAGGGATTCAGGACATAACAAACCTACAGATGATCTTTATACATAAGGACTAGCTGACTCGGCAGACTTCGTACTTCCTTAAAAAAAAGGCCTAGACTTTTGTACCCCACTATCCAACCACCACCCCGCTACCCCATTATTCCAATACTCCCATACCCCTCGCTATTTTGTTACGTCACAACCCAGCTTGTACCGCGATTTCTGCCCCGCTCTACACCATTACCACTCTACCCGCTACCCACTAACCGTAATACGCTACCGCTCCACAGGCTACACTAGCTCTAACCACGCTATCCGCTAAACCACTACCCGCTACCCTGGCCATATCTCATGAACAGCTTCGTCGATTTTGTAAAACATATTAAAAACCCATCTACGCCACTAGCCGACACTTCCCTTAAAAATTTGGTTCATATGAAATTTCATCAAAATCGGTCAAGACCGTTTCGGAGAAGTATAAACACTAAAACTGTGACTGTGACATATGAATTTTTATTATATATGATGTTCAATATGTGTTCTTTGATTACTCGCTCGGCAGTGGTCAAACACTGCTCTGAAAGCGGTCTCATGCTCATAATTTGGCACGCATGGTACGACCTAAGCGATCCATCGAAATGCCTATTGTCTTTGTAACCCTATCGAATACTTCGCTCGGCAGAATTGCCTATATTGCTCTTTTTCTATTTTTTTGTTTCTTTCTAAAGTCTCAGTGCACAATCCCACTTCCACAAGCGGTCAACACGAAACTTCGATTCCGATTCCAGCTGATTTTGTACAGCTCAGGGTCCAAAATCAAATAGAATGTGCCCCTTCTTCTCTAATTTCAAAACCAACTATCCTAAAATGAAGTGAACAACGGCACGACACTTGGCCTGTTTTTTTTTCTTTTAACGAATCAAAATTTGATTACATGAATCATATGCGATTCAAATAAGAAAACCATAAGTAGTGTCCAACTCAAAATATACAAGTTCTCCTTCTTATATACGTTAAGAGGGTAGCATTTTGTTCATCGCGATTTGTTGTTTTTTTCAAATACGAAAAAGATTATAATTTATATATTCATGGACTTGAATGGAATTGCTCCAACAATATTACGTGAATTCCAACGCGCTGCTATCAAATAAACCGTTGAAAAAGTTTGTTTTGTCAATAGACATGTCATTGAAAATTGATCTTGAATCAAATATGATGCATGGAAGTTCGAAAACTTTGTTCCAGAAAATTGGGTGTATCAAATATGATCCATAGAATCTGATGGATTGTAGTTCCATACTTAGTTGTTAGGTGCGTTGGCTACTAAGCAGAACGTCGTGGGTCGAGACCTACTCGTGCCCATAGTTTTTACTTCATCTTTCACGAACACTGCCTCTTTCGAAGAACTGACAAAACTTCAAAGGGTATCAATCTGTCATGAAAAAGTGCTTCTCAACTTTGGCCGTATGAATCGGCGTTAAATTGCAGGTCCCTCAATTTTTCATACGCACCCAAAGAATTGTTGATGAGAAGTAAGCCACTTAGGCCTTGGCTCTTCAAGATCGTGAGCCGTAGCGTTTGTGAAACCAACAAATTGACCTATTTTGAGAAAACCTTGTACCACTTCTATTACCTGGAGTTCGGTTTCTGTATGTGCTTCGCGATCGAGGACGAGATCGAAAGCTAAGTGATTCTATCATCGATTCTATTTTGTTCAATCGAGATTCTATTTCGTCGGAATTACTTTTGGGTGAGACTGGAGTTTGAGCACCAGAAACACTGTAAACGCTAGCATTTTGAGACTGTGAAGCTTCGAAAATTTTATCTGCTAGTGTTGTAAGTTCGTCAAGAGGCTTTTCTCCTACTGAAAGCAAGGTTATATTAATTAACTGAGGCAGCCGACGCATCCAGAGATTTTTAATAATATCGTCGTTAAAAGAACCGCCTGCAAGTTGTTTCATAGACCTAAACACTTCGGAAGGTTTTCGATCCCCTAGATCTGCTTTCTCCACAAGAGCTTCTAACCTTTTAATTTCTGAAACTGAATGTCTTTTTACTAATGCGCTCTTAAGGCACTCATATTTTTCCGATGTTGGAGGGTTTGTTAAAATATCTATGACTGAGTCACAAGTGTCTACTGGAAGAGCGGCTATGGTGAGGCAATATTTTGTTTCTTGGCTAGTGATCTTGAAAACTGTAAATTGAGCTTCAGCCTGAATGAACCACGTCAATGGGTTTGCATTCCAAAAGGGAGGCAAACGTACGCGCATCGAATCAATGTGTGAGTTTTCGCCTGAAGACGGTGGATGCTGTTGTGATTGAGATTCTTCGAACTTTTCATTGTCACTACTATCCGTATTATCTGGCATGTTTTTTATATGAATACCTTAGTACCTTATAAGTTTTAATATTTCGAAAAAGAACCGCAAATTGAAATCATGAATTTATGTACTTTATTACTTTTTATATATAAAATGCGCTAACACAAGATAACACTCTTACCTTACAAATTCGAATTAATTTTATGATGATAGACTGGATATGATTTGGATGCTGTTGTAATGTGTGGTGGTTCCTCTGGCTCGGTATTTTCAGGTTAAGCGTTTGACCATGCAAGTCTGGATAGTTTAAGTTTGATATTGCTAGGCTGGATTTCTACTTTTTCTTATATGATTTATGGTTTCAGAAATTTAAGTTGTCCAGGGTGATTGAGATTTCTGATCACTGGCTTTTTCAATTCATTGGACTTCTTTTGAAATGTTCTAGTTTGGGCACGTGATTTGAGTTCTGGTTCTTAAATTGCGTTTTATTTGTTCGCTTAACTCGGGGTCACCAATTATAATGCCTTCGTTATTTGCATTATATTTTCTTTCAATAACTTCGAAAGACGTTTTAAATTATTTAACTTTATAATTTATTATAATTCAATATTTTATCTAATTAAATTTTATAAAGTTTTGTACACAGAAATAATATGGTAGAGTGATGTCTTGTGCGCTTTAACTAGAACTAAACTACTGACTGTACAAAATTCTTTTTCTATCGCATGATTCTTTTCTTACATTATGTTAAGCTTACAAGGTACTGAAAATCAATATACATACATCATATGCAAATTAAAACGGTGCGTTTCTAATGATCATTAGTCATTATTTTATAATCTTTTTTCAAGGTCTCAAATTTTCGATCAGTGGGTACAGTGTGTGTTACAAGTCATGACGCGAAAGTTATTTTACACTCTGGACCACTACAAGCTGTCACGCCCCTTTATCTATCTATCTCTAGGATCTGATTGACGCTTTTGTTTTTAACGTACAATGTCAGTTTTCTTTTCAATTAAGGTTTATCGGGCGTAGAAGCATTCATTTTGAATTAAATTTGATTCATAGATGTTAGGGACCAAATAAAAAAGAATCAGGTTGCAATTAGCTGATTATAAAGTTGCGATTTATTGTAAATATTTTCGCTTTTATCCGCTGTATTCACGAATTATGTAAATCAGATTAATACGTGGCTAAACGTTCAGCTTTACAAATGTTTATTCGTTTGACCCCAATTCGAAAAGAATTTATGATAAAGTTCTTTGTCCAAACACAAATACATACTCTACTAAACTCACTTCCCCATAAATCTATTAAGACGATAAAAATGTCTTTGAACCCTGGGACTAAGTAATTTTTCTAACATTTTTAGCTTCTGAATTAACTGAAGTGTCACGCAAGTTGCTCATGAATAATTATATAAATGAGCTCAATTAACGAAAATGTTGCTAGTGTGAATGAACCACAATAACCTTAACATACATTAATTATTCTCATAGTTCAATTTTTTCATGTTCTCTAGAACTTGAATGTATAGGTACATCCAATGGCAAAACCCCAAACGCCAACACTGGAAGTCTGGTTAACCCACATTCAAAAGTACAAATGGTTTAAGGTTCTCGTTTAAAAATAACAATTGTTGATGTAACTTTCACTGAAATTATCAAAAATGAAACAAAAATTGGATCATTGATCAAATCGAACAAAGAGAAAAACATCCATTTCACGTATAGGAAAGTTTTTGATGAGTCTAAGACATACGTGCGTTAGTCACCTTTTTACGAAACTCTGATGTTTCCCAAGATTCCAAGTAAGACAAATGGAGAAACAAGTTTCTGTTGTTAACAGACGTGGGTTCTCCCCTCTCGCAATCAAGTCAGAATCTGACTCATTACTCGTTTTAAATGTGTTCTCCACATACCTGCGATGAATTTGATGATGAAATGATGGTGAGATAATTATTGGAACTATTATTTCCAAAAAATACGATTATCTTTGCTTTTGTTCCTTTAAGACAAAAACGAAAAAGTGTACAACAAATCTGATTTCAACTAGAGCTGTAATTTTTTCCAGTGCATCTTCGAGTTTTTAATTTCATTTCCTTATTCCCCTTTCAACACTTTTTTTTTATTTTATTGAAGTGAAAAAAGTCCGTGAGAGCCCCACATGAACTTTGAAATGAACCCAAAGGGTGAAAAACGTTCACACAGACAATGAACTCTTTTCTCATAACACTTGTCATCAGTCGCAGAATCAACACGAGCGAACAAACAGCAGTCAAGGATATGTACTTTGAATAAAACTAAGATTAAGATTTTTCTGTTAGGATTTGTGGGGTTTGCTTTCTTCTTATTTTCTAATTGACCTTTGAAGTTGATGGAAAAGGAGATTAATAATTCATAAAGGATCTGCTATAGGAAGTTTTTCTTTTTATTGATTTTTCACACCTATAAGGGCAGTTAAGGAGGGGTTTTGATTTGTTTATCCATTCATTATTCATTTCCTACACTAGGACTAGGACTAGCTGGTGTGCAAAGGTCGTCGATTTGGAAAAAAGTATTTGACGAAATGTTAAAGAAAAAAGTCAATCCAGCCAACATACCTGACCTTTGGAAACATTTATCAATTTTTTTTTGACACACGCTCTTGGAGACACTTTAACCAAATAATTTGTTTTTAGTTTCACAGGAATATTAAAAATCGAAGAAACTCTTATGTATGTATGCCGAATGCCTGATTGATTAGTATTAACTGTTTCCCTATTTTCAATTGAAACTATTTTTGCCGGGTTGTTTTGAAAGCCACACTTTAGTTTCGCATGGTAACCTTAAACGCATTGTTGCCAATGCTACTGCCATAGAAACGGTAGAAATTGTTACGCAATTCTGTTGTCTAGTCACGTGAATCGAAACAAAGACGACTTTTTGGTTCACCACAATTAATATAATAACAACAACAAAATGATGCTAGTTATTGGCTTTTTAACATTAACCAGTAATAGACATTGCTCGAATGGTTCATCAAATGTTTGTGGTCAAAATTTTCATCTACATGGAAATTGTAACTAACAAGGGGTTCATTAGTCATTCGTGTGAATAAAATTAACATTGAAGCCGCAATTCATGTTGAGGAAATTATGTTTAAGAGCTGAACGTGTCAATATTGAAAAAAGTTCAACTTCGTCGAGCGAATTCATACAACTTCAGTTGCCATATTCGTGGTCGGTGGGGGGACTGTATTCTGTTCAGCTCCCTAAAGTCATGTTTGATGAGAAGATTGATGAAATATCTTTTTATTTTTACAAAATTGATTTTTTTTTTCTGAAGCCACTAGTAGCACATATGGAAAGCAAGTTCTTATGTTTTCATCCAATGTACACTGTGGCGTATGAGTACTTTTATATTCGTCGTCAGACCTGGTGTCGAAATTTCATTCGAAGCGGAATCGGCACTTACCAGTGTGGCTTTAGGCCAGGCAAAACAACGATTGACCAAATATTCACACTGAGGCAAATCCTGGAAAAGACCAACGAATTTCAAGTCAAAACCCATCATCTTTTAATCGACTTCAAAGCTGATTATGATAGCATCCACCGCCAAGAGCTTATGATGGCGATGTCTGAATTCAGGAACCCGAACACACTGATCCAGCTGTGTGCAAATGGGCAACAGGTCATCCGAGTTGTTTCAAACATGCGCAAACATGTGTTTGACAAGGAGATGCGCTGTCAAGTGATTTCTTCGACATAAACCTGAAGCAGATAGTGCGCAAGGCAGGTGTGAGCACATAAAACACTATCTTCAACAAATCCACCCAGCTCCTAGGCTATGCGGACGACATAGACATCATCGGTCGATCCAAAAGAGCTGTGATTCAGGCTTTCACAGCGATTGAAGAACAGGCGAAACTCATTGGTCTTGAAGTGAATGAGGACAACACAAAGTACATGCTATCAACAAACAAAAGAACATCTGTCCACCGCAAAAGACAAAACGTCACTGTTGGTAGCAGTAATTTCGTGGTAGTTAGGGAGTTCACCTACCATTAAACAAACAGCGAAACGCTGCTTCTTCGGTTTGGCAAAACAACTGGGTTTACAACTCCTCATTCGAAAGACAAGAGTCTGGTATACAAAACTTTGATTTTACCAGTCCTATCTACTTTCGAAAGCAAAATTTGTCGACGGATTTTCGGTCCCGTATGCGACGATGGCAAATGGAGAAGAAGGTTCAACCGCGAACTGTACGAGCTGTACCAAGATATGGATGTAGTCCAGAAAGCGAAGAAAAGACAACTTCATTGGCTCGGCCACATCGAGCGAATGGACGACAACGCTCCAGCCAAGAAAGGTTTCTCACCGCAGCCTACAGGTAAGAGACGACAAGGAAGACCGTACCTAAAGTAAAAGGACCAAGTGACTGCGGATGCCAGAGGGCTTGGTTTTGGCGACTGGAGATTGCATGCGAGGGATCGGTCCCTATGGAAGACTGCAGTATCTCAGGCTGAGATCCTTCATGAATTGTGAGCCGGTTAAGTTAGTAAGTAGTAAGTTTTGTTTTGACATGCTCTTCAACTCTGTTAAGTTCGTTAATCTCAAATTGGTCGAATTGGGCCACCGTGGAGGCCTAATCAGCAGAAAACATTTTTCACTGACGAGTTAAAGAAGTCGGAGCATCGCTTTGTCAAGTGTATCGAGTTTGAAGAAGACTACATTGAAAAATGAATCCCCAATTTTCCAATATTCTTCTCTTCCTCCATTCTATTGGATTAGAAATGTTCATTCCGAAGCTCTAATTGATCTTCCTTAAAATAAAAGAGACCAATCAATATACACCCACTTACACTGCTACCTACCTAATTCGTCATACTACTTCAAGGTTCCACAAATTTCGAAGTGTTTTTCATCATTATTAAGTTAAAAAAAAAAATTCAAAGCATTTTCAGTTTTGCTACATTTTCATTCATTCAATAATTTTGGTGTTGAAAAGACGTCATCAAACTTAATCATTTCGAAAATACACACACGTCAGCAAAAATAATAATTGAAACACTCAAAAAATAAATACATTTATTTTATGTGAAAATGTGTTTTTATTTTTAAACTTGAATAGTCATTTTTTTTTTGTTTATATTTGGACATTTAAAAATACTATCATTTCCTGACTAACGGAAACAAATAAACAAAATAATGCATTTCATTCATCAAGTCAAGATATAAGACAAAGAAAAGCGGAATTATTTTTAAGGAATTTCCAGACACATCCGGTTTGGTTACTTCCTGAAATAAATGACACCATGTTTGTGGCCAGACAAAGATAATAACATGTTCATTCTTCGTTTTAAATTTTGACATACATTTCCATTTATTTTAATAAATTGACTTGCAAGTTGGAACCAAATGCGTATTATCAGACTCAATAAAAGCGATAAAAGTCATCTGCAATTAAACAGCTGGCTGTACAGTTGCAAAAAAAAAAAACTATGTAGTCTAAGAAATTTTCCTTGAAAAAAAATATTGTTATTGATGATGGCGTAAGCCTGTTTACCAAATGTACCGGAAAAGTAGGGAGTAGGTAGATAATTAAAACGTTCGACTACTTAAGCTCTCATTAATGGTAATTGATTAGTTTCGTTTTTTTTTTCTGTTGTGTCTTTTGAGGTCGCTGTATAATTATTAATGACAGCAACACTTCAGTGTTTACTTAGAAGCACAGAACTGTCTCAAAAACAAAGTAGACAAATCAGAGGTGTTATTTTGATATACAAAGAAAAATGTCATTTTCCATGGCAAAAAACAAGGGAACATCATAGTAGAATCATATTCAATGCTGGGGATTTGGAAAGACCACTTCTGTAGGCTTTATAACGGCGACGACGAACAAAACACCGCCGTCAGACAGGAGCCTTTCATCGGACACGATGATAGCCAACAATTCCGTGAACCCGACCCAGAAGAAGTAAAAACCGCAATATCACGGCAGAAATCCAACAAAGCCGCTGGAGCAGATGGTCTAGCTGCTGAGGTGTTAAAAGCAGCAGGCGACGAGCTAGATAGGAGCATGCACCAAATCATTTCTAAGATATGGTCAGAGGAATGCATGCCCGATGAATGGAACGTCAGCATTGTTTGCCCGATCTTGAAAAAGGGAGATCCTCTAAACTGCGCCAACTTTAGAGGAATCAGTCTACTGAACATCGCCTACAAGATCTTCTCTGCCGTAATATGTGAACGTCTGAAGCCTTTCGTCAACAATCTGATTGGTCCTTATCAATGTGGCTTCAGGCCAGGAAAGTCAACCATCGACCAAATTTTCACGTTGCGGCAGATCCTGGAAAAGACCTATGAACTCCAAATCGATACCCACCACCTTTTCATCGATTTTATGGCCGCGTTTGACAGCATCTACAGAGACGAACTATATAAAGCTATGTCTGGTTTGGGCTTCCCTGCCAAGCTGGTGCAAAATGACGATGGAGAACTCACGCTGCTCCATCAAGGTTGGCAACGAGCTTACGGAATCTTTCGATGTCAAAAAATGATTCAGACAAGGCGATTCACTGTCGTGCGATTTCTTTAACATCGTCTTGACTGCTGAACTCCACCGTCAACACCAGAGGCACTATCTTCCAAAAATTTGTTCAACTTCTCGCGTACGCCGATGACATTGATATAATGGGAAGAACACAGCGTGATGTCAATGGCGCCTTTGTGAGAATTGAGACATTAGCGGCAAAAATGGCAACTTCGAGGTAGTAGGGGAGTTTGTCTACTTAGGCTCCGCTATAAACATAAAACATAAACAGCAATAACACCAGCGCTGAGATCAGACGAAGAATAACTCTTTCTAATCGCTGTTTCTTTGGGCTAAGAAAGCAATTGAGTGGAAAAGCCCTCTCTCGAGCAACTAAGGTACAATTGTACAACACACTCATCATCCCAGTCCTGCTGCAGGGTGCAGAAGCATGGACCTTGACAAAATCGGATGAAAGTGCCTTGGGCTATTTCAAGAGGAAAGTTCTTCGGGTTATCTTTGTCCCCGTGTGCATTCTAGGGGAATGGCGTTGAAGATATAACAGCGAAATTAACGGGTGGTAAAACGACATGGACCTAGCCAAAAGGGTCAAGGTCCAGAGACTCAGATGGCGGCTCGGTCATTTAGGAGGAGAGGAAGACCGTGACTCAGGTGCCGCACTCAAGTGGAGGGGGACCTCAATCGACTAGGGACCTAGCTGGCTGGTGGAGACTGTTGATTGAGACCCAAGTCCACAACGGAATGTATTGCCACCTTAAGTAAGTAAGCATGTAAAATCGATGGCCTTACGAATTTCATCTTTGAAGTCTTAAATCGACGCTGGGCTATTGGTGTAGACCTTATCTTTCGGTCGCAAGGTGTTAAAACACAAGATCTCGGTATCCAATCGTGATCTCCTCTTCGAGATATAACACGGTCCGGAAACTTTTTTCGTAAAAGATCAATAGTTTGGTTACTTGTGTGGCACGTAGCGCCGCCGTCTTGTTGAAAGTAAACGTTGTCCAGATCAAAATTATCCAACTCCGGCCACCGAGGTGGAAGTGGGCCTCATCAGTCAAGATGATGTTTCGAAGGAATTCCGGATAATTTTCATGCATTTCAAGATCGCAATCAGCCAAAGCGAGACGTTGTTGCTGATCGACCGGCTTGAGTTCTTGTTTTAACTGAACTTTTATAAGCTTTAAGGCCCAAGTCTTTATGCAAAATAGGGTATAATGACGTTTCTTGACAGTCAAATGTTGGTTTAATGTGTTTTTGATCATCCACATCTGGATACCCCGAAATCAGCTACCACGGAGGTTAACGTGATAAAAGTCTACGATCTCGTATTGGCCGTTCGCCGCAGCCGATCGCGTGCGATTTTACTTTAAACTCCCTGCCAACCATCTCATTTCAATCACCCTGTATACTTTCTACTTTTTACTTAAATAAAAGCTCAATTATCTTCTTCTCTCTTTTGGATCACAACAGTGTAGAAAAGTTCTTCCAGTGATTAGTTTAAAAAAAACAATTGAACGACTTCAAGTCACGCAACACAATACATTAAATTACATTGTTTTCAAACAACAGCCCCATCAACCTTCAGCTCCAAACATGTTCTCCTCATAAAAACACAAAAATGAAACAACCTTTCTCGGTAGTTGGATTTCAGTTTCATTTGTTTCAAATGATAATGAGAACCTTTTTTTTTTTTGTAATTGTATACTACTCAGTACTGACATTTCCTGGAGCACATTATGGCCTCTCGAAGCCTGTTCCAAAGAAGGCTTATCATAATTATGCTGAAACTTGATACGGTTTTTTAGCATTCAATTTTTCGACTCAAGGAATTTTCTCAAGCACTTAGCAAATAGCGCACTCGCTAGATTCAAGGACAAAATGAAGCATGATACGCGCCATAAATGCCACGGTGCATATTCTGCACTTAGAACACTTCAAATTCAAATTGCTGCACTTGTACTAGGAATTGTGTGAATGTGTCTGCTGACAGCTGTTATTACACTTACCAAAGTGTTTTTGATTAAATTTCAGTCGGGACCGGGAGAGGAGAACAATAGCCTGGCGTACGTTTACAAAAACAAAGCCTGACCTACATTTCAAAGTGACGAGTGGAACGAACGAAGAGACAATAATTGCCAACGTGAGTTTTAATTTCCGCATTCGGGTAAAAAAAAAGGTGAAGCTATCGATTTGAGTTATTTTATAGAGCATCAGGAAAAAGAAAACAGACGTCTCTATAGTATCTATCTAGGTACGTTACAATGTGTAGCAATTTTCACGTCTCACTTCCAAGAGGGAAAGCGTTTTTTGGTGTTTAATTGGTTGTTATAAGACTGTGGGTCATTTGCGTTGTACACGCAGCAAGCAGGCTGTTTCTGTTAGGAAACAACATCCTGTGGCTAAAAAACTGAAAGGAGAGGCTTGGCAAGATTGAACATTCAAGAGAATAACTCCGTCAGAAGTGTTGAAGACTTTCAAACGGAATTACTTCAGAATAAATAACACTATTTTCTTGTGTTTATGGCGACTGGTAGAATAGGACACACGTCAACAGAAAAAAGAAATGATTAAGCACCTTATAATGTGACTGGACGAACGTGAGAAATAACAAGGATGTTTGAAAATTATTAAAATAAACGCAAGCATAGTCTACTGCTTCTAGCTTCTGGTTTCAGAACCGGGACAGAGGCTCTTCGAATGAGTGAAGGAAACATAGTTATAGAAGCACAGGAAGTTGTAGATGTTTTCAAGCAGAATGCGCATAATGTCGAGCGAGCAAATGACGAAAGAGAAACGAGACCAGTCAATGAAAACAGCGGAACTGTTTAAATATGGAGAAGGTGTTTTGATGAACCGCATGTACCAGGTCATCAACAAAGTGTGGAAGAAAGAACGCATGCCAACTGACTAGTCGATAAGCTCCATATGCCCCATCTGCAAGAAAGACGACCCTATGTCATGCAAAAACTACCGAGGCATATCCCTGCTTAGTGTTGCATACAAAATCATACCCAACGTACTGTGTGAGCATCTTAAACCTTTCTGCAACACAATAATCGGCACGTACCAGTGTGGTTTTAGGCCAGACTCACACTGAGGCAAATCCTGGAAAAGACTAACGAATTTCAAGTCAAAACCCTACTCATCGACTTCAGCTGATTATGAAGCATCACGCCAAGACTTTGATGCGATGTCTGAATTCAGGAACCCGAACACACTGATCCAGCTGTGTGCAAATGGATAACAAGTCATCCGAGTTGTTTGAAACATGCGCAAACATGTGCTTGACAAGGAAATGCGCTGTCAAGTGATTCCTTTGACATAAACCTGGAGCAGAACGTGCGCAAGGCAGGTGTGAACACATAAAACACTATCTTCAACAAATCCACCCAGCTCCTAGGCTTTGCGGACGACATATACATCATCGGTCGATCAAAGAGTTGTGCTTGAGGCCTTCACAGCGATTGAGGAACAGGCGTAAGTCGTTGGCCTTGATATGAATGAGGGACGACAAAACAGAGCCCATGCTATCAACAAACAAGGCAACATCCGTCCACCGCCTAGGACAAAACGTCAATGTTGAACGCAGCAATTTCGAGGTAGTTAAGGAGTTCACTTAACTTGGAAAAAACATCATCCCCAACAAACACTTTAGTGGTAGAGATGCGACGAATATAACCCTAGCGAAACGCTTCGGTTTGGAACACAGCTAAGTTCAAAACTCCTCACTCAAAGGCAAAGACGAGTGTTGAACGATAAGTATAAAAGGGGCATTGATATTAGGCACTTTCGAAAGATAACACTCTTTCGACGGGTTTTTGGACCCGTATGCGACGATGGCAAATGGAAAAGAAGGTTCAACCGTGATCTGTACAAGCTGTACTAAGATGTGGATGTAGTTCAGAAAGCCAAGAAAAGGCGACTACATTAGCTCGGCCAAATCGAGTGATTGGACGACATAGCTCGCAGCTAGGGATCGTTCCCGATGGAAGGCTGCTGTAGCTCAGGCTGAGATCCTTCATGGATTGTGAGCCGGTTAAGAAAGTAAGAAATAGTATTCTCGGTCTTCTTTAACAAAATCCTCTCACTATGCAGTGTGACCAGCCTGTTTACAGACGTTTATTTTTGCCGTTTTAATTATTGTAGATCTTTTGAGTTTAGTTTCATTCAGATCATGATTTTTTGGAGCACAATGCGCAGTGCAGTTTGGAATCGGAGCTATTCCAAACCAGTTCAGGTTTCAGGAAAGGAGATAGTACCTACTTTCGGACCTCACAAAGTTTTGGAGGAAGTTGAGAGGCTTACTCCCATCACGAAACCTCACAATCGTTATTTAGGTGGAAAATGATTTGGTCCAACAAATGGCTACAATACTCCTTATTCGGAAGACAAAATTAGTTCTTTACAAGATTCTGAGTATACCCGTACTTCATGCTGGGCTTTGTCTAAAGAAATTATCTTTCCATGGCTCTTTGGTCCCGTTTCCGTAGAGAATACGAATAAAGACGAAGAAATCGAGAACCATGCGAGTTGCACCAGATTGGGTTGAAGTTCAGTGAGCCAAAAAATTGACGCATAACCTTCGTCTACCAGTCCCCAGGTTCGATCCTGCAGAAGTAACATAGTTTCTCAAACTCAAAAATATATATTTTGTCACTCATTTTGGGCTACTTGCAACTAAATTGAGTATTATTTTTATCTTTTCACTTTCTAGCCCAAATGACTACCTAAATTAGTCATTAATTTGTGCTTCGCATTAGAAACAACACAAGCCTCAATAAAGAAAATGAGTGAAAAGATTTGACGTGCTACGAACAAAGCACGAATGGGCGTTGGAAAAGGTGTTGTCGCTGATACTAAACAAACGAAAATATAATCAGCTGCACAGCGACATGGCAGCCAAAACAAACAAGCACGAAGTGGCGTAGGCACCAAGTAATAAAAGATAACAAAAAAAGCTCCTAATCGAAACTCAAGGAAAAGTACTTACGAATTTGAATGGAAAACATAAGAACGAACAAAAATGTCTGGAGTAAGAAATACCTGCAAATACTTATAGAAAATGGAGCAAGAAAAACGACTTATTGCGCAATTTAAATCTTGAGCACCATTTTCTCAAGTTTTTCAAGGGAAGTCGATTAGAACTTGTTTACACGAAAATTCTCAGCACATGAGCGAATGACAGAAACTGAAATCATTTAATTCCATGTGCGAGCTGAATTTCGATTGGTTGCCGTTGCACAGTTGCAGAAAATTAAAATCAATACCTCAAACGATGGGAACAAAAACACGAGTTCCAAGAGCATCAACCATCGATTTCCATGAGAAGTCGTTTGATTTTAAATGTGGGCAGGCGGAAAGGGACAGACGACCGGAATCAAATTGGACATTAAATTAAACCAGTTTTATTGAATGTGGACAACTTCCAAGCGCTGCGTTGTGGTGTGGTTCAACAGAAACAAAAAAAAACAGCAAACAGAAAAAAAAACAACGAAATCGAACCTACATCGCATGACAGGGGCAAAAACCAAAAGTTGAGGTTACATAAACTTTCGAGTGAGAAACAAAGGAAACACTCTAAAGTTTCGTATTTTTGTGTCCAATTTCAAAGCACAGGAGAAATAAATTCAATGATAACACATAATTCTTAGTCTAGAACTTACGTCTCATTATCCTTGGGGACGATGATGTCTTGTTCGGCATCGATATCCATGTCTGATGATTCTTGCTCTGTGTCACTAATCACGATAACGTCTTCCATGTATAGTCGACGTTTACGGTTGAATGGATGTCGCTGCTGTTGTGTCGCAATCTTGCCCGTATGCTTTTTTCCTTTTTTTTTTAGAAGAAAAAAAACTAAAAACACTGTTTTTTTTAATGGAGAAACCACGATATTCGCAGATATATATTTCTGCTTGGGGTTTTGTAGAATTAGAATGAACAAATTTAAAGATTATTTCTGTAAGTCTCAGTTGTTGCTGTTGTTGGAACACGTTATGCACCACAGAATTTATTGTTTATATTGAAAACGTTTAGATGAATGTAATGGAAACAAGAAACAATACAAAACAGTTTAAAATTAATTACTTTTATTGAATAATAACTAATTCTAGTAGAACCCCACTAACAGAATTGAGCAATTATAGTCCGCGAAACGCGTCCTCCTGGGGCAAGGGCGAAATCGAAGTGAAATAAATGGATTTTTTCCGTTGGGGTTGCGATTTTTTTTACAGTGACTTGTAAAGAATTCAATGAGAGATAGAGGATACTTGACAGTGAATGGAAGACAGGGAGAAGAGATATGATTGCGTCAATTTGGAAGCGAATTCAGTAGAGTAGTTCGTTGGTTTTTCGCTGTAGTTTGTCGTTTGACAGATGGGTAGGTTTGTTTGGGTTGATATCGATATTTAATAGAACACTTAAAGAAAGTTGTTGTTTACTTGAATAAAAATTGGTAGTTACTCAGGCTTAAGTTATATGATGATTTACACGTTACGAGATTGAGCGAAGTAGATTTAGAACAAATCTCGGATGATATTAGTAGATCAAAACGAAGAAAAATAAAATCCTTAATCCAAGAAAAGTAGAGAGATTATTTCTTAATCTACTCCGCTAAGGCCTCGGCCACCCAGTAAGCAGCTGAGTGGCAGCTCTAGCGGACGTATGACCATTGAATAAGAAGTACAGTAAGGGGTCTTATGAAAAAGAATTGAAGCATTCTTTAAGTAGTGTGAGTTTAACAAACACAAACGCATTACAACAGGGCTGGTCTGCAGTTATCTCAAGGGCGCCAAGCGAAATTTTGATTGAATCAAGATTTCATCGATTTTGCTTCAACTTGTTTGTTTTAAATCTCCATTCTTTTTTAGGACGCATGGTGTTTTAACATAAAGGTGCACATGCACGGTTTTTAATGTTTAATTTTTTTACTTTCCAGTACATTTTCTTCATTTTTCATCCGTAATTCATCACAGTTTTTGATCGTTTTTAAAAGCTAATTCTATGAACAACTTGAACAAGAGTTTAATACCATTGTAAGACATATGGCATTGCGGAAGTAAATAACCTTCTTTTTTTTCTTGCACCATCAAGTATAAAATCAGTTTCATAAAAGTGTTTTGAACAAACAACGGACTTAGAATTTATTGCATCCAATTTAAGAATTCTTGAAAAAGTGCGTCCTTTGGCCAGCTTTACTTCTTGCCGCTCAGAACAATTAAAACAGGTTTGGTTGCTGAGCGGCGCCGCTTAGGCGCTCAGAATTGTTTCGCCGCTCGCTCATTGTGTGGCCCGCTTCTATGTGATTTCATATGTTTTATATTTTTTTTTCGCTCAGCCGCTTACTGCGTGGCCGAGGCCTATGTCATATGATTAGCGTTAAAGGAAAAAGAATAGTAGGGTGGATTTAAATACGTCTGCATTTGAACAGGATTCTTTGAAAAAAATATATTTATGACGTGAGCATATGCAGCTTAAGAAGAGGCATAACAAAGCAGGCATTGAAAGAAGTAAATATAACGTTTATCAACAGTTTGATCAGTCCTTATCAGTGTGACCCAGAATAGGAAAGCTCACTATCAATCAGATTATTACTCTACGTGCAGGTTCTGTTCCATCTGTTCATCTTAAGTCAGTTGTTACGTGCGCGTCGATGAAGAATGAAACCGAAAAAAAAATAAAGTGCAAGTTCAACGAATAAGAGGATTTGATCACATAGATCGAATGAACAATAGTGGATCAATTTTGAACCATCACATTTCTATAAAATTGGATAAATATCTGTTCTTTTAGATCATCCGTGGATAAGAGTTGATCCACGACTGTAGAACTGGCTATAGCTAAGTTTTTGAAAATAAGCATTTGAACCCTACTCCAGGATTGAGTAAACATTCAAACAAATTTTTCATTTTTGAATGGGATGTTCAAATAACACTGTGCTATAAATCTTTATTTATAAGGTCGTGTGTGAATTGGGTGAATTGCATTCAAATACTGGTGAAGTTAGTCACTACTGTCATATTTGAGCCTGCATCACAGCTAGTGTAATTTTAGAACATTATAGTCAACACGAAGAATCAAGTTTTAACTAAAGGTCAAGTTTTAACAAAATTCGCACACGGCTTCAATGCCTATTAATTCGTTCACGAACTTAAATAAGCAACCAAACATACCTCTTTGTTTTTCCTATCCAATTGCACAACCTTTTCTAAATCGTAAGCTTTTTCCCACACACATCATTGCCATAAAAAATGAACCATTCCAATCCAACTGTCAAATTTTCTTATTGAGCTTTTTTCCTCGTTTCGCAGAGAAAATTCAATTCAAATAAGATTTTTTTCGAATAGCGAAAGACGAGTCGAAAAACGAAGCTTGTCGACGTCGGAGGTGCACTTGTTACTTAAATTTAAGACAAAAAAAAAACATAAATTCCCTGCCAACGTTTCTCGGCCCATTCGAAATGAAAAAAATGTTTTAATATAAAAAATATTAACCAAAGTGCAATAACCCATCGGTGTGTAACAATTTTCCATCTCCAAGTGCCGTACGCTGGTATTGAGATAAATAAAAAGGTGTGAATCTCAAATCAATCTGAATTTTCTTCTTCTTTTTTTCTCGTCATTTAGTGCGTTGCGTATAAAAATTTTGAAGTAAAAAAGTTTGTGCAAATGACGTGACTAGTGTTCGCCTCTTCTAATTCAATAAAAGTCCAATAAGAATGATGAGGAGAGAAAAATAAAACAAAAACATTTTTTTGTGTGTTTTTTCGTCTTTCGTTTAAATTTTCTTCTTTTCCTTTCGTTGGACAAATCCACACAAAAAAATGATAGGTGGATAAAGAGAAAGGGTTTCTTTTTCTTCTTGCTTGCCTAATTTTGCCTTTGTTGTCTTTTTCTTCTCTTCATCTTGTGTCGATGTTTTCTTAAGAGCGAGTCAAAGTCAAACAAAATAAAAATAAAATGCGTTTTGTTTATAAATTATAAAAAAAAGATAAATATAAAATGTACATGCAGAAGAAGAAGGAAATTGAAAAAGTGGATTATGCTTGAAGCTGAATTCAAGAAAAGGGAAGAACACCCAAAGGAAAATCCGGAAACCATCGAATGAAAATGAAAAATAAAGAAACGAGATGTGTGTGAATGTTTTAGGAGCCCGGTAGTGTCGGGATTATGTATGTATGTATGTATGCACTCGAATCTGAAAAACTAGAAAATTGTTATCTTAAATTTGAAAAGTTATCACTTTGGGAATAAAAAACAGGGTGGGTGTGGGTGTTCCAAGGTTATTTACTTTGAGTTTGCACAAGGTGCAGTGTAATGAAAATGATGATGGTGGAGGTGTTTGTCGGTGACATTAAATGTTCATTTAACTTTGCTTGTGATGGATTTATGCAAGGTGAACTTTTGTGCTTGTGGCTCCATCTCAAGGTTCCTTTGAACGTAGTACCGTTCGATTTTCTCGCTGCTGGCTGTGGAGAAGAACTTATCTTGTCATCATATCTGACCTTTGCGTGGTTAACAAATGGAAAATCAATTTGTGTTCGATTCTCAAAATTCAATTTTGTTGGATTACTCTTCAAAAGTTGTGCTTGTATAAAGGTTTTAGAGTGACTTTGGGAATACAAAAATCTTATAGGTGGTACCCAACCTATTTTGTATTCCCTTGTCATAATATGAAAAAGATGCTTGTGAAATGCAAAGTGGACTGTCATGCTCCATACAAGAGAGTATGCCTTAAAACTTGAAATACAATAAATCCGGATTTTGATTTGAATTATCTATTTAACAATTATTGTCCTCGCTTAGTTACAGGGTACACTCTGTCATCTCCAAACACCTCTTATAACCTCAGTACCGTCGGTCAGTGTCCGATTATGGGGAAGTTAACTGTAAACACTTAAAAATTATAAAAACGATTTTTGAATGTAAATATCGACAGTTGTCTTGTTATAACAGATCAGTGCCTAGTCTATTGGCGTTTTTCTTTTTTACCTCTGAGCAGATCAGATTAGTTCACGGATGTGTCAAAGCGATGCTCTGATCAGATCATTTATTCAGTGTCCCCCGATTTAAAAAAGAAATAAACCTGAGCACTGAAATGTAATTTTGTACTTATTATTTTGACAATTTTTTTGTTAACCTACAATAGACGCGCGATTGTCTTGGTAAGCCATTTTTAATTTTATTTTTGTTTTTGTCTGTATAATCCGAAAAAACAAATAGATTTAGCTCAGAGCATGACATTTTTTAGCTCTGATATATCTGAGCTAAAAAAGAAACACAGATTTTTTTTTGACAGCTATGTAATCTGATCTGATCTGCTCAGAGGTACAATAGAAAAAACGCCATATTATAAGATCACTTTATTTTTCTCTTTTTTTTTAAGTTTATATTAGTTTAATGTAAATTTGTATATAGATAAGGAAACCCCCGTTTCACGCAAACATTTGTAAGACGCTCATGAGCAAGAGCAGAAACAACATTATAACTTTATATAGAAAACTGTCATGCCACGAGGCTTAAGCCCAGTACGCAGATCGGGAAAAAATTTATTTCTCATACAAAATTTTTCCTTGGACAAATTTTGTCCTCAATATTTTTCCAAACGGTACGCAGCTCACGCGCAAATTTTAATATTTGGAACCGCTGTAAACAAAAAGTCTCCGCTTACTTTTGTCTGGACAAATAATGTTCGAAGCATTATTCTGCCGGAAAAATTGTGACAAGAAAAAAAAACAAAAGTAAGCAAAAACATTAAACGAAACTAAGATGGACTATTTTAGCATATATTTTGAAGAGAAGACATTATCAATAAAATCCAACATAAAATCAAGAAAAAAAAACAAATTCTATTCAATTCGCAACAAAAGTATATGCATATATGTTGGTATATCGTAAATATGTTATGTTGGCAATAAATCGCATAGCAGTATGGAGGCATTTATGCCGTTTTTAATTGGCAATCTGGAAGTAAAAAGAAGATAATTCCCTTTTGATTTTAAAACCAGAATGTCAGTTAAAAACGCCATTATTATCGACAAACAGACATTTTTCTTAATTTCTCCAACTTCAAAATTTTGCGTGGGATAAAGAATTCATTTGTAGAGATAAAAATTGTAGAGATAAAATTTGTTTTTTCCCGATCTGCGTACTAGGCTTTAACCAAAAAATAGAAAAAGAAGGCCATACAATACAGCACTTTTCTACTTTTTTTTAATGTTAGAATAAGATGGAACACCACTGTAAACGAGACCAAAGACTCAATAAATTTCAAATTTCAAAAAAATTATTTTTCTCTTGCAGTAAACGTGAACCATAGCTTGTAGGCATTGTCATATTGACAGCTTAGTTTTTGACCTCCCTTTTAAACTCTGTGGTTGAAATGAGCATTAAAACTTGAAGTTTGGTTAAAAATGGGATCGAGACAGAAGCAAACTTCTCTATCATTCATGAGGGAAAAAAAGGAAAGTCAGAATTTAACCCATTTAACCTGCTCCTCAGCTGGATATATTTTAACCCATTTTATTCACCACGCTAGTGTTAAATTTGAACCAAACGTCAAGTTTTAATACACATTTTAACGCAATTCAAAAAATAAAATAATAAAACATAAGGTCCGTTCTTTTACTCCCTAAAACTCCCGAAAATTCACGTAAACTCTCAAATTCCCCCACTTTTCTGTTCTTTTACTCCCGATTTTTTAAGTTCTGTCACTTTGGACGGAGAAAAATATTTCCCCTATCTCCCGATTTGAGATGCAAACATTTCTTGCGGGAGGAGTTATGTCAAACCATAAGAATGTTTTTGACGTTTTATAGAATTTTGTTCTTTTATTTTTAAGAAAAAACACAAGATTTCATCCCCGATCCTTGAAATTTGACATTTTTCACAAAAACTCCCGAAAAAAAAGTAAAAGAACTGACCTGTAATTGGCATGCAGATACGTTTGAAATTAAACCAAAAAATCACGAATGTTATACCAAAATTTTCATGAAATTCGGAAGTTTTCATTCCCACTTATGACAGATGCTTTTTTTTGGTCAGGAAACGGGTGACCCTATTTTATTTTAAGAGTTCCGTTTTCAACAAGACAAAAACAAAAAAAACAGGACCCTTACAATTCTGTCACGTCACGTCCGTTCCGTCTGTTGGTCCTCGAACACGTTACAGCATTTAAGTGGTACCCTCACAGTCAAACAAATATTTTTGAAAGGAAATTGCATTTTCCTGAACCGATGATTGTATATGTATGCACATATTATGTCAAAAAACAGTTGAAATCGTTCCACTGATCTCTGTTTCAAATCTCGTCAATTCCATTGACAGACTTATGTATGTCAGAAAAAATGTCTATAATTGACAGAGATTTTCAATTTTGCATTTTCAAAATTCCTGTAACCCACATATCATGAAAACCAATGATCACTTTAACTGCTATCTAAAAACGAATAAATTTAATGTTCAATACGAAAGTTGTCATTTGAAATTTGCGGGTTGCGAACCCTATACATTTATATAGAACACCGTTGAAATGCAACGGGGCGAAAAAAAGAGGGACATCGAACAGGTCAGTGCCAAATCAGAGCGACACAAAGCGACCCAGAGCGCATATCGAACAAACCTATTTATGAAAGCGGTACAATCTTGTTTAAATCATATTCTGATTGATGTTATCCATGTTATCTGAGATTGCTCAAACATTATTAGAGATAGAAATATTAGAACGCAATTTTCTCGGCTGCCTTATTGTTTAGTTAGTTAAAATTAAAGCATTTAGTACTTACATATCAAACATAAAGAAGTATAGCTAATTTTGATCCAGATTAAAAGAGAATTCGAAAAAAGTGCGTCCACAGCTTTGTTCCTTTTGTCTATCTGCCAATAGATCGATAGACTTCAAAATTGTAAGCAGTCCTAGAGAATTAGTCTTCACACAAATTTATTGGACAAACATCAAAAATTTTAAATAATAAAGAAAAAAAAAACGATCACTATGATTTTTTCAAAATATTTTCTTACATATTTCCTTAAACAACTTGAATTTTGAACTGATTTTTTTAAAGTTTTTCTTCAAAACGTTGTCCACTTCCGAGCTCTATTGTTGCTTGTTTATTTAAGTTTTATATATGTATGTACATTACATATGTAGTCAGTCAGTCAACTGTGAAGAAAACAAAATTATCTTTTTTGTTTTATTTTTACTTTCCAGTTAATTCACTAGATTTTAATCCCAAATCTTCGAAACAGCTTTTCCTTAAAAGACCCAAATACTAAACGAACAGGCCTAATATCAGCTATTTAATCAAAAGCTTAATTGGCTGAATACAATGGTGTAGCTGTGGTCGTAGTTTGTAGCGCTGTCAAAGTTGAAAGATATAAAATAAATGAATTGCGATACAATGTGCAGCTGAGCCTGTAGCTTGTAGCTTGATGTGTAGTACAAGTTGAGCGAACTTCAACTTTTTGGGCTACAAATTTGACAGTTCATCAGATCTACTGAACACCATTGCAATAAATGCAATTTCTTCTTCTTCGTTCATCATTTTTTAAGTTTTTTCAAGCAAACACAAGCTAAATAGTTTCACAACACGGTTAAATTTTTAATTTTTAATTTCATTTTTTTTTTAATCTTGAAAGCTACCTATTTCGTTGCGCTACGGATTGTATTCCACTGTTGCTACACAATAAGCGTTTTAATGACGTTTTTTGGCGACAGCGAATTTTTTGGGCTACAGCTACATCTCATTGTATTCAGCCAGTAATGGCGTTTCTAATTGGCAATCTGGAAGTTAAAAAAGCCATTTTGAATGCGTTCAATTGGACAGTTCTGATTCTGAAAAGAAGAGAATTCCCTTCTGATTCAAAAAAATATGAGTGCGACCCATGTGGTCCACACGACTAACTCCCCAGAGTAGAAAATTAACTAAAAACATTAGTTGTTTTGCAAAATCTCCAGCAAATGCATCCCTTTGGAGTTGTACAATGTACACGATCGCAGGTTTTCAAAGTAAAGTTCGATAATGATGATTTGAGAACATACATTAAGTTCATTGAATAACAGTGGCGCCATCTGTCAAAAATTTATCATGCCAAATCGTGGACTCATGTACAACAACTTTGCACAGTAAAATACAGCCTATTCCTCCTGAATAGTGTAGTTTTCTATTTGTCAAAGAATTTTTCTAATCGGAATAGTGTATCCGAAGATTAACATTTTTATGGCAAAACAGCGTTTGGTGGGTCAGCTAGTAATCAAATATAGTCTATGGTACTCCTGAATATTGTTGTTTTTTTTTTTTAGCCGCGTTTTTTCACTACTCAGTTGCCAGCACAGTAATCAAGTGCGAGAAAAACGCTCCAACTCACTTTATCTGTCAAATTTAATTCGTATGGCAATAGTTTCACAAAAAGTCAAAAATGGACCTGAGGGTTGCGTCTCGGATAAGGAAAATATCAAATACTTGAACCTAAGAGTTCATTACGCAAATAATTTGATTCGCGTAGCAAATAATGCTTCTTAACGCCATTAGCGCTGCCTTCATTTCAATAATTGAAAGCTCTATCGCCAGCACAACTGTCATTTTTTTACTGGCCTTTTTATCGACAGATTGTTGTTGTTTGTCAAGGGAAATTTGGTGTGCTGGCTACTGAGTAGTGGAATAAACACGGTTTGTTTTAAATCCATAGAGATAATATAATAAAGTACGGAAGGTAGCCTGAAAAGTGTTACATCGGACTGTGAGGAAGAAGACCTAAATATTCTCTCGATCTCTCTCTGAGCTCTTATGTAGGACAACAACAATTTTTATTTTGACGTTTCCTTAATTTTTTTTACTCTGTCTATTCCACCCATTGAATAAGAAGTACAGGACGAGGTCTTATGAAAAAGAAGTGAAGCATTTTTCTAAGTAGTGTGAGTTTCACAAACACAAACGCATTACAACAGGCCTGGTCTGCAGTTGAATGGTTAATCTCGGGGGCGCCAAGCGAAATTTGATTGAATCAAGATTTCATCGATTTTGCTTCAACTTTTTTTCAATCTCATTTCTTTTTTTAGGACGCATGGTGTTTTAATTCTTGAAGATATAATTCACAATAGACAGGGACTCAAATATTGACAAGGGGAAAATATAGAAGTATTTTCTAGTTGATTGTAATACAATCAACAAATAAAAACGTTTCGAAACACGATGGAAGAACTATTCAAAACAACCGTGCACACCACGGGAACTCAACGAATTGCACACTGATCAGTTATAACAAGATGGGAAAGCTTGCTGTCAAAATGACATTTGCCTACAAGCTTAGGGAGCAGGTTAGCTGTAAGAGTATGCGTGTAATACAAACTAAGAGGAGCAGGTTAGCTGCAAGAGTATGCGTTTTATTGTAATAATGATACAATTGCCTACATAATAAAAAGCAAGTTTGCTGCAAGAGTATGTCTGTATGAAAAAAAAATAAGTTTTGAGGTATTTGGAGGTTAAAACGTAGGTAGGTTTCCAATCTTGTTATAACTGATCAGTGAAGTATCACACTTAACTTGTTCATTAGCGGACTATAATTTTGCGCCATGGTGTTTTGAAAATACTTATTGAACACTAATTCTAAGAAAGTAACGTTCACCGTTTTTATCATTTTAAGGTTTGAGGTAATAATTTAAAATTCCCTCTATACAGGTAGGTGCCAAAACATTTGTTAATTTGATTTGGTTTCTGCTTATAGATCAATAGTTGTTCATTTCCTAATTCAAATAAATGAGAATTTATCTGATGGGGGAAATGCACTTGGACTTGGCCATGGTCAATACGAAAGAAGGGGATGATAATGATAAAGAATATCCTGCGTCTATTCGACCGCAACAGCTACATGAAATCCAAATCCCCACTTTTTTTTTATCCTTTTCGTAGGTATTTTGCATGCTTGAGTCAAATAAGCGTATGTATGTATATCTGCTCCTATTTCATTTTGTAGTCCGTCGTATAACGTCTTAAGAAATTATACAATCGGGTCGAAGTTGGTAGAAGTGTGTCAATTGATTCTTTGTTGAGTATTCTAAAAGTCTGAAGCAAAAACAACGGTAACAAATTCTAATAATTTATCACAAGCTGGAAACACAAGCAAAGACGACAAAGGTTGTTTAAAGTTTTACTGTTTTTTTTTTCTTTTTGTTTTTCTTTTTCTCTCTTGGGGGTTCGGAATTGATTTATTGAGACATTTGTAAAAGTAATAGCTTGTGCCAAATTGTTTTGGTCTGCAAAAGCAAAAAAAAAAAAAACACGGAATTAAAATTTTAAATGACATTACGGTTTAAAAAAGGAAACGTTTCATTTTTTTTTATCAAACACACGAAATTCCTCGTTCCTTAATTTTGCATTTGAATAAATAACTCATTAACCAAATAATCGCATATAATTCGTTCAATTACTTGCTCATTTGAAATAGTTCAATTGAAGCCAAGCCACCACCACCGTGACTAAATTGTAATCAATACACATTTCACGCAAATCAAAAATGTTAAACATTGAGTGTAGGTTTGACACTCCGTTCCGCAACTCCGCATTACATTCAACCAATGCCACGCAATTTCAAGGCCACGATTCTACCTCAATTACTTTATTAGGCATTAGGTATAACTTTTTTCTTCGCATTTCTTTTCCGACTTCCTAAAACACTCGAGTTTACAGACAGCGCTATGCTTACGTTGAAGATAACGCATCCCACGCTCACTATTTCGGTGAAGTGAAGTATTAGCAATTCAATTATTGTTATTTATTTAACATAGATTGAGCAATAAATTTTACGTGTGGGAAAAAATGTTCACATTAGGTACTTCCTAATGTTCCATGCAACATTTGGTCATGTATTTTTGTTTTCATTTCGAGTTTGGATTTGATCACCGGAAATTCATGAATCCATTGACTTTATGCCGAAAAGAAAATATTGACATTGCGAAGGTCTCTTGGGAGTGCAAGTGAATGACAGACACACTCCCTAACGCCAATTTTTTGTATTTTTTTTTTTTTTAAGTTTAGGCCGTTTGTGGTCCTGTTTCACGTACTCAAATGGTCGGCCACGCCCCATTAATCGTGGATGAGGAGCCTTACCAGATTTGGTAAATCTGGTAAGGGGCTAGGATGATGATGAGGTGATGATGAATGAATGAATGATGATGATGAATAATGATGATTGTGAATTGCGGTAAAATGTGTATTAAAACTTGACGTTTGATTAAAACTTGACACTAGTGTGGTGAATAAAATGGATTAAAATGTATCCTGCTGTGGAGAAGGTTAAATAGTTAAAATTTTGACGTGTTTTTTTTTTCTTACGAATGATTTTGAAATTCTTCCCCCTTTTAATTAGTTTCTTGTTAGAATTAATTGATAGGTCTGTTCCAGACTTTTTGTGCACTAAATAAGGCAATCTGTCAACTTCTGAGGAGTGGGGAGAAAACACTCTCAGAGAGAAAACGATCTTTCAAAAAGTGTCTAAAGAGCTGAACAGAATGCAGTCGCCAGTCGCCCGGCGACTAATCTGACATCTTTCAAAAATTCGCCTCCCAAATCGCTGAAGAAATTTGTGAACACAATGCAGTCGCGCGACGAGCTATCAAATATGCCCATGAAAACAAAACGAAACATTATGAAACATTTTTTTCTTCGTTTTTTTATTCATTCAAATTTAAAAAAACACATTTTGTGCATGGGAATGTTTGGTGCATGAGCATACAATGAATTTGCGTATCGGATATATGCCATAATAATTCGTCACTTCTAATCAATTCCATGAAAACTCCTTTATTTTCTTATCCACACAAAAAATTAATATTAGTAAAAATTCCTTGAGTTGAATCAACAAATAAATTGCTTTAAGAATACAAGAAAACAACAACACGATATAAAAAAAGAAACAAAAGTCAAACTCGTCGCTAATGAGCGACTGCCATACAAATTTCTCATTTTTGACAGCTGTCAGATTAATCGCCGGGCGACTGGCGACTGCATTCTGTTCAGCTCTTAAATCTGTGAAAAATTTACAAAACTGGATTGTTTTTTCTTTCTGTTGGACCTATGTCAAATTCTCATTTGACAGAACTCATATTTCTGCTGAAATTCCTTGGGCTAAATTTGTCAGGGTGGGAAAATTATTTACTCTCTCGTGAGTGTTCTCTTCTACGCAATTTTTGAAGTTCGGAACAGACTCTGACCAAAAATAACCAAATATTACTAAATTCGACAGTTTCAAACTGAGTGGGGAACGGACCTATTAATTGCATTAATATTTCATAAGATTAAAGTAAAATACTCTAAATTTATCAGATTTTAAAATCGATAAACGAAGTAATTGTTCTACATTTGAGAACGATATCAGATATCAGCTGTGTAGATAGATATGTTTGCATTGTTACCACACGGAAAAAACCAACCATCCAAAATGGGAATTTTTATTTGAAGATATTTCCCTGTTACTTCAAACTATCAAATTACCACTGCAAAATCGAGAAAAATAAATAAAACAGAGTTTTTTGTTATTTTCAGTGGCTTTTTATGAAATATATTGCTTTGAGTTTGGTTTTGTAGACAAAATTATTTTACCTAGAAAACGGAAACTTCTTAAATCAGGAGGGAAATTTCTTAGTTCTCCGCAGGAATTTTGGTTAAAAAATTCCTTTTTAACCAAATGTCAAGTTTTACGTTTTAATACACATCACACACCAGCGTCCAATGAAATTTTGATTTCATTCCATGAACATCAATATTCAATATTCATTATGATATCGAAAGCATTTTTTTCTAACTGAAATTATCTGGAATTGTGCGTGGGATTCTTACAAGTTTTCTCTGTACATTAGCCAAAAGCCCATTGTCGGCATATATTTTTAAAAATATTCTTCAGTAACACGAACTTCCCAGCCAATATTGAAGACCTTTGTTTTCAAGCCATCCATTGTCACTTTCAAAACCGCCTAGACTGACAGTCAGACATGAATTTCTTCAATGGTGTCTTGAGGGTCGACTGGAGCTTAATATCAGTACAACTAGTGCTGAAATGTCGTCTACTTCATCTACTCCACCTAGCATGTCACCTCCTAGAAGACCGCCTAGGAGTACGTCATCCATCTCCAAGTAATCCACCTGGTAAGTCACCTGCTAGAAGACCGCCTAGCTGTCTGTCATCCCCAGGTATTGCACCTAGTAGGTCATCTCCTAAAAGACCGCCTAATAGTTCATCATCTGGAAGTATTCTACCCTACCTCCTAGAAAACCGCCTAATAAGTCACCATCCATCGCCTAATAAGGCTAAAAACACACCGAATCAGACAAGACGTCTTTTTGTCTATTGACAAAAAATCTTGTATGATTCCAACCCACACAGAGGCCGACAAAGACTAAATGTCTTGTGTTTGTCGGCTTCAGTGTGTTTTGCTCCTATACAACCTATACAACTGACTCTTTTTTTTTTGTCGATTTCTGTTTGTTTGTCTTGTTCACTGTAAAACGGTGTATAGTTTTAGGTGCTGACAATTTGTTCCGGACTTTTTGTCTTCTTCGTTGTGTTTTGCTCCTATGCAACCCCATGTATTTACTGCAACCGACGAGCGGACAAAACTTTTTATCGTGTCGTGTCGTTTTCGGTGTGTGTTGCCTCATAAGAGCAATGGGCGCACAGACACGATTTTTTTTTTCGAAAGACAAAAAAACGTCTTGTCTGATTCGGTGTGTTTTTAGCCTTAATGGCAACAGCAACACACTCCAAGAAAACTCCACTGTAACGGCAACAATTCAATTTTCATTGATTTTTTCTCTTTTCCTGGTGTGCGAATTTTGTGTTACCGACTGTGTGCAAGTATGTAGGTTGGGTTGTGCCACCCACCTTATTCTACGCCCGATTCGCTGATCTTGATCTGCCCATATATTGCTTTTGCTTCCAGTCTATAGCAATTTTCCTCATCGAACTACCGTGCATGATTAAGACCATTAAATGAAATTGATTAAAAAATAGAAAGAGAAAATATTTCCTCTCTCAATTTATAAGACCAAGGAAATTAATTTTTACTCAAACGCGAACGCCTTCTTCAAGTGCTGATGTAACCGCTTATTAAAACACTGCGTTGCATTGAATTAGAACTACATTCATAAAATACTGTTGAAAAAAAAAACATATCTAAACAAATTAAAGTATTTTCTTAGATGTACCTATAGAAGTGACCCAGAGTGTACAAATAATAACTTGGAGCTTACAACAAGAAAAAAAAATAAATAGGTCGTTCGTTTTTCAGGGGGGTGCTTTGGAAAGTAGAAGGTTTAAGGTGACGAAGACGACAACAAAGACGATTGAGACGACCAGCAACAAACGACACGACGTAACGCGACGCGACACTGACAGTGGGACAATTGAGGTGGGCACAAATCACAATCGTAGGTAAGACGTTCTGAGACATTGAGAAGCCAAAGGGTTGATGTCGTGTGGTTGTTATGTTATGGCTGCGTTTTTTTGTTTTTCATTGGAACAATGGAACCAAAGGAATAAAAGAGAAGTAAAAAACGATGAAATTCCGACACAGACGCAATGGTTCGTGCGTCATCGTTATTTTTGTTATGGATCCTTCTTATTTTGTTTGTAGCCCGTGGATGTTGTTTTTATTAATTTAGCTGTCTTTTTGTTAGAAGATAGGAAAAGTCTTTTTTTTTTCTGTATAGATTTTTGTGAAGCGAAACCACCACAGTATCGGCTTTTGGTGTTGTTTTGTCTTACACTTGATTTATTTTCAACATGAAATTAATGCGGTACTCTATATGTTTGGCTTTGGACTGCATGTGGCTTTATTTTTCTTGGTTATTTTCTTTGAAGAATTTGCTTTGACAGGGGAGTCTTATAGATATAAACTGCGAAGAAAGAAAGATGGTATGTTTGTTTATATTTTACCAACAATTTTTTTTTTAAGAAATGAAAAAGGGAAGAACCTATTTAGAACATGCCGACGACCTGATTGCGTACAGAACGGCTCGAAAGGTTGAAGTTATTAGAATTCTCTTGCAGCGTGACTTCGAGAAGATTCAGCGATACTGCGACGACTGGAAACTGAAAATAAATGTCCAAAAGTCGGAGACAATTTTGTTCGGACTCCGTTGGCTAAGGCTTCGCGAGATACGTGTAAGAATTGGCGAAAGATGGTCATTGTTGATCCTCATGGACAGGCATTGACGAGCAAAACTGTAGTGAAGTACCTCGGTATCTGGTTGGACCAGTATCTGTATTTCGACAGACATATAGATGCTGCTCTGACTAAGGCCAGAGGAGCCTTTGCTCTGACGAAACGGCTGTTTTACAGCAGTCGGCTTGACCCCAGAGTGAAGGTAATTTGCTACATGGCCCTCATACGGCCAATGATCGTTTATGGTTGTCCAGTGTGGTTCAACATTGCCCCTTCCCAAATGGAGAAGTTTCGGGTGTTTGAGAGGCAGTGTCTTCGGCGCTGTCTCGGTTGGTATCGGACACCGGAATCTTCTTATCTGCATTATTATTCAAACGAGGTTCTATACAATGGGGCTCGGATCAACAGAATTGACAATTTCGTGATAAAACTTGTTCGGGGCCATATTGCGAGAGCTATGACTTCGACCAACAATTTGATTTTCGGGCCGTTCTATCCAAACGAGAACTACTTCGAGAATGCACGCTTGAGCGGCTTCATTCCACCAGAGGCATTCCTCTATTTAGACCAGTGCGGCATGATACAGGATAGATTGGCAGTACCGCTTATCTACCACGTCAGGCGTAAAACTGTAGACCGGCGACTCCTGTATGAACGAGGCATCCTCGCTCGTGATGGAGCGGAGCTGCTTCGGTTCAGTAGGGCTGTGTCCGAACAGGACCGCATTGATAGGGTGAAGCAGGAGAACCAGTTTTGGTGGCTTCAAACGGCATTTGACAATGGGTAGTCCGGGGTGGGGTATTTTTTGCCTTGGCCGGCTTACATATTTGTTTTAGTCTTAGGTCTTAGGTTTAAGTAGAGTAGGTATGGTGGCACTATAAAATAAATATATAATAAAAAAAAAAAAAAAAAAAAAACAAAAAACAAAAAATAAAAAAATACAAAAAAAAAGTGAAAAAAGTGAAAAAAATAAACAATAAACAATAGAAGAATTAAAAAAAAAAAATGAAGACAATTAAAAAAATCCACAACAGAACAGTTAAGGACATAGTTTTTGCCGCTGTGGTTGTTCTAGTTTTAAGTAGTTTGTAGGTAGAATAGGTAATTTTAAGTTTTATTTTAAGGACCCTAGCATGTAAGTAAAACCCCTAAAAAAGACATTGGCATTAGTTTTTTAAATTTTCTAATAAAAAAAAAAAAAATAAATTGAAATAAAAGAAATAAACTTAGTTCGTAGGCCGAAAGGCATTAATTTTAAGAACAATGAATTGCTTAGAGCGCCCGACTAGGGCCAGTAAGTTATATATAAGTAGAATTAATTAGGCTAGTTTCACATTTTTGTCTAGCATGTAAGTAGATATAAGTTAAATGAATAATATAAAAATGAGTTATAAAAAAAAAAAAAAAAACCTATTTAGAGCTTCTGAGTGAAGGTGATATGTCTACCGGTACTCAAAAAATACTAACTTTACTTCAATGTACCTGGTACTTGAAATTGCTTTTACTTGGAAGTTTCTGTACTTAAAAGAGCTGGCATCAGTACCAATGCTGAGGAGTCTAGCAAGGAGGATTTGTACGACCTTCTGGATAGACCCTTCAGAGCCTGTCCAGAGTACGACATCAAAATCGTACTCGGAGACTTCAATGCAAACATCGGGAAGGTAAACACCTTTGTCGGATTAGTTGGAAAGCACAACCTTCACGAAGTTACGACAAATAACGGCTTCCGACTAATCGACTTTGCTGCAGCTCATAATACGGTGATAAGTAGCACTAGGTTTTCAAGACCAAAGATCTACATAGCAACCTGGCGATCACCGGATGGTAGTATTGCCAATCAAATCGACGCATCCAACATCTTAAAATTTCGCACTTTCCGAGGAGCAAATTTCGACTCTGACCACTTTCTGGTAGTGGCTAAGTTTAGAACTCAAACTATCAAATTACAAACAAATACGTGCGGCCCAAAGAAAGAAGTGCGACATCGGTTGCCTTAGCAATCCGGAGAATGCCAGAGACTACAGTCACAGTGAGCGCATGAGTGAGCGACTATCCGCCGTCCACCTAAATACCACAGATGTCAACACCTTGTGAACCAATATCGCGAAATAATTAAAAATGTAGCCGAGACCAACATAGTTTACCAGCCAACCCTGAAAAAGAACCCGTGATATGATATGCGTTATTGAAAAGAGAGACGGAAAATGCACGTTTGCAGATGCTGCAACGGAAAACAAGAGCAGCAAGAGAAGAGAAAGGAGGAAAAAAAGTATCCACAGTTTCTCAGCTCAAAGATCTAAAAGAGTCACGGGTGAAGAACAATACCCGACGTTTCTTTAAAAGGTCGTAGCAAGCAGCTTCTGGTTTCTGAACCGGGTCACAGGATCTTCGAAACAGTGAAGGAAATCTAGTCACCGAAGCACAGGGAATTGTAGATATTTTCAAGCAGCACTTCCAGCTGCTGAATGCGCGTAATGTCGAGCGAGCCAATGACGAAAGAGAAGCAAGACCAGCTCCAGCACAGAAGAGGTGTTTTGATGAACCGCATGCACCAGGTCATCAACAAAGTGTGGAGGATGATGCATCACTGAGGGTTGATAACTCCAGCTCCATGCCTACAAAAGCGTCGATGCATGAATCCGCATAACCCTGTTTAATGTGCATACGAAATCCTATCCAACATATTGTGTGAGCGACTGAAACCGTTCTGCAACACAATAACCGGGAAGCACCAGTGTGGCTTTAGGCTAGGCGGAACAACGATAGACGAAATTTTCACACTGAGGCAAATCCTGGAAAAGACCAACGAATTTCAAGTCGTTTCGACTCAAACCCATCACCATTTTTTCATCGACTTCAAAGCTGATTATAATAGCATCCACCGCCAAGACCCTATGATGGCGATGTCTGAATTTGGGATCCCGAACAAACTGAACTGATAGTGCGCAAGGCAGGTGTGAGCACGGAAAACACTATTTCTTCAACAAATCCAACCAGACAAATCCTAGGCTATGCGGACGACATTGACATCATCGGTCAATCCAAGAGAGCTGTGCTTGAGGCATTCACAGCGATTGAAGAACAGGTGAAACTCGTTGGTCTTGAAGTGAATGAGGACAAAACAAAGTACATGCTATCAAAAAACAAAAGAACATCTGTCCACCACCTTGGACAAAACGTCACTTTTGGTAGCAGCGATTTCGAGGTAGTTAAGGAGTTCACCTACAATGGAACAAACATCAATCCCACAAACGACACCTTAGTGGGGATGCGACAAAGAATAACCCTAAAGCGAACCGCTGCTACTTCGGTTTGGCAAAATAACTGGGTTCAAAACTCCTCACTCGAAAGAAAATGTCTGCTGTACAAAACTTTGGTTTTATCAGTCCTACTCTACGGCGCCGAGTGTTGGACGATATTTAAAAAAGGGGAATTGACCTGGGCACTTTCGATAGAAAATTTCTTCGACGGATTTTCGGTCCCGTATGCAACGATGGCGAATGGAGAAGAAGGTTCAACCGCGAACTGTACGAGCTGTACCAAGATGTGAATGTAGTCCAGAAAGCCAAGAAAAGACGACTACATTGGCTCGCCCACATCGAGTGAATGGACGACAACGCTCTAGCCAAGAAAGTCTTATCTTCGCAGGCCCCAGGTTCGAGAGGACAAGGAAAACCGAACCACGGTACAAGGACAAAGTAACTGTGCGGTTGTCAGAGCGCTTGGTTTTGGTGACTGGAGAGTGCATGCTAGGGACCATTCCCGATGGAAGGCTGCAGTGTTTCAGCCTGAGATCCTTCATGGATTGGGAGACGGTTAAATATGTAAGCAAGTAACAGTTTGTTCAATTCTTGGTACTTATATTTGAAAACACTTCATTGACATTGGAAAGTACTTTTAGTACTTTAGAATTGGGGAACTTAAGAAGTACCATTAATAGTCCTTTCAAGAATTTTTAAGTAGGTACAAGTTAGTCCCAGATTATTCAACTTGAAGTACTTAAAAGTCTGAAACTACAACTTAAAGGCAATTTCACTGATAGTTGAAAAATCGAGTACTGGTACTTGAAAATGTTTGAAATTTCGCTTTTTGGTTCTTTATTCTTTAAGTAACGTAAAACCTACTTACAAAATTGCTATGGTTTTATATGAACCAAGGTACTCTTGCTCAATGACTGTTTTGACAGCTCGTTGACATCCAAGCTTCATACTTTCTCGAAGCATTAGTGCATAATGAAGATACCTTATGTTGACGCTTACTTTATTTTATTTTATCATCTGTCAAATTAGCCTCCAATCTCTTTCAAAAATATTTTTTTCCGTCAAATGAGTCACTTTTGCACATGATGTCATACGTGAAACTTGACGCGTTTTTTTTTTTTTTTTTGTATTTATTTACTCAAAAAGAAAATAATTTTTGAAGCAAGATCTAAACTATAAAATTCAACCTTTATGGATGGCTGATTTTGAATGCTAAACTAACGCGCAGAATTCACGCCAGAGTAAATAGTTGGTGTAGGTTAAACAAACGAGAGTGCTGCTGGGTGGCTGGCTAATTGAAAACAAACATTTCTTCAGGTGTTGAGTGTGGGTTATTTCGTGCTGTGATGCAAGGATTCGGTATTTTACTTTACTCGGCAAATATCAATGAAATGTTTGACAGTTTTAGAATTATCGATTTTGAGGTTGTTTGTTATGAAATTGATTGACATTTAAGGACCCTGGAACACAAAGCTACTCAAACTTTCACGGTTGTCAACCGCAGCCTCAGGACTCCGTTAAAAAGAACTCAGCACAATAGCTATCTTCAATTTTATGTTGCTCGTCAATTCTGAACAGTACTAAAAAAAAAGTTCACCTTTTTTTATGTCACGGTTGTCTCATTGTCGCAAAAGGGATCAAGCTGTAGACTTTTTTTTGGCATTTACCGGAAAAAAAGCTAATTCGAAGAGATTTCACATCGGGGCGACGGATAATTTGTCAGCACTTTGAGCCAATTTATGGGTTTTGTCCTTTTTGAACCACCCTCTCGGGACAATGCGGTAGCCGATTTAACAACAATTCCAGCATTCATTTTGATTCTTGCTGGCTGACTCCTCTCCTTCGTTTGTATGATGCCAACAGTGAAACGCAACCGACAGCCGAACGTCAACAAATTTTTTTTTTTTTTTTTTTTGTCGGTTTGGCACCGGTTCAAGTGTACAAACACAAATAAAGAATTGCATGTGGGCCTATTGTTGCTCCTAGCTGTTTGACTAGCATCAGCATTGTCATTCTTGTATCCTTCTGTTGTTTGAGGCAGAGAAGAGGGAGAAGGACGGCGTAAAAGATGTCTATTTTTTTGGCAGCATCGCCCATCGCTATATCATCAAATGAGTATCCTGGACATGAAAGTTATGTTATGTTTTTGTTTTTTTTTTTTTACCACACCCCAGATGAGGCCCCATAAATCATAGCGCCCTTATTCTGGATTTGATATTGTTGTTTTGCATTATTTGACACACATCACAACCACAACGCAATGTCAAAACTCGGTATGCTGTTTTTCCATAAACAATGCGATTGTAACCCATTTAAAAACACTCATTCCAAAGAGCAGCAGCGAATACATTATCGCTTTTTTTATATAAACTGATGATGATGTTCCGTTATCAGTGTGAGTATTATTTTGTTCTATTTTTAAAGAATAAAAGTTGAAGTGAGCTATTTTTAGCGCTGTCGATTGCATTGCGGTTGGGGATGTCATTATATTGACTGCGATCGTTTTATTTATAAATTGAACCACAACTTAGATTTGATCTGTCGGTTGGAAAGGGTTTCGTTTCCGTATTGTACACATTTCGGTTAGCTTAATTGTTTTAGCTGTTGTTAATAAAAGTAGCTCTGTTTTGAAGATTAATAATTAAATGAGTTCGGCGCACTGCAAAAACATGAAAAACACTTTAATGTACCTACATCTGTTCTCTAATAATGGCAAAAGGGAAATAACAGTAAATGGGTCATAAATTTTTAATTTGCAAACAAAAATAGAAAATTCTTTTGAGAATTTTTTGCAAAAGTTACCTTGAAAAAGTAACTGTTTTCACTTCATACATTGTTAGTTAATCATTCAAGAGTTAGAGCGTTCAAACAGATAAATATGAGGGTGGTCCGCTTAGTACTTAGCCTGACCGCGTGATGGCGCAAGTATCGTACGAGCAATTTATTATCGTGTATAACGTTCCTGTAGATGGCTACTGACGAAATTTAAGGTGGATCGAAATAGTAGTTTTGTGTTTAGCGCTGCCTGAGGGCCGGATTTTAGAAAAATGGAAACAGACGAATATTTAAGTCTGTCAACGACTCCACGTACGACGTTTAAAAAATTTGTATTATCTACGACCAATCAGCCTATCATCCTTACTTCTTTAAACTAAAAAGAGTGATTGAAATTCATATCAGACATAACTTGAAACCATGTCGCATTTCCACAGCTAAACATACACATTCTAAGGAAAAATTCCTCAAATACCAAGAGTATAAGCTGATAGCGTTCCGAGATATCGAAGGAGCATTCAACAACGTCTGCTTCCAGGCGATCACAGCTGCAATGGACAAGCTGCAAATAGAGAAATAACTCATTGATCTAAGATGCCTCATGCTTAAAAGCAGGACAATAACTTCCAGCATGAGGAGTTTTACTACCACAAGATCGTTGAATCGAGGTACCCCCCTCGAGATCCTTTTACAACTTTTATGGAACATGATAGTAAGTGACCTCCTAACATCATTGGAAGCGGAGAAAATCCACATTGCAATGTCTGTATCTGGGAAACACCCTCAAGTTCTCTCGGAACTCCTTCAAAATGTCTTAAACAGACTTACCATTTGGGCAAATTTTTGTGGCTTGGACCTCAATCCACATAAAACGAAACAAGTACTCTTTACGAGAAGGTTCGAAATTCCTCATATCAACCCACCCACGATTAAAGGAATACCCTTTAACTTTTCCAACCAAGCATTAAGGCCTCATTTTAGACAACAAAATTAAATTGGGCGGCAAATATTGACGAAATAGTCAAGAAGACTACTGAAGCACTCTTTACTTGTAAAAAGGCTCAAAATGGGACCTCTCCCACTTCGGTAATCAGACCGATACTCATTTATGGAGTTATCGTATAGTGGACCGCACTGGACAAGATGGTTAATTTGAATAAACTCACTAAAGTCCAGCGGTCAGCAGGTATGTGCATCACGGAAACACTTCGCTCAACATCAACAGCAGCTTTAGAAATGCTTCTATTCCTAAGATCTCTTGACATCTTCTTCAAAATGGTGGCAGCCAACTCATGTATGAGGCTAAGAGCCACCTCTCAATGGATCAGTAAAAAACTGGTCCTATCACTTTCTTAGACCATTTCAGATCTATCCCAGATCGCTTTGACTATACCAGCCCAAAAATGGTATTCGATAATAACTTCCATGTTTCCATCCCTTCAAGGTCTTTTTGGGAAGAAGGAGGACCTCTGGAACCGACTACGGCGGCGTTGCAAGTGGGATCTACTCTACAACTGAATCTCAGTCAATCATATAGACTTCCCAATCAATGCAGTGTGCTCCAGGCAGAAGTAATGACGATAAAAGAGGCACTATCCTGGCTCAAAGAAAACGTTATATCTTGCAAGGAACGTATCTTCTCGCACAGCCAAGCCGCTCTGAAATCTCTCGCCTCTGTCTCCAAAAAATCTCTTATAGTCCACGACTGTCGGTCATATCTGAATAAGATGGCAGAACAGTCTAATATTCACCTCAATTGGGTGCTACAGAGACATCGCGGGAAATTGCAAAGCTGATGAGCTCCCCAAAACCGGAACACTTCTGTCCACTGTGAAAAAGACACAACATAGGAACATCACTTGCTACATGTAAACATCTTCTCAAACAATATGCTCTAGAATCAACAAATGCTAGATGGTCTGGTGTTACTGCCCGTGTTTAAAGCGGAGCCTAGTTAGATAAACTCCTCTATTGTGACGTTCTGTCCGAGCCGTCGGTGTTGGGTGTCCTTCCTCGACGACAGCATATACTTCGTTTTTTCCTCATTTACCGCTAAACCCATTTTTGCCGCTTCTATCTCAATTCTCAGAAAGGCGTCATTGACATCAAGCTGTTTTCTTCACATTATGTCAATATCATCGGCGCATGCAAGAAGTTGAACAGATTTCTGGAAGATAGTGCGTCTGGTGTTGACGGTGGAGTTTTGCACTATCTTCTCAAGAACGATGATAAAGAAATCGCACGACAGTGCATCGCCTTCTCTGAATCCTTTTTTGACATCAAAAGATTCCGTAAGCTCGTTGCCAACCTTGATGGAGCAGCGTGAGTTCTCCATCGTCATTTTGCACAAACGAACGAGTTTGGCAGGGATGCCAAAACTAGATATAGCTTTATACAGTTCGTCTCTGTAGATGCTGTCATACGCGGCCTTAAAATCGATGAAAAGGTGGTGGGTATTGATTTGGAGTTCATAGGTCTTTTCCAGGATCTGCCGAAAATTTGGTAGATTGACTTTCCTGGCCTGAAGCCACATTGATAAGGACCAATCAGATTGTTGACGAAATGCTTCAGACGTTCACATAATACGATAAAGAGGATCTTGTAGGTGATGTTAAGTAGACTGATTCCTCTGTAGTTGGCGCAGTTTAGAGGATCTTCCGTTTTCAGGATTGGGCAAACAAAATAGTTTGTTTAAGTTAATTACTCTCCCATCAGTAACTTCTTTAGTGGTATCACAATGGACTCTTGAGGTCTAAGTGAGTCAATAACATCTAGACAGCCACTCTTACCTTACCTAACCTTAGTCACTATTGATGGAAAAGAGTACACCGAAAACGTCTATCAAGGATAGGCTAACGTGACAAATTACCTCGATTTTTTGTTGTCCGACCGCCAACTGCTGGAAGAGATCAAGTGAGTCATATCCTGCATGTACCTAAGCTGACGGCACGACCGACATGCACGGTTGCTCCGTTTACTCACTCCGGACAGATTAGAATTCAATTTACGTGAACACCTGGCGTGGAGCCCTTATTTCACGGTGGATCGAATCCACACTGTCTTTGGAACAGTTTTTTGCCTTTTGTTAATTTTTGATTTTTTCAATTTTGCGACCCGCCCCTGTCGCTATGATCATCCTTCAATCCTCAATCATTAACGCAAGTACCAGTTTGGTCTCCCATAAGATTCCCATACTGGTAGATGTGTTTCTATCTATGTATATATCTGAGCCCAGAAGCGATATACTCAGATACCGAGAACGAATCTCTCGACAACCACAGCCACTCTGAAACTCCCACAAGGGGGCCTACCGCGACTGTAGTTGACACACATATGTTAGACCAAATGTGTGGGGCTACCAACTACCCCAGAGCACCAGTTTATTCAATAGACATGGTGGTCTTTCTAATGATGTCGTGTACTTCTGTGAATAAATTCACGTACACTAATCACTAGGAAATTCCCAGCTTTGTTGATTTATGGCTCAACAGGAACACTGGTGTCCATAGTCATGCAGTCTTTTACCAGTTACAGCCGCGATGAGCAAAGCTGGAAGACTGCATGACTCATTGCCATGCACCACCATCATAATTGAAAAGACTAATATTCATTAGTGCCTTTTCTATCATTTGATATCAATTACAGTCTCATTAATCATTATATATAATCAATTCGCTTTATGTACCTAGCCACTGGAACACGCCAGAGATCGAGGGATACTCAGCTACGAAGTGTGTCAAAAACTACCGTATTCTACAGATTTGGCCCGTGCGACTTCTTTTTGTTTCTTAACTTGAAAAAGTTACTCGCCGGGAAGGGAATTCAGTCAAATGAGGACCTTGGAAAAACGTGTCTGTGTATAATATTGAAAGGTTGTGCAATATACTGCAGACAATCAAAACCCTTCCTTCGAATAAGCGTCTCATTTGAGTCTTAAAATCCTTAGAACGTTCAAATACAAGCTCATTACATTTTTCTTTTTCTCATTAGCCAAATATTTAGGTAAAATGTAAATGTTATTCCGATGTTAATGAAATATGATCTGGTATGGTGTTTTTTTTTTTCAAATTTGTTCATTCTGTTGCATTTTAATTATAAAAAGCAAAAATAACAATAATTCTATTCCATTTTTATTTCCATGAATATTCAAATAGCTCAAAGTCAAGACTCTCACAAAGAGAACAGAAGAAAACATGTACCAATGGTACAGCTACAACATCGACATAGACATTTTTCCATTTCAAAGTCATTGTTCTTTTCATTAAAGGACATTATTTATTTCTTTTTTATTTAGACTGTACTGCCGCTCCTTTGCGTCGCCGTCTCTCTCTCGAATAGAATGTCCCCACTTATCTTCAAGCACTTGACGCACGTGAAGACACAATTCACCTTCGGGCGATGGCTCTGCGTCTAGAACATCCAGCAGCAGCCAATTCATTTCAACTAAAGAAGCTGACTTGGCTATGTGCTGATGCTGATACCTTCTGTGTAAACAATTCTTTCAATTTTTTTCCCCTTTTCTTTTCTTTTCATTTATGCAACAATGTCCAGTTATTCTGATGGCATTGAATGTGACAGAATTAAACTGAGAAAAGAAAATAAACCAGAAGGGATACAATTTCTCTTTTAGCATAATTGTGATAAAATGAAAGAAAAATATGCAAACTAAGTAAACGAACAGGTTGAATGTAATTGACCATTTAGTAGGTAGTACTTATTAAAATGTTGCTGACCTTTTCATTTTTAAGTAAGTAAAAGGATCTTCCTAAGAAGAAAACGTAATTGATTTTCGAAAATAGTTGAGAACCGGTTTTGTTTTTTTTTTATTAATTTGGTGAGTATAAAGCTATTTTTTAAAGTTACTACTTTCACGATTACCGTGAAAAAAATGTTCCATTTGCTTGTTTAAAGCCCAGTACGCAGATCGGGAAAAAAATTATTTCTCATACACAATTTTTCCTTGGACAAATTTTGTCCTCAATATTTTTTCAAACGGTACGCAGCTCACACATAAATTTTAATAGTTGGAACCGCTGTAAACAAAAAGTCTCCACTTACTTTTGTCTGGACAAATAATGTTCGAAGCATTATTCTGCCGGAAAAATTGTAACAAGAAAAAAAAAAACAAAAGTAAACAAGAAATTAAACGAAACTAAGTTGGGTTATTTTAGCATACATTTTGAAGAGAAGACGTTATCAATAAAATTCAACATAAAATCAAAAAAAAAAAAATCAAATTCTATTCAATTCGCAACAAAAGTGTTATGTTGGCAATAAATCGCATAGCAGTATGGAGGCATTTATGCCGTTTTTAATTGGCAATCTGGAAGTAAAAAGAAGCATTCTGAATGCGTTCAATTGGGTCCTGATTCTGAAAAGAAGATAATTCCCTATTGATTTTAAGACCAATATGCTTTTTTTTAGGTTCCAACTTGCAGATTGCCAGTTAAAAACGCCATTATTGTCGACAAAAAGACATTTTTCTTAATTTCTCCAACTTCAAAATTTTGCGTGGGATAAAGAATTCATTTGTAGAGATAAAAATTGTAGAGATAAAATTTGTCTTTTCCGATTTTCCCAAAATGGTGTTCAGCCTAATTTTTGTCCATTTTGTTGAATAGGCCGTGTGCGTCATATTTTAACCTGCTCCGCAGCTAGTCTAATTTTTAACACATTTTATTCAATTGTCAAAATTTAACCAAACGTCAAGTTTTAACTTATTTTTAACCCAATTCGCACACGGCCTAAATTAAAAAAAAAAAGAAAACGTTTCACAATCAAAATGTTTAATAAATGTGCTTGGTTCGAGGAACAAAAAACAACTGCGAAGCAGGCAAAGTAATTCGTTAACACAAAACAAAATGGACGCCTAAAAAGAGACGCATATATATGTGAAATCAGCATCGAGAAAAAAGGTCTGTTCAATGAGATGTTATCGAATGTGTTACATAGAATTTTATTGAATGTGTTGACATTTTGACATTGACATTTTTCAATTATTGTTTTCGCTTTCCTTCTTCGTTTTGAATTCGACCAATTAACGAATTCGAAGGCGAATTTGAAATGCAACTATGTTTGCTGGCGAGTTGAAATCCGACAGCTTTTTAAATGGCGGACTCACAGGCGAAAAAGTGTTTTATCAACTGGAATATTCGAAGAAATAGTCTAACCAAAAGTGTTAAATCATTGGTTAGGTATTGGAAGATTTTTTTTCGCTCCCGCGAGTCGAATTTGAAAGGTCGAATTAAAAACGATCCGCCGTGAATCCCATAATCAGGCCCCTCGAACGTAATCTTGGAAAAAAAAAGTCCGATTCATAATTGACCTGTACAAACGGACTTGAAAGCGAAGTTGGTTCATGTTTATGTGACCCTGAAATTTATTAAAAGATTCGGCGACATCTAAATCTGACGTTGTTTGCTTCTGTAAGGTATGCCTTTCGTAAGGGGCCGACCCATAGAATCCGTCAATCCGCATTCGTTGCTGCTAACGTTTTTGCCGGATGGAACCGTCCCATAGAATACGTTGTAAACTTTGACAGTCTCATTTGTCATGTAAATCAAAATATCAGAATCGTGTCAAAATTATTTTTTGCACATAATTTTGATAATTCATTGCTTTTCCTTGTTGCTGTGGGAACACATTGAATTGACTGCTCGTCAAATTCAGTTGTCAACGGATCAACGGACGCAAAAAGTAGAAAGTTGAGCAACTCTATCCGTCGTAACCGTCACATGCGTTGCTTATGGGACAAGTTTCTTAAGAACATGTATATTCTATTGTGCTGTCAGTTGAAAAAGTCAACGCTGACGCACTGACGGATTCTAAGGGTCGGCCCCTTAAGTTTTTTTTTTTTAATAGGTCTGTTTCGAAGCCGTATATGCATTGAACACTTTGTTGTATACTTATGTTACAATATTGGTGTTTCCACTTCTCTTAAGTCCGTTGTTGATTTACTCCATCAATATTGAAAGGTTCCTGTCTTGCTGTGGAATTTGGTTTGTCGTTGCCATAGTACAGCCCAAAAACTTTATACTTCTTAATCCCCAGCTTCTACTGCGAGTCTACTACAATGTTCGATTACTCGTATTTGCAGGCTTCCGGGTTTATACCTTGATTGGAATACGAAATGGCGATCTGTAGGTATTCGATCTCTCCTAAACTGTAATGGCGTGAATATCTGTAGCTGTGCCATGCTCCTCCTCCAGGCTCCTTTGAAAGTTCGGACATCCATGACACTGAGACTATTTCACTCGGGTCTGTCGACGATGGATGGCCCATTTGCAAAAACGATTTCCCTGGATCGCATCCGCCACGGCTTGCATTAACCAATATGAAACCCACCAATAAAATCGAAAGTACTCTAAATAAAAATTTAATTTCATAATTCCAAAACTTGTCCTTAAAATTGCAAACATTCTTCTGTCCGCCACAAATACAATTTTTGAGTGAATTATTTTTCTCTCTTCTTTTTGTAGGCAGGCTTATTATATTGTTCATCAGAAAAGCACTCAGCCAGGCCCGACATTGTTATGCAATGGATTTTTATTTAGTTCTACTTCCATTCCGATGGAAGAGACTTTTTTACCTATACTTCCGTCGACCCCAACCTCCTATGTTGTGTTTGGGGCGTGATTTTAAAAACAAGGTTCTTGAGTGTAGGGCCTGATGACGAGACATTGCTGTAGTGCATTCTACTCGTTTTTTTTTTTTATTTATTTTTTATTGAAATGAACACCCATCACCCCGTGCATTATGAATTCGATTTTGTTGTTAGCTTGTGTCTCAAATTCTTTATATTTTGTTTGACGCCACTAATAGCCGAGTCTAAAACTGGTAACGTTTGAGTACTCTATATACATTGCAATCGATCGAAGGCTGAGCAGAAGTCGAGAATGTTGTATATGCATAAGAGATGGACTGATTCCATTAGTAAATCAAAATACAGTCTGGAAGAAAGGATGCCTTTTAGAGTAAAATTTCATTTTCTTTTATTTTGAGGACACCAGATCGATTTCAGTATACACCGAAAACTATAAATTAATTATGTGAACAGTGAAAGTAACGACATTTGACTTCGTCGAAATACCATAACCTTTTCCAAAATCATTAACACACACAGACATAAAAGTATAGATTTCGCCATTAACCCTTTCAAAATTAATGAAATCAAATCTCTAACTCATTATCATTCTTCAGTTGCTCATTTGACAGATTGACAAGTCAATTCACCAAACCACAAGATTCTCATCTCATCTCCGAACATGCCGTCTTAAGTTTTTGACATAAACATGATAAAAGCCTGAATTAACTTACGTGTGGCACTTTAATCGCGACCTTCTTTACATCAAGTGTATTAGAAGCTATGAAGTCGACAATGTGAAACTCCTAGCATTCATCAATTTCGATGTAACAAAATCAATAACCCGGAATGACTTCCAAAATGAGTGATGTCGTGTTGCCACATAAAACATATTCCTGGGCTCTCATGCCTCAAATGTCTGCTCTTTGAATGGCTCAAATTATTACAAGTCAACATTATCAGTTCGTTCAACCGTGGTTATTGCGTGCTTCGTAACAATATCAATATTTATGTTTTTCGTGTTTACGTGTGACCTGTAAAACGTTGAGAGTAACTGGTTTTTCCTAATGGTATATCATCGCGAGTTTCGGGATCTTGTTTTTGCGCTCGGTGCTCGTGTCAATGAAATAAATGCCTTCAAGATAGGCAACCTCATTGTCTCTAGGCAGACATTTCTTATTGACGAGCAAAACATATATTTTCCTGTATATGTGCCATCACCGCGGAATAAATTAGGTTATTATTAAATTTTGGCAAAAAAACTTTTGAGTTCCATGCAATAAGGTATTCCTGATGAAATAGCTTTCAAATATTCATTTATAGCAGCAGAAGAAATTTAATGTTGTAGCGTGCCAAGTTGTAGGGGAAGTTATTCCTTTTCTTCAACCAGCCTTCAGCCTTCTTTGGAGCTCTTAACCTACAAATAGGCAGACACCTTTGTGAATAAATTTTAGAATTAATTTGCTTATACTACCTCCAGCTGGAGACTCTCTTCGTTAGTTATAAATAAATTTGCCCTTTTGTAACAGGTAGCTTCTATAATGTTAGTTGAAATGTCAAATGGCTTTTGCAGAACGGGAGGTCTGTTATGGGTCTTTATCGAATGTAGAATCAAATTGATAGAGAACCACTTGAGAATATTTAAGCAGTTTTAAGCTGTGATTTATTAGATCGAGTTGAGTACATCTTCTGACATTTCCAACTCGTTCCAATTCCATTCCGTTCAACTTGTTTGTCTTTTTTATTATTTTCATTTCCATTTCGAACCCATGCTGTGTTTATTATGTATTTGGTCTTTAAATTAATAGATATTTCTAAAGGTCATAAAATTATCATGACTTGATATCACATATCAACGGAACGAAAAAAAAAACATGCTGCCATAAAAAAGTAAAAATACAATGAAAAAAAAAAATCTTTAAATATTCCTCATAATCAGCGGCGGATTTAGAATTTCAATCTTGGGGGGTTTTCGATTGAAAAAAATTGTCAGTTTTAATACACGGTTTCGCACACCAAAAATGTTGCGAACGCCAGCCCACAGAAGGCACACATGAATGAAATGAAAAAACCACAACAAACAGGTAGATGCAACGTCGTTGCTGAATCTGTCCATCGATACATACATAACTAATCTTCGAAGTCGTTTCACAAAACAAAATGTTTTTCGAAAATGTTGGTACCTTGTTCCCGAAAAATGAGTTCGATGTTGATAAGTGCAAGGGATTAGATTATACGAGTTTTATGCACGGTTCTTGACTGTTCTGAAAATGGGTTTGCATCAGAAGTCAAGATGTGGAGAAGGCGTGTTCGAGATCGGAAGATGAAAAATGTATTTGAAGCACTTGATGTAGGGATAATTTTCATACGTTTATAAGCTTTCATGTCGATTTTTTTTTTTTAAGTTGGTTAATCACGATACTTTTCAAACGTGACTACAATACTTCGTATTCTAGCAGTTTTACCAGCTTTAACTGCGACGGCAGAACGTTCATTTTCTGCATTCAAAAAGGCCTTTTGTTGTGAAATTATTTCCAACCTTCATATCATATCATGCGAATTATTTTCAAAAGAGAAATTTGATCAATTGATCTGCTTGGAATCGGCTGGATTCGATTTCCTGTTGAATTCAGTTTTGACCGAGTTAGGCTCAGTTTTTTGGGGGGTGTGAACCCCCAAAATCCCTCGTAAATCCGCCACTGCTCATAATGTTTATCAAACCGTTACATGTGCTGATTTAAAATTAAAACAAAACAAAAATAAACAATGAATATGAACCTACACATATACCTACACAGAAGTCGGTCATTAAAAAAAAAATAAAAAAAAAAAAACAAAAGAAGAGGAAACACGGTTTTATCGGTTGCATTCATTACAGTTGGTGGTGGTTGACCTGGTAGATAAAAAAAAATCAATAAAACAAGAGATTGAAAATAAATTGGATTGTTGACAAGATAAGAAAAATATACAATGGGGCGGTCCGTTTTTATTTTTTGTGGAAACATGTGAACTCTGAGTTGCAATTTGGTTTTTTTATAATTTGCACCCACTCAAGGGATTTTTATACCCTTTTTATGCTAGAGACAAAGTGAGTGCATTAGGAAGAAGGGAAGGGGTTGGAAAGGAGGTGTCGGTGTACATTGGTCTTAAATTCTTGAGCATTGAAATGACTGGGAAAGACAAAGTGTGGAAGAGAGTTCCACATTCGCGTAGTACGGCTAAAAAAATGATTCTCTATACTTTAGATTACGTCAGAAGTTGGGCTCGAGGGTAAACTGATGGGCATTCCTAGAATCGCGAGTATTGCGGGCGAATTGTTTGAGGGGAGGAATGCAACTGGCTATTTCACTAGAGCAATAACCGTGAAAGTAGCGATAGAACAATGAGAAACACGCTAAGTTACGGCGATGGTCCAAAGGAGTGAATGCGTCAGTGATCTCTCTATCACCAATCATTCTTACAGCTCTTTTTTGTATACCATCCAAGAAGCTTAGGTAAGTAGCTGGAGCACCAGCCCAGAGATGTGAATTGTCCAAAGCTTGAGAGACGGATATAGGTTTTATAGATAATAGCCAGATCAGATGTTGAGAAATATTTCTTGCACCGTCTTAAGAAACCCAAATATCTTGCGGTATTTTTGGCGACATCGCGAATGTGCTCGGTCCACAAGAGGTGGTATGATGCACATACCGAGAATCTCTAGATGTTCGGTCTCATTGATGCAAGTGCCACTCATGGACAATGGCAAGGGGATACCGCCCTAGCTTCAACGATACAAGAGAGCATTGAGTTTTCGAAGCATTAAACTCTACACGGTTTTTAATTCCCCATTGTACAATGCTGTTTAGGTCAGAGTTTAATGAATGGAATGAAAAAATAAAAAATGAATACTTCAATTTTCTCAACTTGGTTAAGGTAAAGTTAAACTTAAAAAAAAAATGAAAAAAATGTAGAATGTTAAAAGGGTTACGTATACGCCACAGTGTACCACTGTTCTTATTTAACTATCGAACTGCTTTTTGACAAAATATTCTCCCTGCACTGTTGAGAAACGAATGAATATTCAGTTGATGGTGGTATTATTGCATTCATGAGCATTGTTTTACCTTTTTTTTGAAGTTTCACTTTTCATAGAAAAAATATTTTCAAAATCTCTCGCACTAAAATCAAAGGGCACGGTAGTGCGGTAGTGCCTTTCAGGCCGAGATCTATGTCATTGAAAAAGCAGCTGAAATGGCACATCATGAAAAGCTAAGCTCTTCGGAGATAACTTTTTTCGTGGTCAGCCAGGCTGCTACCAAAGCCTTAGCCAGTGAGTCCATAAGATCAAAGGCAGTTTTAAACTGTAAGAAGGAATTAAATAGAATCTGCCACACTAACTAGGTTAAATTCTGCTGGGTTCCTGGACAAAGCAATTTAGAAGGGAACGAAATATTAGATGAACGAGCCAGCAAATTATCACACGTCCCTATTGGGGTACTCAAGAGGAAGATAGATCTTAAATCAAAAGAGAAAATCAATAACTCCTGGAATTCCAGGGACGATTGCGTTAACTCTAGAAGTTTATGGCCTAACACAAATGAAAAAGAAGCTCGCTGGGTAAAAGGAACATTAAAATCCTGATAGGTGTACTAACGGGTCATTGCGCCATTGGCACAATGGACAACAAGAAAGGGGCTTTTGCACCCGATTTCTGTAGGAGTTGTCAAATTGAGGAGGAAATAAAAACCATTAAACACCTGCTCTGTGACTGTCCGAACCTCCAAACTAACCGACTCCGTCATTTCGGGAACAGGTGGGAACAGGTTTGTCGGGGAATTGGATGATCTAGCAGAGTTCTCAATGACAAACATGAGGAAATGTATAGATCGCACAGGCTGGTTCGTTAACGATCTAATCTACGTTAATCGGTAATCTTAAAGAGTATTGATGCTAACTTTTATTTTTAACAATGGACCAATAGGCCCCCGTGTATGCAACAGTTTCACTCTGTGCACAACCCTTATCACCTAACCAAACATAACCTAGTGCCCAGTCAAATTCTAGCACTACTCCCTTTTTACAGCATCGAACTAAAGCACACTTTTAACCCGCTATAACTTTTGAACCCATTCAGTTAGGAGCTTCATATTTAAATTACGTGTCAACTTCATGAAGACAACGACCCTGTCAAATCACGACTTCCTGAGATATTGAACAGTAAAAATTTCAAAAACCGTAATTGACTCACTGGCTGATCAAAGCAATTCTTTCAATAGCAGAAATTTGGTACACTGGTAGGTTTACGGGTGTATACAAAGGACAAAAACTTAAAAGTTCAATTTGATCATTGAGGAGGCGTGGTATCCGCCCACTTTCTTAAAATGGTCGTAGGATGTTGAAATTTTGGAATTCTTGTAAGGATTCGGTTGACTGAGCTGAACAAAAATGAGAAGAAATTCTATTTCCATTTAGAGGCGTGGTATCTGCCCACTTTATCAATATGATCGAAAAACTTTTGACTCCGAAATTCTGATAGGGTTTCGGTCTAATATAAGAGAAAATATAAGTACAAAATTGTTGTTTTAAGCCAAGTTCTCTTATGTGCGAACAACACTGGGTAGAAAACAGTGATGTTCGCATATAAGAGAACTTGGCTCTTTTCTTACGTCTTATGTTATTGTTGTCATATAATACAGGGTGTATGGTAATTTGTGTGCCATACTTTGTGATGTGATTCCTGGTCATAGTTTAAGAAAAAACGGTTTTGCAGTAAAGTCTGATTTTGAACTTTGACATAACTTCCTAACGTTTAAAAAAAAGTCTAACTTTGGTGTATCCTGATCCATGTTAAGATCAATTTCTCCGTCAGTTCTGATGTTCGATACCTAATTTTGGATCAATTTTTTTCTTACTTACTTACTTGACTTGGCGTTACAGTCCGATGTGGACTTGGGCCTCAACCAACAATCTTCGCCAGCCTGCTCGGTCCCTAGCTAGCTGTCTCCATTTTTGCACTTCAAGCTGATTGAGTTCCTCTCCCACTTTTGTACGCCGAATAAGTAGCAGTCTTCCTCTATTTCTACGTCCCTCGGGAATAGTGTCGAAGGCTTTCCGGGCCAGAAAATTGGTATCCATCCGATCTCAATGACCGAGCCATCTGAGCCTCTGGCCCTTGACCTTTCTCGCTATGTCCACGTCGTTTTACAACCCGTAAAGTTCGCCGTTGTATCTTCTTCTCCATCCCCATCAATGCACACGGGGCCAAAGATGACCCGAAGAACTTTCTTCTCGAAGCAGCCTAAGGCACATTCATACGATTGTCAAGATCCACGCTTCTGCACCATACAGCAGGACTGGGATGATGTAGGTGTTATACCTAAGTTGCTCGAGAGAGGGCTTTTCCACTCAATTGCTTTCTTAGCCCACAAAGCGATTTGAGAGAGTTATTCTTAGTCTGATCTCGGCGCTCCTCTACTCCTCTACTACCACGAAGTTGTATGCGTCTATTGTGACATTCTGTCCAAGCCGTCGGTGTTGGGTGTCCTTCCTTAAAGACACCATACATTTCGTTTTTCCCTCATTTACCGTTAAACTGACTTTTGCGGCTTCTGTCTCAATTCTCAAGTAGGCGCCATTGACATCACGCTGTGTTCTTCCCATTACGTCAATATCACCGGCGTATGCGAGAAATTGAATAGACTTGGAAGATAGTGCCTCTGGCTCTGGTGTTGACGGTGGAGTTTTGCACTATATTCTCAAAAACGATGTTAAAGAAATCGCATGACAGAGCATCGTCTTATCTGAATCCTTTTTTGACATCGAAAGATTCCGTAAGCTCGTTGCTAACCTGAATGCCACAGCGTGAGTTCTCCATCGTCATTTTGCACAAGCGAACGAGCTTGGCAGGGATGCCAAAACTAGACATAGCTTTATACAGTTCGTCTCTGTAAATGTTGTCATACGCGGTCTTGAAATCGATGAAAAGGTGGTGGGTATCGATTTGGAGTTCATAGGTGTTTTTTCCAGGACCAACCGCAAAGTGAAAATTTGGTCGCTAGTTGACTTGTATTCCGTTTGTTTGTGACATACAAATCCACCACTTTTACTTTTTAACAGAATGTTTGCAATCTCCAAAACACTCTCAGTTCAGTTTGACACTTGTCAGAAACATGTTGATTTTTTTCATTCTCATTGATTCTTTCGACAAGCATATCATCGCTTAACAAATCGATGAACAGTAAAAAAGTAAAAAAAAAAAAAAGAAACAATAAAGCGGTCACACCGGCTTCTGCTGGTTCTAATACCTTTCATATACACTCGTCTATTTATTTTAGTAAAACATTTTAAGTTGGCGGGCGGGATGACGTCTGACATGTGAATGCTCGTGTGAATGTGCACATTTCGCTCGAATGGGAATGTTGATTATTGCTAAGCGCTCAAACAGAATGAAATGTTTCGTGATTCGTAATCCAGTGAGAACCTAATAAGGCAGACGAAAAATAAAATATGTGGGTGGAAAATTTGTCCTCTCTGTCATCTTTCTCTCTCTCTCTGTCTCTATTTTCATTCATTCTCTTTTCATCCCCCATTTGAATTATGAATATATCTACGATTACGACAGCCTATTTCACTTTATAGCTTAGCGCGAAGAGCGTTCGAACGACGACGCGACGCACGACCAACGAAGAGGGTTTGAGTTGAATTTGAGATAATAATAATTTGTGATTTAGTAGTTGAGAGTAGTTTTTCACATCTGTCAGTTAGTCTTTTGAAAGAAAATTAGACACTGGACAGCTCTCTCAATTTGACGTTCGTGTCCATTGTCAGTTGGAAGACCGTTTCACACACTAGTTGCATTTATCCGTCTATTCATGTAGAAGAGCTTAAATTCTAAAGTTGAACATTTTGTTATTTAATTTCAGAGTGTGAAAAAGGACAACAGTGTCAGTGTGTGATATATTATTCATTCGTCGTCATTGATTTTAAATTCAGTCAAGTGGACACCGAGAGTCGAGAGAAAGTGAAAGCGGGCGAAACAAAAGCGGACTACCAGTGACAGTGTTTGAATTTCAATTTTGATATCAGGACGAACGACGACGACGCACCACAGCGACGACGACAATGATAGACGACGATAACAGCGATTTGTTAGCATCGGCATCAGAAATCCAACGAAGTGAGTATACAGTCTACCAAAATAAACTTTATATTTGTTGATATTGCTTCTTGTTTGATTATTTTATTTTGTTTACCAAATTTTAATTATTTCGTGATCTTTTTTTTTTTTGTTATTGTTTCTCTTTTGTATGTAAATATTAGGGCACGCTTCGGTTTGACGAGCCCATTAAAAGCGTGATGAATTATGTTGATTGTTGAAATAATTGGATGTTTGTGATTGATTTTATTTTTGCTCACAGAAAAGTGATGTCACTGTTTGGGTTTCAGGTTACGGTATTGCAGGAGTATGGGAGTTTGTTTGTTTCGTTGAAGTTTGCAATGAAAATTAATCGATTTGGAATCCGTGCTTGTAGCAAAAATGGTATTGCCTTTTGTTTGTTAAATGAGATCAACTTTTTCGACCTTTGAGTTAATTGAATTTAATGATGGGCTTTTAAAGATTTGTTTTGTTGATGAGATAACTTGGAATATTAGAATGGAAGTATGATTCAATTTAACTATCATTCGACTGTCACTTGACAAGTCTCATAAACAAAGTTAAAAGAGAAAAACACTTGAAAGAAGCTGATCCGGAAATTGCATGATGCAAATACATTTTTCAGAGCTCGGTAACAAAATTTTCAAAAATCCACCCCAAAGATAAATGAGCAGTCGAAACAGTGTATTTCAGGCGGCGAACTGGATTCGAAAAGGACAAAGACTGCTCCATCGGCCGGAAAGGTAATGTCCACCGTCTTCTGGTATTCACAATTTGTGCTCTACGTCGACAATTTGGAGATTCTAGTAAAAACGGCCTCGCTTGTCGAAGAAGAAAGTGCTCTTCCACTTATGTTCCTTAAAATTTCCCCGTGGCCCCTTTCCACTGTTTTTATTTCCAAATTCGAAATTCAAATTGCTGAGTATGAAAAGGTCTGTTTAATGAAGAAAAAACTCTATCAGAAAAGAGATAACAGTGAGTTAAAACTGTCAGAACAAGACTGTTTTATCTTTTTGACAGATTTTGACATTTGAAAGTTTTCACAAAACTGCTCCATTAAAAAAGGTACGAGCAGGACAAATTGAATTAAACAGAGCTTGACAAGTTCACCAAAACGAAAACCCTGGTTTGGCGAAGAATACAGGCAGGCCCATGACGCCAAGCAGGAGGCATACAAAACGGCGCTGCATAGAAGGCCAAGAGCTGCTCGTGAGCTCTACGAGCGAAAGAGGAGAGAGGCTTCTCAGGAGAAAAAAGAGAGAGCATGAGAAGCGTCAGATCGAGGATGTTGAGAGAGCCAACAGCAGGAATGAAGTTCGGAGGTTTTATTGAAAGGTTAAACAGCTGGCTCAAGGTCATCAAGCTAGAACCGATGCCTGCAAAGATAAACAAAGGAACATCATAGTAGAATCGCAGTCAATGCTGGGGATTTGGAAAGACCACTTCTGTAGACAGTATAGCGGCGAAGACGAACAAAACCCACCGTCAGACAGAAGCCTTTCATCGGACACGATGATAGCCAACAATTCAGTGAACCCGACCTGGAAGAAGTAAAAACCGCAATATCACGGGTGAAATGCAACAAAGCCATTGGAGCAGATGGTCTTGCTGTCGGATCCTGAATATGGGAGATCAGTCTACTTAACATCGCCTACAAGATCCTCTCTGGCGTAATATGTGAAGCCTTTCGTCAACAATCTGATTGGTCCTTATCAATGTGGCTTCAGGCCAGGAAAGTCAACCATCGACCAAATTTTCACGTTGCGGTAGATTCTGGAAAAGACCTATGAGCTCCTAATCGATACCCACCACCTTTTCATCGATTTTAAGGCCGCATATGGCAGCATCTACAGAGACGAACTGTATAAAGCTATGTCTAGTATGGCATCCCTGCCAAACTCGTTCGCTTGTGCAAAATGACGATGGAGAACTCACGCTGCTCCATCAAAGTTGGCAACGAGCTTACGGAATCTTTCGACGTCAAAAAAAGATTCAGACAAGGCGAAGAACTGTCGTGCGATTTCCTTAACATCGTTCTTGAGAAGATAGTGCAGAACTCCCCCGTTAACACCAGAGGCACTATCTTCCAAAAATCTGTTCAACTTCTCGGGTACTCCGATGATATTGATATAACGGGAAGAACAAAGCGTGGTGTCAATGGCGCCTTTGTGAGAATTGAGACCGAAGCGGCAAAAATGGATAATCGCTGTTTCTTTGGGCTAAGAAAGCAATTGAGTGGAAAAGCCCTCTCTCGAACAACTAAGGTAAAAATGTACAACACACTCATCATCCCAGTCCTGCTGTATGGTGCAGAAGCATGGACCCTGACAAAATCGGATGTAAGTGCCTTAGGCTGTTTCGAGAGGAAAGTTCTTCGGGTAATCTTTGGCCCCGTGTACATTGAAGGGGAATGGCGAAGACGATACAACAGCGAACTTTACGGGTTGTCCAACGAAATGGACCTAGCCAGAAGGGTCAAGGTCTAGAGACTCAGATGGCTCGGTCATTTAGAGCGGATGGAGACTGTTGATTGAGGCCCAAGTCCACAATGGACTGTAGCGCCACTTTAAGTAAGTTAGTAAGTAAGTAAGTCAGTTGACAAGTTCATGGAACACAAAAAAAAAATACAGATTGTAGAACTGTTTGGAGCGAGCAAGGTTCTTCCTCATGGAAAACACAAACTAAGGAACTTTTCTGTTCTCTTCTGTGTGGAACAGATTCATTACACAATCTGAATAAGTCTGAATTGAAATATCTATACCTAAAACGAGATATTTGTGCTGCCACTGAAAAAAGTGTTACATTTCTTATTTTATGTGTTAATTAAATACATATACACATGTCTTCTGCATGATACTTTTTAAAATGTTAATCTTGTCAGAATTTCAATATGGCTGAAAAGGGAAGGTTTCTCATTAAACTAAGTTTCAAAGAAAAGCAGAACAAAAAGTAGTTAACACAAGTATCTTCTATTTATTTCGCCTTCCCTCAACTTTTAATGACGCACAATTAATTTTCACCATTCACCAATTTCTGACAGCATTAACAAACAAAAAAATAAATTCAAGCAAAAAAACATGACATCCGTCTGTCATTCACATTTTATTTATTTTTTTTTTTTTTTTTTTAATGAGCCGCAAGCAATAGTTAAAAAAAAAATACTTAAAAACGAATATAACAAAGTTACAAGGACAAACAAAAGTCTTCCATCTCTTTTCAAGCACGGAAATATCCTACATTCTATTGACATGCTCATTTGCAAACAAAAAAAGCGCAACACGTAATTTATTCCTTATTTTGAAATGAGTATAAAACGAATATAATATTAAGCGACAGGGAAACAATTATTGTGAGCTAAATAGAAATGAAGTGCATAGTTTACTCTCGACTCGACTATTCATGTCTTTTTGGTGTAAACAATAGCGAACAAAAAAATGGGTCACGTTTCGTTGCAACTAGGCCATCGATGTAACGACGAGCAATGTCTGTGGAGAGTAGCTACGCAGAAGTTCGTTCTTATTGTTTTGTGAAAGAAAAAGAAAAATTAGGACAAACGAATTGGGAGCTTTGATGGATGTGGGTGGATGTTGAGGAAAGTTTGAATCTTTTGTTTTTTTTTTTTGTTTTTATTTAACATTTGTGAGGATATTTAGCCTTATGTCCTTGTTGCTTTTGGTTTTAGAAGGAAAAAACAGATTTAAATTTTAAGCTGTTCAACTCCACAACAAAAACGTGCTTTATTGCTAGGCAACTTGCGTTTCTTAGAAGTTAGTCTCTGATTTGAAGTCACTCATTTTCTTTCTCTAGAGTTAAAGCTATTTCAGGAGCCAACATCAGACGCCTATAACTGGTGCTATTATTTAAATCGGCAAACTTTTCAGTCGTCTTAACTAGGATTGGAACTTAAGACAAGAACTTGTGTGCTAAGAACTCAATTATTGATTCAATTCAATTATTGAGCAAAGTGCAGAACTTGACCGCTTAGCCTTTCAAGTAGTATATGAATCACAGCTTGTCTGGAGTGAGAAATCACGGCACCCAAAGACATTAAATCGGACTAGACAATATGCATCCTAAGTTTGTAAAAATTATTCTTACTTTCATATCTCCTTTCTTGACACATATTTTTAATTCAATCTTAACAAAGTCCTGTTACCCAGCACTATGGAAAGCTTCAAAAATATTGCCAATTCCTAAAAAGTCAAACTCGCAACAAAAAGAATACCGACCAATTTCTATCTTACCTTTCATCTCAAAAGCATTCGAAAAGATCGTTAGTCAGCAGATAACAGAATTTTTGGAAACACAGAAGTTAATTACACCGATGCAATCTGGTTTTAGACCAAAACACAGTTGTACGACTGCGCTTCTTAAAATAAGCGACGACATACGGCAGCAAATCGATAATAATAAAGTCACAACTCTGGTTCTTCTTGATTTTTCTAAGGCGTTCGACACTGTTTCACATAAAATTCTTTTGAAAAAACTGAAATATTTCTTTTTCTTTGAAAACTCAGCCTTAACCCTCGTGGCACAGTATCTAAGCCATCGAACACAGGCTGTTTTTGCTAACTCTAGGCTGTCTGATTTTCTCCCTACCCCTAATGGTGTGCCCCAGGGATCGATTTTAGGACCACTCTTATTCACACTCTTCAATAATGACCTTCCATCTGTACTCAAGCATTGCAAAATTCATATGTATGCTGACGACGTTCAAATTCACTTTAGCTACAAAATCGGCATGGTTGAAGACGCAACTGCCAGAATAAACGAAGATTTGATGTGTATAAACCAGTGGTCCAGGGAGAATCATCTTAAACTTAACCCTAAAAAATGCCAGGCAATTGTTATCAGTAACACTGCAATAGATACTTCTTATTTCCCTAGTATTGAACTTGAAGGAAAAACGTTAAGCTACGTTAGAACAGTTAAGAACCTTGGGTTTGTTTTTAACCAGAAACTTACATGGGACGATCACTTGACTTGTGCTGTTGGTCGAATTTATGCTGCTTTGCGGGTTTTATATATATCTGCCAGTTGTCTTCCAGTTTCAACAAAAATGACTATAGCAAAATCTCTTGTCCTACCAACACTTTTCTATGGCAGCCCCATTTTCTGTGCCCTTGACAGCGCTAATAAACGAAAACTTCAAGTCGTGTTTAATAATGTTGTTCGTTTTATTTATGACTTGCGACGGTTCGATCATGTTTCGATGCAAGCAAGTAGTGTTTTTAACATGACCTTTAACAACTACGTAAACTATCAAACTTTGACATTTCTTTTTAGACTTATTCATACTAGAACTCCTGAATATCTATACGAAAAACTTAGTTTCCCAGTGTCACAAAGAAGTAATGTTCTAATTGTCCCTACTTTCAAATTCAGAAACTCAAAACAACAGTTCTTTGTACACGCTGTTGCCCTTTGGAACTCCTTGCCTGCTAACCTGAGGGGGATACATAGCAGCACTCGTTTTGAGAACTCTTTAAAGAACTTATACAAATGTTGAAAATGTTTCCAAAATAAAAATCACTTTGTCTTAGAATTTAAAAATTATATTATTTTTTTTTTGTGTACATAATATATATAAAGGATCATGACCATTTATTTATATTTATCTTATTTTCTTAATTTCAAGCCAAATTGTAAACCTAATATAATAATTTGATTCTTCTTTTTTGTATAATTTGATTAAATTTAAATCTTAAGATAATAAGTATTAAAAATAAGACAACATGTTTTAAAATGCTTAATGATTAAAATAAATACAAATACAAATACAAAAA
>CAKKXW010000002.1:87152628-87272445 GCA_920937365.1 Sphaerophoria rueppellii | reverse complement strand
TAGATATATACTAACATATTCACCGTGTAGGAACCCAGCAAACAATTCCCTTCAGAAGAGACTCAGAATTGATTCATGTAAACGAAAAACATAAGCGAAAAAGAATTCATTTATGATTCGATTTGGGTATATTTCACTGGGCCGCGAAACACATTTTTGAACCTTTTTCCTGACTCATTTACGAACCGGCTGTTCTTCATCAAAGTGGACGCGCACAAGCTCTTATATATTCGTTTACATGGCATAGTTATGAATCCTTTCGAACTAGATAAATGAACTCAAAGTGGTTCATTTATGATTCGATTTGGGTATATTTCACTGGGCGGCGAAACACATTTTTGAATCTTTTTATTGACATAAAAGTGGACTCGCACAAGCGCTTTCGCTTTCATACTTGCTTGAATAGTAAATCGTCTTAGATATGCACTTTTAACTACAAATTAAATACAGGGTGATCCTTTGTTTTTATTAACTTTTTATTTTGTATTGCAATATTTACACTTTTTATTTGTTTAGAATCTTAACTAACTAACCTAATTTTATCTATTAAACTTTATTTTCTATTGCTATTTTTACACTTTTTATTTAGAATCTTAACTTACATGTGAGTATTGCACTGTTTTTGTAATTTTTAATTTGTTTGTCACTGTCACTGTTTCTTAATTGTTTTTCCAGTATTTTAACACTTTCACTTATCTTTTACTTTTTTTTTCAAAATCAACAATTTTCACAAATAAGATATTATTTTTACTTGAACACATGAATTATTTTCCGAAATGAAGAATTTCAAATTATAAAAGCATTCTTGCAGTTTCTCGGCGCGACTTGATTCCGTTATTAAAAATATATAACAACAAAGTGAAAAAGGTACAGCGTTTCGTTTCGAAAAAGGAGAAGAAGAAAAAGACTAAAAAAACTTGCCATTTGCTTGTGCACGTCCACATTTTATAAGAATAAATGGGTGAAATCTGAATGTTGTTGTATCTGTTCACAGAGTAAAAAAAGATTTTTTTTCTAAGGAAATAAGAATTTAAAAGTATATAGTAGCTATATGTACATTAATTTCGATTTTGCTTGTGAACGTTCACTTTATTTCGAAAAAAGTGAATGAACATCGAATGTTCTGATATTGTATGCTATATATATATGCATTTATTCGATGTTCATCCGTTTAAATGAAGGTTTCACGAATATATACCTTTCGTTTTTACCGTAGAAAAAGCGAACATTCACCAAAATGTTTGCTGGGAAATAATGCAAACGAGCATGTTGCATCGTTGCCAGAGACGAAATAAAGTAAGGAAATGGGTAACAAAGCTGTCAAAATGGATTTGAATACAAGCTGCGTAGAATATGCCAACCATCTATACAACTTATTTTTAAACTTTTACAAAGCAACTTTTCTATATCAGCTCTTTCGCTTTTGCTTCAATATTTTTGAAAATATAGATCGCATAGTTTGGACATATCCATATAATGATTCATAAAGGGTGGATCCCGTTTTTAAAGTCTATTTTAGACGATTGCAGCTACGCACTAGTTGCTTGCATGCGTTCTAGGATTCAATTCCACGTAATTATGATTCCCGTTTCCAACTTATTCATCTTTAAAACAAGTCCGTACGCTTGATTATGACATGAAATGGCATCCTAATATTGCTTGATAGTGGTAAAACCACATAAAATCGCCTTCGTAGTTTTGGCACACCACCTAGCATCCGGCAACCTTTTCAAAATCGGATTTTTCGAAGTAAGAGCTTCCGTAAGAAGACTCCAACGATGTGTAGAAGCGGAAAAAAATTATAAAGATATTCAATAAAATCGAAAAAAAAATTAATGCTTCTGTACAACAGTATGCAGCGCACTTAACAACTAAATTTAACATATATAAATTCTTTATATTTAGTTTTCAATGTTAAACCAACTATTATTGCAGACGCCTTAAATGTTTGCAATGCTTCTTTATATAAGACAGTTCATCATTATATGCAAATCGGTGCGACACTGCCAGTATGTGTGGCTATAAGTGAGCAGTCTTTCTCATGTCTGCGCAGATTAAGAACTGCATAGCAAAACCAGCGAGAAGTGGCTGAACGGCTTGATGTTACATAACACCTACAAAGAAATTGGCATCGATTATGAAGCTTTAATAAACATAATGGTAAAAGTACCAGGGCGCTTGGATTTCACTTTATAAGTATGATATGTAGATACCTACATATGTGTATATATTTGATTTTTGTTCATACATAGTGCCAAAAAGGAAAAACACACTTGACATTTAAAATAAAAAATAATATGATACATATATTTATATTTTGAAACCCCCCCGAAATTTTTTTCTGCGTTCGCCCCTGGTAGGTACCATCGTAAACGAAACATATTATTTGATTAGAAGTTGCAGGCAGAAATCATTTATAAAAATGAGGTAGACAGTCAGAGAACAAAACGAAACCTTGGAGTACACCAGCATGTATGTTATGGGTTTCAGACTTAAATCTGTCCCATGAAACTTGTTCTTAAGAAAGTTTCTAATCCTTAGAAGGAGGGATTAGTAGATACAATTATTAGAACGTAGTTGTTATTCTTTCCATCTAAAATTGCTGTACGCCTTTTAATATTATTTCCATAAAGGTTTTACATGAATATGCATGTCTTCTCTGACCGACACTGATTAAGTTTTTCTTAACATTTTTTTTTTTATTACTTTTGAAAGTTGTAACTATTCTATAAGACTTGAACCGTCATAAGTCTTTGCAGTACTTGATTCCCACTTTTCATCCAGCTATGCATATTGTTTACCTAAATTTAATTTTTCTAAGCGTGTTTGATTTTTTAACTATTGTACACATGTTAATTAATTCTATTAAAACATAAACGTTTAAAACAAATTTTACAAATGTTCATGATAATAATTAATAATTTACACTACCTGCCCAGCTGCGAACTTTCGGTAAATACTCATTCCAAAAAGCACATCTAGAAGCTATTGGTCCACGGCCTATATTTTCAGATTTCTTGTCGCTTTCACCTTGTGTTCCGAAAATATAATAAACGGGATTTTCTTTACTGTATAACGGCCACTCCTCGTCATTTGTTGCAGGATTCCTATAAAAGTAAAAAAATATGGATTGGATATATAACATTGACTTGAAAAATTAAGATTTTTTTTTTTATTATAATGAATGTTCAATGTACATGTTCCATTAAGTATGGCTTCGAAACTTTTACCTTAAACATTTACTAAACAAGATAAGGCCACCGCAGATTGCGAAGGCGAACCATCACTTCCGATTGAAGGTGAACCTGTGGTCGAGAAAGCTGGAACTTCATCATCACTTCCATCTGTGGTTGGTAAGGTACCATCGGCCACGATTCAACCTTCTACTAATGTCGACAATAGTCAGACCTCTATGGTGACTGAGGACTATTTAGACATGGTTCTCCTCATCCGAAGATGAACTGGTTATCTTCGGACTTGGGAGATACATACGAAACTTTGGTGGAGATCAATCTGCCAAATTGTAGCCGAAATGCTGCAGTTAACCTAGAATAATCTGCAACATTCTGTTAACTCTTTCAATCACGCTTATGCACTGAGAATATTTTGAGCATTTCTGTTTTAGTTTTAGCAATAACACTAACCAAAATATTACAGAAAACATAACAAAAAATGTAACTACATAGGTTTTCGAGAAATGGGGTGACTAGCAACTCTTACCACCACGACTATTGATAAAAATAAAACTATGATGGATTATTACATACTATTTATTATTGATTAACATTTCATATTAAGAAAAGGCAAACAAAACTAGCGTAATAATTACGTTTTGTGAAAATCATAAAAACAGGTTTTTCCCTATCGAGCTCGGAAACTTTTCACGTACTCCACTGCCATATTGTTCATTTCGGAAATATTTTAGTGCTTCATTTACATCTTCTCGAAGTGCCTCTTTGATGGCGATTGCATTTCAGACGAATTTTCTTAATCATAGAAATCAGGTGCTGAAGATCAGTAAACCAGCTTTTTTTTATACCAAACACCAAGCTCAAAGCAATGAAAACTTCAAGTTCTTATGTTGATTTGGGTGTATACGACTTTTCAGATTGAGTAGGAACATCCCCCATGGGGTAAGGCTTGACGTGGCGGAGCGGCTTACGGTAACTACTACTATGAAGCTTAGAGCTATGTGATCGCGAAATTTGGTTTCGCAGAAGGGTCGGAGTGACTTTCCGACGTAGAAAAGAACTTAGTTGCGAAGCAACAACAGGTCTCGGAAACGGACGGATACACTGATGACGACCCAAGCAAATGTATAAAGGATAACGAATTTCGGATATGCACGTGGAATGTTAGGCCCCTTGATAGACCGCGTGCTGCCGAACAATTAGCGGAGACCCTTAACTGCTACAAAGCAGACATTTCCGTTATCCAGGAAATGCGATGGGATGGACCGGGCAAAAGGAGGATTAGAAACTGCGACATTTATTATGGTGATTGTTACCGAGAACAATAACAGCGACTCTTTGTATGCGGATTCGTCGTGGGGAGCAGACTCAGGCAAAAAGTCTTGAGTTTCAAATGTGTGATCGAACGCATCACGACAATCCGAATCAAGGCTAAATTCCGCAAAATTAGCCTAATATGCATGCATGCCCCCACAGAAGAGAAAAAGGACGGCACCAAAGACGAGTTTTACGAACTCCTTAACAAAACGTATAGCTATGACATTAAAGTTGTCCTCGGCACTTGTCCAGCATTATAGATGTTCGAACTTTCCGAGGAGCTGACATCGACTCGGACCACTACCTCGTCTAAGTAAGTACTACAAATATCCCGACGACGGCCAAAACAAAGAAATGCTGCAAGAAAAATCAACGTCAGACAGCTACAATCGCAAGAGATCGCCAGATCCTTCTCTGATCGAGCATACAAAGCGGCGCTGCATTGAAGGACAAGAGCTGCTCGTGAGCTCTACAATCGAAAGAGGAGAGAGGAGCGCCGGCGTCTCAGGAGAAAAAGAGAGAGCATGAGTAGAATCGCAGTCAATGCTGGGGATTTGGAAAGACCACTTCTGTAGATTGTATAACGGCGACGACGACCAAAACTCCGCTGCAAGGCAGGAGCCTTTCATTGTTGATAGCCAACAATTCCGTAAACCTGCCCTAGAAGAAGTTGAAACCGCATATCACGGTTGAAATCCAACAAAGCCGCTGGAGCAGATGGACTAGGTGCTGAGTTGTTCAAAGCAGCTGGCGACGAGCTACACAGGAGCATGCACCAAATCATCTGTAAGATATGGTCAGAGAAATCAGTCTACTTTACATCGCTTACAAGGTTCTCTCTGCCGTAATATGTGAAAACCTGAAGCCTTTGGTCAACAATCTGTTTGGTCCTTATCAATGTGGCTTCAGACCAGGAAAATTAACCATCGACCAAATTTTCACGTTGCGGCAGATCTTGGAAAAGGCCTATGAACTCCAATACGATACCCACCACCTTTTCATTGATTTTAAGCCGCGTATGACAGCATCTACAGAGACGAACTGCATAAAGCTATGTCTAGTTTTGGCATCCCTACCAAACTCATTCGCTTGTGCAAAATGACGATGGAGAACTCACGCTGCTCCTTCAAGTTGGCAACGAGCTTATGGAATCTTTTGACGACAAAAAAGGATTCGCACTGTCGTTCGATTTCTTTAACATCGTTCTTGAGAAGATAGTGAAGAACTCCACCGTCAAGACCAGAAACAATATCTTCCAAGAATCTGTTTAGCGGTAAATGAGGGATAAACGAAGTATTTGCTGTTTTAGAGAAAGGACACCCTACAGCGACGGGTCGAACAGAACGTCACAATAGATGCATATAACTTCGAGGTAGTAGAGGAGTTTGTCGATATAGGCTCCGCTATAAACACGGGCAATAACATCAGCGTTGAGATCAGGCGAAGAATAACTCTTGCTAATCACTGTTTCCTTGGGCTAAGAAAGCAATTGAGTTTGAAAGCCCTCTCTCGAGCAACTAAGGTAAAATTGTACAACACCCTCATCATTTCAGTCCTGCTGTATGGTGCAGAAGCATGGACCTTGACAAAATCGGATGAAAGTGCCTTAGGCTGTTTCGAGAGGAAAGTTCTTCGGGTCATCTTTGGCCCCGTGTGCATTGAAGGGGAATGGCGAAGAAGATACAACAGCGAACTTTACGGGTTGTACAACGACATAGACCCAGCCAGAAGGGTCAAGGTGCAGTGACTCAGATGGCTCGGTCATTTAGATTGGATGGACACCAATGCTCTGCCCGGAAAGTCTTCGAAACTATTCCCGACTCAGGTGGCGCACTCAAGTAGAAGAAGACCTCAATCAACTTGGAGTGAAAAACTGGAGACAGCTAGCTAGGGACCGAGTTGGCTGGCGGAGACTGTTGATTGAGGCCCAAGTCCACAACGTACTGTAGCGCCACCTTAAGTAAGTAAGTAAGAAAGTAAGATTGTGTAGGATAATGTTTAGTTTAAGAATATTAAATATTTTGTAAATGTTCTGTCCAACAAAAAACGTAATAATCAAGTAGTTTAAGCATTTTCCATGCTCAAAATTTCATCAAAAATAATGGTGGTTAGTTTAATAACTACAATATTGTTGCAAGGCAAGAGCAGGGTAGCTTTGGGCAAAATCTTACAAGTCAGATTTCGGAGAGAAAGGAAGCTAGGAATATGATACTAGGGTAGGAAAGGGAAAGAATGATAAATTCCGGAGACGCTGCCTGTTTGCGATGCACGGCGTCAGCTCGTCGGACGGGGGAGATTTTGCCCCCAAAACCTAACCTCACCTGCAAACAAATGCATAGATCAGGCCTTAACACATAGGGAAAAAATCAGACAATGCATATATTCGACGGACCAAATTTTTACATGACCAAAAATTAAGGCAAAAAATACTGGAATGTCCCAAAGGCAGTAAGACGTTTTGGTCATTTGTAAAAATATGAGAATTCTCTTCTTCCTCGGTCCCTTCGCTCGATGACAATGACACTCCAGTTCTTAGCTCTCTCGCGAAATCTAACCTTTTTGCTAGGCAGTTCGCCGCAAACTCTTCCCTGCCAGAGAGTGTCATGACTCCGACTGTTCTTGAGCGCGTCAATGATTCCATGGGACAAATCTTCTTCCGCACTCAATACATAAAAATTATTAGAACTTATTAAAAAATTCAAATTTAAAAATGTACCTCGTAAATACATTTAATTCCAAAAATTTAAATGCCAAACAAATTCAAACCATATTCTTGATTTATTGAATTTTTTTTTTGAAAATCGTCGGAGCCGTTTTTTCTTAAATTAATTATTTATATGTAAAATTTTTCAAAAACGGTTTTAAAATTAATTTGGGTATGCAGTTTTCATTCATCATGTAAATATACATATTATACTTCTGTTTGGATTTTAAAAATTGATCCGTTTTTTAAAATACAGAATTTTGAAAAATAAAATTAAAAATATTTTTTAAAAATCCAAAAATAAATTTGAAATTTCTTTCTATGGGAGGTACCGTTTGGGAGCAATACAAACAATTTTTCTTACATAAAATAAATAAATGTTAAAAAAAAACTCGAGGAAGTTTGAAAAAAATCGTATGAGCCGTTTTGGAGAAAATAGAATTTTTGTTTTTGGCAAAAAAAATCGTATGGTTGCTACCCTAAATTTTGATCTTAAAACATAAATAAAAAACTGGGATATGAGTTTTTGCTCAAATTTGAAGTCAATCGGGCCAGTAGTTAAGGCTGTAGATGCCTGTAAACTTCCAGACAGACAGATAGACAGACGGAATCGCCGGCCCACTTATTTCGACTTCTCTATCAACGTAATGCCATATCTCATCATCATCTCTAATTTTTTTTTTTACGAATTCAATACCTGCCATATATTCTATACGTTTCAAGTTAATAAAAGGACCTTCAAAATTTTAACCCATATCACCTGCTGCACAAGGGGATGAATTTTAACCCATTTAATTCACCACGCTAGTGTCAAGTTTTAACCAAACATCAGATTTGAATACCTACACATTAAAACGCAATTCTCACACGGACTAAAATGTGTGAATAATAAGGGTTAAAATGTATGCTGCTGTAGAGCAGGTTAAATGGGTTAGAAAGTTGACGTGTTTTTTCTTCTTATCATTGTATATGGAATCAGCTAGTATTATCAAGAATGGTGTTTTCGATATTTTGTGCTACATCAGACCAAAAAAAAATCCCTAAACCAAACTCATGTAAATAAACAGCACTGTGCCAGGTCTCAAGATGGCACCACAATTGATTGCCAGGTCACAGGTACTAGCTAAATAGAAATTCTATGCTTCTTATGAATGAAACAAAAGTTTCTTCTGTTTTGTAGTTTTTTTTCTGTTCTTTTATTTAGAGATTAGAGCAAATTACTTTAAATTGATCATATTTCAAACTGAAGAACGAAATGTTTTATTGTAATGGTCCGACAAAAACATATTCACTTTTCAAATAAAACACAAATTCACTTTATTTAAATCACTCACAAACTTATTTATTCAATACTTTCAATTATTACTTTCAAACACAGTGTCTTTACTTTATAGCAGTTCACATTCAATTAATTCTTGCTTCGACACCAAGCGGGTATTTATATATAACTCAAATAGGTTCGATAAACTACTAGGTTCTTGTAGACGCTGAAACTTCTCGATGCTTAACGAAGTTCTCCTCTTAACCACTAGAGTGTGTATACACAATTACTTACAACTACAAATAAAACTTTTGCTACCTAACTATTCAGCAATTAGACAATATTATAGTGACAGAGATAGATAGTGTTTGCACATTTAAGTATAGAGATATAAAGAGGCGAAGTTACAAGTGTGTACACATTACAATAGATTGACATACAGAGATATAGAGAGGTAGGAATAGAAAGTGTATACATATTACATTGCCCCCTCCTTAGGATTGATCGTCCCGAACAAATCCATCATTCTCATCACCACTGTAGCGATGTAGCCGGTCGCGATGTACAACTTTAGGTTTTTCTCTGACCCCCTTTTGTATCCGGTACACGACGTCGTTGATTTTTGTAATGACTGTATATGGACCTTCCCAGTCCCGTTGAAGTTTCGGTGACAACCCTTTTTGTCGATGGGGATTGTAAAGCCACACTCAATCTCCTGCTTGGAACTCTGTTGTTGTCGCTCGTATAACGTAGCGTGTCTTCATTCGGTCACTGAACATCTTTATTTTCAACCTGGTATCGTCGTGGATCTGAAGGAGTCTTTCTTTATGTTCATCCATGTAGTCATCCTCGGCCTGCGGCTCCGATGTGGGACACCCAAATTTTATTTTGCTCGGCAGTCTGATGTTCTTTTCCATCAAAATCTCGGACGGTGTATGGCCAGTTGAGCTATGCCTTGATCCGATACGCCATCAAAACAGAGCAATGTGCCGATCCCAATCTCGCTGGTTGTCGTCCACGACTTTGCAAAGATGTTCCTTCAGGGTTCGGTTGAATCTTTCAACCGTGCCATCTGATTGTTGGTGGAGTGGTGTTGTTCTTGTCTTTTTGATGTGAAGGAGCCCACAAACTTCCTGGAATATGTTTGATTCAAAGTTCCTTCCCTGGTCGGAGTGCAGTTCTTATGGAACGCCGAATCTGCTCACCCAGTTGAACACAATTTGGTCTGCGACTGTTTTGGCTTCATGATTTGGAATGGCGTATGCCTCAGGCCACTTGCTGAAGTAATCCATGACGACCAGAATATAACGATTTCCATTATTTGTTTCCGGAAATGGACCCGCCACGTCTACTGCAATTCTTTCGAAGGGTGCTCCGACATTATACTGCTGCATTTGGCTGAGATTCCTTTTGTTCAGGCCTTTTGTGGCAGCACAGATATTGCATTTTCGGCACCACTTCTCAACATCTTCCTTTGTATGTAGCCAGTAGAATCGTTGTCGAACCTTTTCCAACGTCTTGTTTACTCCTAGATGGCCTCCCGAAACTCATCCTGCATCTTTCGCAGAACGTCCTAACCTTCGATCTCGGTAAGACTAGCTGCATTATATAAGATTTTCCATCTGCTGATTCCCACCTACGCCGAAGGACACCCTCTTGAACATGAAGCGAGTCCCACTGTGCCCAATAGGCCTTCAGAGCCGGACTTCTGTCGGAGATATCAGCCCATTCTGGTTTTTTCCTGGTGTTCCTTCCATGCGAGGATGGGTTCGATATCTGGGTCCTCTTGTTGAGCCTTACTCAACTTGTCGCGGTCGTTGCTCCAACCATAAATGGGATCGGCTCGGGTTTGTTGGACAGTAACCATTTCTTTTTCTTCTCGTCGTCTGTAACCTTTAATTCACTACTAACCTTTAATTCACTACTATCTGTTAGATGTGTTATTTTAATTATAATTGCATACTTTGAGGAGTAAAAATTCAATATCAACACCGCCAGCAATTACACGAACCACATTAATTTTCACCAACATTACTAGTGGCATCAATTTATTATTATTATTATTTTTATTTTTTTTTTTTGTATGAAATCGATACAAACATCTCTTTAATTATACATTTTTGCACAATGGAAAAGTTTACAATTCAGTTGAACTCAATCGAAGAAAAAATTGATAAGCTTTTTGACGCGGTGGCTTTAATCAAAAACCACCTATCATTACATAAAACAAACAATACTCCAAGTGTTCCGAGTGATGTTAATTTACAGAAGACAACAAAAGTACCATCTTCTTCAAAAACAACAGACCAAGCTTCTCCTCGTGTTACTCGCAATACTCTTAAAAGAGCTAATATTACCCTCACACCCCTTGCAAAACAAACAAAAAAGCAAAATGTACCATCCTCAGCCCTAATTAAAAACTCAAATACTCCAAATATACCAACATCGACCTCAATCCCTATTTCAACTTCAACATCATCAACAACTAATACCCTTCACATAACATCGCCCCCTTTCGATCCTTCATCATCATGTACATCAACATCATCTACTAAACCATCAGCTTCATCTCCGATAATGTGTTCATCTTTTACATCATCTGTACCATCATCACTATCATCACCACCATCGTCATCATCTTCATCGTCCTCATCGTCTTCATTGTCTACATCGTCTTCATCATCTTCATCGTCATCGTCTTTGTCATCATCTTCATCGTCTTCATCGTCATTATCACAATCATCTTTACAAGCTGCACCTGTAACTACGATTTCGCCACCATCGTCATCATCTTCATCGTCTTCATTATCTTCATTGTCTTCATTGTCTTTATCATCTTCATCATCATCGTCTTTGTCTTCATCCTCATCGTCTTCATCGTCATTATCAGAATCATCTTTACAAGCCGCATCTGTAACTACGATTTCCATGACATCATCATCTAATAACATCATAGAAAATCCGATCATAAATCTGAAGGCTGCTGACCGATTCAAGTGTATCTTTTTATCTAACTTTGCAGTTGATACTACTGCTAAAGACATTGGCTCCTACATTGAATTGCAATTTCCAAATTCAACCTCTAAATTTAAAATCGAACAACTGACAACCAGAGCTATAGACTATACATCCTTCAGAATTTTCGCTCCACTAGAACTTTTCACTTGTCTTTTAGATAAAACGATTTGGCCAGAGAACATCATAGTTCATGAGTTCATTAAGAGAAAAGGAGAAAATCGCAATGGACCAAGTTTTAACGGTACAAACCCTCCTTTTCGCAAAAATATGACAAGACCATCAAATCGTCGCAACTAATAGATGTTTTCTATCAAAATGTTAGAGGATTAAGGACAAAGACGAACAAAGTCTACTTCTCTACATCAAACTGTTCTTATGACGTAATATGTCTAGTGGAAACTTGGCTCTGCTCTAGTATAAAAGACTCAGAATTATTCGATTCTTCGTTTCACGTATACAGACGAGATCGGCACTCCGATCCAAATATTACCACCGTTGGAGGTGGAATCGTAATTGCTGTGAGATCCACTTTTGTGTCATCTTTAATTAATGTCCCGGTTGCTGAAAACGAAGAATTTTTATGTGTAAAGTTGATTTTCGCAAAGAAAAACATTTTTATTGTCACTATGTACATTGTACCTGGAAGCGCAGTTGATACTTATAACGATGCCTTTCGTTTTCTGAATTATGTCTCAGAGCTAATGGACTATAATGACGAGATTATTTGCGTGGGAGACTTCAATCTGACAAATATTACATGGAACTATTGTCCTGAAACTTGTGATATGACGCCAACAGGTAAAATCTCTGCTGATGATGCACGAATAATTGATAACTTGACTTCACTTGGACTGCATCAGTTAAATAGCGTTACTAATTGTAATCATAAAATCCTGGACTTAGTCTTCTCAACAATAAATACTGACTGCTCTGTTGAAAAATCCATTGAACCAATTGTCAACGAAGACTCTCATCATCCAGCACTCATCATTTCATTCCTTATCGATCATTTTATAAGCCCCCAATTTCATCTTTTTTCTAAAAATACTTTCAAATTTAACTTTAAAAAAACTGACTTTATAAAGTTGAATACCTTATTGTCATTAATTGATTGGTCTTTCTTAAATTCTTTTTCCAATATTGATTTAATGGTTTTTAATTTTTATGAAAAATTATTTGAATGTTTTTTACTTTCAGTACCTTTAAAATCTGTAAGAAGTAAATCTTCCTCTCCATGTTGGTATGATAGCGAAATTCGGACCCTAAAAAATCGACGAAATAAATGTTGGAATCGATATAGACAATCTCGGCTCATATCAGATTTTGTCATTTTTTATGAGGCAAGAGAAATTTTTATTAATGTCTCTACGCAAAAATATCTCTCCTACATGGACAATATTCAATATAATCTAAAAAAGGACCCGAAATCGTTTTGGAATTATATTAATTCTAAAAACAGATCAAGTCAATATCCTACCGTTTTCAACTTTGATAATGAACAAGTTTATGATCCTTCGATAATAACTCAACTTTTTTCCGACTTTTTTCAAAGCGCATACAACTGTGATACTAATGAAAAAAATTCAAACTGTGATAATTTTGACGAAAATGATCAGCTGAATGATCATTTGAACACTTTTTCTTTCTTGACTGATATAAATTTTGACATAAGCATTGACGATATTGTTAAATTTACATCTGATTTAGCTGACAATGACTCTTCTGGACCAGATGGTATTCCAGTCTCCATCTTAAAAAAGTGTGTAAGTCACTTATGTGTACCATTGTCATTTCTTTTTAATTATTCTTTGTTTTCATGTAAATTTCCCATGGTTTGGAAAATGGCTTTTATTATTCCTTTACACAAAAAAGGCAAGAAAGATAAAATCGAAAATTATAGACCCATAGCCAAACTATCAGTTATTCCAAAACTTTTTGAAGCTATTATTTGTAAAATCACTATCTTTCTGGACAAAATCTTTGATTGTTTCAAATCAACACGGTTTTTTGAAAGGACGATCTACTATAACTCTTTTAACTGAATTGACAGAGCATTGTATTGACGATTTTAAAAATAAAAGACAAACAGACTGCATTATAACTGACTTTAGCAAAGCTTTTGATAAGCTTTCTCACAGAGTTTTACTTAAAAAACTGAACAAATTGGGACTAAGCAACAAATTCATACTTTGGCTTCATTCTTACTTGAGCTACAGACCAAATGCAGTGCGCTTTGAAAATGTTGAGTCTCAATATTTCATTGTAAATTCTGGTGTTCCTCAAGGTAGCCACCTGGGGCCTCTTCTTTTCACATTATTCATTAATGACCTACCTTCTGTTTTTCAATATTCTAAATGTTTAATGTATGCTGACGATGTAACTATTTTCAAATCTGTTTCTAACAATAACGATTGTCAAAAGCTCCAAAAAGACCTTGACGCTTTTTTTTCTTGGTGTAATAAAAATTGCTTAATATTGAATGTTGAAAAATGTAAAGCTATAAGCTTTACCCGTAAGTTGTCGACTTTTACATATGATTACAGTTTTCTAGGTTCAAGTTTGTCTATTGTCGAGGAAGTCACTGTACTTGGAGTGCTACTTGATAAGAAACTGGATTTTAAACAACATATTCACCTTATTTGCACTAAAGCAAATTCACTACTAGGTTGGATAAAGAGAGAATCTCGTCAATTTTACGACCCTTATGTTATTAAACAACTTTATATTTCATTTGTTAGACCTGTTGTTGAGTACGCTTGTCAGATATGGTCTCCCCAGTACAATTGTCATATAAATAGAATTGAACAAATTCAAAAAAGGTTTCTGCGGTTTGCTCTTAGAGGATTAGGTTGGCAAGATCCCATAAATCTACCTCCCTACCATTCCAGACTGAAACTAATTGACTTACCAACTCTTGAAACACGTCGATCCTATTTATGTTTTATGTTTATTGTCAAAGTTATAAATGGAGATATTGATGCGTTAAATGTCCTTAAACGCGTTAATTTCAGTGTTCCAAGGCGTACTAATCTTCGAAACAATCAAGTTCCTCTTCATATTAATCACTATCGTACCAATTACGAGAGGAATTCTCCCTTAAATAATATGTTTCATATTTACAATGACAATTACAACTTAACTCATCAAATACACAACATCACAACTAATATTAGCTTGCGAACTATGTTTTATAATAATAATCAATGATAATTTTTACATTTTGTATATAATAATGTATTGTATTATTGTATTTTTAATTTTGCTTTAAGACATAATTTTGTTTCCTTTAACTGTAAGTTAGAATTTAGCTTCATAAATAATAAATAAAAAGTCCACTATTTCGACTATTCTCTTGCGTGTGCCAGTGGACCTATGTTAAGGACAAAGAAAATCCTTCGAATTGGGCTTTAACAGCGGCAAACACTATTATGAACTCGTCTTACTGCTGCCGTTGTTGTCTGGAGTGAGCAATCACGGCACCCAAAATATTTTATCAGGATACATGTATAACCCACGCGATCTTTACAAATTCCTAATGTCTCACCTATCCCACGCACCTTCAATCGTCGCGTCGGTCTGCCAACACGAGGTAGTGGATTTTGGTCACAAAATCCAGCACACGTGCAACCATGTTAATATTCGTTCAACCAATTTTTGACGATCGATCTCGATAGAGAAGAGCCACCGCAGATAGTATCCAAACGCTATTTAAATTCGTTTAGCGATTTCGATATTATATTATCTTCCTCCACAAACAAAACTATTAGTCCCATCTGGCGGAGATTTCGATAGTAGCCATCAACTTACTTAATACTTACTCATGTTGGCGCTACGAGTTCTGGTTAGACCAGGGCTTCATCCAACAAGCGTCAGCCACACTGATAAGGACCTATTAGATTGTTGACGAAAGGCTTCAAAAGTTCACACAGCACGGCAGACAAGATCTTGTAGGCGATATTGAGGAGACTTATACCTCTGTAGTTGTTGTTGCAGTTCAGGGGATTTCCTTCCTTGAGAATCGGGCATACGATGCCGAAGTTCCATTCATCGGGCATGCTTTCCTCTGACCAAATCTTGCAGATGAGCTGGTTCATGCTCCTAACCAAATCATCTCCAGCTGCTTTCTACAGCACCAGCAGATTTGTTTGACTTAAGCTATCTTCACTTCGTCAATGTCGGGTGGGTGGAATTGGTGGTCTGCTCCAACCGGATTTAATTGGTCTGTATAACTGGCGGAGTTTTGATCGTCATCATCGCCATTATACAGCTTAGAAAGTGGTCTTTCCATATTCTCAGCACTGACTGTCGTTCCACTAAGATCTTTCTACAGGCTTCGGTTCGGGGTGTATAACCTCTGGTGTTTTGTTTTACCTTTTTGTAAAACTTTCGAACCTCGTTCCTATTGTGACGTCCCTCCATCTCCTCAATCGCGCGCTTCTTATGCTCCCTTTTTTTCTTTCTAAGGAATTGTGCTCCTGTCTCCTTTTCTGCTCGTAGAGCTCGCGATAGTGACTCGAGACCTTCTTTGCAGCACCGCTTTGTATGCCTTTTGTTTAGCTCCATGTGCTCGCCGGCACTCATCGTCAAACCAGGGTTTCGTTTTGGTGGCCCTTTAAACCCTAAACCCAAATCTCTGATGGCTGCTTGGCAGTGTTGCCACTGGTTCTCTACATTTTGCACTGGCAGCAATGGACTTCTGGAATCTAGCAATCTGTTGCGATTGTAGCCGTTTAACGTCGAATTTTCTCTTAGTATTTTTGGCCTTGATCGGGATATCCGATATCGGTAGTCGTCAGAGATCGACTCTGAATGTGCGGACATCTTGGATCGCCCCGCAGCGAAGTCGATTAGCCTAAATCTATTATCGGAGGTAGGCTATTTTGTCAGATTATTCTACCAAAGATTTCTTCTCTGTCCAGCTCAGCATTCAAATCTCCAAGAACAATTTTAATGTCATAGCTAGGGCTTAGCTCGTAAGTCTTGTCGAGGAGCTCGTAGAACCAGTCTTTGGTGTCTTCATTCTTTTCCTCAGTGAGCGCGTGGGCATAGATGAGGCTTTCATTGGTGAATTTAGCCTTGGTGTGAATTGTCGTGATGCCCTCATTCACTGAGTTGAAACTGAAGACCTTCTTCCTGAGTCGAGTCCCAACTACAAATCTACATCCAAATAGACGCTAATTTTGTTCCCGGTAGGCCGGATCATCCCATCGCATTTCTTGGATGGCGGTTATATCTGCTGTATAGCAGTCAAGGGTTTCCTCTAGTTGTTCGGCTGAACGTTGTCTGTTAAGGGACCTAACGTTCCAAGTACGAAACCGAAATTTGTTGTCCTCAAATCGTTTGCGTGGGTCGTCATTATTTATTCCGTCCGTATCCTAGGCTTGTTGGTAGTTCGGAACTACCCCATCGATCTATAAACGGCATGATAAAGTGCTCAGGTAGCCTTAGTAGGTACCTTCGTACATACTATTTGTAGCGTTCAATCGCTTGCTCAAAGCGATTGATTTTGACATTTCTAGTGTCGAAAAATATTTCATGTTTTTGAAATGATAACGATGTTGTTGCAGAAACAATGTAAAAGTCACAATCCAGAAGATGCTTAAGTTTGCTTTTTAATTTCTCTTAAATTAAGTTTAAGTAATATCGTAAAAAACGAGCATCGCACTGTATTCAATACTTTACCAATAAACTGGTAAAATTCCACTTAATTTTTAATCAATATTGATCGCAAAATAACGTTACAAAACCGCATCAATTAATTTGTTCAATTAAGCTCAATCTAAAAGAGCTAGAATCGTCGATGGGGAAAGTATAAAGTAAGTAATATATTTATTATAGACGTGACAATTAACATTATTGTGGTATTGGCATTCTTCTTGCCAGGACAGAGAAAAAAAAAACACCTTCGTGACCTCATTATGCATTTTTATTTAAATCATTTGCCATTTTGCAATAATAATAAAAATAAAAACTTTGCCACGCTTTGGCGCAACAAAAAATTAAATAAAACACAAATACAAGTAAGTCTTCCGGTTCACAAACTTTTTTTTGTTGTACCGTATAAAATGGTTGTTTCAATTACACGTGAGAGCCAGACGGTTGCCTTAAAGAGCGAAACGAGCTGTCAAAATGAAGTTTGTACGTAAACGGCAAATTAAAGTGTGTGCTTGGCTTTGCTTACAAAAAAAAAAAAAAAACAAGAACTCCCACCCTCTGGCATTATTGTGTTCCCTTAAAACCTCAAGAAGCTTTGGCTTTTCTCTTTGTGTCAAGTTGTAAAACAGCTTAATTTGAATTTGTTTGCCATGAGAGACCTTAGCCCAACGAAGTGTATGACTGAGTCAATGGATTTGAACATTTTCTTGATTAAATTGTGCATTGCCTGTAATCTTCGTTACAGGGGCGGATTACGATAGTATCACAGCTATTTTCAGTACCTATCGAAGTCAATGTCGAAATGTTTTTAAAATTTTGTTGATAACTACAGACGAATAAGTCTACTAAACATCGCCTTTAAGATCCTCTCTGCTGTAATATGTGAACGTCTGAAGCCTTTCGTCAACAATCTGATTGGTACTTATCAATGTGGCATCAGAATCCCTCAAAGCGAACTAAAAAGAAACATTAGTAATAATATCATTCTAAAAGCAAATGATAGATGGAACCTACTAGAAACCTGCAGTAACACCAAGAAACTCTGGCCTCAAATAAGATTTTATTTCTCAATAAACCGTCCCTAAACCTAATAGGTGTGATAACGGGACATAACCTACTTGGCTACCACAAAAAGAAGATGGGGGATAGTACGGACGACATATGCAGAGGCTGCGGCGATGAGGAAGAGCACGAAAATACGGCTCACTTCCTATGCCACTGTCCAGCACTCTGCCGTACTAGATCAAAATTCTTAGGCAACTATTTCTTCAATGAACTAGAGGACCTTTCTGAACTCCCAGACAATCGCCTATTGAACTCTATCAAGTCCACCAAATGGCTCGATTCACCATAGAATTCATAGGTTAAACCACTTTTTCAGAAGTTACAATACTTCAGGGTATCACAAGGGATCTACATTGATTGATCTAAGTGTGACGGTAACAATATCAACTGTCAGCCCATATAACCTAACCTAACCTAGCAATGTGGATTCAGGCCAGGAAAGTCAACCATCGACTAAATTTTCACGTTGCTATGTATAGTTTTGGCATCCCTGCCAAGTTCGTTCGCTTGTGCAAAATGACGATGGAGAACTCACGGTGCTCCATCAAGGTTGGCAACGAGCTTACGGAATCTGTCGACGTCAAAAAAGGATTCAGAAAGGGCGATGCACTGTCGTGCGATTTCTTAGAAGATAATGCAGAACTCCATCGTCAGCACCAGAGGCACTATCTTCCAAAAATCTGTTCAGCTTGTCGCGTACGCCGATGATATTGATATAATGGGAAGAACACAGCGTGATGTCAATGGCACCTTTGTGAGAATTGAGACAGAAGCGGCAACAATGGGTTTAGCGGTGAATGAGGGAAAAACGAAGTATATGCTGTCTTCGAATAAGGACACCCAACACCGACGGCTCGGACAGAACGTCGCAATAGACGCATTCAACTTCGAGGTAGTAGAGGAGTTTGTCCACCTAGGCTCTGCTATAAACACGGGCAATAAAAGCAGCGCCGAGATCAGACGAAGAATAACTCTCTCAAATCGCTTTGTGGGTTAAGAAAGTAAATGAGCGGAAAAGCCCTCCCTCGAGCAACTAAGGTAAAATTGTACAACACACTCATCATCCCAGTCCTGCTGTATGGTGCAGAAGCATGGACCTTGAGAAAATCGGAAAAAAAGTGCCTCAGGCTGTTCCAGAGGAAAGTTTTTCGGGTCATCTTTGGCCCCGTGTGCATTGAAGGGGAATGGCGTAGAAGATATAACAGCGAACTTTACGGGTTGTACAACTAGCCAGAAGTGTCAAAGGTCCAGAGACTCAGATGGCTCGGTCATTTAGAGCGGATGGACACCAATGCTCTGGCCCGGAAAGCCGTCGACACTATTCCCGGGGGACGTAGGAGGAGAAAAAGACCGCGACTCAGGTGGCGCACTCAAGTGGAAGAGGACCTCAATCAACTTGGAGTGCAAAACTGGAGACAGCTAGCTAGAGATCGAGCTGGCTGGCGGAGACTGTTGATTGAGGCCCAAGTCCACAACGGACTGTTTTGGTACACAGAACTGTCTGATTCCGGATACCAAATGAACATGCAAATACATTTGTTTGTTTCTAATGGTTGAACACTGAAAAAAATAACCGTTGTCATATTGACAATTACTGGTTGTCAACCGTAAATTGTAATATTGATGGAAAAAATTGTCAATGTGATGTAAATTTTCAAAAGTCGTCTCAAAATTTTACAACTTGATAGTAAATGGGACAATTCGAAATTTTCAATATCTTGTATCTAAATTGAAAATCAAAGTTGTCGTTCTAACAACTGGAATAATCAAATAGAATATTTTGCTTATCAATACGATGATTGTTAATTTAAAGTTATCACATTGAAAACTATGTTAGTCAAATACAACAATAGTGTTGTCAATTTGAAAACTAATGTGATTTTCAAATGAACATGATGTCATGAGTTAGCAGTCGGTAGCCGCGTTTATTGGACGTAAAAAGTTCTGTGTGAGATTAATAAAAAAGAAAAAAAAACATTTTAATTCAAAGAAAGTTAAAATAGGTGAAAATATTATATTTCTTATAAGACTTTAACGTTTAGTGTATAAAATAAAAAGGCTTAAAAGTACATACTACATTTTGAAAACATTTCTTTTTTTTTAAAGTTGTGTGTTTTATACTTAGTAAAATTAATGTCTTTATAAAGAGTTGAAGTCGGAAACAATTATCTCCGATATTTGAAGGTATGTATGTGTAAGCATATTATAATATAAATAATGTAGATTGAGAATTTGTTTTGCGTTAGCTTAATATTGTATATTTGCTTCAGTATCCTTAAGTTTACAGTTTTTCCCTTAATTTTCATTAACAGAACGAAGAATTGGCATTAAGAGCTCTAGAAAGATGTGCAAATCGGCCGGCTGGCGGCGGCGATCAAACAATATATTATAAAATGGATAAATGTAATTGGCTTATCAGCAGTCAACTTTTTTACATCTTGTTCATATATTACTATATTATAATTTACTTAAGTATTTAACTTTTTGTTACAAATTAAAATTTCACATTGATTCAAATAAAATGTTTCCAAAATATTGAATCTAATTCATTTTTAAACAGTTCTTAAAGTTTATATTTCAGAATGAAAGGAATGACTCATAAATTTATAGGAAGTAAGTATACGAGTGCATTCATGGTTTCCTGAAAATGAGCGCATCCTTTAGATCGAAAACAAAGAGAGAATGAGATTTTTGGTATTACTGTGATATTTTTCGCAGCCGAAGCAGCATTCTTATATTTTAAAACCACGGCAATCAAATAAAAAAAACTCAATTCAAAAGTCTATAGTGGTTGTAATACTGAAAACCACAGAAAATCATGGTTTTCATATTGGCAACCATTGTTTTCAAGCTGATAACAACGATTTTCATTTTTCAACAACTATTTTCAATTTGATAACCGTTGTTTTCATTAGGATTACCGTGGTTTTCAATTTGATAACTTGGGCTTTCAAGATGACTACTACCATGATAAATGAGACTACTATAGTTTTCAATATGACGACTATAGTTTACCTTTTGATAACGCAAACCATCAATGTGACAACCCAGGTTTTCGAATCAACAATTTCTTGATGACGCCATTAAATTGAAAATCTTAAATTATCATATTGACTACGTCGGTCATTGGTTGTAAATTGACAACAAAATATTCAATTTAAAGCACAAAATTATCAATATGACTGCCGATTTTGGTTCAGTGAATGTCTATGTATTTGTGAAACCTCATATGCAGAATTGCAGATGACATGACATTTGTTTTTATTTTCCTTATGTGTAAACATGACGCCGAGTACGTATGTGTTAATGTGTGCATGTATGCGTGATTCTGTTTTTGATTCCCACTTCAAATTCGGAATCGTTTTCCTGTTCTTTTCAGAACAAGAACTGTCATCTTGTGCCAAGAGAACGAATTCATAATCGTTCGGAACAGTTCCGGACGACTAAAAAAAAAGACGCTATAAGTATGCCTGATTCCGAATTCAAGTCCGGATTCGATGTTCTCTTCTTTTCAGATCAAGAACTGTCATCTTGTGCCAAGTGAACGATTTCGAACGACCCGAAAAAATGCATTCACAAACGTCATTCTTAGAACACGTACTTTCAACATACTATTAAGACTTTCACAATTAATGTCAAAGGTGAATTTATGGAGACATAAGAAGTGAAGTGAAGTTGCCATTCTACTCTCTCGCCCTGATTGTTTTAATCTCAAATCCGCGACAATTCCAAACCTTCAAGTAGAAAAACAAGCAACGTTGTTGTCATGACAGTGATGTGCAAGCAATGACTTCAGACATCTTTACCTAAAGTAATTATATCTCCGATGATGATGCTTGACAATGACGCTGATGATGTCAATTTAATCTGACACAAATGTAACGTTTAATTTTTGTTGCAGTTTTTGTGCGATATCCGGCGATTTTGTGTTTTAATTAACTTTTAAAGCTCGCTGCATGCCGTCATTTAAACATCAAATTAATGCAAAGTTCAATTTTGACAGTTTATCTATAGTGCGCGTGTATTGATTTCATTCATTGTTTTTGTACTGTATGCAAGTTTTCTTGTTTATTATTCGAAACCCCGATCAACTTATTAAAAGAATAATTTATTCGTTTATGGAGTGTGGTTGGGCGGAATATTAATTTAATATGTAGGTTCTGTTCATTATTCTGGTCACCATGCCAAACCTGTTCAGAGAATATTGACCATTTCGGAGTGATAATGATATGCAAATATGACAAAAATATTGTAGGTAAAGTTTTTTTTTTCAGTGTGAAGATGTTAATTACAAGTTGTTAGTTTTGATATGGACATTGACTTGTGTTGGTTTTGAGGGACGTGCGTTAATGTGGGCTTGGGTTCCATTAGATATTCGTTTAGTTTAATAGATTTTTGTTGAGTTTCAACTATTTTTAAAATTTCAGTTTCAATAATGAGAAATCAATTGCAGTTGTATGTTCAAATTTTACAGATCGACTGTATTTTGTGGCCTTCAAAAAGAATTTCAAGCCAAAGAACACACCAAGTACGCATTATTTTAGCATAGATGAAGATTTTGTGTATGAAAATTTCTACAATGACTTCGGGCCTCTCAACATATGCATGCTTTACCGTTACTGCCAGAAGCTCAATCGAAAAATAACCTCCAAATGGCATTCGAACAAAAAAATCATTCACTACACATCGATGAATCCGGCAAAAAGATTAAATGCAGCCTATTTGATCGGTTCGTATGCAGTAAGTCAAACAGAACCTTAATTTAAAGGAATTGGTCTCTTTTATTAATTAAACTTTGTTTTTTTTTCTTTTCTTGAAAGGTAATCTATCTAAATAGGACACCAGAAGAAGCATATCGGCCGCTGGTAGCCGGCGATATACCAGCTTACACGCGTTTCTGTGATGCATCGTACGGTCCAAGTGGATATAAAATATCCCTTATCGATTGTATCAATGCTGTGTATAAAGCTTTGAAGGCTGGTTTCTTCAATTTCGACGATTTCGACGCCGAAGAGTATGAATACTACGAACGTGTCGAAAATGGCGATTTCAATTGGATTGTGCCCGAAAAGTTTATTGCCTTTTGTGGTCCCCATCAGAAGTCGAAAACCCTCTCGAATGGCTATCCGTGTCATTCGCCCGAAACGTATTTTGAATATTTCCGAGAGAATAATGTGACGACGGTGATTCGATTGAATGCTAAAGTCTATCATGCATCGAGCTTTGAGAATGCAGGATTCGATCATAAGGATTTGTTTTTCATCGATGGAAGTACGCCGAGTGATTTGATATTGAAAAAGTTCCTCAACATTTGCGAGACAACAAAAGGTGCTATTGCGGTGCATTGCAAGGGTAAGGAAGAAAATATGTTTAAATATGATTCGGAATGAGCATCTTTGAATTACAGCTGGACTTGGTAGAACTGGCAGTCTGATTGGTGCTTACATGATGAAACACTACGGTTTCTCGGCTCTGGAAGCCATAGCATGGCTACGACTCTGTCGACCAGGGTCAGTGATTGGCCATCAACAGCAATGGATGGAAGAGTAAGTCAAGTCAAGTCTGTCTTCTCTCTTCCTTCAATCTTATAATATGTGTGTTTTATTTTTGTTTAGTAAACAACCTTGGCTATGGGCAGAAGGTGAACGTCATCGAAAACGCTGGAACACCGAACCACCCAAACACAAATACGGAATCTACTCGCTGATCCAGAGTGGCAAGGCCAACAATCAGCTGAATGACAATTCAGAAGTTCTCCTCACAAGTCGAGTGAAAGGTATCTCACAAAAAGTCGATACAATGCATATCAACGATGAAGAAAACGAAAATGGCAACGTGCCCAAAAAGAAGGTGCTAACAACAAAACAAGATGTCGATGCCGAACATGCCGCCCAATCGTCAAGTGATGAAGATAATAATGTCGATAACGACGAGAAGCCATTACATCGTGCCAATGATGTTGTCGACAACAATAAACTCTCCTCCGCCATTGAACCTTTGTATACGGAGAAGAAATTGAAAAAGCCGTGCAGTATTTTCGAGGCAGCAAACAAGCATACGATAGCTTCGACAGTGAAGATGACTCAGGCAGCTATCGATAAGAAGAATGCCCAAACTCAGGGCGATAAATTGAATCAGATCAAAGCAATGCGCCGGCAGCATAATTCACGATCAGCCAATGTACCTGGAACAATGTTGGTTCTTGTTTTTGATTTTCTTTTAATCTGAAAAACCAATGTGTTTGTTTTTTTTTTTTTTTAGTGAATATGATAATCCAGCTAGACATACCCGTGCACGTTCGCAGCCTTTCCGTAACAATAACGGTAATATTGTTAATGTCCTGAGCAGCTCACCCCAACTCATGAAGACAACAATAGACTGTATTGAAACAACAACAACCACACTTACAACTCCTTCGGCCGGTTCGATAACAACAAATACAACAACTAGCTCGATAACCAGTACAAGAACCAAAGGTCTTGCGTTCTATAGCAAGAGGTAAGAGTAGTTCCCAACAAAAACAAACAAAAAAAATCCCCAAAAATAAGCGAAAAAACACGCGAAACTTCGGTTGGAAGTGTGTTTCTATTTAGTTTTTATTCGTTCTTTTGTAAATTTGTTTGATTTGCGATGCTAAATCCCGTAATGTCCTCCTTTTGCCCATTCCAACAACAACAACTACATCTTAAGTTAAATCCTCTTCTTTTTAAGTATAACGTCCCCAAAATGCTTGCCATTTATGTGTTTTTTTTTTTTTAATGTAAATCTTTTTGTAAGTAAAGTCTTATAAGTTCTAAGTAGGGGTTATCCATTTTGCGGTTTCAAAATTTATATTTCGTTTCGAATTGTTGCATCCATCGATTTTTTTGAGGTAATTTTCGACCACTTATCTAAACCAGAACTAGACGAATTACGGTTTTTAAGTGCTTAAAAGCTTAAGGTTTTTGCATAAACACGGTCTTTCGCGTAGCCCCACAAAAAAAAAGGTCCAGCGGTGTCAAATCGCATGATCTTGGTGGTCAGTTGATATCGCCACGACGAGAAATTACGCGGCCAGCAAATGTCTCTTGCCATAAAGCCATATTCGCTCGAGTTGTGTGGCATGTGGCACCGTCTTTTTGAAGCCACATATTCTCCAAGTCGTATTCTTCAATAGCAGACAAAACAGTCGGTTATCATATGACCAAAACGATCCAAATTGACGGTGACAGTCGTTCCATAGTGGTTTTCGAAGAATAAGGTCCAATCACACCTCCTCAGAACCCCAAATACGATAACATACCCACCGACGGAATGAGAAATGTAGTTCGTCAGACCGCCTGTTGTTTAAGCACCCATTCGACTTATCTACGACGTTGTGAATGGTCAGCTAGCTTCAATTGTTGTGTGAGCTGGACTTAATATGGATGTAGGTGTAGATCCAAATGCAAAATACGCCATAATGTGCCGTAAAACAGTCATGATTCCTGAGAACGACGAGGAATCGACACATTCGGGTCTTCGGCAACACTTTCACTTACAGCAGTGATATTTTCAGTGGTACGAGCAAAACAATGATGCACAGGCCTTACAATATCTGTAACCAATCCAGTCTCTTCAAATTTCTTCACAATTTTGCCAATTGCTTGCGTAGTTGGACGATTATGTAAACCATAATCTCCTCTTAAAATAGTGTCCGTAGCTTAGTGGTTAGGTGCGTTGGCTGCTAAGCAGAACGTCGTGGGTTCGAGTCCTACTCGTGCTCATAGTTTTTATTTCATCTTTCACGGCCACTGCCTCTTGCGAAGAACTGACAAAACTTCCAAGAGTATCATCTGTCATGAAAAAGTGCTTCTCAACTTTGTCGTTCAGAATCGACGTTAAATTGTAGGTCACCTCAATTCTTCACACGTACCTAGAGAATTGTTGATGATAGTAAGCCACTTAGGCCTTGGCTCTTCAAGAGCTGTCGCGCCACTCAATTTTTGTTTTTTTTTTTATAATTTCTTAAAGCACGACATCTGGCTGTGACAGAATCACCATTTTTGTAGTAGGTTTTAACAATTTTAATGCGTTGTGCGATAGTTAAGCGATCCATTTTCTTAAATGACAGACTTTCAACTGAAACAAAAATTGGTTTTACAACTTAGTTTGACAGATGTCGAATTCCAGCCCTTTACTTTTGAAACCGTTAAATGGATAACCCGTTACTTTTTTATTTTTGGTAAAAATGTGTAGGTTCCTTTTTAATTTAACTTTAAATGTGTTTTAAATTTAAAAAAATGCCATTTATTTTTTAAAGATTTTATGAGGTGTTTGGTGAGGTTAACAGAAGCTCTTGCTGTCAAATGAGTTGAACTCCTCTATTTGTTTAACAAAACAGTAGTACTGTTTTAGGGGATAATATTTGTTCCAAGGACAGATGATCCTTACTTGAAACCTTATGAGTTTTGTACTGTGACTGTGGGGATATCTGTCACAGGTCATTGGGAGTCCCCAAAGGCTACGATGAATGAATGTATACTGAAGATAGTTAAGGGTTATCAAATAAGAGGTGTTATTTTGATGTGATGTAAATAATGAAAAACAACATCAGCCAAATGGCAACCACAACCACGGTTGCAGGACCATATCGTTTTCATGAAATTTTCCTAGACCCACGAATTCCGTATTTGCGATCTTGAATGCTCTGGGCTGTTGGCGTAACTTTACCTTTCACGTGGCCCTAAAGGAAGAAGTCGCAAGGTGTTAAATCACAAGATCTCGGTGGCCAATTGTCTAGAAACATTTCCCGTAAAAGATCAATGATTTCGTTGCTTGTGTGGCACATTGTGCCGCGTCGTCTTGTTGGAAGTAAACGATCAATACCATCTAAATCCGGCCATACAAAATCATTAATCATTTCTCGATAGCTCAATCCATTCACCGTTACTGTTGATCCAATCCCATTTTCGAAAAAGTAAGGTCCAATTACCCCACCGGACCATAAACCGCACCAGAAAGTAACATGTTGAGGATAGAGAGGCTTCTCAACAATAACTCTTAACTTTCCCGAGCCCCAGACGCGACACTTTCACTTGTTGGTGTAGCCACAGAGGTGGAAATGGGTCTCATCAGTCAAGATGGAATTCCGGATCATTTTCATGCATTTCAAGGACCCGATCAGCAAAAGCGCGATATTGTTGATGATCGGCCGACTTGTATTCTTGTGTTAACTGAACTTTATAAGCCTTAGGACTCAAGAATTGGAATGCCCAATCCCGCGAGGAATGCTTACAGCAGCAATATTCTCTGTTGTTCTTGAGCGACGGGCACGGGTTTTATTCATCACCTAACTTACTTGGTCAACAGCTCGTATTTTAAACCAATTTGTGTGTTGCGGTCCGACAAGATGCTTCACGACAACCCAAAAATTCTTTAGTTTTGCCAACTGTATCTACTAAATTTTCACTATTTTTGTAGTGAATTTTAATACTTTCAATGCGTTTTTGAAGCGTGTATCGTTCCATTTTTATTAATGACGTAGTTTCTACTTGTCAAATGTCAAAAAATGACAGCTTCAAAAGCGACACCTACCGAAATAGCGGGATATTCAAAAAAAACACCTCTCATTCGAAAACCCTGTATTTTTCGTTCTGGTTTGGCTCCAGGATTTAATTGAAGAAATCACATGATTGCATAATATCCATGTCTTAATCTGGTTTTGTATAGCTGCGATGAGCACCACTGCAGCACAACTGGATCGGCGATAAAATGTTTCTTAAAGTCGATGAAAAGATAGAAAGTCTCCACTTCAATGGGAGAGTTGCAACTTGCAAGGGCTGATGGTTTTTACAGTGGACATTCATCGGGTGCTAAGCTAATCAACGTTTTTTTTTTTTTCTTTTGAAACTCAAATTACTTTTTTGTTTTGACCAATTTATGTGTAGTGTAAGAAAAAGTCCAATTATTTACGTTTTGTCTTGGTAGCTAGATTCGTGCTCCATTCTAGCTTAGCTACGAATAGTCTTCCATATTCCTAGAATAATTGTTTTTTATGTACAACTTAATTTTTAAATTTATTAACAAATAAATGGCAATCGATAAACAAAATGTTAACAACGCTAAAAACACCTTTTAAATTTTGTTACAAAATTTATTTTTGAAATCAGCACAATCCAACGATAAACACTTTCTATTGTCCGGACCTAAGTATTCGTTTTTGTTTAAATTAAACGTTCTTTTAAGTTGTTTATTACTAAAAGAAATATCATTCCTGTATTTTGTATGTATCGCATGCCAATAAACTTTGTTTACAAAAATTATGAATCTTGTTTTTTTTTTTTGTTGGTTTTTAATTTTTAATGTTTTTCTTTTTGTTGTTAAATGCTTGATTTGTTTATTTCCTTTTCCTGTGCATTGAATCCTCCTCTTGCTATGCTTTTTTTTAATTGTTGTTTTGTCGGTTTTCTCTGTAGAAAATGTCTTGAGAATCTTCAAATGTTCTCACTCTATGTATTTTTCTTTTTATCTTTCCTTTCTATCCTTTCTTGTTGAAAATTGAAACTTAAAAAAAAAAATGCAAAAAAAAAACCGAAATCGAACCCTACCAGAATGGGCCTAATGCACATGCGTAAAGTGGAAGCACAACAGAGTAATATCCCATCAACATCCTTCTCTAGTTCAAACACCACTAACAGCACCTCATCATCGACCTCAACCACAACCACAACCTCAACAACATCATCTCTAGCTACAGCTACTAATAACAATATAAATAGTTCAATGGCTGCGTCTGTCCAAAATTCCAATAATCATTATCATCATCAGCAACATCTGGACAATCAAAATCAGCACCATCATCATGATGTGACTGCACCAACCCTTAGTAGTTTGAATAAACAAACCAAAACCCACAACAATACCCTTCTATCCTCGTCCAGTGTTATGGCATCGATAACAGAGAGTAAAATTCCAATAGTTCGCGATGTCGACAGTGGTGGAGGTGGTGGGCCTGCTGGCGGAGGAGCAAGTAATAATAACAATAACAACAACAACAGTAATAGTAGCGGCAGCGACAAGATTCGATCGTCATCGCGTCTTGGATACCATTTGCATCATATGACATTGCGTGGCAGATCTCGAATACGCTATCGAACATCGGCTCACAGTGTCGACCAGCAATCGTCAGCGACATCGTCGTCGTCGTCGTCACAAATACCAACCTCAAGTACTAGTTCGGTATTGGGTGCCGCAAGGTACTATCGTGACAGCTCAATTGCTGCAACTTGTGGCATCAACACCAATTCCTCATCCCCAGTATTAAATTCTGTATGTGCTTCTTCTGGTGTTGTTCATGTTGATAATAATTCGAATACGACGGTTACGACAGTCCCAACGGGGACAGGCTCGGGCCCCGGCAAGGGCACGGGAACACCGGGTGTAAGCCAGAAATCGCTAATCGATGATAACAATCTCTCTTCTTCCAGCAATAAATCCAACAACGGTGTTGTTCTGGAATTGAAATCTGCCAGCAACACCACAGGTGGCGGTGGCGGTGGTGGTGGTGGTACATCGAATCATTCACCGCAATATCATTCAAACCTGCATTCACATCAGCATCAAAATCACCAACCATCTGGCATTCCGGTTAACAATAACATCACAAAACGCAATAAACGCTCCCTCAGCAGTACGCGCATAGAAAAAGACAAATGCGACGAGTACAATACAAAACTACTGCGAAAGACTGCCAATCAAAGTGGAACTAGCAATAACAATAACAATATGAACACGACATGCTCATCCTCATCGGGCACAACGTCAACTACAACACCTTCGTATAGGACTGGCAATTATTCTCATTCACATGGTGGTGCTATATCGGTGTCGGCATCGACATCGCCAGCTCCGTCAGTTGCAAAGAATTCTTCATTGGCCCGGCGATTACTTGGACCTGGTTCGGTGATGGATTCTTTGCTGTTGCATGCTCATACGTCGGCCACGGCAACAGTGACGGCAGCCGGAACGACAGCTTTGAGTAATAGTGGACGTTCGAGTACAAATAATAGATTTATAGATTCACAAGCTCCGGATCCGCCACTGCGGCAGTCCCTATCGCTGAAATTGCGCAAGAAGGTCAGCTATTAGGGTCTAGGCGGCAGTGTGTTGGTACTGGAAACTTTGCTTAGAGAAAAATATTTGATGTTTTGTTTATTTGTATTTGTTGAGTTTTTTTTTTTTGTCTTAGTGGAAGAAAGAATGCGATGGACTGATGGAAAAAGAGACTGCAGGTACATTACAACATACATAATCTAACATTTCATAACATAGACTTTTGAATACATCTCTCTCTTCTCATTAAACTTGATTCTTATTTAACATAGAAAAAAGCAATAACAAAGCCTTGCAACTTCTTATCAGGTCCAAAGAGCCCAAACAACTTCGATATCGATGCATTGACCCTTCATCGTTTATTACTAAATCTTCTATGACTTTTCAAGGGTTGGGGACAAAACTCAAAATTTCTAAAACCGGTTCACAAACTGGTTTTCTGTGACCAGAAATTGGTAGTAGCTGTTTTTTTTTTCACTAAGTAGCCAGCACAGCAAAATTTCCCTCGGCAAACACCAACAATTTGGATTGCAGTCGATAAAAGAGCCAGTAAAAAAATGACAGTTGTGCCGGCGATAGAACTTTTAATTATTGAAATGAAGACAGCGCTGATGGCGTTAGGAAGAACTTTTTTTGCTACGCCAATTTAATGATCTGAGTTATGAACTCTCTTAAGAGTGTTCCGGACTGAAACTGAAAATTCTTACTGCTTTAAGCGCCACCCAACTGCAGACGACAAATTTTGAACTAAATGCATCTTACTAAGAGAGAGAGAATCGCCTTTCTATGAAAATCTTGACTTCCGCCAGCCGTTACTGATTTGAATTTTCAAATTTAGGCAGATTTTGCTATCTCTTAATTTTGAAATAAAATGTGTTTGATCAAAGTTTTTCTCAAAATGTTTTGATTTCTGTGTTGAGAAAAGTACGTGCTAAATATATGAAGAGATTAAAAAAAAAATAAATATCGCATCATATGAAAAATTGCTTATCAAAAATACAAATTTTATTCATAGCTTTTTAATTCTTTTTTGTTTAAAAAGTGAATTTTTTCTCCAATAGTTATACAGTTTAAATGTCGAATGTTATGCTCATTAAGAAATCTTAGCGAAAAATGTTTTTATTTTGATGGAATTCTCTTTGAAAAAGTACGATTTTTAGCCATTTTGGAGTTTTTAAGCCTTTACTACTGAGTAACGAAGTACTTAATTGAAATTGTGCTCCAATAGTTTTTTAGAAACAGTTTTTGTCTACACAATGACACCTTAATCATTTCAATACGACATTTAATCGCTTCACAATACCATTTGAAAAAACGCAGTTTTGGTCCGGAACACTCTTAAGTTGAAGTATTTGCCGTTTTTTTTGTATCCGAGACGCAACCCAAAGGTCCCTTTTGCGACGTTTTATGTAAAAATTGCCAAACAAATTGAGTTTGACAGATAAAGTTAGTTGGAACGTTTTGTTTGCACTTGATTACTGTGCTGGCTACTGAGTAGTGAAATAAAACACTACTAGAAGGATTATTGCTTATCTTGTGGACTAATAGTTTTTCATTCATCGACAGCCGATGGCCTCAGTCGCCAGTGCTGCTATGTGTCTGCAGTTCGTTACATTCATGTGCGAAGTACTGTGAAATGTCAATGTCAGTGTCATTCGTCGAAAAAATCTACAAATAACAAACTGACAAATAAACTTATCGGAATATTCATCGATGGAATAAATAAGAGCGTTATTCGTCAGATAAAGTCTATCTGACGATTGAAAAATCCAACACTATATTCGGCTCTAAAAATGATAAAATAAAACTGCTCCTAACTGGTGTTTACTAACTTATTCCACCTTATTAGGTTGTTTAGCGAAGGAATAAAATACAAAACAAAAAAAAAATACTTCTCTGTCAGTTGATTAAATCGAGCCACAGTCAATTGCAATCATTAGCTTTGTTCAGCGAGAAAAAAAGACAGTACAGTACAGCACAGCTTCATGACAAATGTCAGAACAGTTTAGATTAGTTTAGAACACAAAATATGTTCTACCTAAAAAGATGGAACAGGAAATCCTGTCCTAAACTGTTCTAGACAGACTCAATGAACACCAAATCAGAACAGTTTGGAACAGCAAATGTGTCAATGAACACCAAAAAGCTGTACTTTTCTGTTCCAAACTGTTCCAAAGTGTGCAGAACAGTGTCGCTGAACATACCTATTGAATAAGAAGTACAGGAAGCAGTGTTAGCTACATGTACAGTGTACGTGAGTGAAGCAACAAAAATGTCTGATGATGTCAATTTTTGGGACTTGTGCTGTCATTTTTTGGGGTCTCTGCTGTCAAACTTTGACAGTGTTGTCGGTCGAATTTAGGGGGGTATTATTTCTGATGGTGATGGTAAGGCGCTGTATTACAATCAACTAGAAAATACTTTTATATTTTCAAGAATTCTTAAATTGGATGCAATAAATTCTAAGTTCGTTGTTTGTTCAAAACACTTTTATGAAACTGAGTTTATACTTGATGGTGCAAGAACAAAAAGAAGGTTATTTATTTCCGCAAGGCCATATTTCTGACCACGATATTCAAGTTGTTCATAGAATTAGCTTTTAAAAACGATCAAAAAGGGCTTAATAAACGTGATGAATTACGGATGAAAAATGAAGAAAATTTACTTGAAAATAAAAAAATTAAACATTAAAAACCGTGCATGTGCACCTTTAGTGTTAAAACACCATGCCTCCTAAAAAAAGAATTGAGATTGAAAACAAAAAGTTGAAGCAAAATCGATGAAATCTTGATTCAATCAAATTTCGCTTGGCGCCCCTGAGATTAACCATTCAATTGTAGACCAGCCCTGTTGTAATGCGTTTGTGTTTGTGAAACTCACACTACTTAGAAAAATGCTTCACTTCTTTTTCATAAGACCCCTTCCTGTACTTCTTTTTAAATGATTGCAATATATATAACAAAGTTAACATCAAATCGGTGGTCAAAGTCAAATACCCACGAAAGAAAAAAATCCCAAAGGGAATTTTTGGTAAACGTCACTTTACTATTCTACTGTTTTTTAAGCGCTATTTGCGTTCTCCACTCTACTCTCTCTACTATTTATTTTTATGAGGGTTTTTTGTAACCTATGGAATAAGATTGGATTGGAATTGGCTTTTTTCTTTTACTAATATGGCTCTATTTATACTTCATTTTACCTTTTGACCTTCAGGGTTCATGTGCATAGGAAGAAGTCATACTAGTCCGATATATATTACTAAAATGATTTTTTTCAAAAGTCTATGTTAAACTATCGTTATCCGTAAAATTACAAAATAACTTATGATTTGAAAATATGCAATATCAGACACAAACAATTGACGCAAAATGTCACGTTTCTTACTTTACATTATAAGTAGGAGAAAATTTACTATCGAACTTACATACATACATATTATACAATAGAATAACCGTAGAAAATATTTAAAAAAAAGTGCACTTTTTGCTAAGCAAAAAAATAAGAAAAGTTATAAAATCGAATCGAATGAAAATGATATACGTAAGAAGGTAAAGATAGGAGACTCATATACGAGTAGGTACGTAGGTATAGGATAGGTAGGTTAAAATGGCTTACTAAGTACAACATTTATAATTTTTTTTTAAATTAAGTAATTTTGTACTTTGTAAACAAAATCGCATATAACAAAAACAAATAAACAATTCATTTCGTAAACTGTCGTTTTGTGGAAAAAAGATTTATGAAAATATTTAAGAAAATTTATTTTTTTGTTTATTTCTTGAATACAAAACGTTAAGTACGCGTACCTCTAATAATATAATTTTATAGGTTTAAAATGACAATTGTCTAAAACTAACATTTTTTAAATAATATATGAAATATATGTTAGGAAAATATTCAAACAAACACATACATACATTCATATAACAAAAATAAATCATTTATTATTAATGTCAGTGTGAAGTGTGCTTCTTAAAGAGGACAATGAAAGTATTAAATTAATTTATTTTTTGCTTGTACTCGAAAAATACAATATTTGTTCTTAATAATATACTTTTAAAAATTTAAACAAACAAAAAACTTAAATTGTGCAATATGAAAATGTTTAAGTGTCTTATCTACTTTTTGTTTAAATTTTGCTATCCTTCCACTTTCTTGCAATAATATTTTAAGGTTATAGGCTGGGAGCCCCCATACAAGAAATTCCCGTCATCGCGCCCACTAAAATTTTTAATGAGGAATAAAAGATAAAGCCAAGACGAATAAGATTCGCTTGGTCGGCGTGAATCAAAAGGCATGGTAGTGCCCAGTCAAATTCTAGCACTACTCTCTTTTTACAAGATCGAACTCACAGAGGAGGTATATCTACCTAGAGTCGCAACTCAGGACATTTTGCTCTCTTTCGACCTTAAAAATTAAATTTGATAAAATATCCACATCAATGCGAATGTGTAGGTTTCTCAATGCATTTCAAATGGGGTGAACCAATAGAATCCGTGATGATGGAGACATTTCACCGTCATTCACCACATTGCAACAGGTATGCACAACCTTTCCGGCTAACTAAATTCACGCCGACCAAGCGAATCTTATTCATCTTGGCCTTATCTTTTGTTCCTCATTTAAAATTTGAGTGGGCGCGATGACGGGAATTTCTTGTATGGGGGCTCCTAGGCTATTATTTAAAGTCTCTGTTCTATTCTATTATATAGTAATGATAATGACAAAAGTAAAAGAATCTACAGTACAATTCGCATGGTTAGACTCACCTGTTTTAACTATTGTATAAAAACAATGTCTGAGCACTCAGGGTGATAAAGTTGTCAGTTTGACAGAAATTGTCTAATGAAAATGAAACGTCCAAGTCCAATTCGTTCCAAACTCTACGATAGTTGCTTATGGCCAAGTGTCTTCTTGAAACATTCAAATCGACCTTCCAATTTCATATTATGATTTTCAAAGCTTTAAAATTGGATTTTTTCCCAGGGAAAAAAAATTACCCCGGAACAGAAGTTTCCCATCGAGAAACTCCCAAGAATTTATTTTAATTTAATTGATTTTCGAAGCTATTTTGAAGGCTTCAAATTTTAATAAAATATTTTGTTTGGGTCAAATACAAATAAAAATAAAAGAAATTGTGGATTTTCATGGCAAGAAAAAAAAAACGATTTCTGAAAGACAAACTTGATTCCTGGCCCTAGGTTGCCGAGGTATTTGCATCAAAAGAATATATCGCTCTAAAAAAATCCCATAAATATACGCAGTCTATCGGTACTAAAAATGACATTAAATCGTGAATTCTGTGCAGAAAGTGCAAATTTATTTAATTAATTAAAAATAGAAATATTTATTTCCTAAGAAAAAAAACAGTTTATTTGTGCTTAAATAACTAGTACCTATCGATTGAGACCATTTTCGTGTCCAAATTCAGGAGCCCGTATAAGAAAGCTAGAAGGACTTAATGCAAGAAATATGTATTTGGGATCAAAACTCGGTATCCAGACCTCTTAGATATGTGCATACATACATATGTAGTATATAGCCTAACAGGAAAATTCATGATCAACAACGTTCGGCAACAATCCAATGCTATTTCGTCTTCGTGTATAGAGTCTATGGATTCCTAACCTGTTCTCGCATGAAGTTCAGCATTTGAAATACGATTGGGCCAGACAATTCTCAAGATGTTTCCGAGACAATAGATGTCTCGAACGTTTGAAACTTTCTTGTGACAGTGTCTGTGACTTACCAAGTGCTGTAACCATAAAGCACCACGGTTTCAATATTGAAGCGGAGAAGTCTAGGCTTGGGCTTGCAGCTAAAAGCGTTGTCCAGAAATATTTACTTGAATTGATGATTAAGTTCCAAGGCTGATCCTTTATGCTTTCCAAGTTTATCTTAAGCCCTACGACTCCTACCTCTTTCTCCATGGTAAAGCACAGTAAGTTTTCCCCTTACAACTTACTTGGGGAAAATTCTGTTCCAAGTAAGGAAAAAGCTCCCTGGAAAAAAATTATTGGCGATACGAATTTTTCGAAATTAAGCTTTTTCCCATTGTCGAAAATTATTCATGATAGCAAAGTTCCCAAACTGGGAAAAAACTCCAGAGGGAAAAATTATTCGTGAAAAGCCTGATTATTTTTTTTGTTAAATTCCATGTTGCCAATTGACTGTAATTTCACGTTATTTTTAAATTTAATTTTTTAACGAATTTCTTTGTAAGTAAAAAAAATATGTTGATATTGTGTTTAAACGAACGAAAAAAAAACTCTCAACACATCTCAATGACTTCAATTTCAATGAGTTTGATGTTACAACAAAATTTAGTTTAAAAAGTTTTAACTTATTTTAGAAAGGAAAACTAAAATAGTATTTAAACAATAAGCAAAACGTTATAAAATAATTTCTTCCCTTCATTTTTTTTTCTCGAATTTTTCGAATTGATTTTTTGTTTCTTTTTTTTTTAACTTGTCTCATAAAAATGCGCTATTATAGACTAATAATTCATAGATTTACTAAGCACACATCAAAGCATTGCTGATTGGGTATACCATGACCGCAGCTATACATTTTTTCACCACGTAAAAATAATTCACATATTTAAACTAAAAACACTACATTCACATTTTCATTCATGGGTAAAAAAAACATTAAAAATTAAACTTATCATCAAGTCGTCATTAAAAATAGGATGTATAACATTTTTCTAGATTTATAAAAATATAAATATCATTCTAAATTCACACAAGCATATTAAATTAAAAATAAAAGTAATAATGAAAGTAGCTCATTAAAAAAATAAAAATGCATTTAAAAACAAAAACAAAAAAACAAAACAATTCATTAAATCAAATAATTCAATATTTAAGTACCTAATTTTTAAAATGAAGACATAAAACAAGAAAACATATATATTATTATTAACTATTAAAAGATATGTGTGTATATATACAACAATGAGAAAAAAATCTGTTTATTGTTATAAAAAACCATAAATACTTATAAATTTCTTTGTTAATCTTTTAAACTCAAAAACAAAAAAAACAAAAACTTTGTATTGTAGAACTTGCCTTCATATTTGTACAAATAGTGTTGTATAATAATTCAATGTTGTTTACAATTTTTGTTTTCTTTTAAATTTTTATTTTGTTTTCCATCAATGATACTACGCTTTAAGTATGAAAAGTGTCTTTCTAATTAATTTAAGTTGAAAATGATTAAATCAAAGTATTTTTTGTTGTTAATTTCAAATAAAAAGTAACAGTTTTCTTTTAAACGAAATATACATGCATAGTTAAACTTGTTTTTCTTCTTGTAAAACAAAAACTAAGTGGTGAGGAATGAGGACTCTGAATAAATTTGAACGTGGATATGGTAAGTTATTTGACAAGTTCGAGCAACATTGAGTCCGTTCCTTTACTTTTTCAAGTAACTTCAAGCTGCCGAAAGTTACTAAAAACTGCTTAATTCTGTACCTGTTCCCTTACACAAAAATTTCGTAAAAAAGAGAGACGTTGGGAGAGTAAAACATTTCCCCTCAAATGAGAGAGTTACTAAAATCTGCCCAAGAAATTTCTTACGGTGGAGTTCTGTGCTATCTTCTCAAGAACGATGTTAAAGAAATCGCACGACAGTGCATCGCCTTGTCTGAATCCTTTTTTGACATCGAAAGATTCCGTAAGCTTGTTGCCAACCTTGATGGAGCAGCGTTAGTTCTCCATCGTCATTTTGCACAAACGAACGAGCTTGGCAAGGATGCCAAAACTAGACATAGCTTTATACAGTTCGTCTGTGTAGATGCTGTCATTCGTGGCCTTAAAATCGATGAAAAGGTGGTGTGTATCGATTTGGAGTTCATAGGTCTTTTCCAGGATCAACCGCAACGTGAAAATTTGGTCGGTGGTTGACTTTCCTGGCCTGAAGCCACATTGATAAGGACCATAATCAGATTGTTGACGAAAGGCTTCAGACGTTCACATATTACGCGGAGAGGATCTTGTAGGCGATGTTAAGTATACTGATTCCTCTGCAGTTGGCGCGGTTTAGAGGATCTCCTTTTTTCAGGATCGGGCAAGCAATGCTGAGGTTCCATTCATCGGGCATGCATTCCTCTGACCATATCTTACAGATGATTTGGTGCATGCTCCTATCTAGCTCGTCGCCTGCTGCTTTGAACAACACAGCAGCTAGTCCATCTGCTCCATCAGCGGCTTTGTTGGATTTCAGCGGTTTTCACTTCTTCTAGGTCGGGTTCACTGAATTGTTGGCTATCATCGTGTCCGATGAAAAGCTCCTGTCTGACGGCGGTGCTTTGTTCGTCGTCGCCGTTATACAGTCTACAGAAGTGGTCTTTCCAATGCCCAGCATTGACTGCGATTCTACTATGATGTTCCCTTGTTTATCTCAGCATCGGTTCTTGGGGAATATTAGTCGTGGTTTTTTTTCACTACTCAGAGTCTTGCCTTGACCAATTTATGATCTGCTCAGAGGTAAAAAAGAAAAACGCAACGTACATATATAAACCCCACACGAACAAGAAGCTGAATTAAATTAACGACAGCTATTAGAGATCCAAGACCCAATGCTCCTTATGAATAAAACATTAAAATCGAAATAAATAACTTCATACGTTAGAACTGAAATTTGCAAAGTCAATAGCCGGGTTTTTCCAGCACTGTAATCAAGTGTGAATAAAAAGGTCCAACCCACTTTACTTTTAAAATTCAATTTGTTTGGCAATTGTTACATAAAACCTCGAAAAATGGGCCTGACGGTTGGGTCTCGGATAAAAAAAAAATAGCAAATACTTCAACCTACTATTTCATGACTCAGATCATTAGATTAGATGAGCAAAATAGTTCTTCTTAACGCCATCAGCGCTGTCTTCATTTCAATAATTGAAAGTTTTATCGCCGGCACAACTGTCATTTTTTTACTGGCCTTTTATCGCCTGCAATCCAAAGTGTTATTGTTTGCCAAGGGAAATTTTGCTATGCTGGCTACTGGTAGTGACAAAAAAAAAACAAGGATTTTATAAAGAAAAGTGAGAAAAATAAAAAAAGAGGGACAGAGTACAGAGAGAGAAATACTATTTGTTGCATTAAAAAAGCGATGTTTCATGTTAAGTACTTTGGTAAGTGTTTCATTGAACTTGAGCTATCAAAAATAATATTCGAAATGTGAGGATTATTTTATTTGTTGTTTTACGTTAATGAAATTTTCATGATAAATACAGTTGTATCAGGAATGGTTCTTGTGAGAAAAAAAAATGGAAAAACCATACGGAGGAGTGGGAAAACCGGAAAAAAACAAACGGAACGAAAACTGTTGTGTGGAATTTTTTTTCCAGAATGGCTTATCCAAAGCAAAATTAGAAAGTTCTTGATAGAAAACTCGGAAAACTCTTGAAAAATAAGAAAATGTTAAAAACCGCAAATCAATAGGTTTGTTCGATGTTCTGGGTCGCTCTGTGGCGCTCTGATTTTGCACTGAGCTGTTCGATGTCGCTCTTTTTTCGCCCCGGTGCATTCGCATGATGGAAATGCGAAAATCGAAAACTTTTCGAAAATTAATTTTCTTATGTGATTCTGCATGCAATTATGTAAAATAAGTATCTGGATTCTATGAAATGCATACAAGACGAAATTTGTGGGCTCGGCAATCCTATTTAAGGATATTTTCTAATGCAAGTGGATTCGCGGCTAATCGTTTTGCTAGCGAGTTTGACATTTTTCAATTATTGCTTACGCTTTCGCCTTCTTTGTTTCGAATTCGACCAATTAACGAATTCATAAGGCGAATTTAAAATGCCATAATGTTTGCTGGCGAGCTGAAATCCGACAGCTTTTTATTGGTGGATTCACAGGCCAAAGAGTTTTTATTATTATCTATTAACTGGAATATTGGAAGAATTTTTTCGCTCCGCCGCTAATTCGTTAATATGGGAAAACGAAGCGAGTCGAATTTGAAGGGTCGAAATGAAAACGCTCCGAATTGAGTTTGGTTTTCAGTGGTAGGCTCAGGATAATGAAAACTATCAAATATGTAGAATTTAGATTAATCGATTTTCTCATGATTTTCGGAAAATATCATAGACTTGCCAAAATTTTGAATGCAATCAAATTGCAAAAGTGGTAACCATTGCAAATATAGTCGTGTTTTTTTCACTACTCAGTAGCCAGCATAGCAAATTTTCCCTTGGCAAACAACAACAATTTGGATTGCAGTCGATAAAAGACCAGTAAAAAAATGACAGTTGTGCCGGCGATAGAACTTTCAATTATTGAAATGAAGACGTTAAGAAGAATTATTATTTGTCTACGCAAATCCAATGATGTGAGCTTATCTGAGTTATGCACTCGCTTACGTTGAAGTACCTACTTGCTAATTTTGTGTTACCCGAGGCGCAACCCTCAGAGTGAGTTGGAGCGTTTTATTTGCACTTGAGTAATGTGCTGGCTACTAGTAGTGAAAAAACACGGCTAAGGCCTCGGCCACGCAGTAAGCGGTCACGCAGTAAGCGGCTGAGCGGAAAAAAAATATAAAACATGAAATCACATAGAAGCGGCCACGCTATGAGCGAGCGGTGAAATAAAATTCTAAGCGGCTTAGCGGCGCCGCTCAGCAACCAAACATGTTTTAATTTTTAGTAATGTTCTGAGCGGCAAGTGCCAATCTCTGCTCTGTAGAAATAGCAATTCTTTGTTTTATTAATCTAGGTCGCACTTTTTCAAGCAGGAAATCAAAAGTAGTGTCCGTAGATTAATGGTTAGGTGCGTTGGCTGCTAAGCAGAACGTCTTCGTGGGTTCGAATCCTCCTCGTGCCCCTAGTTTTTATTTCACCTTTCATGGGCACTGCCTCTTGCGAAGAACTGACAAAACTTCCAAGAGTATCAATCTGTCATGAAAAAAGTGCTTCTCAACTGCCGTTCGGAATCGGCGTTAATTTGTAGGTCCCCTCAGTTCTTCATACGCACCTAGAGAATTGTTGATGAGAGTAAGCCACTTAGGCCTTGGCTCTTCAAGAGCTGATGCGCCACTCTATTTATTTTTAAATCAAAAGATTCGATAGACATACGTAGATATGCCAGAATCTACCTGGAAATGTTCGTAGATTCAAAAGTAAATGATTAAATTCTCCAAACTCAAATCTTAATTCATTAATCGGATGAACACCAAACCGTCTTCTTTTTTGTATACGTTTAAGTAATTTGTGCACATAAAAACGATTTTCTGACAGTAAAATACGGCGAACTGGTCTTGACAACGGCATTTTAACTACTAAGCTCAGTGCTTGGCCATACGTCGCTTAGAGCTGCCACTCAGCCGCTAGCCGCTTACTGCGTGGCCGAGGCCTAATGTTTCTTTTAGGAAACTTTTCATCCCCATCACCGTTACGAAACGATATTTCCAATCACAAAATTAAAATACGTTTATGCATTTTATTTAATTTTTTCATTTAATATTTTCTCTTCCAATAATATATTCTTTTATTTATTTATTTATTAATCAGTTTTTCTGTCTAAATATTACAATATTCTCTTCCTGAAATCTCACAATATTATAATTTTGTATAAACCTAGTAATATGCTCAGAAACAAGTAAATTAAATGTAATCAAGCCTTTAAATGAACATCGTTTTGTTTAAGGTGTATACGTGTATTGGTTTGTCTTTATTTTTTAGTTTATCGCAATATAAAAATATATATGTTTATTAAGCTAATTGCGTTTTTATTATTATTTCGTGTTTTAAATAGAAAAAATGTGGTTTTTAACCGTAGAGTATTTTTATTTTAACAAAATAAAAAAGAGACAACAATAATAGATTATTTATGTTTGCAAGTATTTGTTTCGTCAGAACAAAAAATCTCCGATATTTAGATATATTTTTATTTTATTTAAAAGAGTATACTTATAAGCTCAGGATAGGTTTGTTTTTGTTTAATTAATTTTTAATAACATCTTAACTAAAATTTGATAGTTTCTTATAAAATCATAGCTGAATGATTTATTTACAAAATTTGAGTAAATTATTTGTATAGTAATAACTAAACCAATTAAAATAAAAAAAAAATAACAAAAAGACTTAACATCACAAATGTTTTTATTGCTCATTAACTGTAACCTCGATTGGAGGAATGAATTTCCAAGCATGCTGCTGACTTTCACGGTAACTGGCGAAATTTTGGTATGCTGATTGTTCTAATCGGGCTACTCCTGCAGAACTATCGGTGATGGGTCTGTCTTGTACTGGAATAGACCTGCACTGGATGTTGGCTTTGTAGATGCCAGGAGTAAAAAATATGACAGTGCACTCGTGTTGAGCTTCTTCATTCATCTCTAGCAATGGAATTGATTTTCTAAAACAAACAAGCTCGTTTCATCAAATCGTTCAATTCAAAAAAGACCAATTTAACAAAAACTTACTGATGTGGTCCAGACATTGCCACGTCTAGGTTATAGTTTTCAATTCCATTTTTATAGTCTTGATAGAATTGTATTGTCAATGCTAAATGTTTGAGAGGTGTAATTGATTGATTACACACTGTAATACTTAAGGTTAAACTATGGCCAGCTGTACAAACAACTTCTGATTGCGGCTCCACTGGAGTATTTTCGATAGCAACAGCTTAAAAACAAACAAAATTAATTCCAATAGAAACATTTGATTTAACTTACTCCATTGTAAAGGTGCAACTGTTGTAAGATCAATCATGGCAGGAGTAAGAGTTATTCCTTTGAGAGATGCTATTCCTTGGATTTCAGTTCCTGTCAGGAGCCAGCTAATGTTAACACGTTCGGCAATATGGTCCGAACAGAGTTTACTTATTTTATCGCTATACGAAAGCTGTGCATTCATATTTATATAATCTAAAAAGAATCAGATTCAATTGTAAGCATTGTAAAAGGGATTCTTTTCAAAGGAACTACCTGTCTCCAATGGCGGTTCTTCGTTTTTACAAAGACTCTCTAATGAACACCTTTCTACTGGTATCGGTACCCGGCAGCTTTCCTTAGCCTCTATTAAAATATTCTTATTATTTGTGTAGTTGAGCGACATTTCTTGAGCAGTTAAGTTTGATACATCGAGAACAAGATAGAACTGCGATGGTCTACACAAAAAAAAAAAAATCAAAAAATAAGCGGATTTAATCAGTGAAAGAAAAAGGAAATAAATTCAAACTAACATCTCAGCTGGCAAAACATCCCAACTGGTTATTTGAGCACTTGGCAGCAGCTCAACGTTGAACGAGATTGCACACTGCCTGCAATAGCCCTCGCGCATAGCATCGCCGCCCGAATATTTGATACGAAATTGAGCCTCAACATGCTGGCCCAAATTATTATTGGACGGTTGAGGAAGGCTTAACGTGGCCAGTGATGACTGGCCACCGGAATTGGAGGAACGAAAACTCGATGTTTGTGCATCGTTGCGCCGACCAGTTGTGCCGCCACCCGATTGATATTGATGATGCTGCGGAATTGGAGAACTCACACGACTCGGCAAACTTGCATGACCCGACGAGGAGATTGTCGAATAGCCTAGCGACTGTGGACCGCCATCATGATAATGATGTAATTGGCCGCCAACAAAATTCGTTACCCCCGAATAAACCGAACCGGCGCGACCACTTACCGTTGGGCAAATAAAATCTGCATCGCCAAAAATTCGCACCACAAAATCGATTGTACTCTTTGGTTGAATAGGCAATCGAGACTGTAGTTCGACTTCGTTGATGTTAAAAATTCTCGATTGGGTTGCCTGGTCGACATTCGATGAGATGACCATTTCTAAGTGCTCCACCGGCAGAGGGCTGTCATTTATGATTGTGATTGTGCACACAGAGGTCTCTCCGTTGTATAGAGTGACACTGGCCGATGTAATGACCGTTTCGGAATTAGCCAGAGTGCAAAATGTCGCCGTTTGGGGTAGTGATGTTTTGATGCTGATTCGCGGCAGCGCTGGAATTACGTCGATGAGATAGTTTTGGGGGAAATTGCGATTGCGCATGTGTTTCAGGCGGCAGTTGGATTTTACACCCAAGGTGTGAGTGCTGTAGCCTTGTACCTCCAGCTGACCGACTTCGATTGGTGTACCATGGAGTGTGATGGGCGTTGGAACCGAAGGCTGCAGTTTAATTGTCTGCGGTAGAGATTCAAAGACTATGCCATTGGTGAGCAGTCGCATATCACAAATTAGTAGCTCGAAGGGCAACGGATTGCGCACTTTGATTGTGATCTCCGAGAGGTCGTTTTGCACCCAAAAGAATGCTAAAAAGTGGGACAAATTAGATATGATCGCTTGAAGTATGAATATTTACAAATTTTGTTTTTATCCTTTTTCTTCTCCCTTCGGTCGATGGAACTAAAATGAATTGGTGTGAACAGAAACGGGCCACTGTCGACTTTGATGACTTTAATTTGCTGAGGTCGCAAATGCGATGGCAAGTCCTTGAGGGTCAGCTCCAAGCAATAGGGTATGTCTGTCAAATTTGCTGGCGGTATAACAGTACCATTTTCAAGCACCAGTGGCACCGGGGAACCTTCGCATTGAGCACTTAATTTCTGTGAAATGAATGTTTAGCTAAACAACTATTTATATTGTGAGAAGAAACTAACCTGAAGATCCGTAGCCATTTTGCTCTGTTCCGCAGGCGACATATTGTCCCACTGCGTCTGCAAAAGGAAGGTCATGTGACGTGTGGCCAACGCCGACTGACCCAGCCGACCCGCAGCACTAATCAACGACTGCAACTGTTCAATCTGCAGTGCTGGCCATCCGGAATTGTTCTCAATCACCTCGAGTGGATCCAGAGAAAGCATATATCCCGGAAAGCTCTCCAATATTAGACGATAGTTCTGGGGCCATTCAGGATTTTGATTTGATTGAGCGACATGCTTCCAAGCTGCCATACGCTGAAAGAAAGCCGCTTTTCGACGATAGCCGATTTGTAGATACAAATCCGTCAGTACTTCAAATCTCTTTACTCGATCCTGATCACTCATATTCAGATTTATCGAGAGCAAATTCTGCAGGAACATCGTCACATCGAGATTCTTGTTTTGCTCGATGCAAATGCGAGCGGCTTTTAATGCGGCTTCGGTCTCCACAACGACTGCATGCTTGTACTTGCTGTAGTTGATGATAGCTCGACGATAGATTTCAGTTAAGAGATTGGGCTTAATAATGGTAGGTGGGAGGTCGCCTCTACCAGGAATCGAAGTCGACGAGGACAACGACGACGAATTTGAAGACGAAGACGTTAGTAGCGACGACACAGAGGAAGTAGATGACGAATTCGATGTCACTTGCTGCTGCTGCTGCTGCTGCTTGATCGGTTTCCTGATTTGAATTTTGATGTTCAAGAACGATTTTTTTGGTAAGATCACTGGCACGCCATTTTTCTGGCGCCGATTTCAAGGGCGAAGCATTGCCCTCTTGAAGGCTAGCATTGCGATGCAACGCTTCGATTTCTCGGAGTTGTGGGTAGAGGAGGATAGCAGAGGCAGCACATAGGCCCTCCTCCGAAGCACCAGCCCACAATGAATCATTTATGGCACGTAGAGTTTCATTAGCATTGTGATATAGATTTAAGGCGTCAGCAATTAAACCAGCCTGCAACGAGAGATCGGCGAGATTCTTGGTAACCCGTCCGACACATCGCTTTCGTCCTTTGCCCGAATCTTGGTCAATGCCGACAAAATCTCTTTTTTCAAACGGAGCATAGAGCAGTTGAATCTTTTCTACCTTCTCTCGAGATCGTTCCGCCCGTTTGGCTTCGAGCGGCCAAAAGAGTGAATTCACAAAGCTAATAAGTTGGGATTCTAGATCGATGCAGGGATCATTTTCGCGATACAGGAATGCCAGATTTTTGAAATTTGACGGAATTGTGAATTCATCTTGCAGTTTTTTGTTGCTGCTGCTGTCGGGAGGGGGATCTTCGGTTTCGCTATTTTGTGTTGGTGCTGCTGCTGGACCAAAGAGAATTGCTCGCGAATCGAAGAGGGTGGTCTTATAAGTGACTTTGAGGGATTCATGCTGGCGGTAGAGCTCGTCCAGTTCGGATTGTTTTTCGAACTTTCCGATTGTTACGAGACCCAGGAGCCGCCTATGGGTTTGAAAGTCACCCCATTCATTGTTTTCTACTGGATGATCGTGAATGTACCGCAGCCAGATGTCACGACTTATTCCGGCTGCGTCTGTGAAGGAGGAAAAAGTGTTGTTAGAAATATTTATGTTATGTATTCGCTTGAAAGGTCAAGGGCACAGAGATAACCCAAGGACTTTTCAATATTTTGATTGTGATGTTGGAATTTATTTAAATGGGAACACAATTTTTATTATGAAAACTTTTATCAAAATTAAGATAAACATAAATCCACCCACCTGTTATCTTAACATTATTCACTTTTCTCACACGGTCGAATATTCGCTGCAAGGACCGTGGTTTAGCATCGCCAATACCACGTAATAGCACCAACAAACAGCCATGGTGATAGGCACACTGTTCGTAATCCGGACGGGACATTATCGGCTCCCCGGATCCATGCGATAACATGTAACTGACCGCAGATTTCATTGACAGTAGTTACCTACTTGTCCAACAAATAATTACCATCTAATCGCCTTTCAGACTTCGTAGAGGCAAATTCTGATTTTTTTCTTCAAATATGTTTCAAATTCTGCATTTTTAATTGTTGGCGATTTAGGAAAATATTTGTCTGTGTAGATACGTGCAAAAATGTTGTTTAATGATTTTTTTTCTTATTGCTTTTCAATTAAGGTTTTCAATTGAGGTCTAATTGCGTTTTGAGTGTTGTTGTTTATTCAATTGTTTGATGGGTATTGTTTTGCGGAAAACACTTTATAAATTGAAGAGCATTTTTTGTTGATTAATTTTATTGTTCAAAGATTGAGTTCTTTAGGAAGAGCTTAAATAGATTAGGAAACAAATTAACAAAACACGAAGTAGAAAATTTCTTTTTTGCTGTTTTTTTTTTGCTCCACGAATAACTTTTTTGACAAAACAAGAGTGACAGAAGCCTTGACAGTTGGCAGTCGGATTTGTTGTTGTTTTGAACTCAGTACTAAAATAGGGATGGGCAACTTTTTCAAATGTACTAAATTTTGGTTGGATTTATTAACGTATAACGAACGACTAATTTATGAAAAAAAACATATTTTTGGTGACTCAAGCGTGCTTTACACGATATTGATTTTCCATATGGACTGTCACTTCGTATTTCCAAATGTATTTTCATATGTATGTCAAATTGAATTTTGTTTGTATACAGATGAAATTTAGAAACAGTTCAAAATGAAAAAAATTCCATATGGAATTTCCATCTGTAATTTCCATATGGATTTTTAATACGTTTACACGATTTGTATAATATTCCATATGGAAATGGTGACAGTCCATATGGAAAATCCATAACGTGTAAGGCACGCTTTAAAAGTTTTTATTTCATCTTCCATGGGTACACTTTTCAATTGGTTACAAGAGCAGTAAAATACTTGATTGTGGAGGGTCAGCGAAGTCTTCTGCCTTATTACAACAATGGCGTCAAAATAGTCCGCTAATGAACAACTTTAGTGTGATACTAGCTTAAAATGACGTTTCAGTCTTGACTCAAACGTCATTTTAAGCTAGTTTCACACTAAATTCTCTTAAAATTGTTCATTAGCGGACTATAATTTTGCGCCAATGATTTACAAATAAAACAGTTTAATAATTTCCTTATCCTTTAATATATTTTATTGTTTTGAATACAAATAGGCCTCTTTCCAAATTTACAGTATTTATTTTTTGATTAATCAAATATCTTAAGTAAACATTCTTTCTACAGTTCATGCATGAACAAATAGCTATCCTCCGAAGCTGATAACATGATGCCTTCCTTGGGGTGAAATTTGACATCATTAATGGTATTTTCATGGCCAGTTAATTCGTATAATTTTTCACCAGTAAGAGAATCCCAAACAAATACATCACTATGCGACGTTCCAGCGGAAATCTAGAAAGAAATAAAAACGAAATAACGAAAATTAAAAAAAATCGAATATTAACTTTTCAATTTAAATCAAACCTACCATAGTTCCATCTGCAGACCAGGCACAACGCAAAAATGCATTTGGACAATACTGATACGAAGAGAAGCAACCAACGCATCTCTTAAAAGTCACATGCGGACGAATATCCCAAACACGAAGTGTATTATCAGCGCCATTAGAAAGCAAATATGATCCACAAGGTGACAATGATAATCCTGTTATTTTTCCAACATGTCCACGTAATCTACAGATAATTTCATGTGTTCGAAGATCCCAGATTTTAATATCACTATCATAGCCACCGGATATTACGAAATCTCCATCAGCTGTCAAACAAGTGGCGGTTACAATTGAACTGTTATCGAGTGTCAAGATGTTCTTTTTTTCTCTGACATCCCAAAGGCGTACTGTTCCATCAGTGGAACCAGAACATAGAATTGGATATAACAACCTTCCTCCCTGAACACAATTGACACCATCCTCATGACTGTCGAATTTGATCTTTCTGTAGCCTCTAAAAGTGTCCCATACACAAACTGTCCCATCAATGGATGATGTATAAATGTCAAAGCCATCCCTGGAGAAATGTGCTTCGGTCACAGATGCTGAGTGTCCTTTCAAAATCATTGTTTTTGAAAATGTTCCATAAATATCACATACATCTGAAAAAAAAACATTTATAATTCTCTTCAGCATAATTACCTTTGATTAAAAACAAAATGTATGTACTTACGAACTTGTCCACTACTATTTGCTGATAAGATAAAATTTCCAGATGGATGGAAGTCGCAACATGTTACTCCACTTTTATGATCTTCGATTCGGACTTTTGGTGAACGAAGGCTTGAATATGCGGTCGTATTCAATGGATTGAGGCAGGTTCGTTTGTGAACTTCCATTCGCTTGGTCCACGACGTTTGTTTTCTAGATGGCGCTACCATTTTTGTGAGTAAAATTATTGGTATCGATCCTTAACTCTTTCCGAACAGTGACTGATGGTTACAAATAAATGTTCTCCTGGTTTTATACAGATCATGTGCGGTCCTTACCTACCTGCAATTAGTTTACGACTTTAATTAGGGATTTAGGGGTGAGCATCGGAACACACCTCTGGGACAGGTAATTTGCACTATATACACACATATATCTGGTATATCAAGGGTCATATTATAATATGTAATCTTGCATCATAAGGCATCACCTAAATCCTTTTTTCACTAACTTACGTAGGGATGCATATAAATCTTTTTTCATCAGTACGGAAATGCTAATTATTTTGACCTCGAACCTTATCGACGTAAGTAACTAGTTGCAGGATTTATAACTGTCAAACAGTAATGCTGTTTTAATTGTTTTTCTTTTCAACTTATTATACTTCTTGAAACATAATACAAACAAAAATTCTGAAATCAGAATCGCCATACCTTCCCCACGGGCCTTCTGAGTAAGTGAACCTGAACACATGTGTTTTTAGTAAGTTTCGGTTTCAAACAAAAAATAATATAAATTCCAAACCAACAGCAATTATTTCCCTAAAAAAAGAAACAAAAAAAAACTTTTCCTACCATCTCCCCGACGGGGAATTGAACCCCGGTCTCCCGCGTGACAGGCGGGGATACTGACCACTATACTATCGAGGATGTTGAAAACTGTCGTGCAAAAACATTAATTTGTAGTTAAAGCATGAAAAATTGATTTCTGGAATACATTATCTTGTCTTGGCAATTTTGAGGCCTTGAGGGTGATAATTTTATTAGTTATTACTTGAAAAAGAGGAACCGAAGTAGATTTGGGAGAGAAGCGAAGTAGGTTGAGTAAAAGAGGGATAGTATTTTATATCGACCCTCGATAGGTTAGGTTAGGTTAGGTGATAAGGGGTGTGCACAGAGTGAAACTGTTGCATACTGGTCCATTGTGATCCTTACTTACTTAAGGTGGCGCTACAGTCCGTTGTGGACTTGGGCCTCAATCAACAGGCTCCGCCAGCTAGCTCGATCCTTGGCTAGTCGTCTCCAGTTTAGCACTCCGAGTTGATTGAGGTCCTCTTCCACTTGAGTGCGCCACCTGAGTCGCGTCTTCCTCTCCTCCTACGTCCCTCGGGAATAGTGTCGAAGGCTTTCCGGGCCGGAGCATTGGTGTCCATTCGCTCTAAATGACCGAGCCATCTGAGTCTCTGGACCTTGACCCTTCTGGCTAAGTCCATGTCGTTGTACAACCCGTAAAGTTCGCTGTTGTATCTTCTTCGCCATTCCCCTTCAATGCACACGGGCCAAAGATAACCCGAAGAACTTTCCTCTCGAAACAGCCTAAGGCACTTTCATCCGATTTTGTCAGGGTCCATGCTTCTGCACCATACAGCAGGACTGGGATGATGAGTGTGTTGTACAGTTTTACCTTAGTTGCTCGAGAGAGGGCTTTTCCACTCAATTGCTTTCTAAGCCCAAAGAAACAGCGATTAGCAAGAGTTATTCTTCGTCTGATCTCGGCGCTGGTGTTATTGCCCGTGTTTATAGCGGAGCCTAGGTAGACAAACTCCTCCCCTATAAAAATAAAAGTTATCATCGATGTTCTTCAAACTTGCCGACTAACGTAGAATGGCTCGTTAACGAACCAGCCTGTGCTATCCATAAATTGCCTTATGTTTGCCATTGAGACCTGTGCTAGGTCATCCAGTTCCCCAACAAACCTGTTCCCGAATTAGTTTGGAGGTTCGGACAGTCACAGAGCAGGTGTTTAATGGTTTCTATTTCCTGTTCATCCTGGTAGCTCCTTTAGAAATCGGGTGCAAAAGCCCCTATCTTGTTGGCCATTGTGCCAATGCCAATGGCGCAATGACCCGTTAGTACACCTATCAGGATTTTAATGTTAATTTTGCTCACCCCTACCCTACCTCTCCACGGGGTAAGCCTTGACGTGGCGGAGCGGCTTACGGTAACTACTACTATGAAGCTTAGAGCTATGCGATCGCGAAACTTGATTTCGCAGAAGTGCCTCCCATGGTCGACAGGTCGAAGCGGAGTAGGCTGTTACTACCTCGTCGTAGCCAAGGTAGTGTTACGAATATCCCGACAACGGCCAAAACAAGGAAATGTTGCGTCAGATCGAGGATGTTGAAAGAGCCAACAGCAGGAATGAAGTTCGGCGGCTTAACCGAAAGGTTAAACAGCTGGCTCAAGGTCATCGAGCAAGAACCAATGCCTGCAGAGATAAACAAGGGAACATCATAGTAGAATCGCAGTCAATGCTGGGGATTTGGAAAGCCCACTTCTGTAGATTGTATAACGGCGACGACGAACAAAACACCGCCGTCAGACAGGAGCCTTTCATCGGACACGATGATAGCCAACAATTCCGTGAACCCGACCAAGAAGAAGTGAAAACCGCAATATCACGGCTGAAATCTAACAAAGCCGCTGGAGCAGATGGACTAGCTACTGAGTCCACCCGCTCTTAATGATTGAGCCATCTGTGCCAAGATTAAATAAGTAACAAGATGGGAAACAAGGCTGTCAAAGTGACAGTTGCCTACAAGCTAAAATTTACGGATTGTTAAGATGTGTGCGTGTTTTCACAAATACATTCTTTCAATCCGTCTATTCACCAAAGGGGAATAATTTTGGCAGTTAAATTTGAAAAAAAAGTTGAGTTAATGGATATGTTCACAAAGAGTGTAAATTTGGTACGCAAATATCAACGAAAAAAAAAAATAAAACGGCGTAGAAATTGTTCGTGATATTTTATTATTTGGTTCGTTCAAATTTTGACGGTGATGGAAATTGTGTACATCTTTATCTATTTAAAATAAATAGTATTAATTATAGTAAGAAAACATGTTAAATCAAATCAATACATATCTGTATTTTCTCGAAATCTAAAGAAATTCAAATTTTTTGTTTTCTTTCAAACTAATAATTGAATGTCTTATGATTTTTATAAAATAAGACATAAAAATGAAGGATATTCAATTTTGTTCTACTTGTTTTTGGAAACGATCTCACGGGCACTTATGACACGTTCTAAAACATATAGTTATATGAAAATACCGACTAATTTTTCGGCTCATTTTGTAAGTTTTAACTGTAAATTAACATTGTTCATTATCAGACTATAATTTTGAGCCAATACTTTTAAACATTTTAATGCGTTTCTGCATATAAGCATACCTTAATGTAAGGCACAAAAAATATATTTACGGTCTAATGTGGCTTTTCTTACAACCACGAAGAATTGCTACTAAAATTCAATGTTTTTTGGCGTGTAAGAAATGTGCAAAAACGAATCAATCCCTTTTTTGAATGGCTGTGTTGTCTAGTCAGCTGTTAAAGCGTTTTGTACATGATAATCACAACAACAGAAAACTCAGCTGTAGTATATGTGTAAAATCTGTGTACAAGTATGTGTAAATCCGTCTCCAAAAAGAGATTCCAGAGAAATCAATCCTTCGGTAAATAAATTCAATTTCTTTGCGAAAGAAATGCGTTTAAGGGAAAAAAATTGCCACTTTTACGTCACGGATCAATTCTTGGGTTGTAAGAAAAGCCACATAAAGTTACGGAACGCATCCAAAATCATAATTCAAGTCTTTTCGTGGTGAGTTTAAGAGAACGTGTTGACAATTTCAAATTCAATCTAGTAATCCACGTTAAATTTGAAAAAGCGAAACAAACAAAAGAGAACTGTTGAAAAATGCGAAAACAAACAAAAGAGAACTGTGAAAAATAGAAAAATCTCACCTCATCGCTTTGTTTTTTGTAACTCCAAATGTATTCATCAGAGATGATATATGGTAAGGAGATGGAAACTAAGCTTGTCAAAATGACAGATGCCTACAAGCGTTTTTACCAATACTATCACAGTTTGGACCATAGTTTCTTTGAAAGTATGCGTGGTTTTACCAATACTATCACAGTTTGGACCATAGTTTTTGTGAAAGTATGCGTGTTTTTACACAGTTTTTGTTTTTTTATTATTCATGTACAAGGAAAGAAAATAAAATGAAAGAAAATGAAAATTGCGGGATCTAGGGAGTGAAACGTAAGTCAGTTTCCCATCTTGTTACTTATTTAATCTTTGGTATTCATGTAGACGGAAAGAAAAAGAAAATGAAGGAATATGAAAATTGCGGGATCTAGGGAGTGAAACGTAAATCAGTTTTCCCATCTTGTTACATATTTAATCTTTGCATCTGTGTCTCTGGACCTTGACCCTTCTGGCTAGGTCAACTTCGTTGTACAACCCGTAAAGTTCGAATCTTCTTCTTCTCCATTCCCCATCAATGCACACGGGCCAAAGATGACCCAAAGAACTTTCCCCTCCAAACAACCTTAAGCACTTTCATCTGATTTTGTCAAGGTCTATTCTTCTGCACCATACAGCAGTATAGTTTTACTCTAGTTGCTCGAGAGAGGGCTTTTCCACTCAAATGCTGTTTTAGCCAAAAGAAACAGCCATTAGCAAGAGTTATTCTTCGTCTGGTCTCGGCGCTGGTGTTATTGCCCGTGTTTAGAGCGGAGCCTAGGTAGACAAACTACTCTACTACCTCAAAGTTGTATGTGTCTATTGTGACATTCAGTCCAAGCCGTCGGTGTTGGGTGTCCTTCCTTGAAGACAGCATATATTTCGTTATATCGCACGACAGTGCATCGCTTTGTCTGAATCCTTTTTTGACGTCGAAAGATTCCGTAAGCTTGTTGCCAATTTTGATGGAGCAGAGTGAGTTCTCCATCGTCATTTTGCACTAGCGAACGAGCTTGACAGGGATGCCAAAACTAGAGATAGCTTTATAAAGTTCCTCTCTGTAGATGCTGTCATACGCGGCCTTAAAATCGATGAAAATGTTGTGGGTATCGATTTGGAGTTCATAGGTCTTTTCCAGGATCTGCCGCAACGTGAAAATTTGGGGGATGGTTGACTTTCCTGGCCTGAAGCCACATTAATAAGTACCAATCAGATTTTTGACGAAAGGCTTCGGACGGTTACATACTACGGCAGAGAGGATCTTGTAGGCGATGTTAAGTAGACTGATTCCTCTGTAGTTGGCGCAATTTCTCCCTTTTTCAAAATAGCAATATTTTTATTTCCGGTTTAAAAAAATAACACTCGATTTGTGCTTAACTAAGGATAATCTATTGATTGAGACCATTTTCGTATCCAAATTCAGGAGCCCGTATAAGAAAGTCCAGCCCAATAACGCCTCTTCGCTATTTCTTTGTTATTAAGTGGCCTTATAAGAATCCAAAATAGGCAAAAACAATAAAAAAAAAAATTGTAAAATGTACTCAATATGCAAAAATGTCACCCTATGCATGTGGAACAAAAACAGTTGAAGTGGAACGTGGAAGTGACAAGTGACACTTGTTCGCAATTTTTTTTTTACTTTTGTTTACCTTGCGTTTGCTTGCACTTGCAATTGCACCCCAAAATTGCCGGCAGTTAGAATAATTTTTCTTTTACATTTTTTTACTTGAATTTAAATTACTTATGAATTTGTTTATAATTTAAATATGTCTATGCAAGTGTTTTGATTTTTTAGTGTTCAGTTAGTTTAAATGAAGTGTTTTAGGTATGCAAGTATCTGAGTGGCATCACGCAAAGCTCAAGAGTAAGTTATATGATTTATACATTTTCAAAGAAAATCCATGGAATTTATTGTTTTCGAATTTATTAATAAAAAAATGTTCAACAATATTCCAGCTTATTTTTTGGCTTCCTCCTTGTTGATTCACCTTCACTAAATTATATTCTTTAGTAGAGCACACCTGAGTCGGCATCAGTATCAGAGCTTCGAGTAAAAATGTATGCTTCAGTGCGCTACATTTTTTCTTCTCTTCTTTTCAAAAGCAAAACAGACGAATATTTATGCCTGCTTGCCGGCCGGCCAGCTTTGCTTCTGTCTGCCATTGCCACTCGACACGGCAGTTTCTATTCTAATTGGAGTCGGAGTGGAGGTGGTTTATTTTTTTACTGCCAGTGTCGGTGCTTGTTGTGGTTCAGGTTCTTCATCAAATTTTAGTTCCGCAGTAAATAATTATTGTGTGTCGTGTCGACATCGGCTGTCTGCATTCTCGGTGGATCTATTTATATAGATTGAACAAGAAAAGGAAAAAAAAATCATCATTTGTTCTTAATTCCTCGGCCGAATGAAATTGTTCGTCAGGCCTCTTTAGAAATTGAAAAGTACAGCATCTTATGCAATGTTGAAATTTGATAAATTGTTTCAATAATCTTCCGTGTTTTGTAAGAACCAAACAAAAAATTCAGTTCGGTCGTGCTCCAGGAAATGATATTTTGCAAGTAACTTGATAAACCTCCTCGGACAAAGCACGCGTCAATATGTAAGTAAAGGAAAACAACGCGTTCCTTGAGTACAAGTTGAACTCTTTAAATTTTGTGGCAGTTACAGTTTCTTATTTGAATTGGCAAAGCCAAGTTTAAAGTTCAAGCCATTTTGACCGGCAAAATTCGAGTTCATTCACTTCAGTCTTCTAATATTGAGTTACACTGCAGACAACCTGCCGGCAGTCGGTAACCACTTTCGTGTCAATTTATGTGCCGTCTAGAATAGTTGAAGAACCCATAAACTAGTTACAAAAAGAATTTTCCTTTTATGTGAAAAAATCGATTAAAGTGATTTTCCAATTCATTTTCTCGTAAAAAGGAAAACTCAAGGGCCTTTTGTTTTACCCTTAAGTTCTTTCTGCTTGTATCCTTTTGAACAGAGACAGAAAAAAAAAATAATTAAAAAAAAAACGGCTTTACACTGAGAAAAGCATTATTCCTTTGAAAGAGAAGCAGGTTCTTCCATGTCGTATGCGTGAGTGAATTTTTTGTTATTTTCTTATTAGCACGGCTGGTGGTGTGGCGCGTCTCGCGCCGTGTCTCGTTGAATAGTGCAAGAATGATAAATAGTCCTTAGAGTCCCTTTAAGACATCCTGTTTTGTGTAGTTTTGGTTGTTGTTTTTTTATGCATTGCATGTGTTTTTTTATGTCTTTCTTATTTCGTTCATACACCCGCAACCGTGTGTTTAAAAAGGAATCTCCAAAGGATTAATATCCTTTGTTTGCATGGCAAACAAAAGGCCAAGGGGCATACAACGTTATGGGGTACGAACTTATTCAACGGCTATTGTCTTGTTGTGGTGGTGGATTCAATTATTTTGTGTGGGAAATTCATGTTGCATAAAAATTCAAAGTTAATTATTTCTCAGTGCTGTGCGGTTTTTCAAAATTAGTTCAAAGTGATTAATTTCATTTCCAGGAATTTCCAGGGATTCGAGATGGTTTTAAAAACCTCCAAAATAGCTCAACCACCATAAATTTTTAGAAAATAAACATAAATTGGTTTTATATGGTTTGTGGTTTATCATTCTAGCGTCGCTATGACCATTTTGTAAGACTTGAATGAAACAGGGCGATGCCATAAAATTGGAAATTCCTAAATGAGTTATGGGATAGACCGAGCTTATGCACCTTTAAACAGAAAAATCGAAAAATATTGCTTCTATAATTTTTCAATTTATGTTTAGGGCAAAGGGTCCAAACTCGTTATCTTGTAAGGCACCATGGCATGTTAAGATTGTAAGGAAAGCCTTATGTCGTTTTCCATTGGCAGTCCAGAAGCATTCGGAAAAGTCCAGAAGCCTTCTTAAACCATTCCATTGGACTGACTTTGACAGACGGAATGCTTCTGAGAAGAGCAGAACTCTTCCGTTTTTAAAACAGAAGCGTCCGAAGAATGACACTTTCATCATAACCCGTTCCATTGGAGGAAGAAAAAGAAACGTCAAAAGAAGACCAATGGAAAACGACATTATCGATGACATTGTTAATTGTTCGTCGTAGCTTTTTTTTTTAGTGGCGCAATCGAGATGTCCAAAATTTACCGATGTCGACACAAGTCACACCAAACAGTGTGCGTTGGACAGTTCTTAACATTTGGATGTACTTCAATATACCCCTATCCACCAAGGTTATTTGAACAAAACAAATCAATACTCTTTTAGCTTTGAAAACGTTTGGTTTTCAAAATTCCTGACACTATACCGTGAAACAGTGATGGATTATTAATCAAAAACAAGGATTATAAGCAAACTACAATTATTCTGCCTGCCTCCGTCTTTCTGCGGTTCCTAATTAATTTATCGAAATATATCAAAAGAGAAAACCAAGATAATTTGCATTATAGCCTTTCCACATCAGTCGTAAAACCGGAAGTCTATTCAGTTCGCACATTTTAGAGTCAACTTAGGTACGTATATGCCAGACATTCTCTTCCAGCTGGACTGTCCCCCTTGCTTGTTGGAAAAAATAGCATAAACATAAGTTTTTCTCAATGATTTTTGGAAGGAGAACAAAAAATGATCTTGTTGAATAATTGCTTATGATTTTTGTTTACTCAAACATTGAAATACATTTTTGTATGCATCCATAAGTCAATTTTTCTTTTATTAATAGTTCTTAAGCAGGGAAATATATATAGGGAGTCGTGGTGGCATGCTGAAAATGTCTTTCTTTTGTGGAATAATAGCAAGTTCGTAAATATTTTTGAGTTTTTTCATCTTGACCATCTGCATAAATGTTGCAATTCTGCTTGTTAACATTGTCACTGAGGTGGAATGTGCGTCGTCGCTGAAGATGATTTTCCTTGTTAAGTTACCATCAACTTTGTCTGTTCAACCAATTATTCAGCGTTTTGACGACGCCGACGGTTGCAATTGTCAGTAGGCTTCAGCTCTTGAGTCAATTGAACCTTATAAGCGTGTTAATTCAAATCTGCATTCAAAATTCATATCAGTGATATTCATGAGAACCGATGCCTGTAGAGATAAACAAGGGAACATCATAGTAGAATCGAAGTCAATGCTGGGGATTTGGAAAGACCACTTCTGTAGACTATATAACGGCGACGACGAACAAAATCCAACCGTCAGGCTGGAGCCATTCATCGAACACGATGATAGCCAACAATTCCGTGAACCCAACTTAGAAGAAGTGAAATACGGTTGAAATCCACCAAAGCCGCTACCGAGCTGTTCAAAGCAGCTGGCGACGATCTAGATAGGAGTATGCACCAAATCATTTGTAAGATATGGTCGGAAGAATGCATGTCCCATGAATAGAACCTCAGCATTGCTTACCCGATCCTGAAAAACGGGGATCCTCTAAACTGGGCCAACTACAGAGGAATCAGGCTACTTAACATCGCTTACAAGATTATCTCTGCCGTAATATGTGAACGTCTGAAGCCTTTCGTAAAAAACCTGATTGGTCCTTATCAATGTGGCTTCAGACAGGAAAGTCAACCATTGACCAAATTTTCACTTTGCGGCAGATCCTGGAAAAAACCTATGAACTCCAAATCGATACCCACCACCTTTTCATCAATTTTAAGGCCGCGTATGACAGCATCTACAGATACGAACTGTATAAAGCTATGTCTTGTTTTGGCATCCCTGCCAAGCTCTTTTGCTTGTGCTAAATGACGATGGAGAACTCACGCTGCTCCATCAAGGTTGGCAACGAGCTTACGGAATCTTTCGACGTCAAAAAAGGATTCAGACAAGGCGGTACACTGTCGTGCGATTTCTTTAACATCGTTCTTGAGAAGATAGTGCAGAACTCCAACGTCAACACGAGAGGAACTATCTTCCAAAAATCTGTTCAGCTTCTCGCTTTCGCCGATGATATTGATATAATGGGAACAACACAGCGTGATGTCAGTATTGCCTTTGTGAGAATTGAGACATATGCGGCAAAAATGGGCTAAGCGATAAATGAGAGAAAAACGAAGTGTATGTCTTCGAGGAAGAACAACAACGACGGCTCGGGCAGAATGTCACAATAGACGCATACAACTTCGAGGTAGTAGAGGAGTTTGTCTACCTAGGCTCCGCTATGAACACGCAATAACACCAGCGCCGAGATCAGACAAAGAATAACTTTTGCTAATCGCTGCTTCTTTGGGCTAAAAAAGCAATTGAGTGGAAAAGCCCTCGAGCAACTAAGGTAAAATTGTACAATATTCCCATCATCCCAGTCCTGCTGTATGGGGCAGAAGCGTTGATCTTGACAATCGGATGAATATGTCTTAGGCTGGGTTGAGAGTAGAGTTCTTCGGGCCATCTTCGGCCGTGTGCATTGATGGGGAATGGGAAGAAGATCCAAAAGCGAACTTTACGAGTTGTATAACGACTTGGACCTAGCCAAAAGGGTCAAATTCCAGAGACTCAGATAGCTTGCCCATTTAAAGCGGATGTGTACCAATGCTCCGGCCTTGAAAGCCTTCGACACTATTCCCGAAAGACTTGGAAGTGCAAAACTGGAGACAGCTAGCTAGGGACCGAGCTGGCTGGCGGACACTGTTGATTGAGGCCCAAGTCCACAACGGCCTGTAGCGCCACCTTAAGTAAGTAAAGTAAGATATTCATGAGATGTTCATTTGTTGGACACGACGACAACCAGTCGAGGTTGACGGCTCTAATTCCAACAACATATCCCTCATTCTTTGGTCTACTTTAATTACCTCGAGGTTCCCTAAACACCTTAGAAAATTATAATAAACACTTTTTCTACCACATTAATTGAAGATGACAGGAAACAAAAAATGTTAAGTGTTTCCAAACTATAAAACCAAAAATCTACAATCTCAAACCAACCATATTAAAACCTCATTAATTTAAGTTGTTCCTAAAATTTTATTGAACCATAAAAAATTAGTCACTCAAGACATCAAACGTATGCTCATCCCAACCAGTCTATTTTCTATTCCCAAATATTATTTCTATTTTAGTTTCCTCAAAAAAAAATCGACCAATCAAATCCAAAACACATTAATCACACAATCCCCACGATGCCAATTCCAATTTGACAAACAAAAATCTAATCCCCTTTTGTTGTCACTTTAAAGGGATCCCGAACAAACAGTATTCTATTCAATGCCTAGCATCGTCACAAACGTGTTTTGCATAGGATTAACAAAAGCTCGTGGATTTGGAACACATCATTAGGACTTAAGACCACACTCACCAGTCATTGACAGTTAAAATATTCATTTGTCCAGCGTTGAGTTTACTGCATCTACATCCACATCCCTGTCATGTGATTAGTCTACAAATAAAAGAGGATTTGCCTCTTTGTTTTGTTCCCCCTTCCTTGTGTTTATCCAATAATAATCCAAGTTCAAAAACAAAACACATCCAGCAGACACTCTAAATTGGGATAATGTGTAAACATTCAATAGAACAGAGGAGTTCAAACAGAATAGAATATTAATAACCTCCCGCATTAATGAGTGTTTTTTGTTTACAAAGAAAACATAAACAACAAAAAACATAAATTGGTTCTTCCTCGCTTGAGTTTCAGGCGGGAATCTGAAAAAATCTTCTATCTTCGTGGAAATTAGGATGTTGTTGCGATTGTTAGATTTTTTTATGGTTTGAGGTCATGCTCATCTGGTTCTCCCACTAATTAACTTAATATTGGAGAACACAAGTTGGTAGATCAGAGTTTTTGTAGTTTTATTCCTGTTTACAAATTACTAATCTCTTTCTTCATTCCAGAAACTACAGAATGAATCGTTATGTTGGTCTTCTCCTACTCGTCAGCTTCATCAACATCGAAGCAGAAGAAACAACACACACTGACCTACCAATTACCGAACAATACTCTGACAACTATCCAGAATCGAGCATCCTCGAATACAGTGTCGACGCTTCGACAAAACTAACCGACGACGACGATCATCATCCGCCCGATCGAATCGGTAAGACCCTCTACAAAACGGACAGCCGCAATGACATAGAAAAACCAAGCAAAATCGATCTCAAAGCCTCTCAACGCTCCAAGTACCCTTACTACTACGACCCGGAACCGTCCAATGCTAAATTCAGAGACAGCATCTTTAACCATCAAGCAACATACTTCATAATTGCTTCGAAGCTGGTCCGCCCTGGCATCGTCTACAAAGTCTCAGTGAGTATTCTGGAAGCCAAATACCCGATAACCATACATGCGAGCATCTCGCACAATGGCGTCGAGATTTCTGGAGAAACCAAAGAAGTGAAGAAGGGCATCCCTGAGACTCTCCTGATGAGAATTCCCACTAGCAGCATAGACGGTGACTACAAACTCCGTGTTAAGGGCTACTATGCGAACATCCATCCATCTGAGAATTTGGCATTTCTCAACGAGACCGCTTTGAGCTTCTCACAGAGATCCCTGACGATATTTGTGGAAATGGACAAGCCATTTTACAGACAAGGCGACACAATTCGCTTTCGGACAATTCCGATCAATACCGAACTCAAGGGCTACGACAAGGCAATCGATGTTTTCATGCTTGATCCGAACAAACATGTGCTTCGGCGATGGCTGTCTCGACTATCGTTTCTGGGAAGTGTCAGTTTGGAGTACAAGCTTGCCGATCAGCCGGTTTTCGGAGAATGGACAATTCAAGTAGTGGCTCAGGGACAGATCGAAGAGGCTCCATTCTTCGTCGAGGAGTACTATCAGACGCGATTTGAAGTTAATGTCACAATGCCGGAGAGTTTTCTCATCTCGAAGCAATCTATAGCCGGCAAAGTGATGGCGAATTTCACGAGTGGCGCTCCAGTCAGGGGGAATCTAACATTGCGAGCGATTCTAGCACCTCTGGGCTCGATCGATTATCGAGCTCTCAACGAACAGTATCGTGTGGGCAGGACAGTGAAGAGCATTTTGAATGCTTCAATCGAGGACATCAAGGAGCATACGTTCACTTTTGACGAGCATTGGCCGTTTTGGCTGAGCAAACCGGATTCGAGTGAGAATCTCCTGCCATATCTGAGATTCTTCAATGGAACCTATAATTTCGAATTGCCGATCTCCCAGCTCCAGCAGATGTCTTCAGATCTAGCTGGAATGGAACTGCTTGTCATTGCCACAGTTGGTGAGAGATTCTACAATGAGCTGATTTCTGGATATTCTTTGACCAGACTCTATGGCCCTGCCTTGAAGGCGACTTTCCTAGGAGGACCTGTTCAAGTTTTCAAGCCTTACATTCCATTCACTGCTCGAATCGTCGTCGAGAATCTTGATGAATCGGCTTTGGGCCGAGAATTCCTCGACAGTACCGAAATGATTGTGACTGGAACCATTCAGAGCAGGACGGGCGCCCAGGAATACCCGTTGCGGAAGTTGCAAATGTCCGAAACGACTGGCGTCTGGGAAATGAAGATTGATCTTCTCACCGACATGGAATTGGAAAAGGAATTTCTTTCAGGTGTTCTGACAATGAAACTAGAAGCCAGTTATCGGGACGTTCGAGCAGAACTGCTGATGATAACCCATCACTCCCCACGGAATCAATTCATTGGAGTGACTACGAGCACTGATCATCCAGAAGTTGGGGAATATATTGTCTTTCACATTCGAACGAATTTCTTTGTACGGTCGTTCAATTATTTGATCGTCTCTAAGGGTGTTGTGATTCTGGCCGATGAGGAGAAGATGGCTGAAGGTAGTCACACAATGGCGGTGACGCTGTGTGCTGAGATGGCTCCGGTAGCGACGATTGTCGTTTGGAAGGTAAGAAGAGTCTTATCTGCTTTGTTAATAAATTCATAACAGATTGATCTTTTTCAGGTCACCCAACAAGGCCAAGTTGTTGCCGATTCATTGAGTTTCCCAGTCAACGGCTTGTCGAGGAACAACTTCAACCTTCACATCAACAATCGGAAATCTCGAACTGGCGAACGTGTTGAAGTTGCTGTCTACGGAGAGCCGGGTTCTTTCGTCGGCCTCTCCGCCATTGACAACACTCTCAAAGGCGACCTCAACAGAATGCAGGTCCTTGAGAAAATGTCCACATTCGACCAACGAGGCAATGGAATTCATTCACACACATTTTTCGGTCCTCGTGACAAATTCGTCTCCTACTCGGCTCCCTCGCTTGGCATCGATCCGAATCGGACTTTCGATCTTGTAGGCTTGGTTATCTTCACTGACGCCGAAGTACCCCGAAAATGGGAGCCGGCATGGTCAAGCTATGACTTTAACACTCCAAAAGACCACGAACAAGATAAGACAGAAATGATGGCCTATCGGAAATATCGTTTCAATCGAGTCCAACGGCACTATGACAACGTTTGGCTGTGGCGGGACGTAAACATTGGGCCGCACGGTCGATCGATATTCACAATAAGTGTTCCCGACGGGCCGGCCTACTGGCTGGTAAATGCGTTCAGTGTGAGTCCATCGCACGGCTTCGGGATAGTCCCTGAGCCAGTTGAGTACATCGGCGAGCAGCCATTCTATATAAATGTCGAAATGCCAACTGAGTCGCGACAGGGTGAGCAAGTAGGCATTCGAGTGACTGTCTTCAACTACAGATGCAGTGCCATAGAGGCCACAGTCGTTCTCCACGCTTCTCATGAATACAAATTCGTCCACGTCGAAGAGGATGGTGTTGTGCAGGCCTACAATCCCCGGACATCGTTTGGCGAACAACAATTCTTTGTCTATCTCGACGCTCAGAGCTCCAGTGTTGTTTATGTTCCGATTGTGCCGACGAAATTGGGAGAGATCGACGTCACAGTTCATGCAGCGACCCTCCTCGGTACCGATCAAATTACTCGGCGTCTTCGAGTCGAACCGGACGGCCTGCCACAGTACCGACATCAGTCCATACTCCTCGATCTCAGCAATCGAGCCTATGTGTTTCAGTACATGCACTTAAACATTACTGAAACACCGATAATCCCATACCAGGTGGACCGTTATTTTGTCTACGGATCGAACTCGGCCAAGATTTCAGTTGTGGGAGACGTTGTCGGCCCGATATTCCCGACAATGCCAGTGAATGCCACATCGCTGCTGAATCTGCCAATGGAATGTGCCGAACAGAATGCCTTTAGCTTCGCTGTCAACCTCTATACCGTTATGTACATGAGGTTGATCAATCAGCGAAATAAGACAATTGAGAAGAATGCCTTCCATCACCTGAATATTGCCTATCAGAGGCAATTGAGCTTCATGCGGGACGATGGCTCCTTCTCGCTCTTCCGCTCCGATTGGAATAATTCCGAGTCGTCGGTTTGGTTGACTGCCTATTGTGTGAGGACCTTCCAAGAGGCCTCCTTTTATGAATGGGAGAATTACATCTTTATCGATCCGAGTGTAATTGAGAAGGGTATTCGATGGTTGCTGCAGCATCAGGGACCCGAGGGTGCCTTTGCTGAAGTCACTTGGCTGCCAGATCGCAAGATGAATCATTCAAACTTTGCCAATCGGAATATTTCTCTCACGGCGCATGTTTTGATCACTTTGGCCACTGTGAAGGATCTGTCAGGCAGTTTGGGAGCCAGAGTTGCCCTCGCTCAACAGAGGGCTTTGTTTTGGATCGAACGGAATATGCAGCTGCTGGAAAGAACTCCAGAGGCTTATGATGTAGCAATTACAGCTTATGCGCTGCAATTGTGCAAGGCAACGACGGCGGAGCATGCGTTTGCTATTTTGCGGAGACATGCCAAGACGATTGGAGAGTTTGTGTATTGGGGAAGGGACAATTTATCCTCGCCGCCGAGTAAAATCGAAAATCAGAAATATTTCTCCCTTCCCCGACTGCCGTATGAGTTTGATTCGATGAATATCGAGACAACGGCGTATGCGCTGCTGGTGTATGTTCAACGGAGGGAGTTTATGGTGGATCCCATTGTGAAATGGTTGAATGCACAGCGATTGACTGATGGCGGATGGGCATCAACGCAGGTTGGCCATCGATTTTATATCGGTTGAGGAATAGTCTTTGAATTAATTTTTTATTTAGGACACTGGGACTGCTTTGAAGGCTCTCATCGAGTACACTGTTTACACTCGCATTCGAGACGTTTCTGCTTTATCGATTTCTCTGGAGGCAACCTCACTTCAAGATCGAACCAAATCTCTCTTCATTGACGACAGCAATTTGGCTCAGTTGCAAACAGTTGTTGTGGGTTTAGTTGAGAGTCAAAAATTGAGGATTTTTTGTCAAATTTTGTAAATTCTTTTCTAGATTCCAAACGCATGGGGCACTATCAAAGTGCAAGCAAAAGGAACAGGCTATGCGATTCTACAACTGCACGTTCAGTACAATGTGGACAATGAAAAGTTCCAAACTAAGCCTCCAGTGCCCGCCTTTAGTTTGCAAACAAACGCCCTCTTTCAGGGAAGAAATCATTCCCATATTTCGTACGAGTGTTGCCAGAGGTAAAGTTGAGTAAGTCGATACTTGCTCAAAATTTAATGGTCATTTTTTGTTTATAGATGGACCCACGTCAACGAATCAGAGCGCTCTGGAATGGCGATTCTCGATGTAACCATCCCGACAGGGTATTACATTCAACAGCAAAAGCTCGACACCTATGTGCTCAGTCAAAGTGTTCGAAATTTGCGTCGAGCAAAGTTTATGGACAAAAAGATTGTCTTCTATTTTGATTATGTAGGTAAACTCGCTCAGCTAATAAGCACTTGATAACTTTTCGTATTCTTTGACAGCTTGACAGTACGGACGTTTGCCTTAACTTCACCGTTGAACGGTGGTTCCCAGTTGCCAACATGTCAAGATATCTGCCTATTCGTGTCTACGATTATTATGCTCCTGGTAGGAAATATTTTGGCTTGCAAGTTCCTCAAGTAATATTAATTTTTTTTTTTTTTTCAGAGCGATTCAACGAGACAATTTTCGATGCCCTGCCAACATATCTCCTTAACATTTGCGAAGTTTGTGGAAGTTCCCAGTGTCCTTATTGCATTATTTACAGCAAGTCTACAAAACCAATATTCTCTCTATCGACTATTTCGATAAGTATCTCATTTATTTACTTTGTAGCTCAAAGCTACATAAGATATTCTAATTATTTATTGTTTACATAATCGTAGTATTAACTAAATTGTTACCAAAGAACCCTAGTTTGTAAGTTTAAACTTTTTTTTTTATTTGTTTTTGCCAGCATTTATTTGGCTCAGTAAATCCTTATTTAAATTATAATACTCTATGTACCGTTAAGAAAAAAACTAAATACTCAAAGTATACTGAACTAGTCAAATGCTAAAGCAAACAACAATCACAAATTTTCTAAAGTATGTACTTAATATTTTGAACGAACTGTTGTTGTTTTTTTTTAAACTTATTTTTAACGTTTTATTATAATTAATATCAAAATTAATTATCACCAAAAATTTATATTTAATAGTTAGAAATCATATTTCACAAAAAAAAGTGTACAAGCGAATCCAAAGAAAAAATTAAATTCAATGTTAACAAAAAATTGAAGAGAATTTATATAATCACGAAACTCCTTGCCTTGAATTTAAAACAAAAAGTCTGTGTCCATGCTGAAAAAAAAGATATTTTGTAAGAAAAAACATATATTTTGTATAACAGTGACAGTACCTTTCAAAACCGAGCTAACTCTTTAAAAAAAAAAAACAAAATCATTGTAATCCGTCCTTTTTGTACTCAAAATGTATATCATCAAAAAATGAAGTTTATTAAACAAATCAGAACTAAGTAATTTTATTAACAACAGTTGTTTTTTTTCTTCCAATTTCTTTATGTAACGGTTGTCGAGGAAAATGTTGATATTAATGTAGATTGTAGCTTTCATACGACACCTCGATGTCATTCCAAGGTCATCCGGTTCGGTATTTCAGTTTTTCGTCACTAGATGGCGCTTGTCGATCGGCGGCGCGAAAAGAAACCGAAATGTTGAGAGTTGATTTTTGTATAAAAATGCAATTTTCCTCAGATAACCGAATGAACGTTGGAATGAACATTTGAGGTGTCGTATGAGACAGCTCTATGAACAATTTCCCCCCCAGTAACAGCGAATTTCTTTTCTCACGATCGCAGCGCCATCTATTGGACGATAGCGAAACTAATGACCAAAATGTGTCTGTTGCGAAACTGAGTTAGTTCTGCTATCGCCCAATAGATGGCGCTGCGATCGGCTGCGAAAAACCGAAATGTTGAAATTTTTTACAAAAATGCATTTTCCCAGATAACCGAATGACCTTGGGATGACATTGAGGTGTCGTATGAAAGCTCATAAAAATCCCTAAACGTTTTGGTGCATTAGTTCTGATATCGGCAAATGTTTCAAAATGTTAATATTTTCACGAAATTGTGAAATTTCAGCGCATTCTGGAGGGTAATAGCGGAGCTAATTGTGTAGGGATTTTCATAAGCTTTCATGTGATACCTCAACGTTCCAAGATCATTCGGATTCCTGGAAAATGTGTTTTTGTAAAAGTTTCAATACATTTATCGTTTTTTCGACACCAATCGCAATGGGAAAATGCATTTTTGCAAAATTCAACATTTCGCAGCGCCATCTATTGAGCGATAGCGGAACTAGTGATTTAAATGTGTCTATTGCGGAATTGAGTTAGTTCCGCTATCGCCCAATTGATGGCGGCTGCGAAATGTTGAAATTTTTACAAAAATGCATTTTCCCAGATAACCGAATGACCTTGGAATAAATTTGAACAGATAGCTCTGCAATAGCTGAAAATATTTCAAATTGTTTATATTTTCACGAAAAATGTGAAATTTCATCATCATCTAGAGGGCAATAGCGAAACTAATGGCTGAAATGTGTAGGGATTTTCATAAGCTTTCATATGGTACCTCAATATCATCCCAAGGTCATTCAATTCTCTGGGAAAATGCGTTTTTGTTAAAAATTCAACATTTCGGGCGATAGCGGAACCAATGACCAAAATGTGTCTGTTGTGGACTTGAGTTAGTTCCGCTATCATCCAATAGATGGCGTTTTGATAGTTCTACTGAAAGCCCAACTCAATTCAGTGCCCTGGTTGCCGAGAAATTGGTTATATTAGATATTGTGTTCCGTAAAGTCCTAAACACTCCTGGGTATTAATTTTTTACTTTACGTTTTGTTGATTACCAATCGTATTGATTACATTTGAGAATTCAATTAAAAAACACATATTTTTTATTTTTTTTTTTCAATAATAAATGTATAATGTATTTGCACATTTTTCGTCTTTATTTTTGTTTTTGTTTTTTGTTAAAATTTTGATATAATACAGAAATTAAAGAAATTGTCTATTGAATGCTTTTCATTTTCGCTTTTCAGTTTTAGCAATAATTGAACTTTTGTTTTTCCTAATCATTTCAATTTTCATAATTTTTAAATTATTTTTCTTTTTTTCTTTTAGTTTTGCTTATAGAAAATTTCGAACACTATTTTTAATGTTTTTTTTTTTGTGAGTTTGCTACACAACACACAATCAATAAATCAAACAACGAAATACTTAAAACTTAATAACAAAATTCAATTTAACTGATTTGTTAATTATCTATGTACATTGTGATGTTAATTTAATAATTTTAATGGTTTTACTTATTTAACATGAAAACGAAAAACAAATTTTAACAAAAAGAAATAATTATTTACTATTTTAATAAGCGTTTACTAACATCACTTTGTTACGATTTATGTAAAGTGTATGTATAGGTAGGTATACTTATATAAATTTAAATAAGACTAACATATTTAGGTACTTTTATACATTCAGAGTTAATTTTTCTTGTTTTTTTTTTTTAACTGTTAATAATATTTTTAAACGTCAACAAACAGAATTTTTTATGTAACTAATAATTGATTTTTTTTTGTAGTTTTTTATTTTTTTTTTTCTTAATTTTAAAGAATCTATCTACAAATATATTTTAACTTAACATTTTACGAATAACTTATTTGGTGTTATTATTGTTTTTAATTTTTTTTTAGGGAGAAATAATTTTTATTAAGGGTCTTTACGTTTGTGTTTAATAAATAGAAATAAAAATATGAATAAACAAAACTAAAGAATTTTATTAACTCATCGAACAGTTTTCTAAAACATTTTGCAAGCTTTAACGACTATAACATTTAAATAAAAAACTTAAAATAAAATAAATTTTCTGACTATCTCAAACTTTTTTTTTCTTTAATTTTATTTTTAATATTTACTTCTTAACTATCAAGGCATAATTTGATTGATAAATTTAATTCACTAGAACAATTCTTTATACTCACATTTTTATTTCATGTTATTATTTTGTTTTTACAAAGTTGTTGATTGATGTTTTTTTTTTTTTTTTAAGTTTTTGTTGACTCAATTTTATTGACTGCCTATCCTAATAGTTCTTGTCTGTTTATTCTTTATTTATTTTAAAATTGATGATTTCGAATTAACTGTTTCCTTAAAAAGACTAACATAAATTCTATAGTACATTAGTTACTTCGGAAGATTGTTTTTGTTTTTTTTTTTCTATTTTATTGTATTTTTAGTATTGCAAAAGTGTATTATTTTTTTATATATGAAATTTTGATGACCGTCAATTTTCGTTTGATTTTTTTTTAGAATAAAACTGAAACATATTTTTTTATTAGTTTCACATAATAATGTAATTTTTAATGTTAAATTCAAATTCCTAAATTTAATCCTAAGCTCTAATTGCGAATTTCACAACCATTTGGCTATCTGATTTTTTTCTTTTTCAAATTCAAATTCAATTTCAATTTCAATTCTATCTTAATTTTTTCTTTTATCTAGTAAAACAAATAAAAGTAAAGTATTTTATTAAAATTTAATATTTTTTTCTAAGAAAAATAATAAACAAGAAAATCGTTTGTTATTTTAAAAATAAAATTCCTGTAGTTTATATTTATTTTTGTTTTATTCTAAGTTTTTAGTAATATTTTAATAATATTATTTGCAAATGACAATTTTTAAATTTTATTTATCTTCTACTACACTTTCGGTTCAAATTTACTTACTTTACTTTTTTGTTTAAGAATTCTATACAAAAAAAAAAAATAAAATTTTACTATCAATATGTTTTTTTTTTTATGTATAAGATAGTTCTAAACGTAAGAGTAGTAGTAGTAGATAATTGATTGTTAGCAATAATTTCTTAGATTCGTTCTTTAAAAGCACTTAGATTTAAGGGTAATATTATGAATGAATTAATTAAAATTATTAACTAATTTTAAAATTAAGAAACGGAAAAAATAAAATGTTAAAAATAAAATAACATTAAAAATGGTAAGTATAGTAAAAATAATTTCGTATTGAAGAGTATTTTCTTAAATATTTTTTTTTTTGAAATTCAAAATATATACGTGCAAATCAGTGGCGTAGCTACGCGGGGCAAAGGCGTGCAATGCCCTCGGGCTGCCCTTCAAGAAATCAATACCTACAATTTTCAAACAAATAAAAATTAAAAATTAATAAAAATCTTAGCCCTTTTATATTTTACAACAACAAATAAATGCTTGAATGCCAAATGGCATATTTTTCTTCATGTAATGTATGTACATGTGGACACCTGGCAGTTGCCAGTTGGAATGGACCAAAACCCATCAGGATTGAATAGATGAAGACTTCATCAGAGTCTTATGGAGCGATGAGTCCAATTTTGAGGTGTTTGGCTTAAATCGCAGAGTGTACGTCAGGCGCAGCGCTGAACATAAGATGCTACCAGAGTGTATGGTCCCAACTGTAAAGCATGGAGGCGGTTCAGTAATGGTGTGCGGCTGTTTCTCTTGCGATGGAATGGGAGATCTGACACGAGTCATCGAAAGAATGGATAAAGAAGTCTATAAATCGATATTGGAAGACCACGTTTTGGTATCTGGACTCCGATTAATCGGTGAAGGTTTTGTATTCCAGCAAGCCAATAACCCGAAACACACTTCAAATCTTTGCCGGGAATACCTGAAACAAAAAAAAAAAAAGACGAGGAAATTCTAAAAGTTATGGTATGGCTACCACAGTCTCCAGATATTAACCCCATTACACTCTTATGGGAAGAGCTTGACAGAAATGTCCGGAATCACAACACAACATCGGAATCTGCTCTTTGGGAAACACTACAAAATTGCTGGAGTAATATCCCACAAGAAAAAATACAAAAACTTGTAAGAAGATGCCCAGAATTATTAAAAAAATTATTGAACTTAAAGGAGGGTTTCTTGATGAAAACTAAATTTAGGACTTGAATTGTTTTTTTTTTTTTAAATAAATAATTTATGTTTAGTAAAAAAACAGCCCTTCACTTTTTTCACTTATTAACTCTTTTCCTAAAACTACAATTTCGGGGTTAAAATGCGATATTTCTCAAATTTCAGAGGTGGTCTCAAACTTTTGACCGGTAGTGTATGTACAGCTGCCAGTTGCCACTTCTTTTCAACTCTATTGATACTTACAACACTATTGTCTCTGATAAAGAGAATACGTGCATTGTAAATAAGTGCATGCATACATACATACACTGTCCACAGAAAATATGAAATGTGTGTGCAACATCCCCAGCCCCTCAGGCATAACACCGATCGTGACACACACACTAAAAATCGTAAAGTTTTGATTTTTACTCACACGTCACACGGTTTCTCAATTCTTACCAGTTTTACCGCAGGAAAAAATATATTCGAGTCCCAGAAGCATAAAAGGGAGATCCTCTAAACTGCGCCAACTACAGAGGAATAAGTCTACTTAACATCGCCTACAAGATCCTCTCTGCCGTAATATGTGAACCTCTGAAGCCTTTCGTCAACAATCTGATTGGTCCTTATCAATGTCGCTTCAGGCCAGGAAAGTCAACCATCGACCAAATTTTCACGTTGCGGCAGATCCTGGAAAAGACCTTTGAACTCCAAATCGATACCCACCACCTTTTCATCGATTTTAAGGCCGCGTATGACAGAACCTACAGAAACGAACTGTATAAAGCTATGTCTAGTCTTGGCATCCCTGCCAAGCTCGTTCGCATGTGCAAAATGGCGATGGAGAATTCACGCTTCTCCATCAAGGTTGGCGCTAACGGAATCTTTCGACGTCAAAAAAGGATTCAGACAAGGCGATGCACTGTCATGCGATTTCTTTAACATCGTTCTTGAGAAGATAGTGCAGAACTCTACCGTCAACACCAGAAGCACTACCTTCCAAAAGTCTGTTCAACTTCTCGCGTACACCGATGATATTGATATAATGGGAAGAACACAACGTGATGTGAATGGCGCCTTTGTGAGAATTGAGACGGAAGCGGCAAAAATGGGTTTTGTGGTAAATGAGGGCAAAACGAAGAATATGAAGGACAGCCAACACCGACGGCTCGGACAGAACGTCACAATAGACGCATACAACTTCGAGGTAGTAGAGGAGTTTGTCTACCTAGGCTCCGCTATAAACACGGGCAATAACATCAGCGCCGAGATCAGACGAAGAATAACTCTTGCTAATCGCTGTTTCTTTGGGCTAAGAAAGCAATTGAGTGGAAAAGCCCTCTCTCGAGCAACTAAGGTAAAACTTTATAACACCGTCATGATCCCAGTTCTGCTGTATGGTGCAGAAGCATGGACCTTGACAGCCTTAGGCTGTTCTGAGAGGAAAGTTCTTCGGGTCATCTTTGGCCCCGTGTGCATTGAGGGAATGGCGAAGAAGATACAACAGCGATCTTTACGGGTTGTACAACGACAAGGACCTAGCCAGAAGGGTCAAGGTCCAGAAACTCAGATGGCTCGGTCATTTAGAGCGGATGGACACCAATGCTCCGGCCCGGAAAGCCTTCGACACTATTCCCAAGGGACGTTGGAGGATGGGAAGACCGCGACTCAGGTGGCGCACTCAAGTGGAAGAGGACCTCAATCAACTTGGAGTGCAAAACTGGAGACAGCTAGCTAAGGACCAAGCGGGCTGGCGGAGACTGTTGATTGAGGCTCAAGTCCACAACTGACTGTAGCGCCACCTTAAAATTTTTTAGTCGCAATTGAAAATGAGGTGGCTTCAGAAATAGATTTAAATCATGGATACATTCGCTTCCATTAAAGCTCGTAAAAATATAATATTATAAGAACATCATATTTGTAATTGTAATACTTTTTGTTCATTGTTTGTTTAAAAAATAATAAATAACAAAAACAAATATTGTTTGGGGCCCTTATTTGAATTTTGAACACGGGCCCATGCCACGCTAGCTACGCCACTGGTACAAATGAACTAAAAATCGTTCGTTATGCTGAAAAGTTCAATGAAAAATATTTATAAAATGTTCTTCTCTCTTTGGAATTTACCTTAATGTTTAAATTAAATAAGACCAAGTTTCAATAAACAAAATCCTCATTTGTCGATGTAAGAAAGCGTTAAAAGTTTCGATGCAAGTTTAATTTCGTATGTTAGTAAAACTTATTATTTTTTTTCGTTTTCGTTTATGCTGTTAATGTAATGAATTTTCGCCTGTACTTATTTAGACTAGAGATACTATTATAATAGTGAAATGTTAGTTAATGATATGTTGAAAATGTACAAAATGTTATTTTTTCGATTTCATTAATTTATTATTTAGTAGAAATTTTAATAATTTATTTCTTATTTTCTTTAAAAAAAAAATTGAGAGGCATTGAATTAAAGAATAATTTTGCAAAAGCGAATGATGAAAAATGAATTTATTTTATGTCTTAAATCGATTTTATTAAATTACATTTATAATTATTTTATTTTAATGCACTTGCTGTTAACATTCCAATCAAGAAAAAAAATATAATTTTTACAAAATCAATATCAACCAACAAATTTACAAAATTTTAATAAAATCAATTTAATATGTTTGCTTAAGCCCGTATGATACTACATTTTTTTCTTCATTATTTAAGCATTAATAATATGAAAATGTCAGTTTCAAGAAAGAGAGACAACATTATTTTATAAAGACAGAGAAAGAAATCTTCTGACAATTTCAAATTGCATTTTGTTATTTAAGTTTTCAATTCCGTTGTGTTCAAATTATAATGAAATGGCCATCTAAATAAATGAGTGACTCCCTTTATAGTTGAAATATGTTGATCCAGCCTTGTTGGCTTGTTCATGGATCTTGTCCTGCAGTGTTTTCATGCAAAATAGCAAATCCTCTACATTGTACTACGGCGTCGGCCGGCGGATAGTCATAAAAAAAACTGCTAGGGATTGTATCTATTCTTTATTTTATTTTTCACTATTTAAATAATTTAAACTTTAAGACAGACGTTGGTTTTAGCACAAATACAGTTTAAAATCTCAACATTTCAAAAAATCGTTTCCAATACCACGGCAATCGTCTCTGAGCGAGTTCACTACTCTTAAAAAACACACACAAATCCGTTCACTTCCTTATGTTGATTTTATGTTAATTTGTATCCTTGACTCAGATTTTGCATCGCAAGCCAGTTTTTCTTGGCTTTTTTTTCCATATTGCTTTTTTTTCAGCGAAATATTTTGTTGATTTGAGAAATGTTTAATTTTTTCTGTTTTTGTATTATTTGACAAATTTCAAACAGGTCAAGAATATTTTCCTATAATGTAAAAGTGTCAACAAAAAAGTGACTAGTCCATTAAAAATGTAGTTCGGGTTACATTTTTAATGAATTTTTTTGATAATTTCCCATTAATTAAGTAGTGAGCACACACTCGCACTTATAGAGAAATCAGGTAAAGAAATGCTTACTCTTTCTAATTTTATTTTTAATGATGAAAAAATGGAGAAAAAATGAAGTATCATACGGGCTTTAGACTAAAATTTAATATTCTTATAATAATTTTATTTGCTACATTAATTTTGAATATAAAATTATGAACTAAATATATTCACTATTATTCAGGCGGAACGATTTTTTCAACCGTTGGTTTTGTATCGTCAGGATCGAGACTTAAACAGTCAGCGAAATAGTTTTCCATCGATGAATAGACATGCTCGAGGACTCCGTTTAATTCGTGACCTTCGTCGGCATATGTCTTTTAAAGCGAAAGTTAATTTAAAAATTTACTTAAATTAGTAAAAAATTCTAAAGTCAAACCTGATATCGATAGAGTATGCCAGCATCGGTTAGAGATCTCGCTAGCTGAACACCATGGATATATGGCGCTGTCGAGTCCGCCAGGCCGTGAATCAGGAAGAACGAATGAGATTTGATGTGGCGTGCTCGTTGCGTTGCATCGGCTTCCACATAGCCTTTATAGTTTTCAGCCGGCTGGCCTAGAATTCTTTCTGTAAAGGCTGAATCTGCAAAAATAAATAAACAGAATTACTTTTGGTATTTTTGGTGTTGTTGTGAATTTTCTTACTGTAAAATAACCAATCAGCTATTGGTGATATGGAAATTCCACATTTGAAAACTTCTTGCTGTGAACCCAACACCATTGTTGTCACATATCCACCATACCCCCAGCCCCATACGCCAACACGAGTCTCGTCAAGGAAGCTAAATGTGTCTAGTAGATAGCTGAAAATAAGGGGAAAATCAATTTGAATTCAAATGTCTAAAAGCGTTTTTGTATTTAGTTCAAGAAAATGCAACGAAGATGGAACTGAACAGAGTTCCGGAAAAGCTTATAAAAGCTCTTATTTTACTTGCCCAGGGTTGTTATAGTTTTTTACATAACTTGGATGGAAGAATTTGAATTTAATTTTTGTTTTGTTTTATTAATTTTAATAATTCGAATCTAGGGATAGATGATTGATTTAAAATTGAAAATTTGTGGTTTTACGAAATTTGTAAAAGGAACTTGTTTGTTTTTTTTTTTTTGAGACCAAATTTCCAAATCAAAATCCAACAAAATTTTAACAAAGTTAATTGAACGGTTAAGAGTAGTGATGGGTCAACTCGGTTTGCTAACTCGAGTCAACTCGAGTTAGCCCTAACTCGAGTTAACTCGGTTTGTTTATTTTTTCAACTCGAGTTAGTTAACTCGGTTTGCCAACTCGAGTTGAACTGTCCAACTCGGTTTGCCAACTCGGTTCGCATACTCGGTTTGCCAACTCGGTTTGCAACTCGGTTTTCAACTCGGCTTGCAACTCGGTTTGCCAACTCGGTTTGCAACTCGGTTTGCAACTCGGTTTGCAACTCGGTTTGCAACTCGGTTTGCAACTCGGTTTGCAACTCAGTTTGCCAACTCGGTTTGACAACTCGGTTTGAAATTCGGTTCGCCAAATCGGTTTGCCAATTAGGTTCTAGTTTACTTACTTCTAATTTTGTGTTTTTTTTTAGTTTTGAGTTTAAATATTGTACATAAGGGCAATTAATTACCAAGTGGTAGAATTTTATTATCAGCGGATGGCATTGATAAAAAACTTAATTATTCCATTTTTTATGTGTTTTTCTAGACCGGTTTTCGGGAATATCCGGTATTATTCAGAACGAAATATATATATATAGCGACCTTGAATCGTACCTTATCTTTCTATTGAGCCATTGACATTCAACTTTCATTAGCGGATGACAGAGATTTTGACGGATAAAAAACCTGGGGCCGAATCGTATAAGGTGATATGTGATAGCTGATAGTCATATTGATTGAAATTCATCTGTGTAAAGTGATAGTCACAAAGTGATATCACATTTTTTTGATTTTTTCTTGTGACAGCTTTTTAAGTATCATTTTGATACTTTGGATATATTTATTTATGTATTTTTAAGATTCAAAATTGAAAATGAACGTACTTGTGCCGGTATAATTATTTTTACCAGAAGAGAATAGAATTTTTCGGCTCTTGCGAATAAGGTTAAGATAAAGACTAAACATTTATAATGTTCCAAATGCCAAGTAAGTGTAGTGACCGTGGCGCAATGGTCATGTTTGTTTCAGAACGTTGTGGGTGCAACCCTAAACAGATGGGCAGTGAACCGTCCGCGGCGCTGAATACAGCTGCCAAAATGAGGTTGGATGGATGTTTGTAGCTCAATAACTCCAGAACGACGGGAGTAGGAGGTAGTGGCAGTTGAGGGGTCAGAAAAATAACGACTAACTTTTTTTCGGCTTAAGCGGGTAACACCGCGCGATAAGCTAAACTAAGAAAACAAATTTAATTCCATAAAAAGCAAGCTAAACGCTTGAATTTAATTAGAAACGTCTGAGTTTTATTAACACTCTTATCTTATCTTATAAATTCGATGGTAACATTGTTGAGGAACAGCATTTCGGAACTCTTATATTTGAATTGTCTTGTTCGACCAGCGAGGCGTCTTGAAGTAGTTCTTCCAAATAATTTCTTCTTCCTTTTTATTATTTATTGGTAAAGCACACTAATAAGTCTTCTGCGCCAAAGTCATTACAAATGTTCTCATCTGCATAACATAACTTACTTACATTATGTTAGATTTAATTTCACTTTGTAAAAACAAAACTAAATTGACAAGTTCATATAAAAATAGGTTACAGTGTCAAAAATTTGTCAATATACATAAATTTTGAAATTTTGTAAGCAATTTCTTACAAGTAATGCCAAATGAATGAAAATAAAATGTGATAGTAGGACTATCACATTACACAGACGAAAAAAACAGAACTATCACTTTTGATAGTTTCAAATATGATAGTCACATATCACCTTACACGATTCGGCCCCTGGTAATTTCGTTTTTTTTTAATGCTTTCTAGAGCGATTTTCGGGACAATCCGTAAACATTTAGAACGAAATATCCCTCTAGCGACCTAGGTTCGTACCTTATCTCTCTATTGAGCCATTGACATTCAACTTTTATCAGCGGATGGCAGAGATTTTGACGGATTAAAAACTGTTATTTTCGTTTTTTTTTTTTTAAGTATCAAACCGAGTTGGCAAACCGATCTGCTAACCGACTTGACGAACCGAATTTTCAAACCGAGTTGGCAAACCGAGTTGCAAACCGAGTTGGCGAACCGAATTCTCAAGCCGAGTTGGCAAACCGAGTTGCAAACCGAGTTGGCAAACCGAGTTGGTAAACCGAGTTGGCAAACCGAGTTGGCAAACCGAGTTGGCAATCCGAGTTTCAGACCGAGTTGGCAAACCGAGTTGGATTCGTTCAACTCGAGTTGGGCAAACCGAGTTGCAACTCGGTTTGCAAAAAAACCAACTCGAGTTAACTCAGTTTACAAAATTTACGGTTCGACACATCACTAGTTAAGAGTTTAATTTTCGAGTTCTTTTTTTTTATAATAAACACACACTCAAGTAGTGGTTAGGTGCGTTGGCTGCTAAGCAGAACGTCGTGGGTTCGAATCCTACTCGGGCCAAAAGTTTTTATTTCATCTTTCACGGACACTGCCTCTTGCGAAGAACTGACAAAACTTCCAAGAGTATCATCTGTCATGAAAAAGTGCTTCTCAACTTTGCCGTTCGGAATCGGCGTTAAATTGTAGGTCCCCTCAATTCTTCTTCACACGCACCCAGAGAATTGTTGAAGAGAGTAAGCCACTTAGGCCTTGGCTCTTCAAGAGCTGTCGCGCCACTCTATTTATTTTTTTTTTTACACACTTAAGGGTTTTTTTATACCCTTATTATGCCATAAAACACAGTGAGTGCTTTGGGAAAGAAGGAAGGGGTTGGAGCGGAGGTGTCGGTGTACATTGGTCTTTAATTACTGAACATTGCAATGATCGGGAAAGACGGCGTGTGGAAGAGAGTTAAACATTCGCGTAGTGCGGCTAAAGAACGATTCTCTATACTTAAGCGTACGACCGAAGTTGGGCGCGAGGGTAAACTGATGGGCATTCCTGGAAGCGCCGGTATTACGGGTGGAATGCAACTAGCTATTTCACTAGAGCAATTACCGTAGAAGAAACGGTAAAACAAGGAGAGACACGAAACGTTAGACGGTGTTCCAATGAAGTGAATGACTGAGTGAAGTCACTGTCACCAATCATTCTTATTGCTCTTTTTTGTATACCATCCAAGAGGCTTAAATATGTAGCTTGAGCACCAGCACAAAGAAGGGAATTGTACTTAAGCTTTTGGCAGATATAAGTCTTGTAGATAATAGCCAGATCAAACGGGGAGAAAAATTTCTTGCACCTTCTTAAGAAACCCAAACATCTTGCAGCATTTTTGGCGACATCGCGTATATGCTCGTTCCACAAGAGGTGGTCACATACACATAACGAGAATCTCGAGATGTTCGGTCTCATTGATGCAAGTGCCACTCATGGACAGTGGCAGGGGGAGTATATCTCGCTTCAACGATACCAGACCGCATTGAGTTTTCGAAGCATTAAACTCTACACGGTTTTTAATTCACCATTGTACAATGCTGTTTAAGTCAGAGTTTAAAGTCATATTTTGCCGTTGCACATCCGAAGAGGAGGGATGTGTGTCTGGAAACGAACATGAAAAGCAAAGGGTGCTATCGTCAGCGAAACAATTGATTGGATTAGAAGGTACAGACAAGAGATCATTAATAAAAATGATAAAGAAGGTCGGAGACAAAACGGAGCCCTGGGGCACACCAGCATTTATGTTGTGCGGGTTTCAGACTTGAATCCGTCCAATACAACTTGTATTGAACGGTTTCTTAATCCAACGGAGAAGGGATTCATCGACAAAAACGGTTGCTTCATATCTTCCGTGTTCTGTCACTGAAATTGTTTGAAAACACTTAATTGGTTTATTCTAAAGTACTAAAAATTTTAATTTAATGTTGTATCGATTTTTCGTTTTCATGACTTTTTCACGCAAGTGGCAGGTAAAATGCCAAAAGATATTCTAATTTCTCACAGCTATGTAGGAAAATAAAAAATTTAAAATTGAATAACGCAGTCCTTATTGACCGTTACCTTGAATGCAACGTTATAGCTCTATGTGGAAAGTAAAGTACATCACGTTTTATCGCACACGCTTCAAAACATAACACATACATAAAAAAGAACTTAATTTTCCTGTTTGTAGAGAAAAAAAAACTGCAAACGACCCCCAAAAAAAGGTTTGGTCGTTCTATATAATTTTCAAAATTCAACATAAAATTTTATTACTCTGACCGGGAGCACTCAATCCAAGTCAAATATTAACTACGGAATGAAAATACAAAACACACTCCTTCAATAACAAACACGTGTGTCCGAATGACCCCCTCATCCCCCCTCAACCTACAACAAAACATTTGAAAAGAGAAAACTTAAAATACAAGAACCCCACCTTCAACAACCCAATTAAACTTACCTGAGAACGGAAATTTGATCCTGCACCTCGACTCCCCCTAAATGACGGTACAGTGATTTTTTACTTTGTCCTTTGGCGCCTCTCACATCCAACCGAATATATATTACATCGTTACGTGAGGACATGTACGTCCCCCAGTCTATTCGAAATTTCTCCGAAACAGATTCGGATCCTGGTCGTCCATTTCTATACACAGAGCAACAGCAACAAAAAAAAAAAAACATAAAAATGAAATACAAATATTATACGTCATCACCATCAAAACCATTTCCGTTTCTGTTTTTTCCACAAAGAAGAAAACTGCATTAGATGTCGATTTCATATACTTACACTTCGACAAGAACAGGAAATGCGGCATCCCTAAGCTCTTCCCGCCAACTGGGCGGCAAAAGCAATTGCACTTGAGCCCTACTCCCATGCGGCAGGGGTATTTCAAAAGAACGTTGTGTTGGCAATGCCAGTGCTTGCAAACGTTCAGTGTAATAGGGTCGCGTGTCGAAGAGAATTTTTTGCAGACTATGCGTTTTGGCCGAATGCACACCGGATACTGGTAGACCCGGTCCCAGGCACTCGAGTATATAAAAATCAACACCGAGCTCGGTTGCTATGGAAGACTTTGGCGTTAGAAAGGCATCGAAATGGGAACAGTTAACATAGTAGTAACGGCTACTCCAGAGCGCTTCGCCTAAATCACATGTAATGCACTGAGGTTCACTTCTGTTACAAAAAAAATAAAAAAAAACATGAGTCAACAATGTACGGTGATGGTGAAGAAAAATGTTTTGACTCACTTTCGACTATCGTCGCTTACTGGATCCTTGACAACATACAAATGTCTCTGTCCAGGTTTCTTATCTTGCGTTCCAAGATAGTAAACGAGATGATTCGCCGTGTCCCAACACAGAATCTTTAGGACCTGAGAAAAACAAGAACAAAGAAGAAGAGAGAGGAAATTTGATTAAAATGAATTTGTAATTCGATAGATGGCAAATGACAAAATTTAAAATCAGTGTTGATATTAGTTATTAGCGTAATCGCAATTTTAACAGCACGCATCACTCAGTTAAGCGAATTATACACAGTAATTTTTTTAAAAGCTTATTTTGTTGGTTAAATATTTTTGTTTTTTTTTTTTTTTAATTATAAGTTTGTTTTCCATTAAAAGCTATAAGAATAAATATTTAACAAACTGAAAAATAAGAACAAAAATTAGTAAAAATTTAACTAAAAATAATAAATGAAATAGAAAAAAATGTACAGTGATGATCATGAAAATATTTAGAAACTGAACAGCGAAAGCGAGATATGTGTAAGTTTATTGTGATATAATTTAATATTATTAACAAGATTTTGAAACATTAAGATACAGGAAAATGGAAAAAAAAACATCAATATTTAAATTTAAATTAATTTTTAAATGCGAATTAAGTATAATGTAGGTTTTGTTTTTGTTGAGAGTTTCATTCTCTTGATTTTTATTTCATTCAAAACGAATTCTACAGAATGCAGGCCCCAGTCGCCCGGTGACGAAAATGACAGCTATCAAAAATTCGCTTCTCAAATCGCTGAGAAATTTGTCAAAAACACTATCAAAAATATTTTTCTTATTGTTGTTAATAATAATAATTGTGTTCCTAATGCGCGACTTCCATACAAATGATCTAGACTTGTCAGCTTTTATTTTAGTCACTGGGCGACTGGCGAAGTATTCTGTTCAGCTCTTAAAAAAAGACTAAAACAAAATTTGTAGTCTCACTTTAGTTTTATTCTCCCAAGCCTATGAGAAAATTATAATTCAAAGTTTAACAGAATTCAAATACACTTATATAAATCACATTTTTGTATAAAGTTTATAGCGCCCATGAATCATATGTGATTCATAGATACCTGAAATTGGGTACACACTCATGTATCGAACGGAATTCATGACAAGTGAAGGGAAACTCTTTCTTTCTCTTGAAAACAAAGAACTTTGTGGCAATTGTACATTTTTTTTAACCTAAACTATGTATATATTTTCTGTGAAAAACGCTCGGTTTTGTTAATATGGAGATACTGCAAACGGCTTATACTAAAATTTAGTCCTTCAACAGTATTTTTACTAGCGACGTATAGAATATATGGCAAGTATTGAATTCGTAAAAAAAAGTAAAGATTTTGATCAAATATGACATTGCGATAATAGAGAAGTCGGAAAAAGTGGGTTAGACGATTCCGTCCGTCAGTCTGTCTACATCCTTAATCACTGGTCCGATTGACTTCAAACTTGAAAATTAGACGTTTTATCGAATTCGCGTGAGTCATTTATTTGATTTTTTACTTAATATCAAAATTTAGCCACCAAAGAACAAAAAGTATCAATTTTCTCAACAGCGGCTACTACAGTTGGAACACTGGTATTTTGAATTTAAAAAATTATTTTTCTTTTGCTCCAAAACGGACCCTGCAAAGAGTTGGTGAGGAATTAAAAAAAAGTGTCTTCCAGCTTTCTTCATCGCGGCTGTAACTGGCAAGAGACTGCATGACAATGGACACCAGTGTTCCTGTTGAGCCATAAACTCAACGAGGCTGGAAATATCCTTTTGAAAAAGAGTATTTGAATTTATTCATAGAAGTACATAAAATCAATAGGAAGACTACCAGGTCTATTAAATAAACTGGTGCTCTGGGGTAGTTGAAAAGTCCCATACATTTGTCTAACATATATGTGCCAACTACAGTCGCAGTAGGCCCCCTTGTGGGATTTTCAGAGTGGCTTTGGTTGTCGAGAGATTCATTCTCGGTTACTGAGTTAATTATTTCTGGACTCAGTTTTCTAGATAGAAAAACATCAACCAGTTTGGTGAATTTTATGGGTAACCAATCTGGTACTTGAGTTAATGATTGAGTTTGAGGGAAAATCATAAGCGACAGGGGCGGGTCGCTAAATTTGAAATTTATAAAAATTTTAAAATTAACAAAAGGCAAAAACTGTTCCAAAGACAGTGTGGGTACGATCCACCGTGATATAAGAGCTCAACGCCAGGTATTCACGTAAATTGTTTCCTAATTTGCTCCAAAACGATACCTATTACAGAAACGTCCGATAAGCGTTTTTCTTCTTTGAGGGGAACATATATATTGCCCAAATATTTTATTTTCATAAAAATTTCAATTTTTTTTTTTGGATTCTTAAAAAATATTTTAAATTTTTTTTGCAAAATTATGGATCTCAGAAACGGATCAATGTTTAAAATTGAAATTCAAGTGCAAGACGTATATTAACATGTTCTTGAATACTTCATATCTATATGTATTTTAGGAGATTTTTGAAAAATTTTATATATAAGAAATTAATTTTTTAAAAACACACTCCAACAAATAATTTTTTTTTTTTGAAAAATCAACTATTTTTTGAGAAATATTATGGCATCAATTTTGGTGAGATAAAATGCGATTTTGAGGCACATATCTCATTTTAAATTTTGGAATACAAAATGAAGAAATATTTGAAGGGCTGGTAAATTTTTACAGTCTTAGACCAAGCCAAATATAACGGGTTATAGGGCTGGAAATCGACATCTGTCAAACTAAGTTGTCAAATAATTTTTTTTTTCAGTTTAAACTTGAAAGTCGAACATTTACGAAATGGATCGCTTAACTATCGCACAACGCATTAAAATTGTTGAAACATTAGGTTTAAAAAAATGTCCATTCTGCCAAAACCACATATCGTGGTTTAAGAGGAGATAATGGTCGTGTCCGGTCCGTAGCTTAGTGGTTAGGCGCGATGGCTGCTAAGCAGAACGTCGTCAGTTCGAGTGCTACTTTAGTGTGCTTTAACGGGCACTGCCTCTTGCGAAGAACTGACAAAACTTCCATGACGTCATGACAGATGATACCCTGTCATGAAAAAGTGCTTCTCAACTTTGCCGTTCGGAATCGGCGATAAATTGTGGATCCCTCAATTCTTCACACGCACCCAGAAAATTGTTGAAGAGATTAAGCCGCTTAGGCCTTGGCTCTTCAAGAGCTCTCGCGCCACTCTATTTTTAATGGTCGTACAACTACGCAAGGAATTGGAAATTTGAAGAGGTTACAGATATTGTAAGGCGTGTGCATTATCGTTTCGCTCGTACCACTGAAAATATCGCTGCTGTAAGTGAAAGTGTTGCCGAAGACCCAAATGTGTCGATTCCTCCTCATTCTCAGGTCTTAGGACTGTCTTACGGCACATTATGGCGTATTTTGCATTTGGATCTGCACCTACATCCGTATAAAGTCCAGCTCACACAACAACTGAAGCCAGCTGACCATTCACAACGTGGACGGCGATTTTTAGAAAAAAATGTTATTCAGTGACGAAGCACATTTCTCGCTCGGTGGGTATGTTAATAAACAAAATTGTCGTATTTGGGGTTCTGAGAATCCTCGAAAAATAGAAGAGAGGCCATTACATCCACAAAAAGTCACTGTTTGGTGTGCTCTTAGGTCCGGAGGTGTGATAGAACGTTACTTCCTCGAAAACGACGATGGAACGACTGTCATCGTCTATTCGGAGCGTTATGGTCATATGATAACCGACTTCTTTTGCCTGCTGTTGAAGAAAACGACTTGGAGAATATGTGGTGTCAAGAAAACGGTGAATATTCGAGCGAATATGGCTTTATTGTAAGAGACATTTCCTGGCCGCGTAATTTCTCGTCGTGGCGATATCAACTGGGACTTAAAAAACCAACATTCGTCAAGTTATGGCTGAGCTGAGATACCGCCAAATATGTGTCAAAAAGTGGTCGAAAATTACTTCCAAAGGATAGATGCTTGCAACAATTCGCGTGGTGGTCATTTAAATGATGTAGTGTTTCACACATAATGTCAACGTTAAAACTTTATAATAAAAAGGAAATATCATGAAAAAAATATTTTATATGTGTTTTATTTACCGTTTACTTTTGAAACCATAAAATGGATAACCCTGCACCTATAGAGCAATATATGCATTGCTTTGTTTTTTATTTTTTAAGACATATAAATAAATATATAGAGTGGCGCGACAGCTCTTGAAGAGCCAAGGCCTAAGTGGCTTACTCTCATTCAACAATTCTCTAGGTGCGTGTGAAGAATTGAGGGGACCTACTGTTTTACGCCGATTCCGAACGGCAAAGTTGAGAAGCACTTTTTCATGACAGATGATACTCTTGGAAGTTTTGTCAGTTCTTCGCAAGAGGCAGTGTCCGTGAAAGATGAAATAAAAACTTTGGGCCCGAGTAGGATTCGAACCCACGACGTTCTGCTTAGCAGCCAACGCACTTAACCACTAAGCTACGGACACTACAAGACGTATAGGAAGGTAAAAATTGAGGATAGAGGTCAATCACCCTTGGGTTATGATGTAGCTTACACTTTGTTTAAAATATAAAAATCAATAAATAAATACAACTGTATAAATATTGAGGTCAATTTTTAAAATAAAACTATACTATATTTATTATCTAATTATAGAAAGTAACACAATTTGATCAGAATCGATTCAGCAGTTTCACAGTTTATCATGACGAGATTGGTATGCATATATGCAAGATTGAAATTGGAACGTCAATTACTCTAAAAATCTGTTTATTTTTGACGTTGTAACTTAGTTTTTTTTTTTTTTTTAATAATCTTAAATTGTCTCAATTGAAGTGTGCAAAAAAACGTGGTATGTACAAATATAACTACGAAAACAGTCAAACTCTGGAATATTGAAAGCAAAACGTGAAGTGCTATTTAGGTACTGAGTTCAAACATTTGATTACTTACAGCTTTCCAAATATAAATATAACATTAAATTTTCATATAGTTTATTCATTTAAGAATACAAATATCATATCAAACAATAAAGTCTTGAAAACATTTTTATAAGAATGCCCAATCTTAAAAAACAATTTTGAAAACCTTGTAACACATTATATACAGCGTACAAATATACATAGCACTTTGTTAGTACAATAAGAATAATCAAATCAGTTGACAAACATATATGAATATATTTAAGCTTGGTATACATTCAGATTTTAATCAATTTTTGTTTAGATGTACACAATCAAGTTTTTGATGTTCAATATGCATTTAGATTATATCCATGCGGTTAGTTTTTTGTTTTGCTTGTAAATATTTATAAAAATCGAATGCATGTTAGTATTTTTGAGCCAATTACTTGGCTGTACGAATTAATGTTTAAATATAATAAATCAATTCAAAACAACACAAACATTTTTTGAAATAACGAATTTCGTTTTGTATTCCATATTGAAATCTCACCTGATTTCTGTCATGTGTTATAACGGCAACTTGCTATACTTATGGGCATTTGTTTAAAATTTAATTCGCATTAGGTTCACATTTATTTATATACGATTTTTGTTTAATTTTATAAAATTTTAAAATTTATTCAAATTTAGCAGAGCACATTCATTCATTCATTTTCGATTGCAGACCAGATTCGGAGTGTGTGAGAAGATACAATCGTGCGATTTTGTTCGGTTTGATTTTGAATGCACATTGTTGTTTTATTTTTTTTTAGAAACAATGTCAAAAAAATAAACGATAGTATTAATTACAAATAATTATTACAATCATGAAGAACACATAATTTTGTGTTGGGTTTTTTTTTAAAGATGTTTTGTTTTTTTATGAAAATAAAAAATGTGATAGAAATAAATTAAAACACATGAAAATTAAAATTTTATCTTATCAATTAAATTAAATTAAAATTATAAGAGTTAATAAATAAAAGTTAACTATACAAACGGTGTTACACATTTACGCTGTTTGTTTTATTAACTATGTATATTTTTATAAATATACAAATTTGTTGTTAGGTAAGTGTTTTTGTGTAATTTATTGTTTTTATATCTATTTTATTTTAAAGAGGTCTTGAAGGCGAGAGTGCAAAGTCATTTCATGAGCAAATTAATTTTTACATTTTTTAAACATTCTTCAGGAAAAATACGATTTTTAAGATTTTAACATTGTAAACATTACATTATTTAAATACTAGCTGACCCCGCAAACTTAGTACTGCCTCAACCGATAAATAAAAGACCTAAACATTTTTACCCCGCTACACCACTATTCCTACCCGCTATCCGCTACTCTAAGCTACCTTACCACTCTTTACCTGTTAACCTGGTACTCCGTTACCCGCTACACCACTACCCGCTATCCCTCTATTCGCCAACAACTACTTCTACTCGCTTACCAATTCCCCGTTACCGTTACCCACTACCCACTCTCGCTACCCGTCAAACTGCTAACCACTACACGCTAACTGTCTGCACAGGTACTGATAATTGTGAACCAAACTCGAGTGCGATTTGTTTATTTTTTTACACCTTGTGTTAGATTATTCAAGTTTAAGTAAGGATCCCTAATTTTTTTGAAAATGAAACATAGCCAATGTCACTTGGGAATAGTGTAGCTTGCCAACGGTGAAAGAATTTTTTAAATCAGTCCAGTAGTTTCGGAGCCTATTCAATTAAAAAAAAAAAAAACAAAAAATCAAACCTTTCCTCTTTACATAAAGGGTTTTCCAATAAGAGGTGTTATTTTGAATAGCCCTCTATTTCGGTAGCTGTCACTTTTGAAGCAGTCATTTTTTGGCATTTGACAAGTAGAAACTACGGAACGTTACACGCTTGAACAACGCATTGAAATTATTAAAATTCACTATAAAAATGGTGAAAACTTGGCAGAGACGGTTCGTAAAATAAAAACATTTTTGGGTCGTCGTGAAGCCCCTTGTCGGACCGCAATACAGAAATTGTAGCTGTTGGGACAAGTTAGTGATGTGAAGAATAAAACCCGTGCACGTCGCTCAAGAACAACTGGGAATATTGCTGTTCCAGCTCAAAGTATTGAAGAAAACCCAGGTTTGTACATTCCTCGTCGTTCTTTGGAATTAGGCTTTTGCATAAAGACTTGGGTCTTAAGGCTTATAAAGTTCAGTTAACACAAGAACTCAAGCCGACTGATCATCAACAACGTCGTGTCTTTGCTGATTGCGTCCTTGAAATGCATGTAAATGATCCGGAATTTCATCGAAAAATCATCTTGACTGATTTGGCCCATTTCCATCTCGGAGGCTACGTCAACAAGCAAAACTGTCGCATCTGGGGCTTGAAAAACCCAAGATTTATTGTTGAAAAGCCTCTCAACACGTTTGGTGCGGTTTATGGTCCGGCGGGGTCATTGGACCTTACTTTTTCGAAAATGAGGCTGGATCAACAGTTACGGTCAATGGATTGCATGAGAGAGATGATTAATGATTTTTTATGGCCGGAATTGGATGGCATTGATCTGGACCACGTTTACTTTCAACAAGACGGCGCTAAGTGCCACCTAAGCAATGAAACCCTCGATCCTTTACGGGAAAAGTTTCCGGACCGTGTTATCTCTCGAAGGGGTGATCACAATTGGCCACCGAGATCTTGTGATTTAACACCTTGCGACTTCTTCTGTTGGGGCCACGTGAAAGATAAAGTCTACGCCAACAGCCCAGCGTCGATTCAAAACCTCAAAATGGAATTCTTGAGGCTATCGAGGACATAGGGCAGCCAGTTTGCCATTTCGTTATGAAAAATTTTAGAAAAGGATATGGTCCTGTAAGCATGGTCGTGGCGGCCATTTGGCTGATGTTGTGTTCCATTATTAATGGCATACCTTCCTCTTTATAATGAAATAAACATTCGATCATTTGTTTCAAAATATGCCATTTTTCTTTGAATATCAAAATAACACCGCTTATTGGAAAACCCTTAATAAGTATAGATTTCAATACAAATTTCCTTGTCTCCCGAATCCACTTCTTGAATTCATGACTTTCATTACCGATATAGATGATTCCCTATTCCACAACCAGTGTATAAGGAAAACCCAATTTATTCCGAAGTCAATTCGAAAAATCTTAAAATTCATGACTTTGCATCTCCCCTATCAATAAAAAAAGACCCCCTCAGTAAAATATCAAACCCGCCCACAACTAACCAAACCCAAGAGTATATAAGAAGACAAAACTCAAGTCAAAGTAAAAAAATTACCTCATAACGTCCGTGTGAGATCACAGATATCCGTTGCTGTGTTATCGTCACATGTTTGATATGGGTAAAGTGTTCAGTACCAGATTCCTGTATACTGGCTAATATAAGAAAACTATCACCATCCGGTGAAAATATCGGATGTGGTAATATATCAAGCCATTCGTCCTCCGGTGCACGTTCGGAATGCGTCTACAAATTATAAAAAATTCTATTTAATTTCAAATATTAAAATGCGCAATTTTTTATAACTTACATCGATGCATGTCCAATTTGGGGCGAAACATGTTGCAACGATGCTGTAGTTTTGTGATCTCATCATGTAGACAGTTGAGATTTGATGGTTGCCTTGTGATACCCAACCGGCGGAGGTTAGATAGTAGTCCCTGAGAGGAGATGTTGTTTTGTTTTTTTGTATTAGTTGTGGAAATAATAAGTTTTTCTTAAATAAAAATGGTCTTAAAATTATTAGAATGTAGAGAGAGAAACACTGGAAATTGCAAAAAAGAAGGAACAATCCTCCCTCTGACAACATCCAATTATAATTTCGTTGCATGCATGATGCATTTGTTCTGTTGTCAGTGTTCTGATTCCTCGTCATTTCCTATAAATTATTTATATAATTATTTTGTTCATGTTCCGCGGTGAACATCGGACATCAACCGAAGATTGGGTTGGAGGCAGCAAAAATAGATGGGGGGGGGTATGCGTCCACTAAGGCATGCCTCCTTTTCAACAGGCAGCAGCGGAAGAACTCCCAAGATGGAACCAACGGTGACGTTAAAGTCAGTGACAGTTCCAGTCAGGATGAATTACTTCGTGAACACCTTATAGGGTTACTACGTCATATTCGCAGCCCAGGCCTATAAGGAGCGGTTTGGCCGGCTCCCTGCCTCTGGAGTCAAGGCCACATAAACAAGAGATAGTTCCGAAACACCAACAAGCCTGGGATACGTACGGAATTAATGATGATGACCCACGCAAACGATTTAAGGATAACAAATGTCGGTTTTGCACTTGGAACATTAGGTCCCACAACAAACATTTAGCGGAAACCCTTGACTGCTATAAAGCAGATATAACCGCTATCCAAGAAATACTATGGAATGGTTGGCACCTACGTAAAATGAACAACTGTGATATCTACTATGGCGACTGCTACCGGGAACAAAATCAGCGTCTATTTGGATGTGGATTTGTAGTTGGGACTCGACTCAGGAGGCAGGTCTTGAGTTTCAGCTCATTGAATGAGCGCATCACGACAATCCGCATCAAGGCTAAATTCACCAATGTAAGAATGTAAACCTCAGCTGTACTCACGCCCCCACTGAGGAAAAGAACGAGCTCCTCGACAAGACTTACGAGCAATGCCCTACAACACTTCACATTGACTGGAACCACTACCTTCTTGTAGCCAAGGTACGAATGCGGATATCCCGATCATAGGTCAACAAGTGAAAATGCTCGGAAAAAATTTAACGTCAAACGTCTATATTCGCGAAGATTGATAGATTCTTTTCCGATTGTATCTCCGAAAACCTGCTTAAAAGTCCTTTGCTGCCAGCACAGAATGTAGAGACACTGCACAGCAGCCGTCAGAGATGCCGCCTCTGAAGTGCTAGAATCTACACGGCCACCACAACGAAACCCCTGGTTTGACGATGAGTTCCGGCGAGCACATGCAGCTTAATAAGAGGCATACAAAGTGGCGGCGCTGGAAAGAAGGACTCGAGCCGCTCGCGAGCTCTACGAGCAGAAAAGGAGAGAGGAGCACAAACTTCCTAGAAAGAAAAAAAGGGAGCATGAGAATCCCGCGATTGAGGAGATAGAAGGATGTCACAATAGGACGAGATTCGAAAGTCTTACAAAAATTAAAACAAACCACCAGGGGTCTTACACCCCGAGCCAAAGCTTGTAGAGACCATCATGGGAACATCATAGTGAAACCAAAGTCAGTGCTGTGGAATTGTGGATATGGAAAGACCACTTTTCCAAGCTGTATAATGGCGATGACGAGCAGGACTATACATACACATTGACGAAGTGAATGAAAATGGTATGAATTGCAGTTTCATTTAAGCTTTAAAAAGAAATTGTGAAACACCTTATTATTTGTTTTCATCATTAAATAAGGATCACACTAAACTGCATTTCCATCAGAAACTCAAAACTAAATAAACACCGATGATTGAGTGCCTATCCATTTCCATTTTTCGACCCATGTACCTCTTCATCCATCTAATAACTTTGCAGATTGTTATTTAAGTAACTAAAAACAACTCTCGTTACACAAAAATAACTATTCAATCAACCACATGCCAATATGGAAACAAGAAGCAAACACAATTTCCCTCCGACAATACCCAACAGACCATTAAATATCCTTTAGCCAACCATCATCGCATGTCAAATACAGAAAACTATTCACAAAGCCTAAGCCACACGCCATGAAGTACAAAATTTCCAGCATCCAACTGTACGTGCCTGTAAATACTCAAATAATTGAAATGGTTAAACCAATTCCATCAGGGGAACCATCACCGACATTATCAACATCATCATCATCCTCATCAGGCGTAACAGAGTCCTTCGCCTGTCCATAGTAAATGACTTTTCCAAAGACTGCCCTATTGAATGGTTACAACAAATTGTCTGATGGGAAAAGCCTTCCCTACATAACCTCAACCACCTGGAATGTCAATCAATCTGTCAGTATTTTGAATAACTCAATACTTGTGTGTTATCCAATTGGCATTGCATCCAAAAAGGCTCATAATTGGATTCTCATCGCATAGTGGGACACTCGAAGCCACTAAGTCCATTTTTCGAATACAAATGTTCATAAAAGAGCAGAACAGAAAAAAAAGCGATTCGATTGATTAAAAAAATACCTACTGTCCGTCCAGTGATGGCGGCGGCTTCACTAAGCTCCTCTGGATATCCGTCAAATTGCTTATATCGACTATCCACAGATGAACTTCTGGATTTGCTGTGCCCGGCGTTGGATAACGAACACTCTTTGTTTCCGGAAACGAACTGCCCGAACTCATGCCAGCTCCTGCGGCTATAATCGCTCCAGACGCCAGCCATGGATACGTCATGATGCCAACATTCGTATCATTAAACGAGGCATACATAAATTGACTGCCATCCGGCGATGACCATATCGCTTCGGGCTTTGAAAAGATTTCCTCTGGAAATTGGATTAACATACAGAAAAAAAATCGAATCAAATAAATATGAATATGAAATATAAAAGGTTTGTGTCTGAACTATGCATTTTAGAGTAATAAAATTAAATTATTCAAAGTCAACAAAATTCCTTACCCTGATACAACCAATCGGGTATGCCATTGTAAATGACATTCTGATATCCTGTATTCGTTATTCGGATGTCCTCTTCTTCAGCCGGTGATTGTCTTAAATATATATCGTTGTCAGCTACAATAATTAGGGATGTTGTATTGCCCAGCCATGCGGCGTACTGGAGACGAGTTCTTTGTACTTTTGGTGAGTCCTTCAGTTTCACTGGCATGTGATGGTCGTTTTCAACATCGTATATCGTATAGAATGCGGTAAAGGACCGTTGAAATATCTGCAAAAAAAAGGGGGGAATCAATTCGATTTCACACAAAGTGGGAATTAGCAAATTGATGATGGTTGAAATCAATTTAATTAGGAAATTGCTTCAACAATAGATTTTGCAATTTTTTGTCCCTACGAGGAAGTGATACGACGCAAGGTCTCCTTTTTTTTTTGTGAAAAGAGAGTAGGTACTTCAATTTCAAAATTAACTCAATTCAATTCAATTCACATTGAATCGATGAAAGTTTCACCGCAATAACAATAATTTTAGAAAGCAACTCACAAAAAAAAAAACGAGAACGTTGTTTGACCTTTTCAGGAAGAGGCGACAATGTGAACGGACGAATAGAATGCGACAACGGAACTTCAAATATTATTTTCAGCACAAAAACGAGGGTTATCTCGGTCTTTTTATCTGGTACTTGAGTGTCATACGGTCAATAGCAGCAGTGCCATCATATAGCGATGCTATTTTTAGAAGTTGTAAGATTTTTTTTTTTGTTCGAAGGACAAAGAAATTGACTCACCAAATGCCAACCGACATTTTGGAGATAAGAATAAGGACACACAACAGTCAATGTATTTTTTTTACTTTTCACAACAAGGACCCTTAAAAAATTCGATTTGTCATTTTGAATACAAATTTTATATTTTTTGTTGATATTGGAAATTTTTGAAGACAACTGTTCAGTTGCTTCCGAAGCTGATAAGTTTTTTTTTTATACATATTTCTGAGACTCGTTGACATTATATTGAAAAGGATCGTTACATATGAGTTGGTCGAGTAAGTGCATTATAAATCGAATGACTAAGAGATGGAATCAAAATGTTCGAATAAAGAAGCGGAATATAAGAAACTTGACGAACTGGAAAACAGCCAATTTTGTAAATTTTATAGTTTCAGCAGATTGTATGCAATGAAGTGCAAAGAATAGAACGGAGGATGACAAATTTACTGTCATCTTCCTTATTTAAGAATATGTACAGTGTTAAGGTTTGAATTCGTTGTTGCGCCTAACACAAAAGCTTATTTGTCAAAACAAATCACTTTTTGTAATCACTCAAATGCATGAGAATCAAGGAGAACGAAGTTTTTTTTTTAAATTGTTTTCTGAAAGTAATAGCTTTTTTGGTTGATTTTCATCATCCCAAAAAGGGTGTTTTTTAAAGTCTGAAAAAGCCAAACCAAAATAATCCAGGATGAAATTTGTAGGAAAAGGTACACGAAAATAAGGGTCTATTTGCATTCTATCAGACAATGAAAACCAAAACTATCTACGAGGCCTGGTTACCGAGTTATGATCACAAAACTATTTTTCTTCACCAACAAACGTCTCACGTGTCTAGGGGCGCGAGCCAACAAAGGGGCGCGCGGGTGCAGTAATTTTGAAAAGTGGCAAATAATACGAGTTCATACGTGGTTGTTGAACTAGCAAAGTCATGAACTCGAACCGCACTTGCCACTTTTGTTGAAATAAAAATGTAAACATGCAAAATATCTCCTCAAACAGTATGCTCTAGAATCAACAAAAGATGGTCACCACCAAACAAATATGGCCAAGCATAGACCTAAAACGGTCAAAAGGTTTGATCTCCCTGAGCAGACAAAGTATAAGCTTCACACTTGGAGTCATAACAGAACACTGCCTTATAGGTGACATGCTTTGAGGCTAGGGGTCTAAGCAAACAACTTCTGTAGAAGCTGCATGAACGAGGAGGAAGAGGAAACAGTCCAACACCTTCTATGTACTTGTCCAGCACTCTTCAATAGAAGGAATAAATATCTCGGTAATCCCTTCTACGATAATACCAGTGAACTGGCAACGGTCGACACAAGATGTCTCTCTAACTTCATTAAAAGTACAAAATGGTTTGTTTAAGTTCATTACTCTCCTATGGTATCACAATGCACCCTTGAGGTCTAAGTGAGTCAACAAAATCTAGATAGTCACTCCAACTCCACCCAGCGTCAACTGGGTTTACCTATTTGGTTTGCTTACTCCGCAATTGCTTACTTCTTCTAATTTTGTAAAGTGTTCTTGAATACTGATTTTACATTAAGGGGCAAATAACCTTGTGGTTGAAACTCATCAGCGGATTGCAAAGCTTTTGACTGATTAAAAACCTCATATTTTCTAGATTGATTTTCGGGGCAATCTGATTTGCGAATCGAGTTGCAACTCGGCACATCATTAACTAAAATTTGAAACCGAACCAATATACTTATCGATCTCATATAAACTTATACTCTTTTTCCTTGGCCCCATTTTAACGCGGTGCAGTGGTTTAGGTCAAACTAAAGTACTAAATATTTTTAATATATTGGCGCCGATGCAATGCTTGCCTATGGCGCCCTCAACGTTTAATCCGCGACTGGTCTCCAGCCAGCTCGGTCTCTAGCTAGCTTTCTCCAGCTTCGCACGCCAAGTTGGTTCAGGTCCTCTACCACCTGTGTGCTCCACCTGAGTTGCGGTCTTCCTCTTCTGCGACGTCCTTCCGGGTTGGATTCGAAGAATCTACGCATTATTTTCCATTTACTCTACATGAACCAACCATCTAAGTCGTTGGACCTTACATTTTCTGGCAAGGTCAGTGTCGCTGAACAGCTCATGCAGTTCTTGATTGAATTTTCGTCTCCATTCTCCATTTATGCAGACAGGACCAAAAATCGCTCGAAGAATTTTTCATCGGATGTTGTCATGGTCCATGTTTTCCACCATACATTAAGACCGGAATGATGAGGGTTTTGTAGTTTTGTAGAGTGTCACTTTATTTGCTCGGGAGAGGAATTTACTACTCAATTGCCTTCTAAGTCCAAGGAAGCAGCGATGTGCAAGAGTGATTCTTCGTTTGATCTCAGCGCTGGTGTTGTTGTCTGAGTTGATAGCGGATCCCAGGTAGACAAAGTCCTTAACTACCTCGAAGTTAAATCTGTCTATGTTGACGTTTTCTCCAAGACGTCGATGTTGGTTTTTCTTTCTTGTTGACAGCATTAAGTTGGTTTTGTCCTCGTTATCCACTAGACCCATCTTCCTGGCCTCCGTCTCAAGGGTCACCAACGCTCCACTGACAACACGCTGTGTTCTTCCAAGTATGTCAATGTCGTCTGCGTATCCTAGTAGCAAGACGGAATTTTGAAAGATTGTGCCTCTGGCGTTTACGTTGGAGTTTTGCACAATCTTTTCAAGATTGATGTTGAAGAAATCGCATGATAGCGCATCACCCTGTCTAAAACTTGTTTTGACAACAAATACATCCGTTAGGTTTTTTCCGACAAGCGTGAGTTTTCCATTGTCATCTAACACAGACGGTGACGGAGGAGTTTTTCTGGGATGCCAAAACTAAACATTGCTCTATATAGTTGGTCTCTATAGACGCTGCCATACGCGGCCTTGAAATCGATGAAAAGGCGGTAGTATCGATTTGAAGTTCCTGGTCTACTCCAAGATCTACCGTAGAGTGAATATTCGATCGATGGTGGACTTTCCAGGTCTAGGCCAAACTTATAAATACCTATCAGGCTGTTGACGAAAGGCTTCACACGTACACACAGCACGGCAGAAAAGATCTTGTAGGCGATTTTTAGGAGACTTTAACCTCTGTAGTTGGTGCAGTTCAGGGGATCTCTTTTCTTGAGGATCGGGAATACGATGCTGAGGTGCCATTCGTCGTCCAACGACCAAATTTTGAAGATGAGTTGATGCATACTCCTAACCAACCAGCCAGACCGCCATGCTCTATTCGACTTAAGTTTAGATATCGGTATCTTCACTTCGTCAATGTCGGTGGGTGGAATTGTGGTCTGTTCCACGCAAATTGAATGGTTCTGTATAGCTGCGGCATTTTGCTCGTCATTGCCATTACATAGCTTGGAACAGTGTTCTTCCATTTCCATAATTCTGGTTTTCACTGCGATGTTCTCATGATGATATCTACAGGCTTCAGTTCGAGGTATAAAACCACGTGGTTTATTTTACCTTTTTCTTCCAAAACCCATCAAATGATACATCAAAAGAAATAACTGGTGGAACTCTATTCATCGTTTGGTAGCTGAGATATTGGTCACATTTTTTTGTTTACTCTATTTATTACTCGCAAACATTTTCCTCCAACTTCAAATCGATATATAGTCACAATTTTCTTTGAACACCGTAAGAAAATTATATATCCAAATAAGGGCTTAAGACCCGCCGCATTTTGACTTGGTTATTATGAAAGGTGTGCTCGCAAGCAATGAAAAATGTTTTCTTTTACAGATTAGGAATGATTGAACGATTTTTACCTTCGTTCTCCATGATTCTCATCGTTTCGAGTACCCCAGTTTGTAAAGAAGCGCTTTATTTTAAGAGTCACGAAAGCAGCAATCGTTGTTTAATTCTGTTATTCTCATTTGTTAGAGGTTAAAATTGACTTGCTTCAGATGACAAAGTGAGAAACCATGTTTTATGGAAGCACTTATTCTGCTGGCAATCGAAGCTGAAAAAATGTGTGTATCATTTGCCATAAAAAAAATGTGAGTCTTGCGTGTCTCAACAATCAACTCATTATTTAATCAATTGACCAATTAATATAACTCCATGTTTAAAATACCTTCCATTTCAGGACCGTCAATGACAAAAAAGGTCTTTACCCGTAATGTCAAATTTTCAATCACAAATCATTAAACTGATCTGCCTTCTGCTTGAAAACGCTGAACAATACAAATAAAGGAATTGAAGACTCTTTTGTCATAAAATAATAAAACTTTCGATTTGCAAGTCAAGGAGTAATCTTCCAACCTCGACCGCCCATTCGTAGCATGGAAGAAGTCCTGTGGAAACAAAAAATGAAAGGACTTATGGTTGCTGAAATCGAATGGAACTCAAAAGAAATCAAGTAAAACAAAAAAGTTTTGTGAGTTCCCCCAACTAAGCACATTTTCAAGTAAATTTCTCGATTTCCTTCTTCTAAAATCCTCATCGACTATTAAATCCTTTAAGGGAATTTACAAGAATTGGAAGATCAAAAAAGGAGAAACTATTTTGAATGTTTTGTAAGTCTCAACGGTCTGTTCTTTCGGAGAACTATTCTTCCATGGATGGTTGATTTGTTTTTTTTTGGTAAATGTATCTGTGAAGATTTCTTTTCCAATAATATTGAAATATTCATGACTAAAGGGGGTTTAGGGATTCAAAGTTTAAATCAAATTAGTTCGTCTCTTAAGGTTATATAGGAATTTTCGTGAGTGTTAAAAAGTGGTTTTCATTTCGAAGAATATAAGTCAAGTGCTTTATCACGAATCATATCAAAGTTTCCATTTTCTAAGCGTTACTTTGTACGCCAATGTCCGGATACTTCTCAAATTTTCCTTTCCCTTTTTATTCTGCATGTCTCATGTTTCATTGCATGTTCGGTTCTTCCTTATGCAACAATGAATTTGAATACTTTTTACATTTTTCAATTTTTGTTTCGATTTAGATGGATTTCCGTTCATGTCAAAACATCTCCATGAAATCTTTTTGCTGTCAACAAAAGCTGTTGAGCTTTCTTGTGGTTTAAAGAACCAACGACGACGTGACAAAACAACAAAATAGAAAATTTAATATTTAAGAAAATAATTGCCCTTAAAAAAAGAGATAGACCCAAATTCGAGTTTTGAAGTAGAACTTCTTTTTTTTGCCAACGAAGAATATATTCATTACTCGTCCTCAAGTGCGGCTTTGTTGAAAATTTATAAGATATAGAATGCCACAGAGAAGGCAAGCAAATTATTTCCACTTGAAATGTGATAATCCTATGAGATGGTTTCTGGGAGCCTTTCAGACGCTTACATTATACCATAGATTGCCTAATCAAATTAAAATTTCGTTTTTTGCTTCTTTTCTTTGGCTCTAATAAAATAATTTGAACGATAATAACGTTTCGGCAGTACTGTAGTTGTTCTCTGGCTTCTGGCAGAGCAGTCGTTTGCTCTGAAGAAAAATAAAGGAAATGAAATTCAACGAAAAATTGAAAAAATGAAAAGGACTCAGAAGTGGAAATAGGGCTCAATTAATAATGTGCTTTGTGAGAGCTTAACTAATCACTTGACAGTTTTTTTTTTAATTTTTAATTGCATTGTCACGATTCATTTTGTGGGATCAATAGAAGAAGAAGATGTGAAGCTATCGAAATTCATTCAAGAGGAAACCATTGTTGATTTGAAACCCCAGATCTCATTAAAGCGAACATTTTAATACGAATTCGCACCTCATTAAAACGTTTGGCTACAGAAGCTACGTTATCGTCAGTGCACACCGTAAAAAAAAACAAGTATACGCCGTAGAACGTTCATTGAAAGATTTTTATGTTTTAGTAAAAATATTTATATATTATCCATTTCGTCGGTTTCAAAAGTAAACGTAATAAAACACATATAAAGTATTATTTCATAGTATTTCCTTTTCATGATTATTAAGCTTCAACGTTGACGTTATGTGTGAAACACTACATGATTTAAATGACCACCAAGCAAATTGTTGCAAGCATCGATTCTTTTGAGGCAATTTTCGACCACTTTTTTACACATATTGGGCGGTATCTCAGCCATAACTTGACGAATGCTGGTTTTTATGTGCTCAAGAGTTAAGATAGCCCTGCAAAAAAAAGTCCACAGGTGTGAAATCGCATGATCTTGATGGCCAGTTGATATCGCCACGATGAGAGATTCCTTGTTCTCTTGCAATAAAGCCATATTCGCTCGAGTTGTGTGGCATGTGGCTCCGTCTTGTTGAAACCACATATTCTCCAAGTCGTATTCTTCAATAGAAGAAAAAAAAAAGTCGGTTAACATATGACCAAAACGCTCCGAATTGACGATGGCAGTCGTTCCATCGTCCTCCGGACCAAAGAGCGCGCCAAACAGGGACTTTTTGTGGATGTTATGTCCTCTTTTCAATTACTTGAGGATTCGCAGAACCCCAAAAACGACAATTTTGTTTATTAACATACCCACCGAGTGAGAAATGTTTTTCGTTACTGGAGAACATTTTTTCGAAAAATCGCCATCCACCGCCTGTTGTTCAAGCACCCATTCGACCGACGTATAAGACTTTGTGAATGGTCAGCTGGCTTCAAATTTTGTGTGAGCTGGACTAATATATGTATTTAGGTGTGGATCTTAATGCAAAATATGTCATAATGTGCTGTAAGACAGTCCTGAGAACGACGAGGAATCGAGACATTCGTGTCTTCGGCAACACTTTCACTTACAGCAGCGATGTTTTCAGTGGTACAAAAAAAAAAATAATGGTGCACAGGCCTGACAATATTTGTAACCGATCTGGGGTGGAATTGGCTAATGCGATTGTTGATTATCGCTTTGTTGATAGTCGTTTTTGATTATCAACTTTATTTTGCTCTGTGTAAATCGATCAATAAAACAATTTGAGTTTCAGCTCAATTTGCTCAGTTTTTGCTTTGTTTGTTGTCAGATTGACAACTAAAATAAATTAAATTAAAATTAATATTCAATAAATAACTTCACACAGAAGTCTTTATTGAGTTGTTTGTGTGTTAAAATTGGTGTTTAGATATACATAAGACTATCATTGTAAATTGTGCCCCGGATTCTATGTTTTAACTGGCTCTAAGTATAACATTCCTTACGAAATGCGATCCTGTGTTTCAGGAGCATTGATGCAGAGACAAAATCAAGAATCAGTGAAATATTCCAGGACAAAAGAATATCCAACATTTCAACTCAGAGGCTCGACCAATAAAAAGGGGTTGACGGTTTAAAATGAGAAGTAAAAGTGACAACCGTATTAAGGAAGTTTTTTCTCCTTTTTATGCTCACTTAGCAGGAGACAAATTTCTTCGAGTACTCGACTACCTATGTTCCTTGACAGTGTCACGATCGTTCTCAAATAGTCACTAGATTTCGGGTTCAACAATCAATCCTCTAATTTTTGTTCATTATCTATTTAGATCTCAGATGACAGGTCTGAAAAACGTTACAAGAGCTCGATTTTGTAACAAGCACTTCACCCCGACGAGCTAAAATGCTCACGTGGTAGCAGAGCTGCATGCCGCTACGAAGAAACTGGGACACCCGCTCCGAAGATTAGCCTTAATGGTCTGGTTGAAAAGGCCATATACTTAAGAAACCGCAAAATGGATTAACCCTTTATTTTTAAATTTTCTATTTTATAAATTCGTTGAAGTGTTGTACCGATTTGTACGGATTTGAAAAGTGGTGACGGTTCCTGATCCTCTAATCGGCGTGATTCTAAGCTTCTGTTATTGTTTTCGGCTTTCTTGTACTCGACTTATAGAGTTTCTCTAGCTTCTCTAAGGCTTTTAACAGGGCTCATCAACGGAGTTTCTTCCGGCTTTCAACGGCTGTTGACTAGCTTCTCAGCGGAGTTTCAACTGGCTTTTAACGTCGCTTAATAGGCATCTCAACAAATCGAATTGACATAGACTTGACCCGGTATTAACACTTCGTTAAATAATAATACATGGCGCGACAGCTCTTGAAGAGCCAAGCTTAGTGGCTTACTCTCATCAACAAGTCTCTAGGTGCGTGTTAAGAATTGAGGAGACCTTCAATTTAACGCCAATTCCGAACGGAGAGAAGCACTTTTTCGTGACAGATGATACCCTTGGAAGTTTTGTCAGTTCTTTGCAAGAGGCAGTGCCCGTGAAAGATGAAATAAAAACTATGGTCACGAGTAGGACTCGAACCCACGACGTTCTGCTTAGCAACCAACCACTAAGCTACGGACACTACAATCAGCTTCTGTTAGTTTGGTTAAAATGAAAGGGTCGCTTACAACTCCCTATTCCTTTTTTCCACTTCTTTTGTCCACGACCGTTGACTTTTTTATTCAAATTTACAACAAAACCGTAAATTGAGGGCAAGGCCAAGTTCATGTGAGCAACAAGAAAGGACACCCAAGATCGATGTCTTGGAACAAACGTAAGTGTAGACAGATTTAAATTTGAATTAGTTTAGGATTTTGCCTATCTTGTATCCGCTACGAAAAATTTGCTGGAATCAAACCAAGATTCATAATGGATTTGGAAGCCAGTCGAGAATTAAAGTCATCTCTCGAGCAAATAAAGTGTCACTCTATAAGACCCTCATCATCCCATCATGAGAAAAAATCTCCTCTGGCCCGTAGTGTGCGAATTTTACCTACGAGGATGTCACAGAAGAGCAAGGTGCTACTCAGGTGGAGCACAAAGGTGGTAGAGGATCTCAACCAACTTGGTGTGTGGAAATGGAGACAGCTAGCTAGGGACCGAGGTGACAGGAGACACTTGTTGAATGAGGCTCTGGTTCGACCTGGGCTGTAGCGCCAATTTAAGTAAGTGTGAAGGTAAGTTGTAGAATTTCATACAAACTCTTTTTTCAATGCTGAACGCTTTTTAAGATTTAGGACTGAGCAGTCGCTCCTTGGCGACACGTTAAGGATTGTCAATTTTTCTAAGAAGCATTTGGAATAGACACTGTCCACCCAGCATCACTTATTCATTGGATTTTCTTTCCTTTTCTTAAAAGCCTTCTTTAAAAAAATGCAAATAATTTCTCAACTTTGACTCTATCTACGCCCATTACAAAACACAAACATAACCACCAAGAATATTTCTTGAGTAGTAATTTGATCTAGCCTAAGAACAAAACAAAAAATAAATAGAGTGACGTTTGAATCTCGTTCAAAGTGTGTAACTTTGCAAGTAAGTTTCCAATTCGATACGTCATTTGGAGCGATGCCAACTAAAGAAAAGTCTAAATGGAATTATTTTGTATCGTAACTTTTCGATTTTTTTTCTCTTTTCGTTCGTCCTTTCTTTTAACTTACGGTTTTTATTTAAGTTTGTGTTGTGTCAGATTCAGTTCATGGTTATTCAACTTCTTTTCCATCGAGAAGGAGTAAATCTGTACTTGTATCCTTCAAAAGCAGCGAAAAAGTTCTTTCGTTTAACAGAAACAGTCTCCAAACGGTACTGAGATTAAAAACTTAAGATAAAAACTGGTTGCATAATGATAATCAGAAAGTTATGTCGGAGACAAAAGTTACAGGACCGCACCTAAGTTGATCCAACATTTTCCAAGAAATATGCAATCAAGTGTTCCAGGCTCCTGAGAAAGTAAATCCAGCTCTACTTTGTATTGTGTTTAAGTTCTTTTCTTCCGTTTCGAGTAGTGTACACATAACTGAAGGATAAATGTGTTGTGCGGTATATCACATTGAAACTTTTTATAGAGGGAGGAATCAGACTTATGGGCGTCAAAACACACAAAACACACAAAAAAAGGAGAGAGGTGGGGAGAAAAATGACATCGCTTCCAACTTTCAAATGGTAACTAGAGTGTGGGAAGGTGAAATACTTTTTTGTTCTAGCTGTTCCTTGGTGGTTCTTTTGGTTCTGTTTTCACTATAAAATTGCACCTGGGCTAAAACAATAAAAGGTGAAACATTAAAATGTAGGAATAGGGGTTACAAAAAAAGTAACAGAAACGGAAACTTTAATATAAAAAGTTGTTGTTACGCGTGTGTTAACTACTCGTTGCTTTTCCACCTTTTGATAAGGGTTTTGATGGGGACGGACGATAGAGAGGAGGGTGTTGAAGCAGACTTTTGTTTTATTATGAAATATTTCTCTTTAAATATAATTTCGCTCAAGTGATGGTGGTTTGGTGTTTTTTTTGCCAATCGGGGGAGGGGTAGGGGAAGTTTTATGTGATTTCATACCTAATTGGATACTTGAATGTAATGGGATAATTGATGGAACTTCTTGTGAACTTTTGTGCGCCACAACGTTTATCGGATGATGGGGGACAACAAGGTGGTTGTTTCCTCTTGGTCTTTGGGGAACTCTTAGTGAAGTACTTCATGTTGTGTTTTAGAGAGAGAAAAAAGAACAAATTTTATAAATGACTGTTTGCTGCGGTTTTCTGATAATAATCAGTCAAATCGGAATTTCCCTGAGGGATTTTTTTTATCAACGAGATTAATTGTTGCAAAACGAACTTTGATACAAATTTGACGTCTGAAGTGTTGTGTCGTGATTTGATTTAAATTGTCCTTAAATTGCTAAGACTTTGTTTGCTGCAAATGTTAGCAATTTTGTGCTGAAAACGACTGACACAATTTTTAAACTGCTGTCGATTAGGGTCTGTTTATTAGAGAACCGAGAAATGATTGCGTCAATCAAATCAAAACTTTACAGTCAATAAAAGAAGTGCAGCGCATGCTTCCCTCGGTAATCTGCTTTCCAACAATTTTATAATTAAAACTGAAATTAATCTCCTAAAATGCATCAAAATATTTTGTTGCACTTCCCTCAAACAACTTCTACAGCTACCCTTTGATAGTCACACTGAGAGGAAGGACGCAATACAAGTCCTAAACTAAATGATATTTGTAGAGTTTCCACAATGATGCTGAAGAAGCTGGAATTTTTTCATTAAACATTGCTCAGAACCGAAACTGATATCTACTAAAACAGAAATGAGAATTTAAGAAGATGGGCGTTAAAGGATATTAAAATTTTCTGTTAAATCCACATTTTGATGTCAGTTTCGTCCTGTGGGGGTGCACGAAGCTATAGCAACCATTTAAATTGTATTTTAGCAGTCATCGTCGAAAGGACATCAAGTGAAAAAAGAAAAAAATGTGTTGTTGTTTTTGTGACGACTGGAATCTGAGATGGACGTCATTGTCGCATCGTGGTGTTTCATCGTATTCTTGGAGGCGACATAATTTCGTTGATGGTAAGCGAAGAGGAGTGTTCAGATAATTCGTGAAAATATCGTATATCCCGAGACCGACAGAGATGCTCAGTTCATCCTTTAGCTATGGTGATGATAAAAGTTATGGTCATAATAATTTTTTTTTCTTCTCAGGGATTTCTTTTTGATTATCATTTTTTGGAGAGATTTTTATTTTAACGAAAAGATGGTGAGTGGGAAGAGAGTGGATGTGGCGGAAAATTAAATACAAATTGTTGGGAGAGATAAGAAGAAACAAATTGAAATCACGAAGTGACAGTTGTGTCAAATTGTCAGATTGTTTAATGTGAACGAATAAAATTGTTGATGGCGCTACACTCTGGTGCAAGAGAGAATTATCACTTGGGTTTTGCTCATCTTTTGCTTAAGAATTACTCACAATTTAGCAAATTCAACTCTTGGGTATGAAATTTTAAGCAAAAAATAATTTCTTTCGATTCATGCTTACATCAAATTTCAAGCGATTTTAATTCGCCGGATCTCTGAATTTTTCCAAGAAGCCTATGACAAATGGAAGTGGTGCACCAGAACAAAGGTCTGTTTGCCCTCTATCTTACCAACTTCTTAAGGTGGCTCTACTGTCCGTTGAGGCCTCAACCAACAGTCTCCGCCAGTCAGTTCGGTCCCTAGCTATCTGTCTCCAGTTTTGCACTTCAAGTTGATTGAGGTAATCTTCCACTTGTGTGCACCACCTGAGTCGTGCTCTTCCTCAACTTCTACGTCCCTCGGGCTGGAACATTGGTGTTCATCCGCTCTAAATTACAGAGCAATCTGAGTCTTTGGACCTTGACTCTTCTGGCTAGGTCCCAGTCGTTATACAACCCGTAAAGTTCGCTGTTGAATCTTCTTCCCCATTAACCTTCAATGCACACGGGGCCAAAGATGACCCGAAGAACTCTCCTCTCGAAACAGCCTAAGGCACATTCATCCGATTTTGCAAAGGTCCACGCTTCTCTACTATACAGCGGGACTGGGATGATGCGGTTGATATATAATTTTACTTTAGTTCCTGAGGGCTTTTCCACTCAATTGTTTCATAACCCAAAGAAACAGCGATTAGCAAGAGTTATTCTTATTTAGCTCAAGCTCAAAACTTGGAGTTCTCCGATTGACTTTTAAAATGATTCTAATTGCATGTTTTTGTTTAATCAGTAGTAATACCATATTCAAGCTTTGATTTAAATAAACCATTATAAACCAATTTTAAGACTGTTAAATTGCAGTACATACTAAGATGTAATATTTGTCGTATATCTCCGTTCAAATACTGTTTCAAAAATTGGGTATGTTCTTTCCAATTAAGTTTTTGATCTAGAATAATACCTAGGTGTTTCAAACTGTCTACGCGTTCAATTAAAAAGCAATTTTCATTGCAACTTTTTTCACTTCTAAACACAGTTTTTTCAAGAGGAAATTTTCTACACCTATATGTGAATGATAATATAAAGGCAATTCATCGCAAAATTTACCTTTCAAATCAAATATCATGAATTTCGTTTTGTTGCTATGATAATTGAAGCACCTTCTAATAGTATCTAGATCACTATTGAGGTTTGCAAACAAATCAATCAAGTTGCAATTTGAATATACAAGAGATGTTTCATCAGCAAATGCAGTTATATTTCCTTTAAAAGGTAGTAAAAAGAGTGAATTTACATAAATTAAGAACAGGATTGGACCCAAAACAGATCCTTGGGGAACACCCATATACAAACTATATGTCATGCCTCTGAATTCTGCTTTATAGAGTTTATCAAATAACAAGGAATAGTTCACCATATCAAAAACTTTACTGATATCAATAAATAGTGCTGATGGAATTTGAGAACTGTTTAAGCTATTGTATATTTCACTGCATAGTTTCAAAAGTGCACCCTCAGTCGATTTCCCACTTCTAAACACAAATTGGTAATCACTTAAAAAATTAATTTTTTCTAAGAACGATGGCATCCTAGCTTTAATGCCCTTTTCAAAGACTTTAGAAAAGACTGATAATATGGAAATAGGACGATAGTTATTAAGTGTTTTCTTATCACCCTTTTTATGCAACGGTAACACAACAGCCGTTTTTAAACTTTCGGGAAATAACCCTTCTTGAACACAAAAGTTAAAAATGTAACACAGAACGTCAGACACATAAAAAACAATATTCTTCAAAATAAAACTGGAGATAGTATCTGCAGACGAAGAATTCGATGTTTTTAGTGAAACTATAGTTCTTATAATCTCAAACGAGGAAAATTTAAAAAAAATAAAAACTTTGAGGCTGGAAATTATCATAAATTAGATCATTCTCACAGTGAATTGAAGAGTTAGTTAAATTTGAAACACTATTATTCGAACCAATTTCAACAAAGAAATTATTAAACAAATTTGCAACTTCTAAAGGTTCATTGACAGTAAGATTATTGTTTTCAATACATATATCTGATTGAGGTTTGTTTTTATTGATTATATGATTAACAACTCGCCATTCTTCTTTAGAGTTGCCAAAGTTTCTTGACAGTCGATTACTATACTAAAAATTTTACCTCTTTGCATAACTTCTTATAAAACAGATTTAGTCTGTCATTACTAGGATGTTTCTTCAGTAGAAGCGATATTTTCTTCTTCTTTTTGATTTTTTTGATAAGTGAGGGAGTCATCCACTCTTTAAGAAATTTATTGTTGTAGTTTCTACGGTCAACCCTCTGGCTGCATTCATGTATATAACATTGTTATTTGTTGAGAAATAAATCAAAAGCAACAGAAGGGTCGGCGGCAGAGTAAACGTCGATGTGTTCACGTTGTGTTCTTTCCATTATAGCAATATCATCGTGCGCATCTGCCGCAAGGTGAAAATTTGGTCCATGGTTGACTTTCTGGTATGAAGCCATATTGATAAGGACCAATCAGCTTGTTGACGAAATGTTTCAGATGTTCACATACTATGGTAGATAGGATCTTGTAGGCGGTGTTAAATAGGCTGATTCCTCTGCAATGGGCGCAGTTTAGAGGATCCCCTTCTTCCTTGTTCAGGATCGGACAAGCAATGCTGAAGTTCCATTCATCGGGCATGCATTCTTCCTTTCCGACCATATCTTACTAGATGATTGCATGTGCATGTTGCTATCTAGATTGTCGCCTGCTGCTTTGAACAGCCCTGCAGCTAAACCATCTGCTCCAGCAACTTAGTTGAATTTCAGCCGTGATATTGCCTTTTCACTTCTTCTTAGTTTGGTTCACGGAATTGTTGGCTATCATCGTGCCCGATGAAGGGCTCCTGCCTGACGGCGGGATTTTGTTCGTCGGCGCCTTATACGGTCTAAATGAGTGGTCTCCAAATCTCAAGTATCGACTACGATTCTACTTGTTTCCCTCTATAAGTCACTGAAAACCAAAACTATCTGGGATATCGGATTACCGTTCCCAACTTCTATGCAGAGATCTCGATTTCATTCTTTCAGGGCTCAGATTGCTGAAATTACTCAGATCTGTTAAGTTTGAAAATTTATAGCAATGTATTTTTAAAAATTTTCGACAATAATCATAGTTTTTTCCTAAATTTTCCACAACCCTTTTAGTTATCTTTTCGAACTCTATTGACAAGTAAAGGTCGTGACCTTTACCTTTTAAAACCTTGATACCCAAACAATTTGCACAAATGTAACCTCCATGCAAACCTTGCAAATGGCGTTCTTGAAAACCAATTTAAATAAAATTCCTTGGCTTAGGGAAAAGCTAATAAAATGTTACTATAAGTAAAGGAATTCGATAAAACCGACACTTAATTTTCCAAACGTCTCCTCTGTTATTTTGGGTAATAAAATGCACAAGAACTATAACTTCATTAGGAAATGTTATGTGTGTCCATTAGCATAATATTTCTCGGCAAGAATTCCTAACCTCAAATAAATCCAAATTAAATAAATTACATACGAAAAATATTTTCGTGTTATTTCTTTTTCACATGACACCCGAAAGTGTGTCTCTCTTCTCTGCCTCTCACAAAATGAAAGCAACAATAAGAATGACCATAGAAAGGCTGAAAGGGTGTGAATTCTTTGAAAGCCACGACCGACACTGTCAACGGGGATTCTGACTACAAGAAACGGAAGCCATTAATCTCAACCCTTGTCACAAATGGCGACCGATGGGCGAATATTAGACAAAATATTTATTTCTTCTATTTTTTTTTTTGGGGGGGTCAAAGTTAAATGGTTCAAAAGGCGAAAAATATAATTGAAATATTGATAAACAATTATTTGAACTTACCTTCTTTACATTATGCCTAAATAGAACGTATCGCAGGTCGTATGAACAATGGTAGCCCCGGACGTTCAACTGTCTGAGGGTGTGATTTGTAACAAGGGTTTGAACGGTATTCGTGGCAGTGTCCAATACGGCTAATCCACCGTCATCCGATTGGAAGACATACTTTCGTGTTGTCACCCAAGCCGGTTGCAGCCGATTTGGCGTTAAATCGCCTTGCAGGTACTCATCGAGTATCATACGACGGCCTGACCAATAAAGTAGTTCATCGACGTACCTTTTAAAAAAAATCAACAAATTTTTTAACAACTCTGAAATGTTTTTGGTTGTGAAATAATGACAAACTCACCCCAAGAGGTAGATCGCTGTTATGATACCGGCTATTACAAAACTTATTACTAATAACGAAAAGATAATGCTACGCCAATTATGTCCTTCGTCGTAATCTAAGTCTTCGTTCTTTTGTTTGGGATCTTGAACTTGGAGTGTTTCATCGGGTGGTAAACGCCATGATCCACCACGGTCCGCACCCGCATTTGCATGCATTTCACTTTTGAATGAATTATTTTTAGAATTTTATAGTTTTTTCTTGTTTTTTGAATTTGTATATTCTTTGAAGATGCTCTGTTTTTACAGTGGAAAATTTTAGATTTTCATCGATTTACTTGGAAGTTGATTTTGGTTTTGATTTCAGTAAGATTTGAAATTTTGATTTTAGTCTTTTTTTTTACGTTTTAGAAGTTCGCTATAAGAGTATTGAAGTATTAGTTAAGTCCGTGATTATTTTCATTTTGAATTTCTTTAGATTTTTGGTGAAAGTTTGACAACATATTTGTGTGCAAGGGTGGTGGTGGTGGAAATTTGTGTTATTTATGAGGAGGTCCCTCATCAACTGTCCCTAATGTGTCACCACCACCACTGGTTGATTGATTTTCGTCCGCCATGTTTGCAATACTGCCTTTGTGCTGTCCACAAGAGTCATCGATGGCATGCGAGTGTTCTGTAAATTAAAAGAAAAATAGTTTATGAGTTTTTTTTTTATTAAACAATTTTCAAGAATTATTGCGACTTCAAAATCAATTTATCAACCTAAACGATCAACAACAACTTCAAAACTTTCACAATAACCTAAATTGCAAAGTGCGGCCGTAAAATTAAGTTACGATTACGTCGCATAAGCGTTGCCACCTGGTAACAAGTGCTTCCCACATGCATAAAGAGCACCCGGCTAATGGGCCGACCACCGGATGCGAATTTGGTTACTTTGGTGTATCCTCAAAATTTCCTACCCCTATTGCCACTAATGCTACTTCGGTTGTGTTTTGGTTGATAATGCGGATGATGATGATGATGACGACGTTGTAGGTTAAAGTCATGCAAGAGCGCGAGAGATGCATCAGCCAACTACAAATTCAGGCCAAACCACAATATTTAGAGACAATGTTACCAGCAAAAAAAAAAAAATTAGACAAGCAAGGCGTCAACAAAATTATCCGTTTTAAATTTTAACGATTAAATTGTTTACCCAACTGTGAGTGAGAGAGTGTGTAACCACTATCAACCACTTAATTAGAAACAAAAAAAATGGTTATAGCTTAATGTGGCTTCAAAGGGGTTAGGGTAGATAATATGGAGAGGATGAGTGATTGGATAAACTGAATTAGTTTTGTGGCTTCCAAGAGCTAAATTATCGTTTAATGACATCAGACAGTGTATCTATATGTAAACAGGATAGTACTTAAACTTGTTGGTTTATATTTCAGTTATTTTATGTAAATTTATAGTTTTTTGCTTTAGTTTGCAAAATTAAACTTTTTGGGTTTTTGCAGAATGCAAAACCAATTTGAATTAATTATTATCTGTCGGCTTTTTGGAGTTGACATTAGCATCAGTGTCAGTTGGAAACTTCATTTATAAACTAAGTTTTGGCTGACTTGTGGATATAGGAAGACACAGCAAATTTGTTTATGTTGACTAAACTTTGGGTGAATGTTCAGCCGACAGTATGAAGAGCCCACCTTCAATGCAAAGTCGATAAAAAAAATTAATTATAATTTTTGTACTCGGAGATTTAAATGCAATAATCGGGAAGGAAGACATCTTTGGCCGATTAGTTTGAAAAGCACAACCTCTTGAAATTTACAACAGATAACCTCTTCCTACTTATTTACTTTGCTAAATAAATCTATACTAATGTATAAAGCTGAAGAGTTTGTTCGTTTAAATGCGGAACTACTGGTTCGAATGGTAGTGTCTGTAGCTTAGTGGTTAGGTGCGTTGGACTGCTAAGCAGAAACGTCGTGGGTTCGAATCCTACTCGGGCCCCAAAGTTTTTATTTCATCTTTCCGGACACTGCCTCTTGCGAAGAATTGACAAAACTTCCAAGAGTATCATCTGTCATGAAAAAGTGCTTCTCAACTTGGCCGTTCAGAATCGGCGTTAATTGTTGATGAGAGTAAGCCACTTAGGCCTTGGCTCTTCAAGATCTGTCGAGCCACTCTATTTTTTTTAATGGTTCGAATGGTATAATTCTATTTTTGTTGGATAGTCCATTAAATGGAGGAAGGCTTTAGGCTACTTAACATTACACTGAAAAAAAAATGGTACATAATATCAATGTTTGCCTTGCATTGAGTTGTTTTACATTGGGACAATGTAATAAACATTGCGGCAATGTACCATACATTGGAACAATGTACAAAAATTATTCGGTTTCAATGTACCGTACATTCTTTCAATGTAATGGGGTACATTGAGATATTCCTATACTAAAATTTGAGGAAATCGACGCAATTGGAATTTCAATGTACTTTTTCGGTAGTTGATGTACGATATACATAACGATTTCAAAAGATCGTACATTGACTCAATGTTCTTACATTAAAATCAATGTAATAAGTACATTGTTCAAACGAACTTTTTTTTTTCACTGTCTCAATGTAGAGACACATTGTGATAATGTACAATGTACATTGTGCGAATGTATTTAATACATTCGACCAATGTATTGATTACATTGCGCCAATGTACAATTAATTAAAATCAAAATTTGAACTTTCGGAAGTTAACTTGGATATTTGTACATTGACTCAATGTATCTACATTAAAATCAATGTAATAAGTACATTCTTCAAAAGAACTTTTTTTAACACTGTCTCAATGTAGAGACACATTGTGATAATGTACAATGTAAATTGTGCCAATGTATTTAGTACCTTTGACCAATGTATTGATTACATTGTGCCAATGTACTTTTAATTAAAATCAAAATTTGAACTTTCGCAAATTGAACTTAGAAATTTGAAACGTTGACTCAATGTATCTACATTAAAATCAATGTAATAAGTACATTGTTCAAAAGAACTTTTTTTAACACTGTCTCAATGTAGAGACACATTGCGATAATGTAAAATGTACATTGCGCCAATGTATTTAGTACCTTTGACCAATGTATTGATTACATTGTGCCAATGTACAATTAATTAAAATCAAAATTTGAACTTTCCAAATTGAACTTGGAAATTTGAACGTTGACTCAATGTATATTTACATTAAAATCAATGTAACAAGTACATTGTTGAAATTAACTTTTTTTTAAATTTTCTAAATACAGAGACACATTGTACTCAACGAACCAAGTACATTAGATCAATGTACATAGTACATTGGCTTAATGTAAAGTACATAATATTAAAACTTATTCTATTTTTATTTTTTTTATGTTTTTTATGTACGATATACATTGGATCAATCAACTTTGTACATTGGCTCAATGTCGAAGCTTAGTTAGGCTGATATGAAACTTATTCTTGAAGTTCAATAAAGGCATTAATGGGACAGTTTACTTAGATGAAAAAGTAATTAAGAACCTCCTTAACATTAAATTTGACATTGTATATTAATACTTAAATTTTAGTGCAGACATGGCTTTACATAAGCATATATTTTTTTAGAATTAAACGGGTTTTACCGCCAAAAACGATGCACAGTACATTCGACCAATGTACGAATACATTATCTACATGTAAAAGTACATTTAGCCAATATATAGTACATTGCCTGCACTGTGGGTTGTTTTAATGCTACGTTACACTGAGCCTGAAATTAGATCATTTGGTATTTGCACCTAATTTCACTTATTATGTTTTTTATTTGATGTTGAATTTTTTTTCAGTATTAGGTTTTCCAGATAATGGGCTTATAGCAAACAGAAAAAATATCTCAGTTATCGAGCTCAGCGAATTTTTCGTCCACAATCAGTCAGTGGAGTAAGCAGAAATTAGTTATTTTGTAAAATTGTCAGCTGATACATCCCGTTGTAGTTGTACATAATGTACATGCACGTTGGTTCAAAGTGAAATTCCATAAAACTGATGATTTAAGGAAAAACATTAAGTTTATTGAATAACAGTTGCGCCATCTGTCAAATGTTGGTCGTACCAATTCGTGGACGCATGCAAAAGTACTTTGCACGGTAAAATACAGCCTATATTGCTCCTGAACATTGTAGTTTTCTATTAGTGAAGCAATTTTTCTAATCGGATTAGTACATATTTCTGAAAATTAATATTTATAAGGCAAAGGAGCTTTTGGTGGGTCAGCTAGAAATACAATATAGTCTATGGTTTTTTCTCACACTAACTAAAAAGGTTTTTTGCACTATTGTTGAAATTATTGCAGAAATTATCATAATTGTCATTATATTATAAGTGTCTTAGATTTTTGATTGCCATTGCTGAGCGGATTTCGCTGAAAACCTAATCAGCTCTTACCAACACAATACCGCGTCGGATGAGACCAATTTGATGACAATACGATTAGTGGTTCGCGAGTAAATCATGCTGAAAAAACGTACGCACATACGAACAAATACACACGCACAGTCATCACCATAAAAACGCTTAATTCGGATTCTAGTGACCTCGAAACATGGATATGTACATAATATATGCAAAAATTGGAGATTTACAAAATCGGCCCCATTACAATAACTTCATCTGGGAGGTTAATAAAATAATTGTTGAGTTTGAGAATTTTACTTGATTAGTGCATAATGTGCGTTTTCAAATAGAATTGAATCCTAGTAAATACTCAATTTTAAACAAAATCATATGAGTTTTGTTCCATTTTTCAACATTTGCCGACAAATCTTATCGATGCGACGACGACAAAACATTCGGCTTGCCAAAATACATTTACAAGGCGATAGTTAGAACGACCAACACATTTCGTCTTGTCGTTCCATTCTAATCATTACATACTTCAAATTTGACATTTATTGTAATTTGATTTATTTTGCCAATGGAAAAACCCCATAAATACTTTTCTGTAAAATTATAGTCTGGACCAATTTTACCGAACGTAGGCACATAAGTATTTATGGGGTTTTCCAAAGCCTAAAAAATTTGTCTGGGTTTGGTTTCACATCGAACGAATTAGTAATGCTTTTTTTTTTCTCTTTGCTGTATAGCAACAGCTGATTCGAACCGCTCCGAATGTGAGCACTGAATACACATCGAACACGGTGGAAGTGCACCGGGACGAAAAAAGAGCGACATCGCACTCACTGCGAAATTAGAGCTTTGTTTTGTATATCAGAGCGACCCAGAGCCAGAGCGCACATCGAACAAACCTATTATAATGTGTAAGATAAAAAAAGTAGGTACATTGAGACAGTGTAATCTTACATTATATTAAAAAATAGACGCTGCAAATTCCGTTATCTATAATGCACTTAAATGTAAATATTACATTGACCCAATGTAAACTACATGAAAATAATTCCTTGTTCTAATGGAAAACAACATCAAGATAATGTACAAAACATCAATCACCAAAAGTAATGTACATTCTAATTTCATTCAATGTAGTTCTACATTGACTTAATGTACCCTACATTTGATGGATGTTGTTTACATTGGCTGAATGTACTCTACATTGAAGATCGGCAGCTGCACGCTAACGCTGTCCCGTTACGTTTTTGTTCCATTTGGTTTTGGCTTTACTTTTACTCATTCATTTCGTGGACTTTACTTGCGACGTGTGTGTCATTTAGTGGTTTTACTCGGATAAAAAATAAAATTATAAAGTGGAAAAAAATATATTTAAAATAAAAATATTCAACAAAAATAAGCGGCAGCATCTAAAATTATACAAAGGAGTTTTAATATTCTTACAAAACAACAAGGTAAGTTCATTTTTTATTTTAGTTACATATATATGTAGGTATTTCACATGTGAAAATGGGGTTATTATCTTGTTGGAAGTGCTCCAAAGCGTTATATATTTCAACGAAAACGATAAATGTAAGTTCCTTTATTTGTAATTTTTACGTTTTATCTGAAAAATACAATTAAATTGAAAACATTTCACATATATTTTTACACACATATAAAAATGTTGCAATCATTTTGACTTAACCCTTCTATCTGGGACGTATGTATGAAGGAACTCACATTTGTCGATTTCGTTGAAATATCAAACGCTTTTGGTTGGAATATAGCTCACATTGTTCCATTGTTATCACTTTTTATAATAAATTATTTCCCAAGATTGCTAAAGAGATGCGATTCATAACAACTGCATCCAAAAGCCGCAATATTGCAAATGCAAAATATTCTCTGTGCCAAATAAAAAAGACATTTTATAAGTTGGGATCAGTAAGGTTATGGGGATGTTTTTGGATAGGGAATATTTACCCAGTCGTTCACGAGCCCTTCAGCCGTGAAGCCCCCGCATAAACCTTCTGTTTGCTATAAAAAGCTGTTTTCAGAATGAAAACATAACCTCATTGATCCCAACTTATAAATGCGCCCCTTTAAAATAGTAATTAAGGCCTTTATTATGAATAGCGAATCGAACGTTCGACTCAAAGCGAAGTCCAAGATTTCGGAAAAATTAGGAAAAACGAACTTCGATGTTTGCATAGAGCAACATCTCCATTTGCCAAACTTTTGTCTTTTAAAGTGACCATTATAATGTGTGTCACAAAAAAAAAAAAACGTTCACTTGGAGTCGAACGTTCGATTCGCTATTCATAATTAGGGCCTACAACAAACAATTTGCAAATTCAAACCTTGCAGTTTTACATATTGAGCAGACGATATATACTATCTTATTTACTTACTTACTACTCATCCGGCTTGTAATCCAACATCGAATCATACAGCTTTGTATAGATAACTCAATTATTATTCTTTAACTTCGATTCTTCTGTAGACTGACAATAGGGGTAACATTTTCAACATTTGCAAAAAAAAAAAAACTTTTCTGATACTCAGTTTGTCTCTTTGTTTGCCGCATATAAAATCATATGCAAAATATTTAAATATTATTGCATATCTATACTGAAAGAATTTAGCAATTTAATTTTTTCGCATTTTGATAAAAGAATGACATTTCCATAGTTGATACTATTTCATATTGAAGTATTTTTGATATAAAGAAGCACTTTAAATTCCACATGGATGGGTAGATAGTTTCAAATAGTGAAAATTTTACTAAGGCTCGAAATCATCAATTTTTTGTCACCAATAGGAATACTACAGAAACGGCAAAAGAGGAAGAATTTATAATAAGGATAACAACATCAGAACTGGACTAAACAAAGCCCTTGGAAGAATTCCAAATCCTCCTAAACATAAACGATTCGAAAATACATCAAGGCGAAGAAAATTGTTCGGTAAGGAGTTTTTAAAAACATACATATTTAAAAAACATCTTATTTTATTCGAATTTATATATCAGTTCCAGAAAGTAATGCAGATGATTGCATCAGATCACTCAAGTTTGACAATTTGTCGGCTGAACAATTTGATAACTATTGGATGGCATGCGTGCAGCATAGATTGCATACTATTCAAAATGCAAATTCATCTTCGGAAATTTTGGAACAATGGGAAACTTATAAAGGTCCTCTTGGCCACAGATTGGTAAGTAAAATGTGTAATTTCTTATTTATTATAAAATTTTTGTATTAGTACTACATAAATCATAAAATGATGGTAATTTATTAACTTTTGATGATTGCTGGTTTTGTAAGTCACGAAATCATGGAAAATTATAAAAAAATTTCTAAGTCCTAAAATCATGAACATTTTTCTAGGTCCCGAAAATATATGAAAAATTTTCCAAGTCCCAAAAGCAATATCTACAGCTGTTCGTATTTGCAATTGCATTGCATGTTCTTCAATATCTAAATCATAAGTTCATGAACATTTTTGTAAGTCCCAAATTATGAAATTATAGGGCCAACAATTCTCCTTAAGACTTTTCTCTCGAACGTGGCTAAGAGATCGGAGTGTCTTTTTTCTTTTAAATTCAGATACTAGAAACGTAATAATCTTACATTGCCTCCACGGAGGCAATGTAAGACCAAAAGGAGAAGGTAAAAGAAGTACCCTTAAGTACACAATTAAAGACTTCCAGGAAGCATTCCTGTTCATAGTGTCAAATTCCAATTTAAAAGTCTTATTAGAGCAAATTACATCTGTTTTAAAACATTTCATCTTTTCAATTTACACTATCCCGTTACATGTTCTTCTTTTTGGGCTTTTGTTCAGTTGCTCTTTTATAAAATTACACCAAAATCTTCAAATCCTAAAATTCAAATTCTAACAGATTTCCTTGAGAAAAAAGAAAAAAAGTTAAATGTTGTAAATTATATTTTTTTTTACGGCAGTATAGCAGGCTCTGTTAAAATATTTAACAGTTGCTTCTTCAAAAGTCACATAACATAAAAATCAAGCTATTGTGATTTATTTTGCATTCACTCCCTTCGATCTTACTTTTTTGTATTATTGATATTGTCGAGTATCTTTACCAATATTAAGAAGAAGGTATTTTGTTAATTTTTTTTAGATTAATATGGACTTTGAGACGATGTTTCATTCAACATATTCCTTACTGGACAACTTCAACCAATATTTTCCACATATTCTGGAATTTCTAAATATGGAGAAGAACGTCAAGGAAAGGGGAATTAAAATGCTGTAAGAATCATTAAGTTTAGAGGATTTCAATGAAAGTAAGTTTTTTAGAAATCCTCATAGAAATAAAATAGAAAAATAAAATATTTTTTATAATGAAACATAAATATTTAAAGTTTTTTTTAAGTATAAGCTGCGTTTATATTATAATAATATGCGTATTATTTTGTTCGTTGTCATATTTGTTGGGCATGCATACTAGTATTTACTCAAACACATGCTGTTAGAGTTATACCTGAACAGAATTCTGACAATTTTAAACTATTTACCTTGAATTAATTGTTTTTTAACAATAGTTTTCTATAACTAAGAATAACTTTTTTTTCTTTTAAATTCAGATACTAGAAACGTAATTATCTTACATTGCCTCCACGGATATTTAATCCCGAACCAAAAAGCCGTAGTAAAGGAGAAAACGGGTAAAAGAAGTACCCTTAAGTACACAATTAAAGACTCGCAAGAAGAATTCCTGTTCATAGCGCAATCTACACAGGAAGTAGAGGATCATATTTTACACTTGAAGCAGAGGTCGGAAGCAATACAGCCATTCATAATTGCTGTGGGTGAGGGAATCAAACATTGTAAAGATTTTTACGTTTATTTTGACGGTGTCAAATTCCAATTTAAAAGTCTTATTAGAGCAGTTGACATCTGTTTTAAAACATTTCATCTTTTCAATTTACACTATCCCGTTGCATGTTCTTCTTTTTGGACATTTTTTCAGTTATTCTTTTATAAAATTTCACCAAAATCTTCAAATCCTAAAATTCAAATTATAAACAGAAAATGTTGTAAGTTATCTTTAGAAATAAGGTAAAGAATAAATAAATTATATTATATATAAATAACCAATAAACAATTTTCAATACAAAACTAACCGTTTCTTTTCATTGTATTGAGGCATTTAAAAAAATTTCAGCTCACGAGGATATTACAAATTGAAGAAGTTAAAGGACCTTGAGTAAGTATGAAGAAATGGATGGATGGATGTACTGAGTGCATTCTATAAATGTACCAAGCACATTCTATAAATGTACCAGGTACATGGATAAATATACAAAGTACATTGCGTAAATGTACCACGTTCATTGGCTTAATGTACAAAGTACATTCTATAAATGTACGAAGTACATTGAATAAATGTACAAAGTACATTGGATAAATGTACAAAGTACATTGGATAATTGTACAAAGTACATTGGATAAATGAACAAAGTACATTGGATAAATGTACAAAGTACATTGGATAAATGTACAAAGTACATTCCTATAAATGTACAAAGTACATTTGATAAATGTACAAAGTACATTGGATAAATGTACGAGGTACATTGGATAAATGTACAAAGTACATTGAATTAATGTAAGAAATACATTGGATAAATGTACGAAGTACATTGGATAAATGAACGAAGTACATTGGTATAAATGTACAATGTACATTGAATTAATGTAAAAAGTACATTAGATCAATGTACAAAGTACATTATGGCACTGCACCAAGTACATTAGGACAATGTACCTACTACACTGGTTCAATGTACCTAGTTCATTGGCTTAATGTATAGTACATAATTAAAACTTTTTTTGTTTTGTGTTTTATGTACAAAATACATTGGATCAATCAACTTTGTACATTGGATCAATGTACTTTACATAAATTCATTGAAAAAACAATGAAGCTTTCAAAGGGAGCTTTTTCAAAATTTAATGTACTTGGTACATAATTCCAATGTATCATACATTGACTTAATGTCTTAGGTGCATTGAAATCCAAACATAAGCTTAATGTACTTTTTACATTGTCACAATGTATTGATTATTACTGAATGTAAGCTTACATCAAATAATGTACTGGAATACATTGCCCAATG
>CAKKXW010000002.1:87140361-87152128 GCA_920937365.1 Sphaerophoria rueppellii | reverse complement strand
ATTTCAACAAAGAAATTATTAAACAAATTTGCAACTTCTAAAGGTTCATTGACAGTAAGATTATTGTTTTCAATACATATATCTGATTGAGGTTTGTTTTTATTGAGTATATGATTAACAACTTGCCATGCTTCTTTAGAGTTGCCAAAGTTTCTTGACAGTCGATTACTATAATACAAATTCTTAAAATGCGGAATTTCAAATTTTACCTCTTTGCATAACTTCTTACAAAACAGTTTTAGTCTGTCATTACTAGGATGTTTCTTCAGTAGAAGCGATATTTTCTTCTTCTTTTTGATTTTTTTGATAAGTGAGGGAGTCATCCACTCTTTAAGAAATTTATTCTTGTTGTTTCTACGGTCAACCCTCTGGCTGCATTCATGTATATAACATTTTAATTTGTTGAGAAATAAATCAAAAGCAACAGAAGGGTCGGCCGCAGAATAAACGTCGTTGTGTTCACGTTGTGTTCTTTCCATTATAGCAATATCATCGTGCGCATCTGCCGCAAGGTGAAAATTTGGTCCATGGTTGACTTTCCTGGTATGAAGCCATATTGATAAGGACCAATCAGCTTGTTGACGAAATGTTTCAGATGTTCACATACTTTGGTAGATAGGATCTTGTAGGCGGTGTTAAATAGGCTGATTCCTCTGCAATGGGCGCAGTTTAGAGCATCCCCCTTCTTCCTTGTTCAGGATCGGACAAGCAATGCTGAAGTTCCATTCATCGGGCATGCATTCTTCCTACCATATCTTACAGATGATTTGGTGCATGCTCGTATTTAGATTGTCACCTGCTGCTTTGAACAGCTAGGCAGCTAGACTATCTACTCCAGCCAGCGGCTTTGTTAGTTTCAGCCGTGATATTGCCTTTTCACTTCTTCTTAGTTTGGTTCACGGAATTGTTGGCTATCATCGTGCCCGATGAAGGGCTCCTGCCTGACGGCGGGATTTTGTTCGTCGGCGCCCTTATACGGTCTAAATGAGTGGTCTCCAAATCTCAAGTATCGACGACGATTCTACTTGTTTCCCTCTATAAGTCACTGAAAACCAAAACTATCTGGGATATCGGATTACCGTTCCCAACTTCTATGCAGAGATCTCGATTTCATTCTTTCAGGGGCTCAGATTGCTGAAATTACTCAGATCTGTTAAGTTTGAAAATTTATAGCAATGTATTTTTAAAAATTTTCGACAATAATCATAGGTTTTTCCTAAATTTTCCACAACCCTTTTAGTTATCTTGTCGAACTCTATTGACAAGTAAAGGTCACAATACTTTTAAAACCTTGATACCCAAACAATTTGCACAAATGTAACCTCCATGCAAACCTTGCAAATGGGCGTTCTTGAAAACCAATTTAAATAAAATTCCTTGGCTTAGGGAAAAGCTAATAAAATGTTACTATAAGTAAAGGAATTCGATAAAACCGACACTTAATTTTCCAAACGTCTCCTCTGTTATTTTGGGTCATAAAATGCACAAGAACTATAACTTCATTAGGAAATGTTATGTGTGTCCATTAGCATAATATTTCTCGGCAAGAATTCCTAACCTCAAATAAATCCAAATTAAATAAATTACATACGAAAAATATTTTCGTGTTATTTCTTTTTCACATGACACCCGAAAGTGTGTCTCTCTTCTCTGCCTCTCTCAAAATGAAAGCAACAATAAGAATGACCATAGAAAGGCTGAAAGGGTGTGAATTCCTTGAAAGCCACGACCGACCCTGTCAACGGGGATTCTGACTACAAGAAACGGAAGCCATTAATCTCAACCCTTGTCACAAATGGCGACCGATGGGCGAATATTAGACAAAATATTTATTTCTTCTATTTTTTTTTTTTTTGGGGGGTCAAAGTTAAATGGTTCAAAAGGCGAAAAATATAATTGAAATATTGATAAACAATTATTTGAACTTACCTTCTTTACATTATGCCTAAATAGAACGTATCGCAGGTCGTATGAACAATGGTAGCCCCGGACGTTCAACTGTCTGAGGGTGTGATTTGTAACAAGGGTTTGAACGGTATTCGTGGCAGTGTCCAATACGGCTAATCCACCGTCATCCGATTGGAAGACATACTTTCGTGTTGTCACCCAAGCCGGTTGCAGCCGATTTGGCGTTAAATCGCCTTGCAGGTACTCATCGAGTATCATACGACGGCCTGACCAATAAAGTAGTTCATCGACGTACCTTTAAAGAAAAATCAACACATTTGTTAATAGCTCTGAAATGTTTTTGATTGCAAATTAAAGACAAACTCACCCCAAGAGGTAGATCGCTGTTATGATACCGGCTATTACAAAACTTATTACTAATAATGAAAAGATAATGCTACGCCAATTATGTCCTTCGTCGTAATCTAAGTCTTCGTTCTTTTGTTTGGGATCTTGAACTTGGAGTGTTTCATCGGGTGGTAAACGCCATGATCCACCACGGTCCGCACCCGCATTTGCATGCATTTCACTTTTGAATGAATTGTTTTTAGAATTTTATAGTTTTTTCTTGTTTTTTGAATTTGTATATTCTTGGAAGATGCTCTTTTTTTACAGTGGAAAATTTTAGATTTTCATCGATTTACTTGGAAGTTGATTTTTGTTTTGATTTCAGTAAGGTTTGAAATTTTGATTTTAGTCTTTTTTTTACTTTTTAGAAGTTCGCTATAAGAGTATTGAAGTATTAGTTAAGTCCTTGATTATTTTCATTTCGAATTTCTTTAGATTTTTGGTGAAAGTTTGACAACATATTTGTGTGCAAGGGTGGTGGTGGTGGAAATTTGTGTTATTTATGAGGAGGTCCCTCATCAACTGTCCCTAATGTGTCACCACCACCACTGGTTGATTGATTTTCGTTCGCCATGTTTGCAATACTGCCTTTGTGCTGTCCACAAGAGTCATCGATGGCATGCGAGTGTTCTGTAAATTAAAAGAAAAATAGTTTATGAGTTTTTTTTTATTAAACAATTTTCAAGAATTATTGCGACTTCCCAATCAAACCTAAACGATCAACAACAACTTCAAAACTTTCACAATAACCTAAATTGCAAAGTGCGGCCGTAAAATTAAGTTACGATTACGTCGCATAAGCGTTGCCACCTGGTAACAAGTGCTTCCCACATGCATAAAGAGCACCCTGCTAATGGGCCGACCACCGGATGCGAATTTGGTTACTTTGGTGTATCCTCAAAATTTCCTACCCCTATTGCCACTAATGCTACTTCGGTTGTGTTTTGGTTGATAATGCGGATGATGATGATGATGACGACGTTGTAGGTTAAAGTCATGCAAGAGCGCGAGAGATGCATCAGCCAACTATACACATTTAGGCCAAACCACAATATTTAGAGACAATGTTACCAGAAAAAAAAAATAGACAAGCAAGGCGTCAACAAAATTATCCATTTTAAATTTTAACGATTAAATTGTTTACCCAACTGTGAGTGAGAGAGTGTGTAACCACTATCAACCACTTAATTAGAAACAAAAAAAATTGTTATAGCTTAATGTGGCTTCAAAGGGGTTAGGGTAGATGTATGGAGAGGAAGAGTGATTGGATAAACTGAATTAGTTTTGTGGCTTCCAAGAGCTAAATTATCGTTTAATGACATCAGACAGTGTATCTATATGTAAACAGGATAGTACTTAAACTTGTTGGTTTATATTTCAGTTATTTTATGTTAATTTATAGTTTTTTGCTTTAGTTTGCAAAATTAAACTTTTTGGGTTTTTGCAGAATGCAAAACCAATTTGAATTAATTATTATCTGTCGGCTTTTTGGAGTTGACATTAGCATCAATGTCAGTTGGAAACTTCATTTATAAACTAAGTTTTGGCTGACTTGTGGATATGGGTAGACAGAGTAAATTTGTTTATGTTGACTAAACTTTGGGTCAATGTTCAGCCTCCAGTATGCAGAGCCCACCTTCAATGCAAAGTCGATAAAAATAATATATTATACTTTTTGTACTCGGAGATTTAAATGCAAAAATCGGGAAGGAAGACATCTTTGGCCGATTAGTTTGAAAAGCACAGACTCGACGAATTTACAACAGATAACCTCTTCCTACTTATTTACTTTGCTAAATAAATCTATACTAATATATTAAGCTGAAGAGTTTGTTCGTTTAAATGCGGAACTACTGATTCGAATGGTATAATTCTATTTTGTTGGATAGTCCATTAATGGAGGAAGGCTTTAGGCTACTTAACATTAAGCTGTGACCAACAGGAGTGAATAATCAGTGAAAAATGTGGAAAAAAGGCAAACAATTTTAATTTTTCTGCGTGTTAACTTGCTTATCTCAGGAACTTTTAATGTTAAATGGTCCATTTATCGTAGAAGGCTGCGACCAATAAGAACGAGTCAGTGAAAAATGTGGAAAAATGGCAACAAATATTCATTTTTGAAGGGTTCTGTTGTTTGCTTAAACGTGCTGATCTCAGAAACTACTTAATTAAATCAAACAATCCTTTTGTACTGAATAGTACATTTATCGAGGAAGGGTTTAAGCTTGACAAAGTTACGCTTATAAGTTACGAATAATAAGAACAAAGGATAAGTAAAAAGTGAAGCTAAAATGGGGAAAATTAAACATATATGAAGGCTTCAATTTAAGAACAATTTCGATTTAGAGAGAGTCCACTGTTTTAAAATAACTTCGCAACAAAATTCCCTTGCGGGCATGATGCACAAGTCGAAGACGCACCTCTGGCCGTGTGATGAGGTAGAGGCAGACGAAGTCGCGGGTAACTGCAAGTAAAATATATAGAGTGGCGCGACAGCTCTTGAAGAGCCAAGGCCTGAGTGGCTTCCTCTCATCAACAATTCTCTGAGTGCGTATGAATAATTGAGAGGGGGGGGGGGGGCTTACAATTTAACGCCAACTCCAAACGGCAAAGTTGAGAAGCACTTTTTCATGACAGATTGATACTCTTGGAATTTTTGTCAGTTCTTCGCAAGAGGCAGTACCCGTGAAAACTTTATGAACATGAACCCACGACGTTTACTGCAGCTCATAGTACGGTGATAAGTAGCACAGCAACCTGGTGATCTTCAGATGGTCAAACCACCAACCAAATCGACCAAGCTTCAATCGGCGCAAGGCACGCATCCAGCAACTTGAACGTGCGTACTTTACGAAGAGCAAATGTCGACCCTGACCACTTTCTTGTAGTGCCTAAGCTTAGAGCTCGATTATTATCAAATGACAAAAAATCCGGCCCATGAAATCATGACAAAGAAAGAAGTTCAACATCGGTTGCGTTAGCAGACCGGAGAATGCCAGCGACTACAGTGAGCGCTTAAGTGAGTGATTCTCCACCGTCCTCCCAAATACCATAGATGTCAACACCTTGTAGAACCAATATCGTAAATTAATTAAAAACTTAGCCGAGACAACATCAGGTTCCCAACCACCCCCGAAAAAGAACCCGTAGTTTAAGATCAATGCGCGTTATTGAAAAGAGAGACGGGAAAATGCACAATTGCAAATGCTGCAACGGAAAACAAGAGCAGCAAGAGAAGAGTAAGGAGGAAAAAAGTATCCGCACTTTCTCAGCTCAAAGATCTAGAAGAGTCACGGATCAAGAACAACACCCGAGGTTTTTTTAAAAGGTGAAGCAATTAGCATCTGGTTTCAGAACAGGCACACAGGCTCTTCGAAACAGTGAAGGAAACCTATAATGTCGAGCGAGCCAATGACGACAGAGAAGTTAGACCAGTCAATGAAAACCCAGTCCCAGCCCCCAGCACAGAAAACGTAGAAAGAGATATCCGAAACTTTAAAAATAACAAGTCCACCGAAAGCTTTAAAATAACAAATCCGCCGGGTCGGATGGCATACCTGCGGAAATCTTTCAATATGGAGGAGATGTTTTGATGAACCGAATGGCCCAGGTTATCAACAAAGTGTGGGAAGATGAAACCATGCCCACTGACTGGTCGATAAGCTCCATAAGCCCCATCTACAAAAAAGGCGATCCTATGCCATGGAAAAACTTCCGCAGTGCAGTGTACAAATGTGTAACAGCTCATCTGAGTAGTTTCAAACATGCGCAGGGTTAAGACAAGGAGATGCGTTCTCATGTGATTTCTTCAACATAGTCCTGGAGCGGATAGTGCGCAAGGTAGGTGTGAGCAAATAAAACACTATCTTCAACAAATCCACGCAGGTCTTAGGCTAACCGAGCAATATAGACATCGTTAGTTGATCCAAGACAGCTGTGCTAGAGGTGTTCACAACGATTGAAGAATAGGCGAAACTCGTTGGTCTTTAAGTGAATGAGGACAAAACAAAGTACATGCTCTTAACAAACAAAGTAACATCTGTCCACCACCTAGAACAAATTGCCATTTTTGGTAGCAGCAATTTCGGGGTAGTTAAGGAGTTCACCTACCTTGGAACAAATATCAATCCCACAAACGACTCGAGAGGAAAAGGAAAACCGCACCGCCTACTTTACAAGGACCGAAGTGATTACGGATGCCAGAGCGTTTGGTTTCGGCGACTGGAGAGTGCATGCGAGGGATCGTCCCCGAGGGAAGGCTGCAGTATTTCAGGCTTCATGGATTGTGAGCCGGTAAAGTAAGTAAGTAAGTAAGTAAGTAACGTTAAGCGGGTCAGCTAATAGGATAAAAAGCATCTCCTTCCCACCAATTTTTAGCCAAATTGGTACAGCCATTCTTAGCAATTATTCATGTGGCAAAACAACGTTTACCGCGACAACGGTTTAGTGATTCTAAATCGTTTAAATCGGTCCAGAAGTTTAGGAGGAGTTGAGTGACATACAGTCGTCCCTAGATATTACTTATTTTGGCTTAGTAATTTTTGCTATCTCGCGGTTCTAAGCTATCACGTCACTAGTTTTGAGCCAAATCGGTGCAGAAGTTCTCACAAATCAAAGCAACGTCTAACGGGTCAGCAAGTAAAATAAAAAGTAGCATGATACATATAATGATTGAAATGAATTATTAATGAATGAAAGTAAAGCACACAAAAAAAAAAATCATTAACGTCGATCCAGCCTTGTAGTTGCAGGATAGATAACGACTGCAGCGCCACCTACCGGGCTGATTTGTGAATCTAAACCATCCAGGGCACCACCTGAACCCATACAAGAAACATAATTCAATTCACATATAAGGACATGCTCAGCTCCCCAAAAAATAAAATGGTTTCACACAACATCCTGTTCGAAAGTTTTCCTACTCATTCTTAATTTGAAAGCCAGCTAACTGACCATAAAATGAGCAAATAAAATATTCGCCCATTAATTCTCCTTCAATTTTCATCACCATCACTTCCCTATTCTTCGCCTTTCGGTTCTCTTTTGTTAACATTCCTCCATGTGATTCACTTTTTCAATTAGTTCCAATCTCTAATGTGCATAGAGCAGATGGAGGGTTTAATTTCGAAAAAAAAGAACCGCTTAGATGATTCTTTTATTTGCACTGCATTTTTCCATTTCTCTATGGAGAAAATTCCATATCCGTCTCTAGCTTCTCTGAGGCTGTCAAGCTTAAAGAGCTTCCGCAAACAAGACCTGAGAGTAAAAAAAATCTCAGCAAATACAACTTACTTTGCCCCCGCATACCATATAACAATGACGTCGCCGTAGTTGCTCTACATGGCTAGAACGACGACCAACTACGACGCACTGACGCTGGGGCGCCCAACATGACTATGGTGCTTGTATAAAGAGCGAAAAAAATTGCGGTCGGTAACAGCGTGAGTTCCATTAGCTCGAGTAGAAAGGCAAAAATTATAAAATCAGCCCACCTCAAAAGCAGAGCCCCCCTTAGTAGTAGTGTCATGAAGATTGTTTCAATGAGCTCACTTAAAAGTGCTATTAAAAGATTTTTCACCACACTTTGTGGGGTTACTCTTAACTAACTAGAGAGACTTAAATTGTGTGCCAAAGTGAGAGATGGAGCTGAAGATGGTTATGGTGATGTTGCACTCGGTAAGCAATGAACATTTTTGCCACACTATTGGAGCACTTTAGCCTTGTTGGCATTAAGTATGCCTACGGTGTGGTTGGGAAAGTAGCGAGGGTGGGGAAGGCATAAAGAATTCCTCATTTTTCAAAAAGCTTAAATACGAGGAAAATCATTGGCCTCCTCCTCTGCCCTTGCGAGTTTGACAAATCGTACCTTGGTCAGGATAATTGAAGAATGGCAGAAAAAAAAAGAAATTAATTCAAAATGATTGATATTTTTGCTCAAAGGTCCTTGATGTTATGGAAAAATCACTTTGGACCTTTTGAGCCCTTCACGCTCGAAGATCGAATAGCAGAGGTCGCACAGGAAGATAAAGTGAATTGGACTTTGCCGAACCATGTAGCCAACAAGATGACGTTAATGGACCAAATTTGGTAAAGAACGATGCGAGCAATTGATGGCGCACAATAATTTGCATTGGAAAATAAGGCACGGTAGATATAGTAGACTTGTGAAGCTTTGGGGTTTTTATGTTAATCGGAATTGGAAATGATTTAAGGCATTCAAGCGTGCTAAAAGGAAAAGAATGCTTTATGAATGATGGAAGAGAATTGAATCTTCTTCTGCATCGATGATTGGAATTATTGATTTTTTTTTTTCGTTAGATTTTTTGTTGTCGGTTCTTCTCACGTGTCAGGCTGCCGGGGTTCAAGTTGGCTTTAATTTATTCTCACTTCTTTGAATGATTGATAGGATGGAATATATTTTGCTTGAATGTTTGGAAACGTGTAGACTTTTTTGGTTGGGATGGGGTAGGTAAGGAGGTCGTTTCCTCAACTGAATTGTACTCACACACTTATATTGCATCTGCAGCGATAGTGTGTTAAACGGATTTTCATCTATTTGCTATTTTTTTCTTCTACTTTTTGTCGACCATAAATCTAAGTTCGTCAATTTGGTAGGATTTTTTTTTGTGTATGGATTGATGCTATTAATGTTAAGTGATATTCAATATTGACGCCAATGGATATCCTCGTTTTGGGTGAGAAATTGTCTTTGCTTTTTTCAAAAGGTATCGATCGAGTTCAGGGTTAAATTTGCTTTAGTCAAAAAGGGGTAGCAATGAAACTTTTGGCAAACTGCACTGAAAGCAAGGCAGACTGCGTTGTTCTATGTGATTTTCGACTAAAAATATAAGTCCATCGAGATGGCCCAAGAAGATTTCTTTTCAGTTAATCAAAAACTAGGCTAATTTCCGATATGTCTGTTTTTATTTCTGTAGAGTTTGGATTTTTCCCCAAAATAATGGGTTATCCATTTTAAGGTTCCAAAAGTATAGGGCTGGAATTCAACATTTGCCAAACTAAGTTGCTAAACCAATTTTTTGTTCAGTTGAAAGTCTGACATTTACGATAATGGATCGCTTAATTATCGCAAGACGCATACAAATAGTTAAACTGTACTTACTGAAGGTGGCCCTACAGTCCGTTGTGGACTTGGGCCTCAATCAACTGTCTCCGCCAGCCAGCTTGGTCCCTAGCTAGCTGTTTACAGTTTTGTTCTCCAAGTTGATTGAGGTCCTCTACCACTCGAGTGCGCCACCTGAGTAGCGGTCTTCTTCTCCTCCTATGTTCCTCGGGAATAGTGTCGATGGCTTTCCGGGCCGGAGCATTGGTGTCCATCCGCTCAAAATGACCGAGCTATCTGAGTCTCTGAACCTTGACCCTTCTGGCTTGGTCCATGTTGTTGTACAACCCGTAAAGTCCGCTGTTGTATCTTCTTCACCATTCCCCTTCAATGCACACGGGGCCAAAGATGACCCGAAGAACTTTCCTATCAAAACAGCCTAAAGCACACTCATCCGATTGTCAAGATCCACGCTTCTGCACCATACAGCAGGACTGGGATGATGAGTGTGTTGTACAGTTTTACCTTAGTTCCTCGAGAGAGGGCTTTTCCACTCAATTGCTTTCTTATTCCAAAGAAACAGCGATTAGCAAGAGTTATTCTTCGTCTGATCTCGGCGATGCTGTTATTGCCCGTGTTTATAGTGGAGCCTAGGTAGACAAACTCCTCTACTACCTCGAAGTTGTATGCGTCTATTGTGACGATCTGTCCGAGCCGTCGGTGTTGGATGTCCTTCCTCATTTACCGCTAAACCCATTTTTGCCATTTCTGTCTCAATGCTCACAATGGCGCCACTGACATAACACTGTGTTACCCATTTCAATATCATCGGCGTACGCGAGAAGTTGAACAGATTTTTGGAAGATAGTTCTTCTGGTGTTGACGGTGGAGTTCTGCACTATCTTCTCAAGAACGATGTTAATATAAGAAATCGCACGACAGTGCATCGCCTTGTCAGAATCATTTTTTTACGTCGAAAGATTCCGTAAGCTCTTTGCCAACCTTGATGGAGCAGCGTGAGTTCTCCATCGTCAAGCGAACGAGTTTGGCAGGGATGCCAAAACTAGACATAGCTTTATACAGTTCGTCCCTGTAGATGCTGTCGGTGACGTGAAATAACGCCCGACGAAATAAGGCCCCATCTTAAAAGGGGCCTTATTTCCATGTTGAAATTGAAATAACACCCGGCGGGCCTTATTTCAATTGCATTATGGAAATAAAGCCGCATTTACAAAACGCATAAGAAAACTTGAAATAGGGCCTGGTTTCCATGCTAACCCTTTTTACCGCTGTTAGCAAGCTCTTAAACAGAGATTTACTCTCAATTGCACCAATATGCTTAACAATAACTGTTGTTTAAATGTGAAGAACATTTTTCATTCATGATCTGTGTATCAGTTTTGTATGAAAAAGTGCAGTGATAAGTGCTCCATTTAAAAGAAAAAAAAAAGTATTTTGAAGACTAAATGATGGAGAACAATTTTTTGATTATTTGCAAAATTTCAAAGTTTCAAAAATTTGAACGGCGCAGTGTCATAAGTTCGTAAGTCATAAGTCCGTAAAGGACTTTTGACCCACTTAGGTGGGTCAACACTTCATAAATCGATTATGAACTTATAACCCATGTAAATGAGTCGACAGTACGCTAACATTTCTCATGGAATTGTGACCCCAGCTTACGGCGAGTGAAATCGATTTTTTATTTTTGTTGCTTATTCCGAGCGGTTGAAGGAAATAACTCCACGGTAACTAACTATACTGAGGGATTTAGTTTCCTCCAAGTGAAGATTTGGTCCACTTTTGTAGAGTGTGGTAAGTTCCCATGTACGGTGGGAATTAAAGTCCTTAATGATTTATTGGTTCTAATTCTCTTCGAACGTGAAATGAACTGTCATATTACCCGAGACAAACTTAAATAAGAATTCACGTACTGAGCAATGTTATTCGTAAAATTAAAATAAATTTCATATATAGTCATTCAGTAATCGAGTTTTTAAGACTCTGATTTTTTTATTTTTAATCAAATGAACGTAAACATTCAGAAACTCAGTCATACCGAATTCAGTTCTCAACACTCTGAAAATAATGAAAAATCGCCCGATCTTTTTTATTAATATCATAGCTTATTTTAGTTGTCGAGCAAATAATTTTTCTAAGCTTTTACTGTTTCGTTCCATTTAAAAAAGTAACCACTACACAATTACACATCCTGTAATGCATAGAAAATTAGCAGATGCTGCATTTCAATGATTCATTCTGAGCATATTTTTTTTTATTTCGATTATGGATGAGGATATAATGATAAAAAAGATTCAAGATCGATTTGGTTAGATTGCGAGCGAAGCGAGCGGAAAAAATTTTGCCCAAAAGAGAATCAATTTGGGGTGTGAAAATAAAAAAATTCGCGCGAAT
>CAKKXW010000002.1:87118009-87137553 GCA_920937365.1 Sphaerophoria rueppellii | reverse complement strand
TGTGCAAGCGAACACGTTAACTGCTACCTCTTGAGTGCGACAAGGTAGTTCCAACCGTTGCTCGATTGCCTTAGAAAGCTGCAGTTTTTTCCTAAGTCTGTTCTGCTTCGTGACAGTACGCTAGAGAAATTGTAGCAATAACTCTTCTATCACGTCTTGAGGCGGTTGTTGTGGTGATAGAAGGTTTTTAGACAAGTTGAAGAGCGCATGCGGCTACTATAACTATATTAGAGTAGTCTTTTTGGAATGGGATGGAGGGTCTGAATTTACCTTTACACTTCTCTTTTCTGTGGACTCAGGTATCGATTCATTTGTTAGAAGAAAGCTGTCTAGTAAACGGTGATACGAATTTTTCTCTTCACATTTCCATTTAAGTCTGGGAGGTAGGGTAAGGTTTTTCTGATGAGATTATATCAATATCATCGGCGTACGCGAGAAGTTGAACAGATTTTTGGAAGATAGTGGTGTTGTTGGCGGAGTTCTGCACTATCTTCTCAATAACGATGTTAAAGAGATCGCATGACAGTGCTTCGTCTTGTCTGAATCCTTTTTTGACGTCGAAAGATTCCGTTAGCTCGTTGCCAACCTTGATGGAACAGCGTGAGTTCTCCATCGTCAATTGCACAAGCGAACGTGTTTGGCAGGGATGCCAAAACTAGACATAGCTTTATACAGTTCGTCTCTGAAGATGCTGTCATACGTGGCCTTGAAATCGATGAAAAGATGGTGGGTATCGATTTGGAGTTCATAGGTCTTTTCCAGGATCTGCCGCAACGTGATTTTTTTCAGCAACGAAGCACACTACTCACTCGGTGGGTATATAAACAAAATTGTCGTATTTGAGGTTCTGAGAACCCTCAAGTAATTGAAGGGAGGTCATTATATCCACAAAAAGTCACTGTTTGGTGCGCTCTTTAGTCCGGAGGTGTAGATGGACTTCTTCGAAAACGACGATGGAAAGACTGTCACCGCTGCCTGCTATTGAAGAAAATGACTTGGAGAATATGTGGTTTCAACAAGACGGTGCCACATGCCCCACAACTCGAGCGAATATGGCTTTATTGCAAGATAAGTTTCCTGGCCCCTTAATTTCCTTGTCGTGGCGGTATCAACTGGCCCCCATGATCATGCGATTTGACACCGCTGGACTTTTTTTGTGGTGCTACTTCGCGTTGCACTGTATTTATGAAGATACATTTTTAACTCTTGAGCACTTAAAAACCATTATTCGTCAAGTTATGGCTTAAATACCGCCCAAAATATGTCAAAAAGTGTTCGAAAATTACCTCAAAAGAATTGTTGCTTGCAACAATTTGCGTGGTGGTCATTTGAATGAGGTAGTGTTTCACACATAATATTAACGTTTAAACTTTATAATAAAAACGAAATATCATGAAAAAAATAATTAATTTGTTTTATTTACGTTTACTTTTGAAACCATTAAACAGGGATAACCCTGTACAAAAGTCCTTTTCTCAAGTTTGAAGATTGAAGCGCTCTCTGAAAACTAGTTTCCAAGAGGACAAAACTTTTTTATCCCAAAAAATGTTTATCACGAAATAAGTTTAAACTGCATTTCCGGTGAATGTAGTCCCAATCATGTCATCAATAAACTCATTTTCAAAAAAAAAAAAATATCGTTTTTTGGACAAATTTCAGCAACCTAGTGCCGAGAAATTTCCCACAAAAAAGTGTTCAGCAGCTGCTCACCTTTTTTTTGGATTCTCATCAAACCAACTCGGCACGTAATTCTTTATTTTACTTTTCAATAATCCAACGACATTGTGTGATTGTGAGACACGGCAAACTGTTTTTGGATATAGAGGCAGACATGGAACATCTCTTTTGGAAAATGCACAACGTCAGGACTGGTTCCCTTCTCACACGAATGTATAGGTGCTTCGTAGTTATAAGGTATGATATTTTTTTTTTTGTTAGCACTATTGCTAGTTCGTGTCCAACAAAAGTTTAAATTTGCTGTAATACAAACTAAAATGTTTTATCATGGAAATTATTCATGCCGAACGGTCGACCCAGGAGGACCCTGCAGTCGTCGAGAATTTTTGTTTGCAGCAACATTTCACACTTTCACGTATTCACAACGCGCGTTGATTGATAAAATAAAGAAAAAATGTAACAAAAAACGTGGAAATAGAAAATTTCACTTCCAACTGTCACCGAACATGTTCGGATTGCAGATTTCTCCCACACTCACTCGAACCCTGCCTTTAGGCAACAAACCTTTTTCGGAATACGAAAAATAGTTTTCTCGACATAGGTAATTTTATATTCTTTCATTTTTTTTTTGTTTTAACTTGATTCAGTCGGGAACGCGACATGATATAGCCGACATGACGACGACGCAGACTACGCAGACGACAACATCAACGCACGGCAGCATATTCGGGCAGTAAAAATGTTATTCAATAGCTCCCGAAGTTATGGTAATGGGAAAAGTTATAATAGAGATGATGTTGTAAAATCCAACTCCGAACGAACTTCATGGCTGACGTAGGTATATAGGAGTGTTACTACGGTAGATATACGAGTTCATTTACTGGGCCAAAGTTTTGGGCAAGAACTTTGGTTATTTTTTTAGAGGTTGCGGAAGGGGAACACTAGGATCTGATGTTTGACATAACCCAATGTGGTTTCGGTTTGGTCGAGTTTGTTTTGGTTGAATACAGAAATAACAACCGAATTATGTGTTCAAACTTCTCAATTGTTTTTTTCTTGCAAATAAAAAAGTGTTGTTTTTGCCTATTGTTAAACTTTACTTTGTTTAGAGAAAACAAAAGGTGGAACTAAGAAATGGAAAAAAGTGGAACTGGCAAATAGAATATAAATTTTGCTGTTTTTGAATTGAAATGGGTTTTGTGGGAAAAACAAAAAAGCAGTTAGAAGAAGAAATATTGTTTGTAAGTGCACTCATTGATTTGGATAAAAAGAGAACATAAAGTAAATACACAAACAAAAATGCGTGTTGTTGGTGAAACAGTACTTTGGCTGTTCCATTCTTGGAGGTGGAAAAATGTATCAGAGATTGGTGGATTTTTCATTAATTTTAACGTTAAATATGAAAATTTTTAGCACGGCAGAAAATAACTCTGGTTATTTCTAAGATCAATGTAATCTGAAAAAAGTTATTGATTCCTAAGTTCGTAGCTCTGTAAGCTTACTTTGATTCATGGACATTGATTTGGCGTCTAATGTTTCCAAACAAGGATCTTCGATGACTTGAAAATGGATGTAAAAAGTTTTCCAATAAGAGGTGTTATTTTGAATAGCCCGCTTTTTCGGTTGCTGTCACTTTTGAAGCTGTAATTTTTTGACATTTGACAAGTAGAAACATTAATAAAAATGTCGTCGATACCTACACGCTTCAACAACGCATTTAAATTATTAAAATTCACTATAAAAATAGTGAAAATTTAGTAGAGACGGTTCGTAAAACTAAAACATTTTTGGGTCGTCGTGAAGCACCTTGTCGGACCGCAATACAGAAATTGGTGGACAAATTCGAGCTGTTGGGACAAGTTAGTGATGAGAAGAATAAAACCCGTGCACGTTGCTCAATAACAACTGACAATATTGCTGTTGTAGCCCAAAGTGTTGAAGAAAACCAGGTTTGTCCATTCCTTGTCGTTTTTTGGAATAAGGCATTACACAAACGTCATTACGCCGTACTTTGCATAAACACTTGGCTCTTAAGGCTTATAAAGTTCAGTTAACACAAGATCTCAAGCCGGCTGATCATCAACAACGTCCTGTCCTTGCTGATTGGGTCCTTGAAATGCATGAAAATGATCCGGAATTTCATCTTCTGATGAGGCCCATTTCCACCTCGGAGGCGCGCCGGTCATTGGACCTTACTTTTTCGAAAATGCCTCACTTTCATTGGAGCAACAGTTATGGTCAATGGATTGCGCTACCGAAAGATGATTTATGATTTTTTATGGCCGGAATTGGGTGGTAGTGATCTGGACAACGTTTACTTTCAGCAAGACGGCGCGGCGCTACGTGCCATCAATCTTTTACGGGAAAAGTTTCCGGATCGTGTTATCTCTCGAAGAGGTGATCACAATTGGCCACAGAGATCTTTTGATTTAACAACTTGCGACTTCTTCCTTTGGGGCCACGTGAAAGATAAGGGATACACCAACAGCCCATCGTCGATTCAAGACCTCAAAGATGGAATTCGTGAGGCTATCGAGGACATAGGGCAGCAACCACTTTGCGATTTGGTTATGAAGAAATTCATGAAAAGGATATGGTCCTGTAAGCGTGGTCAATGCGGCCATTTGGCTGATGTTGTGTTCCATTATTAACGGCATACCTTCCTCTTTATAATGAAATAAACATCCGATCATTTATCTCAAAAAATCCTATTTTTCTTTGAATATCAAAATAACACCTCTTATTGGGAAACCCTTTACCCTTGAGAAAATTTAGTTATTGCCTATTCGTTTAAAGTTTGTGATGTTCTTTTTGGTTTCCAACAGAGATTTTGCTCGCCAGTCTCACCGAGGTCTTTTTGAAGAAAACACGAAATTTCAATTGAAGGTCTTCTGAACCCTTTGATAAATAACTCTTACTAAGAAAACACCGAGAACGGCCATTGGTTACATATCATTTGCACACACTAAAGGAGCTTTTTATATCCTTGCTTTGCCAGAGACACAGTGAGCGCATTTGGAATCAAGGAAGGGGTTAGAAAGTAAGTGTCGGTGTCCATTGCTCTTGAATTTCTCAACATTGCAATGGTTGGGTAAAACAGAGTTCCACATTCGCGTAGTACGGCTAAAGAACGATTTTCTATACCGAAGATGACACGAATAAGAAAAGCTCATATAATTAGAAGTTACAGACAAGAGATCATTTATGAAAATGAGAAAGAGGGTCGGAGACAAAACGGAGCCCTGGGGTACACCAGCATTTATATTGTCGGTGGTGGACTTGAATCCATCCAATAAAACTTGTACTGATTGGTTCAAAAGAAAGTTTATAATCCAACGGCACGTGGGGGGATTCACAGATACCGAAATATGGGACGATAACCTTAGCGGTTGCGTATCCTCTCTCTGATGGAACTGATCACCAGGTACAATGCCCCTTGTGGAATGGATCGGCGGGTATAATACTCCTGGTAGTACGGATAAGCAGCTACGAAAGCCCGTGCTGCTAATCAAAACGAACGAAATTGCTTCAAAACCCCTTACCGCCTGGTGGGGGAAGTTGCGATGAAGAAAGATTCGGACTATGTCAGGCTAAATTTGACCAATATTACTTATTTGATACTGTAGTATCATTATGTAGTAGAAGTTGAGGCGATTTTAGTACGATTGTACTAGTTTAGTTATAGTATTTTCCGAAGAGAGTGAGTGTGAATTGTATAAATAAAGTTCAATTCCGTATAGGCAAAATATTTGCTGTTGGAAAACATGTGACTTCGTTACAAGTTAGTAAAAGTATTGATTAATATATTCAAATATTGTGCTGTCCCGAAAACACTTAAGTTCAAATAAAGGTCAAAAGTAAAGGCCAGTGATATTTTGTTCAAACTTTGAATGAAATGGCATTTTTGAGCAGCACATCTTGCTTTCTCCACGGATTACTTCCTCCTACCAGGAAAAGGTAGACCAGTCAGAGTCCTTGGAAAATGTTGCCGGGAGTGGATAGTTATTCACCTTTATTTGGATTGAAACTTTGGTAATTTCCAGGCCACATAGTCGTATCCACTTTATTTGCGATACCGATTCAAATTGTAGCTTTGTACAGTTCTACCATGGCTTTGTCGTCGTGGGCCACCTTTATCACCATAAACACTGTACGACTAGTACAACAACATAATAATTTTTCCTGCCAAAAGAAAATTCAATCTTTTAACCGTTAAATGAATAATTTACCAAAACCATCCAAATATGTTAAATGATATCATAAGTTACCTATGTACCTTTCTAGACAAAAAATCTAGGATAATAATTAATCAGATAAATCAGCCCCTAGATACACCCAGTTCTACCCTACCTTAACTATTCTAGTGGTCATAACTTAGAATCGAGTCTTCCTTTTCGAATATATGCTCCCATAAGAGCACGAAGGAGCCTTGATATTTATTGTATTAGGGAGGAAAAACATGGCCGTAAGCATTTTAAGGCCTAAGAGCTGATATCAATTTCAAGACAACCGACGACCTATCCTATTTGAAGTCCTGTGGACTTCTACACACGCACAGACAAACTGTATACCAAAACGAAGGGATGAATTCGGATAAACATCTTCCTTTAGACTAATACGATCATAATAAACAAATGTTGTTTATCGAAAAGTGGTATAGGCAAAGAGAAAAAAAAACACTCGCCATATCAGATACTCGAACGTTGTTGTCATAAATCCTCCCTCCAAAGCGTGCATTAGATCGTATGGCAGACTCCTTGAAGGCAGTCTCATAAACGTAATAAAAATCATATGGTTTGTGTTTTTCTTCATTTTTTTTTTCATTTCAACATACAAGCTGAGTACTGCCGATATGCGAATATTGCTTATGCTTTAGAATGTAAACAACATAAATTATTTATTTATTTATCTGCAAAACCGACAAACAAGTCGAACGAAAAAACAGAAATCATATGAATTCCGATATAAATGATGATAATGGCACAAGCTGCGTCCGATTGTCTTTTCAATCTCGAAGGAAATGGCTATAAACAGGATGGTGCCATCTGAATATAAGAATCTCAATATTTTTAATGGTGTCGACAGTCGACGCTTGACAATAGTCTAAACCTGTTATCGACTGGGGTAGATTCAGTTGGGAGAAGTCCTAAAAACAGAAATATTGTTTTTTCTTTTGTGGTTTCAGTGAGGACGAAAAAGGAGCAAGGTGGTTTTGTGGTTTGTGCCAATATCTAACAACTACATCAATTTTAATGGACTTGCCAGCAGTTAAGGCAAACGTTAATTTAGTTGCTTTTGTTTCATTTTGCTATTTTAACCAACAAAAAAAGAAAAAATCACTTCATTACGCGGTCTACCTTTCATCCATCACCAGAATAAATTCCACCCCAAATTTTATTTCCCACCAATTTAAAATTTACTCATATTTTGGATGCAAATATAAAAAATTTCCACACATTTTTATTTACTTAAAGATAACTTAATTCTTAATTGGAGTTAATTTTGTTTCCTTGTCGTCTTTGTTGACACCACTTCTAGTTTGTTGTCAACGACCCTTTTTATCAGCATCTCACAGAAAGAAGACCATGATTCATAGTTTCACATTTTTTTGTTTGTTTCACTTGTGTTACTGAATCAAATAAATGTTGACGTTTAAGATTTCTCAGTTGAGATGAGATAAACATCTCAATTATTTACGTCGTTGAACCATCCCCTACTTACTTTGGGCTTCGCTACATTGACACCATCCGGTACACACGTTGTGAAAAATCTATGACACTGTTCAAGGCAAATAACCTACTTTGGTGTACCTTCTCCAAGGCTACACTCGTTTATTCTATAAAAATAGGCATGCAAAATTATGAATATACTTAAGCCAGGGTCGGATTAAGTCATTAGAACATTTGAGATGGGACACAAATTTCTTCAGAACAAGAGACTCGAAATGATGAGAATCAAGGAGAATCGCGAAAGTAATTCATTGTTCAATTTTTATAATTAAGTGAATTGATTTTTTTTCATATCCAAGACAACAACTTAGACTAAGCTGAATTAAAATTTCGGGACGTATAATTTTCTGCAAAGAAAGTTGTGAAAACTTCGTTCTCCTTGATTCTCATCCATGCGAATGACCAAACGAAAAATTTATTGACTTTTTTTTCTTTTTTTTTTAACTAATTTCCACACTCTAAAGGGACTTTTTATACCCTTATTATGCCAGAGGCACATTGAGCGCAAAGAGTTAGAAAGTAAGTGTCGGTGTACATTGGTCTAGAATCCCTCAAAATTGCATTGATAAGGAAAGACAAAGTGTGGAAAGGAGTTCCACATTCGCGTAGTACAGCTAAAAAACGGTTCTCTATACTTGGGAGTACGTCCGAAATTGGGCTCGAGTGTAAACTGATGGGCATTCCTGGAAGCGCGGGTATTACGGTTGAATTGTTTAAGAGAAGGAATGTATCTGGCTATTTCACTAGAACAATGACCGTAGAAATAACTATAGAACAAAGAGAGACACGAAACGTTACGACGGTGTTCCAATGAAGTGAATGAGTTAGTGATGTCTCTATCACCAATCATTCTAAGAGCTCTTTTTGTATACCATCCAAGAGGGCTGGAGCACTAGCCTATGGGATGAGAATTATACTCAAAGACGAATATAAGCCAGATCAGACAGGGAGAAGATTTCTTGCAGCGTCTTAAGAAACCTAAACATCTTGCTGCATTTTTGGCGGCATCGCATATGAGCTTGTTCCACAAAAGGTAGTCCCGATCAGTGATGTACATACCGAGAATCTCGAGATGATCGGTCTGATAGTGGCAAGGGGGGTATATCTCGCTTCAACGAAGCATTAAACTCTACGAGGTTTTTTATTCCCCATTGTAGAATGCTGTATAAGCCAAAGTTTAATGAGCTTATCATATTTTTCCGTTGCAGTTTCCACATCCGATGAGGAGGGATTTGAGTCTGGAAGCGAATATGAAAAGCTTAGGGTAATATCGTCAGCGAAACAATTAATTTGATTTGAAGTTACAGACAAGAGATGCAAATGAGAAAGAGGTTCGGAGACAAAACGGAGCCCTGGGGCACACCAGCAATTATATTGTGGGTTTCAGACTTGAATCCCTCCAATACAAATAATTGGAGAGAGAAGAATATTCGCTTTTTTTGGAGTTGGCTGGACAAATGCTGTGTTCCAACTGCTCGGAACGAGCCCAGGAGAATAGAATAGATGGAAAAGCTTACGCAAGAGTTTTTCCAGCGTGGAAGAATACTTCTTCGGAATAATAGTTGGAATGGGGATACCATCCAGACCAGCGGATTTATGTATGTTGAGATCTTTGAGGGCGAGTGCAAAAAAAGATTTGCCCCACAGAATCATTGACGCGCTCAAGAACTGAGGGAGTAATGACACTGTCTGGCAGCGAAGAGTTGGAGCTTGGAGGCGAACTGCCTAGTAAAATGGTTAGTTTTCGCGAGAGAGCTTACAACTGGACTGTCATTGTCAACTAGTGTAGGGACAGAGGAAAAAGAAGAATTCTTCATATTTCTTACGAATTACCAAAAATTCTTACTGACTTTGGGACATTGCCGTATTTTTTGCCTTAATTTTTGGTCATTTAAAAATTTGGTCCGACGAATATGGGCACTGCATGTCTTTCTGGCTTGCTTAAACTTGTTCCGGTTTTCCTCAGTTTGGTTGGCTTAAGAAAACCCGAAACTTTACCTACTACTTTTTCCTTGATAACCTCTTTACAGCTTGAATCAAACCATGACTCTTCTTTGGGTATTTTTACCCTATTCGGGATAAAAGTTTCCATTACCCAAAACAATCTTATAAGTTAGCATATCTGTGATGGAGTCTACGTAAATATCGAGGAAGCATAGTGACCAGTTAAAGATCCGGAAGAAGTTATTGAGATCGTCCCAGTTGGCTTTCTCGTATTGCCATACGGTTTGACACGAGAAATTCGCAGATATGGTCTGACCTGCCTAGAGGCGATAATACATTGATAGTGTATTTCACAGTGTCAGACGTCAGTAACAAGTCAGGAGTATTTTCCGCATAAAAATCTAGATTTTAGATCGGTGCTTCTATAACAATAAAAGACTAAATAAAGGGCCCTCATGGTCTCTAACAGCCCTGCATTATCTTATCACTCTCAGCTTTATCATCAACAGCAGTAACATCATCTCTCAACGCGTTTCAAATTCATTCAAGATAAATCCGCAAACTAAAATCATCCAAACAATCTGTACATGAGCAATGCCTTGATCTAAGAATTATTCTGAATTGTTGAAAAATTACCACAATGACAGCGGAAGCAAACGGTCACACAAAAGAGACACACCCAGATCCGCGACCATACGGTCTCGATGATATTTTAATTAAAACCGGACAATTCGGGAGGTTTCAAGTTTGTTTTTTCTTCTTTGCATTTTTGTTGATCATATTCCATACAACTTTGAAGTTTGGTTTTGTGTTTACTGCGAGTGCAGTTGCTCATAGGTGCGTTGTGAAGGTGTTCGAGAAAATTGCAATAAAAATTGAGTTTTTGTTTCAAGGTGTCGAATTGAGGAGTGTGATGGTGTTAATAGCACATTTGATGAGCCGTGGGTAGAGTATTCGATACCAAAGAGTGCTAGCGGGAAGCTTGACAAATGCCACCGTTTCGGTCCATCATTCAATTTGAACGATACACAGCTGGTTTGCGCTGCGCAACATTTCAATCAGAGTTACGAGACTGAGTGTGGCGAAGATTTCGTATTCCAGGACAAGGAATTTACAATTTCGAAAGATGTAAGTTTAGTTTTGATGTCTTTCAACATTTTTATGATCAATTTTTTGTTTTTCGTTAAGTTTGGGATTTTTTGTTCTGAGGAATGGAAGCTAGCAATGGCTGGAACGGTCTTGAATATTGGCCAACTGTTCGGAATACCATTGGGAGGATATTTTTCGGACAGGTGAGAGACACATATAAATTCTTTTGTTTGAGGTTAATTAGTTGTTGTTTGTACACCTCCTAGGTTTGGTCGAAAAACTGTACTGACTTGTGGGGGATTTTTGAGTGCCCTCACGGGCATCGCCCGCTCATTCTCCCCCAACTACTACGTTTTCGTCAGCTTATCATTTCTTGACAACATATTTGGAGCTACCATCTACGGTACAATTTATGTCCTCGCTCTTGAAATACTCGGTCCGGAGTACCGAGTTCGTGCCTATGCCTTTCTACCGATGTGTGCTGCTACATCGCGGTTCATCCTCGCACTTGCCGCGAAAAATCTTCAAAATTGGCGATGGTTCGAACGAACTTTCTACACTCCTGGTTTATTCTTGATTATAGTCCTAACTTGGGTCCTTCCAGAAAGCTGTCGATGGTTACTCGCCCAAGGAAAGGACGATGAAGCTGTCGAAATTCTTCGAAGAATCGCCCGAACCAACAAACGAAAACTCTCAGAGTCTGATATTGAAAAGTTGCTAAAGACAAACAGACAGAGTCTATTGGGAACCGACACTAAGGCCAGTAAATTTTTGATACGCGATGCTCTCAAAATGTTTCCTTGGCGAATTATCAATTGCTCGTTTTGTTGGTTTGCTAACGTGTTCGTGTTCTATGGTTTGAGTTTGAACTCGAGTTTACTGGGCGGAAATAAGTACGACAACTTTATGTTTGTGTCGTTGATTGAGATTCCAGGATCGATTTTGCTGTCACTGACAATCAATCGTTTGGGAAGGCGACACTCGTTGTTGGGATTTTTGTTTTTAAGCGGAATTTGTATAGCCGGAATGGCGGTTGTGAGTTCAGGTTCGAAGTTCGAAGTGGACTAAATTTCTTCAATCCCCTTCATTGATTTTTTTTTTTTAATATTTTTAGAGTTCCATAAAGTTCAATTGATATTGAATTTGCTTGGAAAAATGATGATCACTGCATCGTCACACACCTTGTACGTTTTCACTTCGGAGATTTTCCCAACGAATGCTCGAAATGGTTTGCTGTCGTTTTGTTCGAGTATCGGACGATTTGGTTCGATTGCAGCACCACAAACTCCGGTGGTGGTAAGTCATTGCCTTAACAACAATATTGGGTCAATATTTAAGGCTTGATTATTTCACAGGCAAAATATTATTCATCAGCACCGGCGATACTTTTTTCGATAAGTGCCTTCTTGTCGGGATCGTTGGTTCTATTTTTACCGGAAACAAGGGAAACGGTACTGCCGACTACTCTGCAGGATGCGAATAATATTGGGAAGACTACAGAAATTATTATTGAACCTGAAGAAGAGCCAGAAACCAAGGAGAAACTATTAGAGTGTAAGGCTTAGAAAATAAAGATTTTTAGAAAATGTAAGCAGAACAAGTTTTTTTGTTTTGTTATTTTTAACTCACATAAACTGGCCGCGTCAATTGTGCTATACTTGGAGACTTCACAGCGATTGAAAATGGGGAAAACAAATTAGTCTTGATGTGCATCCGTCCACGGTCTAGGACAAAACGTCCTTGTTTGTTGCAGCAATGTCAAGGCAATTAAGAAGTCCACTTATCCTGGAACACATATTGACCATACTTGTAGGCGCTTATTTTAATGTGCAATTGTATAACTGTTGTCGAGGAAAATTGTGAGAAATATCGCTTTGAAGTTAAGAAAATGTTGTGACGATAATTAACATTTTAAACAATTTCTCGGCTACAAGGCCTTCAAGAAATATGAAAGCTGTTTCGATGCATAAAGTTCGACTAGAACTTTCTTTTGATGTCTAACTCGATGGGTTTTGGAAGAATTGTTTTTTCTGTCTAAGATTTTGGCAATGGGTTAACCCATGATTTTTTCGAGAATTGTGAGGCATCGATTGCGTTTAATTCAACATACTTCATAGTTTTCCTAAGCTTACTACTGAAAGTCAAACTCAATTCCGAGCTCTGGTTATTGAAATATTTGCATTGGAAGATGTTCCTTCTATGGGATTACAACAAGCTAAGGACCTAAACCAAAGAATTTTTCGTTATCAGACCTCGCAGATTGTTGTGGTTAACTGATAGAGGGCAAACAGACCTTTATTTTCATGCATCATTTGACATAGACTTCTTGGGAAAACTGATTGATCTGGCAGTTTGAAATCGCGTGAAATTTTCTAAAGGCAGAAATCGAAAGAAGTTATTTTTGACTCTAAGACCGAGTGATCTTTCAATTGCTGATAAAGTACTACAGATGACAAGAAACGAATAACTTAAGCGAACCGCTCGTTTCTACGTCGAATAGCAAAACCAGTGAGTTCTTAAGTCCTCAGTAGAATGACTAAGACGCTGATAAAGGGTTTTCCAATAAGAGGTATTATTTTGAACAGCCCGCTATTTCGGTAGATTTTTTGACATACAAGTAGAAACTACGTCATTAATAAAAATGGAACGATACACGCTTCAACAACGCTATGAAATTATCAAAATTCACTATGAAATGTTGAACATTTGGCAGAGACGGTTCGTAAAACTAAAACATTTTCAGGTCGTCGTGAAGCACCTTGTCGGACCGCAATACAGAAATTGGTGGACAAATTCGAGCTGTTGGGACAAGTTAATGATGTGAAGAATAAAACCCTGCTGTTATAGCCCAAAGTGTTGAAGAAAACCCAGGTTTGTCCTCGTCGTAGGCATTCCACAAACGTCATTAAACCGTATTTTGCATAAAGATTTGGGTCTTAAGGCTTATAAAGTTCAGTTAACACAAGATCTCAAGCCGGCTGATCATCAACAACGTCGTGTCTTTGCTGATTGGGTCCTTGAAATGCAAGAAACAGGAATTTCATCGAATAATCATTTTGACTGATGAGGCCCATTTCCACCTCGGAGGCTACGTCAACAAGCAAAACTGTCGTATCTGGGGCTCGGAAAACCCAAGAGTTGTTGTTGATAATCCTCTCCATCCTCAACGCGTGACTGTTTGGTACGATTTGTGGACCGGCGCGGGGTTATTGAACCTTACTTTTCCGAAAATGAGGCTGGAGCAACAGTTATGGTCAATGGATTGCGCTATCGAGAGATGATTAATGAATTTTCATGGCTGGAATTAGATGGTATTAATCTGGACAACGTTTACTTTCAAGAAGACGGTGCTACGTGCCACACAAGCAATGAAACCATCGATCTTTTACGGGAACAGTTTCCATACCGTGTTATCTCTCGAAGAGGTGATCACAATTTGCCACCGAGATCTTGTGATTTAACACCTTGCGACTTCTTCCTTTAGGGCCACGTGAAAGATAAGGTCTACGCCAACAGTCCAGCTATCGAGGACATAGGCAGCCACTTTGCGATTTGGTTATGGAAAATTTCATGAAAAGGATATGGTCCTGTAAGCGTGGTCGTGACGGCCATTTGGCTGATGTTGTGTTCCGTTATTAACGGCATACCTTCCTCTTTATAATGAAATAAAACTACCTCTCCCAAATGGCATACCCAATTTGGATATATTTTGCGTGTGTCCGCATTAAAAAATTACTTGGATTCAAAATTAAGCAGACTTGTGGACCCATTAAACGTTGTCTTTTGAAAAATTTTTACAAAAAAGACGAGAAGTCTGTATTTTATTTGATGTAGGCACAGATTCATTCAAAATACTAGCAGATTTGAAAGACGTTGTTCTGAGTAAATGCTTAGAAATGCATGTTTGAACGCAGTAATATCTCGAGAGTAAGAGATTTTTTTTCTATTTTCGTAGGCAAATTTGCGTTTTCTTAACCAAATAAAATGCGTAAGGTGTTGTAACAAAGCATTATAGCTATTTTTTTGTGTTCGACAAATTCAGGAGCGGACAGATGACAAAAACTAAAAAAAGCATAAAATAGCCAACCACGCGCCGCCGTCCTCTTGAAAAATAACCTTCGAAGATTCGCCCCTGGAAATAATTAAGTAAACAAAAAGAACCAACAACGGAAAAATACCGAATTATAAAAATATATCTAAGAAGAAACAACACGCCGACAACACATGATAATAATTTGGGTGTGATACGGTTCACACTCAACATCGACAGAAAAATCTAGAAGATGAAGTGTTGTCGCCTACGAAACTTAGTTCCCATCTGCTTCGGTAGAATGAACGTCAGAGAAGTTGTCAATTTGCTCTAGGTAGCATCCTATTACGATTTTTCCGGGAAGGCACTTATTTTTAGAGTTGCCCATTTATATTTTTAATATTTCCTCAATATTGAGTATACATCAACCGACCGGGGCTTCTCTCTGATGTCTGATCCGATATTTTGCCGACCGATTATTTTGTGTATTTTTCCTTCTAGAAAATATACAAAGGAGTAATTGTTGCAAAACCGTTCATTTCACAGCCTTTGTTGAGAGAAGGAGTCTGATTTTGACTAGACTCGGTTTATTCTTTAGATAATCCACAATCCACCACTCCTTCTGAGTGTATCCTAGACAGGGCGTAAGCCATCGTTTATTGAGTGGAGTATTGTCGCTCGCTGACAGGAGTTTATAACTCAACCGATAATTTCGTGTTTTCTTCCCCTCTGGAAAATACTCGAACAGTAGTGAGAGCGCAACCGTTCATTTGACAGCCTTTGCTGTGAGCAGGAATCTAAATTTTGACTAGACTCGGTTTATTCTTCGACCCACAACCTCTTTGCGTATCAACTCACCGTTTAATCAGTGGCACACTTACAGTGATACAATGCAACGATTTTCCGGAGAAAAAAACATTTTTAAACTTTCCAAAATCCAGACATAAAAACTTGACAGCAAAGTACAATCACTTACAAAGTGGACACAAAGATTCTACAATATCCTGAAGATGAGACACAAGCAAATTTTTATTTCCGCACTAAAACTTAATCCATTGAACACATCACAATATTCTGCACATAAAATCCATATTTTTGCTTTCCTGTTAGTAAAACTGCAGTAAAAACATAGCGATATTCTCGGTTCTTTACTTTCACAAACACAAAAATTACGACCACCATACGAAAAAGTGAAACTCATATCACTTTCTTTTGTTTTTGCATTTCTCCCTCTCTTAAACGTCGTCGTTTTAAATAGTAAAACTTTTAACCCATAAATTCTTTTCTAGAAGATGAACATGTCCATTTATGATGTCTTTCATTTTTATCTCTAATTTTTCATCAGCTCAGATATGAGCTGGATTTATTGACTGTCAAAATTTACACCAAAGACATAACAATTGATTGCCTGAAATCCTCATAACCCGCATTAAGAACTCATTAATTAGACATTTTTGAAATTTTTTTATAGTAAAAAAAAACTTATTCCGAAGAATGTTGAAAAACTTTCTCGACGAATAAATATTCCCTGATTACTTGGCAATCAACCGAGTCTAGCCAGCTGGCGAATGGACACTGTATCCGATCATCAATCGCTTTTTTATTCTTAGCTTGATTAAAAACGTAATTTTCTTCTGGCCCAGGATCAGGACCTTTTTAAGAGCCTCAAGATAATGCAACAAAGATGCCAATTTACTTCTTTTTTGCCAATAACGCAAATAGAGAAAAAGTATTTCCTTCCTGATGTCTGGAATTGTCCTTTCATTCAAGAACAGCATTCAAGGATAACAAAAAATTAGTGAGCTACTTTATCAACTTTCTCACATTTAGCCAACTAATTTATATAATTAAAGCCATGATGTAACTTTTTAATTGTTGTCTCCATCACAGACGAAAAGGAAGAATATGTCGACATGCACAACGACGAGCTCATAGAGGGCGCTATTCCTGCAGTGCGGCGATGGAGACTCCTGCCAGACTTCTTCATTCTGATATTCCAAGTTGGAAAAGAGAAATGTTGGTTTATGCAATACCCAACGTTGTGAACAAGTGTGTGTGTGTGTTGGTTTAGGAACTTATCCTTTGCGTAAACAAGGATCTCTCACTTCAAAAGCTAGGAGACTTAAGAATTCACAAGTTTTCTTAACTATGCCAACGTACAAGGCAAAGAAACGAACAACAAAAACACACAAAGGAAAAGGTGCTCTCCGTTCTAGATTTAATGGTATGCAAAGCAGTGAGAAATTGCAGGAAATTAAAGAGTCTCTTCCTTGAGGGACGCAAGCTAAAAGGATAAAGTTTCACTCCTTTGAGCATTGTTTTCTTCAGCCCATGAAAATGGGCCGGGCGTTTTTGATGATAAGCAAAAACGATAAAATCGTTCCTGACTTCAGCAGAGACACACAGAGGCGCATAGTTTCGCAATCAGAGTGAAGGAAGGTTAGAAAGTGAAAACGTGCCAAAGATACAGAATTTTTGATCAGTTATTCATAAGGGAGATAGAGAGAGAGAGCTAGGGAAGAATAAAGATTTGTCCTGGCCTGGGGGATCGAGTTGGTTTTAATGCTGCATTCCGAATGATTCCAAGAAAGTGGAATGCAAAATATTTCAGTTGGAATGATTTCACATTGGTTGCAGTGATGACAAAGAGGAAGATGAAAGCAAAGCAGGTAACTTGGCAAGGAGGACGGACAGTTGTTGCTCAAAAGGATTTATTGGAATTTCTTAAATCTAAGACGTCTGAAACTTCTCAAGCTACTCATTCACAAGTATTTGCTTGTGACACAAAAGTTTGCCGTCCACCCGTATATCATGTCATTTATGGTGTTAAAAAGAAGTGGGAACTTTTTTTGTAGAATATTCCATCACCTGATAAAATTAACAACATAACTGATTCAAATGAAGAAACTAAACACCAACTTATGAGAAAAGTCACACTTCAAGTTGCTATCAAGCTGTCATTATGAAAATGAAAAAATACACTTTAACTCTCCTCTGACAGAAATTACAAAAAAGAAGTTAATAAACCAAAAGAAACAGACACACACCACACGAGCATAATATTTCATGAAATTACTTCCTCAGCTTTCAAAGCGCATTTGTTACATTATACGCCAACCACGGTGTCGTTCTCGTTTAGAAGTGTGGTTTCATCCCCAAACCACAACGCTCCCCATTCACTTTTTGATATAATAAAACATGAGAATGTATCCCCAAGGATATGTGCAGAAGCGTGTTGCCTTGCTTCATGCATTAGACACACTATGCACTGTGCACAGTGCACCAGAGCATACTTCTTTGTCCAGTCACAGTCAGTCTCCAGGGAACATCATTCTGTCATACATGTGATGGAAGTTATGATTATATGGAGATTTTTTTTAGACACGAGGATATGAGGACATATTTAGCTTCTCATGCGAATGAAAAATGGAAATTTTATGATAAATTTGTCTAAATAAAGTCAGAGACAGTCTCTAAGGACACAGACTGGGGCGTGGTTAATACACTCTATTAAGACTTTATTAGCATAGTTCGTTATCCATCGTGAATGGGTTCAAAGGTTTCCTCTTAAATAAAAAGAATACAGGCAAACAAATCAATTCCAATCAGTGTCAATCAGTAACAAACAAATCAAATTCTTACAAAATCGATTTGGTTGATTTACCAACAATCAATTTTTCTTCAATTTGAGTTTTCACTTAGAAAATTTAAATTTAATTTTTTCATTGAAACGATTTGAATCATGCCATAAAGATAAAGTAAAATACTTTATCTTCGTGATGGAAACGAGAATCGATAAAAAAAATATTGTCGACAACGGCCTCAACTAAGGAAATTCCCATTAGGGCGAATGTTCTTATTGATAACGATTTGCCACCCAAAGTGCGTATTGAAATCCCGATGATAAATTGATGTCAACTTGTTTTCAATTTTGTATTTTTTTTTTGGAAATTATCGATTTTCTTGTAAATATAAAAAAATGTGAACATATATTTTCAGTTGCGGTTAACTTTTGTCGATAGTAATTTAAAAATATAAGATTGCACTTATTTCAATAAATGTATTTTTGGCCAAAGCTATCCTTAGTGAAAGATGATTTTACACATAATAAAAGGTTTTCCAATAAGGGGTGTTATTTTGAATAGCCCGCTATTTGGGTAGCTTTCACTTTTGAAACTGTCATTTTTTGACATTTGACAAGTAAAAACTACGCCATTAATAAAAATGGAACGATACACGCTTCAACAACGCATTGAAATCATTAAAATCTCTATATACATATATAAAAATGATTTTGTGTTTGAGTCTTATAGACTCCGAAATGGCCCAACCAACAGATATTTGTGAAATTTTCATGGTTGATACTGTTGTATTCAGTGGTGATTTCTGTGAAAAAAGAGTGGGAAAACTGGAAAAACCAAACAAAGGTCGGGAATGGAATAGAAAAATAGAAATTTCTCGATGGAAAACTCGGAAAACTCATTGCTTTTTAAATGGAAAATTGCATGGAATTGTGGATGCATTGGTTTTCAAGTGGAAACCTAGAAAATTTCAAATGAAAAACTGTAAAATTTCAAATGGAAAACTGGAAAATTAAAAAATGGGTTTTCGAAAGGATCTCGGAAAATTCATTGGTTTTCAAAGGGAAACTGGAAAATTTGTGATGGGGAACTAGTAAGCAAGAAAAAGTAAAAAAAAGGAAAAAAAGGAAAAATTGAAATGCAGAAAAAAATGGTTGCGGGTAATATGTAAGTAGTGGGTTTCTGGCTAATGGTGTAACGGTAAGCGTGTAAAAATAATTGGCAGCGGGTAATAGAGTAGTGTCGTAACGGAGTAGCGGATATGGGTAGACGTACTGGGTAGCACAAGGGGGTAGTGGCTTGGGTAGTGTGGTAGAGGGTTATACTTATCGATTATCGATTGAGGCAGTACGGAGTCTGCAGGGTCAGCTAGTTCATTATAAAAATGGTGAAAATTTGGCAGAGACGGTTCGTTAAACTATACTGTGTTATCTCTCGAAGAGGTGATCACAATTTGCCACCGAGATCTTGTGATTTAACACCTTGCTACTTTTT
>CAKKXW010000002.1:87051106-87113156 GCA_920937365.1 Sphaerophoria rueppellii | reverse complement strand
CACAACTTCTTTGAGGACCAAACAAGTAAGGAGCAGCAAGGAACCTTCTTCCGTGTTTGTAGTAAAGTGTTTGCAGTAATGTAGCATAAAACGTACTTCTGAATCAATTCAATTGGTAATTGACATACACCAGTTTAAAGAAGTTATTGTTTCTATATCTGCGCCAAAGCTTCAAGTTTCACAAACTACGTTGGCAGTTTTCGACGGAAACAGTCCTGACTCAACGTGTATGGCATAATTGGGTGTATTAGATGGGAGTCTAAAGATACGCTTAAAGAAATATCTTTGGATGGTTTCAATTTCGTCTAATTACATGTAGCCATATACTTCATTCCGATAACAAAGGCAGCTTTTGACGGTTGCATCAAACACTTTGAACTTCGAAACCGCGTCTATATCTTTGTTATTGAAGAAATTTGACCACATACAGTTAATGGTTAACTTAACTAAGTCTTCATGCAAAATACGATGTAATGACGTTTGTGAAATGATGTTTGTGCCTTCTTCCAAGGAACGACGAGGAATGAACAAACCAGGAGTTTCTTCAACACTTTGGGCTACAACAGCAGGGTTTTATTCTTCACATCTTTAACTTGTCCCAACAGCTCGAATTTGTCCACCAATTTCTGTATTGCGGTCGGACAAGGTGTTTCACGACGACCCAAAAATGTTTTAGTTTTACGAACCGTCTCTGCCAAATTTTCACCATTTTTATAGTGAAATTTAATAATTTCAATGCGTTGTTGAAGCGTGTATCGTTCCATTTTTATTAATGGCATAGTTTCTGCTTGTCAAATTTCAAAAAATGACAGCTTCAAAAGTGACAGCTACAGAAATAGCTGGCTTTTCAAAATAACACCTTTACACAGATCGGCAGGTATCACACCCCTTGTGGCACGGATTGGCAGGCATAATGCCCCTGGTGAAACGGATCGGCAGGTAAGTATAATGCTCCTGGTGGCACTGATCGGCAGGTACGAAGTTCCTAGTGGCAATCAATACGGACGGCCGTCGCACTAACTGGGGATCAGCAGTTACCAAAGCCCCTGGTGGCAGTTAAAAACGGACTATGACTTCAATATTGAAACCCCTTACCGCTGTGGGCGGGAATTCCAATTGTGAAATGGTCGGACTTTTCCAGACTAGATCTTTGACCAATACATTCAGTAGTAGTATAAGAGGCGATTGTAGCACAATTGTACTAGTCTAGTTATAATATTTTCCGAAGGGAGTGAGTGTGAAAAAGGCATGTGACTTCGTTACAAACATCAATATGGATTTCGTAGCTTTAAGATGTCAAAATTTCACTTCATTGAAACTCTAAAAACAATTTTGCTGTAGAAAAAGTAACAATCAAATCTGTCAAATAAAGCCCAATTGTCCCTTTAACATCACATTATTTTCCAGCTACAGCAAAAAACATCCTTTCTTGTCCATTATTATGTCTTCAAAATGTAAAACATACAACGCCTCTAGAATTTAGTTTTGTGTCAACTTTAAAAGTTCTTTTTTCTATTCCCAAAAGACTCAATTTAACAGTGTTGTTTAGGTAGCTGTTCTCCTTGTCCGGTCCATCCAGCAGAGTCTACTCCCTCAAATTGTTCATCAAAAGAATTTATTTATACAAAACAATTTTTTGCTTCTTCTGTTTGTGGAACATAAACTACAAAATAGAAGAAAGAAACCGACATCCTTACGCTCAGAACATCTGTTGTTTGTGCACTGAAGCGGTCTTTTCTAAATTCATACCCCAACATTATTATTTCCCCGACCACAGCGATGAATCCTTTTTGAATTTAGTTTAAACACGAAACGGAACTTGAAGCTGCTGCTGCTACTGCTGCAGCAAACAATTTTCCTCTAGTGGTGGTAAACAATTTGTTCTCCTTTTTCATTGATGGCACACAAACAAAACAAAAAAAAATCTCAAGATGAAAAAAGAGCAAAAAACAAGTGCGCAACACAAGGATAAGATCGAGGACAACGACGACGATGACGAAGAATCAGTGCTGTGTTGGGAAATGCTTTGGAGGCATGACGCTTTGGCCAGCAGCGGACAACACACCAAGGAACCGAGCCAGCATGCCACCAGCCAACAGCATCCTGCAATTAGTTTAAAGTTTGCTCTTATTAAATTCATTGCAAGTGCACATCCTTGCTTCAAGGATGTGGTTTCCAACAGTGTAGGACGTTGTTATACTGATGAAAAGTCATGCTATACTGCTGCCGTCTGATGTGAGAATGGTGCTATTGATGATGATGACGATGATGACCGACTTGTGTACCAGTGCGCTTCTAGTTATGGCTCAAAAGAGAGGAGTATTTCGGTTATGAGGTTATTTCCGCCACTTTGAGATGTTCAACTTGAAGTTCGGAAGAATTCTTCGGTGTATCCTTGACAATCGATTGTTTTTGTTGATTTGATTTAATATTTTAAAGGGGGGGAGGGGGGAGGTAATTATTTATGACTTGGAACTTATTAATATTTTTCGAATAATTCATAAAGTCAAAGTCGAACAACTCTTTCGAATTTAAAATGTGTCGACAACATTTGCGGAGCTGGAAGCGTGAAATTTATTTATTGCAACCGTTCGAGTGCCTGTGACAACATTGCGTGTTTTTTGTTGCTTTATTATGTATTCATGTGACAAAAGGACCGACTACTGTGAAAGGATATTTAATTGTAATATAAGTCACAACAGGCAGGCGATGTGATGATGGTGGAAAAAACACTCTGTGAAAGGCACTTAGGGCAAAAAATGACCGGCAAACGGAACCGGCTTTCAGAGGGACTGAAGATAGTTTCAAAGAAAAAATCTTTGAATTTTCGTTTACTCTTTTTAAATTTGTTCAGCAACGTTCCTGTATCAAACCAATTGACATGCAGTGTATTTTTTTACGTATCCACCAAAAAGTGGCTTTTCAACCTCGTACACGCTCCATCTCCATCTACACTGCTCACCGTCACCATCACCGGGGCGGCTGACTTAATGGAAGACAGCAGGTGATAAAAGTGGTACGCGCTGTAGATAGACACACACAACACGTTTAATCGAAAAAAAAAACGGAATCTGCAACGGAGTCGGATGCCTACCATCCTGATGATTTATCTCGTCCTTATTTTTTTTCATTTCATGTTTTTTTTTTTCATGATTATTATTATTCAACTGCTTTCATTAAAATCGACCAAGGAAATGGAATTTTTAACGAGATTTATGAACATTTTTTTTCCTGGTTCTTCGGTTTATTTTGTTTTAATATTTTCCTTGTGGTGTCACTTGAGTTAATGAGTTCAATTACTTTCACCTATTTTGTGAAAAAGCGTCAGCCACGGTGTTGGCCCGGCTGTTGAAGAAGGGTTGCTATACATTTTGTGGATTCTGTTAATTACGTGAGAGCTGAGAGCACTTTGGAAATAATTTATTTCTTGACGTTTCTGTTTCTGTTATTGTTTTTATTTTTTTTTTTCCAAGGCCCGTAAAAAAACGAAGGAACGTTTTTTAGTTCATTTTTCTTTTTCATACGAACGTTGTTTTTGAAAGACAGAAAGTCTTAAGTATACCTGACTGAAGATCAACTTCTGTAATAAAAAGGAAAATAAAAAAACACGTTTTAAAATTTGCATTTTCGCTCAATGAGAGCTTCCTTTAAAGTCAAGGCTAATGGAATTTTTCAAAATATTAAGTTTTGATTTATGTTTGTTCTTTTGTGAAAAAAAACATTTCTCTAGATGTTGGGAAGGTAACGTTGGAAATATGATAATGTAACTGTGTGGAACTTTCAACGGTTTTGTCTACAGTTTCCATTACGATGAACTTTTGAGTGAGTTTCTTATAGAGCTACTAGGTTATAGATCTCTAACTGAGCTCAGAGCTCAGTGTGTTTTTCTACACTTTAATAACAATGCCATCGTAACATGGTGACTCTCTTGCATGCAGCCATCAAAGCAGCTACCGCAGTGTTACGTTTAATAGGGCTCCCTAGGAGTTTTACTACCGCCATATGAATCAAGGAACCACCCAAGGTGTGGTCCTTACGCATCTTTTGTTCAACATAGTAGTAAACGACCTCCTAACATCATTGGAAGCAGAGGGTTTCAAGGTGATTACCTATGCCGACGACACGTTACAATACCTGTATCTGGGAAACACTCTCAAGTACTTTCAGAACTCCTACAAAATATCTTAAACAGGCTAACAAATTGGGCCAAGCATTGTGGCTTGGACGTCAATCCACATAAAACAGAACTACATAGTGCTCTATAGGAGAAAGAACTAAATTCCTCAAATTAGCCCACTCACGGTTAAAGGAATATCCCGAAGCTTTTCCGACCAAACCAAATATTTAAGCCTCATTTTAGACAAAGAACTTAATTGAAAGGCAAATATTGATGAAAGAGTAAGGAAGGCTACTGTAGCACTCTTTACTTGCAAAAAATGAGGCTTCTCACAAAAAATAACCCAACGATACTCATTTATGGAGTTGTCGTATGGTGGACCGCACTGAATAAGATAGTACATTTGAATAAATTCATTAAAGTCCAGCGGTCAGTAGGTATGTGCATCACGGGAGCATTTCGCACAACACCAACAGCTAAGCTGCTTCAGAAGAATTTTCTAATCCCTCTTGACACCTTCTCCAAAATGATGGCAGCCAACTCATGCGTGAGGATTATACCCACCTCTCAATGGATCAGTAACAACACTGATCATACTTCTATCTTAGACAATGTCAGACCTATCCCTGCTCCAACCAAAAAGTGTATTCGATGATAACTTCTATGTTTCCATACCTTCAAGATCTTTTTAAGAAGGAGGAGGACCTCTGGAAGAAAACACGATACACTTCTATACAGACGGTTGAAAGACCTATTATGGCGGAGGCGCAGCGTTGGAAGCGGTATCTACTTGAAAAAACTGAATCTCAGTCTATCATAGAGACTTCCCATTCAATGAAGTGTGTTCCCGGCAGAAGTAATGATGATTAAAGAGGCACTATCCTGGCTCAAAGAAAACGTTATATCTTGCAAAAATATACGTATCTCCTCGGACAGCCAAGCTGCTCTCAAATCTCTCGCATCTGTTTGCACAAACTTTCTAATAGTCCACGACTGTCGATCATCTCTGAATGAGATGACAGAACAGTTTAACATTCACATCAATTGGGTACCGGGCTCGGGAGATATTCGGGGAAATCGCAAAGCCGGAACGGAACACTTCTGTCCACTGTTAGACTAAGACACAACTTAGGCACACTACATACTACATCTAAACATCTTCTCAAATAATATGCTCTACAACCAAAATGCTTGCTAGTCACAGGGTACCAGTTGCCTTGCCTAGCGACAAAACAAACAAGGCCATTGATAGACCTCAAGCGGTCAAAAGGCTTGAATTCCTAGAGCAGACAAAGTATGAGCTAAAAAATTGGAGTTATAACATGCTATGAGGCTAGGGGTCTATACTAATGACTAATGAGAAGCTGCTTGGACGAGGAGGAAGAGGAAACAGTCTAACACCTCCAATATAAATATCAGGCACTCTCCAATAGAAGAAATAACTATCTCGGTAATCACTTCTTCTATAAAACCAGTGGACTGGCAACGATCGACAGAAGATTTTTCTCGAATTTCATTAAAAGTACAAAATGGTTTGCTTAAGTTCATTACTCTCCCATCCCCATGAGTAACTTCTTTAGTGGTATCACAATGGACCCTTGAGGTCTAAGTGAGTCAACAACATCTTGACATCTACTCTAAACTGACCTTACCTAGGGCTTCCGCAGTTGAAGCTGAGCATTTGACTAAAGAGTTTTTCAATAGGGACGCTACAAAAGTTTTCTTAAATAAAACAAAAATAAAATGGTTTTGGATATCGATGAAATTCTTTATTCCTGTGGAAGTACATTTGATGCCATTATGTATGGAACTCGATTTCTTTTGCATGGCCACCACGGGCATACGCTTGCAGAAGTCCAGACGCTGAACCCAATTTTCGACGGTTTTCAAGCATAGATCGAGCGATACTGCTGCAATTTCACGTTCGATATTCGTACGAAGTTCATCAATCGTCGCTGGCTTGTTACCATAAGCCATAGATTTGATGTAGCCCCACAGGAAATAGTTTAACGGCGTTAAATCGCATGAACGAGGCGGTCAATTCACAGTTCCATTTCTGGAGATAATGCGCTCATCGAACTTCGTTCATTAATTCGATTGTTTGGCCCGCTGTGTGACATGTGGCACCGTCCTGTTGAAACCACATATCGTCCAAGTCCATATCATCCAATTCATTCCAAAAATAATCGGTTAGCATTGAGCGGTAGCGATTCCCATTCACAGTAACGTGCCGGTCTTGATCATCACGGAAGAAGTACGGCCCAATGACACCACCAGCAAGTAAACCAAAGAGTGATTTTTTCGGGATGTAATGGTGCCTCGTGAAGCACATGTGGATTGCTGCCTGACCAATAACGCATATTTTGCTTATTGACGAAGCCATCCAGCCAGAAATGAGCCTCATCGCTGAAGATGATTTTTCGATGAAAATCCGAATTATTTTCAAGTTGTTGCTCAGCCCAATTCACGAATATACGACGCTTCTGGTGATCAAGCGGCTTCAGTTCTTGCGTCAATTTGATCTTGTAAGGATGTAGGCCAAGATCTTTTCGCGAAATTCGCCACAACGACGTCACAGAGATGACCAACGCTTGAGAACGACGTGTGAGCTAGCGGCAGCAATATTCCTGTGGATTAAAATTTTTCCACTAGACGCTCAATTGTTGATCTGGCAGGACGATTATGCGACGACCATAAATTGTACGTAGCGCTCTTAAAGTGTTGACCACTGACTCCGAATTTCGGTAGTAAATTTTAATAATTTCGACTCGTTGTTGGATCGTATAAAATGACTTTACTGAAGAGAAATATCACGAGAGCGGGAAAAAACATGGCGTCGTTTGCTGTCCCTATCGGTCTTCTTTTGTAGCGTCCCTATTGAAAAACCCTTTACAAGAACAACGAAGATTCGAAAGAAGAATAAGCTTTCCAAGGCCTCGACTTATTTGTGAATTAAAAAGCATTTTGGAAACCTTCACCGGTTAACTAAAGAACGAGACCACTTTAGCGGCACCAACAAAAAATCACCTTCAAAATCTGCTCTGCCATCTTCTTTCAATACCAAAGACGTTTTGTCAAAGGCTGGCCTTGGAACAAACTTTAATTATGGGCAACCCAGCTACGAAATTCGAGTGCGTCACATTCAACAACATGTTTACTAACTTTGGACTGTGAACGCACCTTAATTCTTAATGAAATTACTGACATATTTTCGCGAACACACCTTGCACACAACAGATGTTTGACAGCACCAAAATGAACTACTAAGAGACCTAAGCCAAAGGACGTCGAATTTAATATGGGAACGATCACGGAAACGAAGGTCATCAAGAAAATTCATAAAACAAATCCATTTAGATCCTCTACTCCCAATTGAACCCCTGAGTCATAAATGCCAACCAATAACATGTGAATTGCTCGACCATTTGGACTAAGATATCAATTTCCAGCAATTTTTCGAAATCCATCATCCAAATAATCGTACCATTCACCACTCGACGCTCAACCTATTTATAAACCAACCAAAAAAACTAATAATACAATTTATTGCAACACCATATTTCGTTATTAATTTTAATCCAAACCCACAATATAATAAAAATAGAAAAAAAAAGTGTTTTGGATTTTTACGACATGGTCCGAACCACACGACCAATTGATTTCGGCTTGCAGGCGACCATATTATTAATTTATCCGAAATTTTATGATCGTATTTTACGTATATCGAATTTAACGACAAAAACACTCAAGCAATTTGTTTCTGGGGATTTGAATCTATATGCTTTAGCCTAGAAACACATCAGACCTTTCCTTCCACTGGGTGAACTATTGCCAACTTGATTATGGCCACAAATTTCGATTACTTGCACATTGAAGTGCCAATAAAATTATATCAAATATATGTACCTGTTGGTCATCATCATCATCATCACACAGAGCTCTCTTTGGACATGGACATGGAAATAGAGGCTTTAAAGGACACCGCTTTTTGGAGATCCATAATAGAAACTATCAGAAACTGATTTGTCGCCCATGTGCCTACTCCTAGTCCGAGTTGTAGCTATAGTCAACAAGTAGGATAGCACGTTCGACGTGCTCTGAATAAAGTTGCGTCCAACAATGGAGTGCAATTTTTGGTCTATAAATATTGTGCACCAGGCCTTTTTGAATTGAATGGATTTATAAGTCCCATTTTGGAGTTCAGGCAAAAAAAAAAAACAATCCTACAGAAAGAGAGAAGTCCCTGGGGGGGCTTGTTTTGTATTCAATAACCGGAAGTGGGTTCTTTTTTCTATGTTGTTTTGTGTTGCTCAGCAGGAAGTCATTATTCTTTGTTGTTTCTGACGACAAGTGAAATATGTTTGAACAAATTAGAGAACGGCAATAGTTTTTCACTTTTTCAATGTTGTCGTTTTATTGAAAAAACAACAACAACAAAATTGTAAAAAAAAAGGAAAACGGAATGGAATTGAATGTTTTTGGCTTGTGAACAATAAAAGTCCAGTTTTTCATGCCACCAGCTGATTTCGAAGCCCGCATGTGGAAAATAAATTGCCGGGAGAACTGTGACTCTCACGGCCGGACATAAAATGGTTTTTAGAAACTGTGTGACTGTGCCAAATTTTAAGTGAACGGTAAATGGTTTTTGATATCAGTTTCAGGCTCATAAAAAAAATTAAAAATGTGTGATTGCTTTTCGTGCAACTTGAGCTGATGGGGTCGTTTAAAGAAGCTCTTTCAATAAGGAAGGTACAAGCAAGTTGTTAAAAAAATATTTAAGCAGTGCAGCTGCTGGTTTTTTGTTTTCAATAAATATTGATTTGACTTTCAAAATATTTCGTTGAAAACCACAAAAAAAGTATCATTTACTCAAAACTAAAAAGGTCAAGTCTAGAGTGGCTACAGCATTTACTTGACTGTCATGTCACGTATGACATAATTTTGAAACCTAATCGTATAATTATTATACTTATCCCACGAGAAAAATATTTAGAAAATTATTTCTAGACAATATTTTAGTCAGTCGAAATCTTCACTTTTTATCCAAATCCCCAATGTCCAGTCAAGGTACGTCAACTAAAAGGCAGTAGTAGTCAGCTGTATGACATTCTTTTGCCGTGATAATAATGATAAATGACTACAGGGGTTACGAGTCTGTTTCTGGACAACAATTAAACAAAATGAATCCATTTAAACAGTCTGTGGTCTTTCATAAAATCAAGTATAATACCCAAGGCGAATATGTTAAATGAGATTTTGACAAGGTTTTAATCTCTTTGGATTTAACTGCTCGCCATTATGGTTTTGAGGATTTCAGCTCGAAGTATTTGCCCTGGAGAAAACACAATGAATTGATAAATAGCTGAAGAAAATTGCTCCTGATGATTTTAAATAAAAATAAATCAACAATAAACAAATCATCAATAAATTCACAACTTTTCTACATTATTTGTCTTGCTAATGAACGGTCCGACAACAGCACCTGAATTTCAATTCTAAGTATCTAATACCAGTCGTGTTTTTTTCACTACTCAGTAATCAAGTGCGAATAAATTCAATTTGTATGACAATTTTTATATACATCGTCGCAAAATAAACCTGAGGGTTGCGCCTCGGGTTGCACACATTTAGCAAGTATTTCAACCTAAGCGAGTGTATAACTCAGATAAGCCTAGATCAGGAGCTTTGCGTAGAAAAATAATTCTTCTTGACGCCAACAGCGCTGTCTTCATTTCAATGATTGAAAGTTCTATCGTCGGCACAACTGTCATTTTCTTACTGGCCTTTTTATCGACTGCAATCCAAATTGTTGTTGTTTGCCAAGCGAAATTTTGCTGTGCTGGCTACTGGAGTAGTGAAAAAACATGACTATACCATGTTCCCACTGAGCCCGAAAGTGCGCAATTTCGAGACTTAAATTTCAAAATTACGGAAAGTGCCCACACCAAACAGAAGACAATTTCTTTTGACAGGTAGACTAAAAATAATAGCATTGTAATTTGCTGTCAGTTTTGGTAGCTTTGTTTGTTTACTTTATTGAAATACTGATATAAATCCCAATTTCAAAGGCATTTTAATTGAGATTGACATAATTTGAGGTGATCTTAAAATTGTGCCATCGTATGGGAAATTTCACTTCTTCGTTCGGTCAGAACATAGTATAATCTTATCTTCGTTCTCCCTGATTCAAACAAATTAAAGAGCATAGTTAGCTTCGAACTTCGATCTCCCCGATTGTCGTGGTGTTGAATTGCTAAAAAAAAAGTCAGCTTTGGTAAAGTAAAGAACAAAATATTCGTTGAAAGCATATTTTTTTGAATTTATCTGTAGCACTCGGTTGTTCTAATAAAAAAAAATACTGCTTTCGATTTCTGCCTTCAGAAAATTGTCCCCGATTTCAAATAGCCATGTTAGTTTTTCCAGGTAGTATTTTTCAAATGATGATAGACCAAATATTCAAACTGAGGAAAATCTTGAAAACGACCAACGAATTTCAAGTCGAAACCCCACAATCTTTTCATCGACTTCAAAGCTGTTTATGATAGCATCCACCGCCAACTTCGGGATCGCGAACAAACTGATCCTGTTGTGCCGTGCCGCATGACGCTAAACAATACGCAGTGCAGTGTGGAAATGAGTAACAGGTCATCCTAGTTGTTTCAAACATTCGGGTTTAGACATCACAAGGGTAATGTTATTTCTTCAACATAGTCCTGGAGCAAATAGTGCGCAAGACAGGCGTGAGCACGGAAAACACTATCTTCAACAACTCCACCCAGCTCCTAGGCTATGCGGACGACATAGACATAATTACTGTGCCTTCACAGCGATTGAAGAACAGACGAAGCTCATTGGTCTTGAAGTGAATACGGAAAAAACAAACAAAACAACATGTGTCCACCGCCTAGGACAAAACGTCACAGTTGGTAGCAGCAATTTCCAGGTAGTTAAGGAGTTCACCTACCTTCCAACAAACATATCAATCCCAAAAATGAAACCTAAGTGGAGATCCCAAGAAGAATTACCCTAGCGAACCGCAGCTGGTTCCGTTTGGCAAAGCAACTGGGCTCAAAACTCCTCATTCGAAAGACAAGGCGCCGAGTTTCGGACGATAAATAATAAAGGGGGATTGATACTGGGCACTTTCGAAAGAATAATTTTTCGAACGATGAGTAGATGGCGAATAGAGAAGAAGATTCAACCGCGAACTGTACGAGCTGTACCGAGATGTGAATGTAGTGTAGTCCAGAAAGCCAAGAAAAACGACTACATTGGTTCGGCTACATCGAGCGAATGGACGACAACGCTCCAGCCAAGAAAGTCTTCTCATCGCGGCCCCCAGGTTCGAGACGACAAGGTTCGGTCTAACCTACGGTACAAGGACCAAGTGACTGCGGATGCCAGAGCCCTTGGTTTTGGGTTTTGGCGACTAGAGAATTCATGCGACGAATCGTTTCCGATGGAAGACTGCAGTATCTCAGGCTGAGATCCTTCATGGATTGTGAGCCGGTCAAGTAAGTAATCTGCGAGGCCTGGTTGTAAAGCTTTAATCAAAAAACCATTTTTCCTGGTTTAAGTCCTAAAGCTTATCGTTAATCGAAAGAGTATCTTCTGACGCAAATATCTGGACAACCAGTTCTCGGAAGTGAGTTTGGATTTCAGTGGTAGTCTCAGGATAATGAGAACTATCAAATATTAAGAATTTATCGAAATCGATTTGCTCATGTCTTTCGGAAAATATCATTCCTTGCCAAAATCTTAGACAGGAAAAAACAATGCTTCCAAAACATAGCGAATGATGCATCAATAGAAAGGTCTGATTGAATTCTTTTAATCAAAATGGGTAACAAGGTCCCTGAAGGCTTAGTAGCCGAGGTATTAAGAATCATGTTAATTATTTTTGCAAGCATTTTCCCCGCAATTTCAAATTGATATTAATCACAATTTTTTTTACTCGACAGGCATTATACTTTTGTATTTCTGCTTCTAGAAAACTATCAAAAACTGTCTGCAAGTTGACGAGTTGTGAACCCGAGTTGTGGGTTGGCTGCCTGAGTAGCAATACTCGCGGGTATCACAATGGATCTGTATTGATCTGAGTGTGACGGTAAAAACATCAACTGTCAGCCCCTAAACCTAACCTAACCTGTGGGTTGGCTAGTTTCCCTGTAGCGTCTATGTATCCAGGATTCCAAGGTCAGTACAAAACAAACTTTTTCAAAATCTACTTCATTTTTTCTCAATCTACTTCATTTTTTTCCCAAATCTACTTCGGTTCCTTATTTCAAGTGGTAACGCTGTTTGGCATTCTATCATTTTAACATATTTCCTTCGCCATGACAGGACACATTATTATGACAGTCAATAGGAAATTAAATTTCCCCAAGGATCGATTGCTAATAACTGCGGAGATCCTAGTTCCTTATTTATTCAATATTATTGAAACGTTTCCTTGGAAGTGTTAACAAAATATTTGATAAATAAATTAAATCCTGATTATTCACTCACCGCTGTCATTTAAGGTCAACTGTCAACACGTCACGTCATTTTTGTGGTATCCAAACAAACTTTGAGCAAAAGAAGAAAACAGTTTCTGATTTGCATGTAACATTTTCGAGGATATTAGAAACACAATAACAATCATTCTGACATGGCAGAAAAAAAAATAAACAGCAATAAAAAGCATTTAGGAAAATGCTTAAATAACGAAAAAAACTCCTTCATTTTATCGCTGTGCCTTCGAATCGTGTCACTTCTGGTTTATTTTTGTTTTTTTGTATAAGAATGCCAATGTTTTGGGGGGTGAGACCGGAAGAGAAAAGAATTTTGTCATACGGACGAATTTCTTGTCTCGGAAACACGCCTTTCTGATTGAAAAAACGAAAATGTTGCATACTTTTATGGGTGGAACTATTAAATTACGTGAGATTTCACAAATTCAGCACGAAATTGGGAGCACGTTTGACGATTGCCATTTTTTTTGTACCATTTGGCGTTCGTATGGTTTTTGTGTGTGTTTTCTAAGCTAAAGAGTTTTGTGTCGTTGTCGTTCTTTGATGTGGCGTGCTCAATGATTTTTCATGATTCGCATGACTTTTATGATTAAGGCATTATTTTCAACAGTTTAATTTTGATGCGGTAAACGAGGTTATTTAAGGCATTAGGAGTCATTTTGACAATGGAGACACAAATTAACACATGCAAGTTGTGTGGGGGTTTCGTGGAGTGTCAAAATCGTGACTGAACTGATTGTTTGGTATTTTAAGAGAGTTAAAAATAAATGTTACGTAGGAGTTCCGATTTAATGGTTTCGGTTGTTGCGAGCAAATCAAATTTTGATCGTCTTAATTGCGCTTTAAACCGAACTTCATAGACCCTTAAATGCTCCTCAAAAACCATCATGCAAATTAATAGCTGCCAACAAAATCACAATCATCAACTCTCTGCTATTATGAACACTTCAGATGCCCCTGTACGTTAACCAATTTACGAGTACCTACCGTACACGATAGTGTCGAAGTTGGTCCTTCAACAAGATATCCTTGATGGAAATTCTTGTGGCAATTCTGTTGGCAAGGACAAGTTCTTGCTGAAAACGTATCCATCTACAAGTAGTTTTCAAAAGTGGCAAAAGCACACACAACAATCTTGCTCATATTCCTCATCAGCAGGTGGCAAAATTGCAAATGCAGCAAAACGCAAAGTGCATGTTCAGAGCAGGAATATGTCTCTTCGATGAATGCCAAAAGCAATAATTAAACGACCATCATCATCATGGCAGGATATTCTTGATGAAAATTCTAAAATTTACCATATACGCTCTTGCCAAAATTGAATCCTTCCTTGCTTCCATCGACAAAATGTAGTACTTGCAGAATGTCGACTTGAAAGCTTGCACAGCGACAGCACATGGTCACTATGACTCTAGTCGTGGTCATGTTGTGTGTCACTTAATTTCGGCGCCATGTAAATTTTCTTTGCAACTTCCGTTTCAAACAACACACTAAAAAGGATTCTATAGGTTGGCAGGCGATAATTTTCGTCTTTAAATAGCTTCTAACTGCTACTGGGGTCTTGGCACAAAGAACAAATGATTTTTTTTGTCTAAGTGCGGCCATTACGATTCCAAGTAATGATGGCCTCTGCAAAAAGAAATGTCGACATCAATGCTTTTCGACGAAAAAGAGATCCTTGAAGGCGGGCTTTGTGCTCGATAATGACAACAACGACATTCTAAGGCGTTAGGAATATAAATGAACCAAGAATGACGAACGAAATGTCACACAATCGAAACAAATTGCTTTGTTTAGTTTCATTTTTTTTTTCTCCAGAACCTTTCTTTTGAATACACATACCTGCCTGATGGGCCTTCCGTCAGATCGGTTCGTCCTCCTCTTTTGTTGTTTAACACTAGCCTTGATGGGAGGACACAGTATTTCTGGCACACTCATGCAATTCAGACCTTTCGATCCTTTTTGAAAAGGACCTCAAAAGTATATAAATCCAAGTCATGTGCTTTTGGTGCTCATTGTTTTGCGAAATTATATGCAAAAAGTTATTGTTATTTATTTGAAAACACCTTTGGCAATTGTTTTCGAAAATGACAAGGTGAGTTTTATGGGGCGTGTGTGTATGTCCTTGTTTCACCCCATTTTCATTTTTTTGATGTATGTTGTTGCCGTGCAGTTTCTTTTTTAGACAAAACCAACAGACACTAAGACAAAAATATGAATGGATCTTTTGTGTTTGCTTGAATTTTGGATACACTTTTGTTTTGATTTATCGGCTCAAAGGACGACTCACATTTGTGTGGATTTGCTTCCATTTTTATCCTTTTTTATGTTGAAAAACTTTCAAAAGTTCAAAGTGGTTATATATATTTGTGTTTTGGTACTTCTGGCAAATGAAATGGGAAATTTATTCAAGGATTTTGGATTTGTTTATTAATGCGAAATATATATCACTAGTTCTTGACAGCACAGACACACAGGCACACATTTATAACTCTTACGTTACGTTTGCAGTTCCCGAATGTGCTTGGATGAGGATGGATGATAGTTGGATTCAAAATTTAAGTGCAAACAAATGGATTACAGAGAAAAGGGAAATTTATTTGCATTTTTTGGGAAATTTCCCTTGGAATGTGTTTGTCATGGCTCTGAGGGACTGGTACAATTTTTTTTACATCAATAGAACTTGAAATTGAACTTTTAAAACTCCTCTTCAAAACGTATCGTTTGACTTATTCATTCCCACAGAAAAACTGTATATTCAAAACAAAGGAGTGCAAATGCAAACAAAAGAATATCGAACAGGAAAAATAACAGAAAGAAATCACCATGCATTCGATTCTTTTGTTGGTTTAATTTCAAAATGTAAACATTTGCCATGATTGGGAAAATGATCTCAAACAATCAGGACTTTTACAAATGTCCATGCACCACCAACGACCATGTACGTTCAACATTGTTTTCTCAATTGTTAAACAAAAGTTTCATTCGTGATAGAATCTTCGTGCAGTTCCAACAAAAAGTTAAAAGAGTGGAGAGCATAAAACAAACAGAATCAGGACTCTTGTGTAATCACATCCAAAAAACATTTTGTCAATTAAAACGATTTTTTGCAGCAGACACAAAAACCAATGAAAATTTCACCACACAAGGCACACACGTGTACAAAGGGTGACCAAGTTGTGTCCAACTGTCGACAGAAACATAAAAACATTGTCTGTGTTTTTTTGAAACACAAATTGCCATTGCTCGAGCTTGAACGCTGAAAAGTCTAATTTTCTGTGGGAGTTGATCAGTCCTTCCCTTTTCTATGGCAATTTCTATTTGGGAATACATCCCAACCTGTGAGACGCTGTCTGATTCAAAAGAAACATTACCTCCGAAATCAGATCTAATTCAAGACCAACTCAAAGGAAAATAAAACAGCTCATGAAAGGGCGAAATAGTAAAATAGCCAAATTGGGAATAGAAATTTTCTCCAAAAAACTGATTTTTGTCCGAAAAGAATCTCTAGTCACGTTCCAAGTAGGTGGTTGTTGAACGGCAACATCTTGTCGAGTTGCATACGAAATTCAACTCACAACAAAAAAGAAAGGACATGTTCTAAATTTTCAAGCAGCTATCAGAGAGGACAACAGTCGAGGCTAAAGAGGTGAGACATCCTACATTCCTTAAGTGGCGATGACTACAATGGCCATGACGTCGATAAGAATGATGATGATGATGACAACGGACGATGGCAACAACGAAGACATGCTCACGCATGTGACCCAATAAAAATAAAAGGAAAACGAGAGAACTAACACCGTTTGCCGCGTCGTCGGTCGTTCGATATTGTTATATCCACTTTTGTCTGAAACCTGAACTCTTTTGCTGAGAATTTCAAAACTTATTAACCTTGAGGGGCTTTTCAAATCGATCGATTTAAGTTTTCATGAGTGCGTGTGTTTTCATCTTGTGTTTATTTTGCTAAGTAAGCATGGCATTCTTTAGAGGATTGTGTTGACGTGAATTTCTGTTTCAAGGATCGAATGTAATGGAAACATCGTCATCGAAATTGGATTGTTGGGCAAGCAGCTCAAAAAACAAAATCAGGTGTTAAATTCAATTAGAAAGTTCATGTAATGCCAGGAGTGTAATCACAAGGGTTGACCTTCCATTGGGGCATTTATATACAGACTATGTTTGGTCTTTCATGATTTCCCTTTGATTTGATTGGATTCATTTGATAAAAATTGATTTTTAAGGATCTGCCAAGGAGCAAATTACTTCAAAGGCAAGAAATGCGACTTTTAAGTCTCAACAAATAGCTTTCAAGAAGGAGAAAATTTTACATTTTACGTTCAAAGCAGCAGGCGACGATCTCGATATAGGAGTATGCACCAAATCATCTGTAAAATATGGTCGGAAGAATGAATGCTTGACGAGTGGAACCTCAGCATGAATTGCTCTATCCTGAAGAAGGCAGATCCTCTAAACTGCGTCAACAACAGAGATATCAGCCTATTTAACACCGCCTACAAGATCCTATCTGCCGTAATATGTGAAGGTCTGAAACCTTTCGTCAACAATCTGATTGGTCTTATCAATATGGCTTCAGACCAGGAAAGTCAACCATCGACCAAGTTTTCACGTTACGGCAGATCCTTGAAAAGACCTATAAACTCCAAATCGATACTTACAACCTTTTCATCGATTTTAAGGCCGCGTATGAGAGTATCTACAGAGACGAACTGTATAAAGCTTTGTTTAGTTTAGGCTTCCCTGCCATGCTCATTCGCTTGTGCAAAATGACGATGGAGAATTCACGCTGCTCCATCAAGGTTGGCAACGATCTTACAGCATCTTTCGATGTCAAAAAAAGATTCAGACAAGGCAATGCACTGGGCACATCGTTAACTGCACCGTCAACACCAGAGGCACTATCTTCCAAAAATCTGTTCAACTTCTCGCGTACGCCGATGATATTGATATAATGGGAAGAACACAGCGTGATGTCAATGGCGGCTTTGTGAGAGTTGAGACAGAAGCGGCAAAACAGGGTATGGCGGTAAATTAGAAGTATATGCTCTCTTCGAGGAAAGACGCCCAACATCAACAGCTCGGACAAATGTCTCAAAACGCATGTGACTTCGAGATAGTAGTGTTTACCTTGGCTCCGCGGGCAATAACACCAGCGTTAATCAGACGAAGAATGACTCTTGCTAATCGCTGTTTTCTTGGGTTAAGAAATCAATAAAACTATACATCGACCTCATCATCCCAGTCCTGATGTATTGTAGAGAAGCGTGGACCTTGACAAATTCCGATGAATGGGCCTTAAACTGTTTCGAGAGGAAAGTTCTTCGGGTCATCTGCTGAGCCGTGTACATTGATGGGGAATGGAGAAGAAGATACGACAGCGAACTTTACGGGTTGTACAACGACGTTTCTAGGTCAACGGTTGGTAGGGTCAAGGTCCAGAGACTCAGATGACTCGGTCATTTAGAGCGTATCGACACCAATACTCTGGCCCGGAAAGCCTTCGACACTATTCCCGAGGGACATAGAAGGAGAGGAAGACCGCGACTCAGGTGGCTCACCCAACTGGAAGAGCACCTCAATCAACTTGGAGTGCAAAACTGGAGACAGCTAGCTAGGGACCGAGCTGGCTGGCGGAGATTGTTGATTGTGGCGCAAGTCCAATTCCAAGTCCATGGACTTAAGTAAGATGTAATTCGTGTACTTATAGATTGCTGAAAATGTTCTGATTTTTTCATGGAAAATTTCATGAAAATGATAATGGTCCTACAACCGTGTCGGGAAGGACATTCTGCTGATTTCAATTTTTTCTATTTTCAGTGTTACTGGCGATCTACAGAATAATCCTGAAATTCAAATTCTTGGTCATCAACCCTCGCGCGAAATATCCAAAGACTTCTACAAATTCGATATATTTTTATGTTTTTTGTTTTCAAACAAATTCACGTTTAAAAATAGAAAATCCTTTCCTAATCAACTCAATTTCATTGCCGCCCAATCATTGGCTGCGATCAACTCCACAAACCCTCCAAGAAAAGGTTAATTTGCTGTTTACTTTATTACCCACCCACGACTGCCATTCATTAGTGATTTATTTTCATCTCTTTAGTCCTAATTCCCGCAACGACTCAATTTGCAACTGAATTTGTTCTTCCCTTCCATCCAAATATTTCGGGGTCTCCCCACAAAATCGCAAAGCATCAACAAAAAGTCAAATAACATATACTATTTCCTATGAGTATTTATTTACAAAAAAAAAAAATACAAACAGAAACCAATACTCGTAAATATTCACACAGAACTTCAAAAGGAATCTTCAATTCAATCCTGCTATCTGCTTGCGCTCCTCCCGCAAAACCAATAACACAAAAAAAAAACTAAAATAAACCGAGCCGTTCGTCGTCATCCACATCGACTCGTATATAGACTTCGATTGCTTTTACGCGTTTAGCAGCCTTTTAGCTCATAGCTGTTTGACTCTGCTGCATGCATGTTGGCTTTATTTGAATATAAAGTATTTTTTCATCAAAGTTCTTCAATCCCCGAAAGCAATAAAATCATAGAACCTCATTCTGCCGTTCAAATCCACTCCTATAGAACACCGACAATGACAGTGGCGAGGGCGCCCTCTACATCGATGTCCTGACAGCCGTATGTAGAAGTATATTGTATTTTTTGTTGTAGGTATTTGACTCACTCAAGAGGACATCCAAATAAGCCTCAAAATACAAAAATATACGACAAGGACCTCATCACACAAAAGCCCTGTCATCGCGCCATCAGCAAGTCCCAAAACTGGCTTCAGTCTTATCACTAGCTTAAATCCACAGGATAAACATTTCTCGAGGGCCAGCTATTGCTAGAGCCAACTTGATGAGAAAAAAAAAAAACACAGAATACAAAACGAGTCCTTATTGCGGGCAAACAAGAAGGCCAAAACATAGAGCGAGATGGAGCTTCTGGGGAATAGCAACATTAGGGAAATGTCACCGCCTTTAAGTTTTAGGATAAGTAGTCTAAGTTGATGTTACGATAATGTCTCTCTCGAAGGATGTGCCTAATTGTACCAACAGTGATTTGGCTTAAGAGTCAGAACTCAAACCCTATGTAAAGGATTATGCCGTGGAAAGAGTAGAGATTCTACTTTTTCCACAGCAAAATTTAAACCCCAATTTATGTAAAAATAAATGGTAAAATAGAAAATCAGGAACATACCTATAGAAGGACATAAAATAGAAGTCAAATTGTATTGGGAAGTGCCTCTGCTGTTTGAGACAATATCATCGGGAGGAGTCTATAAGTCTGTGTTGACTGTCAACTCAAAGGATTGCCTAATCTCTGTGATGTTCTTAACATGAGGATGTTGGTCTATCGTCTTTGGAGAGAATATTATGTCTGCATTAACTAGTCTCATAGGCGGATTTACTTGAAGGAAAAGTTCATATAATCGGTGTTAAGTAGAACGTTCAAATTTTCTTACAATTTCTTGATCAAAATTTTAATATTTGATGGCACTGGAAGTATGGTTGGTAAGATTTGTGAATAGAAATTCCCACCCTGTATTTCATAAACCTTATTAATTACTGTTAAAAATAGTTGTTACAAAGGCAACCGAACGAAATGGCAATGTCGTCATATCGGGCGCCAGTTTGAGAGGAATTAAGCCTCCTGACGTCGTAGTCTGCTGTACACTGTGTAAATCCTTGAGCAACAAGATCTATATGTCGTCGTGTGTTGGGTAAGTATGAGTGTAAACAGATGAAGTGTAATTTTGTATGTTAACTTGTTCGAATTTTAATTGGGCTTATCATTGCTTTTGGCTTTTGCGTTAAAAAATGTTGCTTTTCGGTTCAATTATTTGAACAGGTAGCTAATGAAGAGGTAATAATTATTGAATATCAGGTATAATCCTTTCAAGTGTCGAGAAATTGAATTCGAGATAAAAACTGACTCCGAATAAATGGAACATTAATTTGCGGCTGGCTTTATGCCAGCAGATATGTCGAACAATTAATTGAAGCGATTACGTGGAGAGAGTAAAAAAAACTACGAGCAAGCAAATAAGGCGTTTTCATTTTCTCTCAATAATTGGCCACATCAATTGCGATTCTCAAGCCGTCATTTGCCCTGCAAATTATCTCATCATCTTCATTTCATCGTTTCACCGAAAATTGGTCTCAATTTATGCTTTACTCATAGATCCCCTATTCTCTGTGATTTCAGCAATTGACTACCAGTTGTTGCCGAGAGTTACCAGCAGCAATCATCAGCTGGCATACATGACATTAAAATGAAATCACAATAAAATTCCATGCAACACCATCCTGATGTCAAGCACTCTTTCCGAGTACAGAGAATGGCACGACATGTGTACATTTTGAGTCTTCCACTTCCACTTCCTGTTTTCAGTGGCGTATGGCAACACTCCCCCGAATTTGAACGTCCGTGTCTTTATACCAGGGATTTTGGAAATGTACGCCATGTTCCACACCAAAAATGATCAAATCGAGAAATCACGCAGCAATTGCCGCATTCATGCAAATTTTTCAGCAAGGACGAACCGAATAGGAGGGTGAAGCCAACAATATTCCAACGAAACATCAGAAAACAAAAATCTCTTGCCTTTTCGTAGACAACAACTGATGCTGGGCTTCGACTATGGCTGTTTTCATTATAGGGGAATCCTTAATCTTCTCCAGGGAAGTGGGTTTCTGCCATGAATGCGTTCATGTGGATTCACTCGATTTGCACTGTTCTCGGTTGCAAAATGCAATATTCGAATGAGTGATTTTTGCTGCACTCTTCAGAGTCATTATTCTTTTTGCGGGACTGAGGGGGTGTGCTCATGGTGCCCTCATACACGCCGTTATTATGGAAAATACGTGCAGAACGTTTTTTTAAGATTAATAATCGCCCATCAGCCTGAAGTGGATTCAAAACCGGAGGATTAGAACGAAGGCGGAGACTACAAGTTTAACATGCAGATTACATCGTTGTTCCTTTATTTTGAGCTCCCGCCTTTGTGCCCTGTCTGGTAGATCCAAATGGAGGATTATAGTGCAGCTGTAGCGTATTTAATTGAAACAGATGATTATTTTCGTTCTGTGTGGTTTTAATAGTTATTGCCGGGCGTCAAAGGGGCAAAATATTCTTCATAAATCATCACTCAAAGCGGCTGATAGTGAAGTGTTGAGTGCCGGAGCTCGAGGGACATGAGGAACAATGTGTGTTGTTTGGATTAAATAAGGTGTTTTTATAAACAGAGAGATTTCTATGAATGGAAAAACTGTTTTCATGATTGAGAACTAAATGTACTCAAGGGGGCCTTTAGTGTTCATTGCAGAACCCGAGCCTAATGCAACAGAACTAGCTTGAAGTCAGCTGGAAGCATTCCAAGGTGATTTCATCCATTCTTGGAATGGTCTTTGTGTTAGAAGCGGAGACTAGTTAGACGAATGTTTAAAAACATAAGAACCCTAAAACCCGAAGACTCAAAACCCAAAATTTCGAAAGCCCTGAAACCCAAAACCCAGAAATCGAATAAACCGGAATTTAAATCGAAAAAAAATCAAGTCTTTTAACTCAAAAACCCAAAGATACGAATAGTCAGTAACCCAAAAAACCCCAAAATCAAAAAACCCGAGATTTCATAAATGCAAAAACCCGAAAATCTAAAAACCCAAAGATTTCAAGACCGCGTAAACCAAGAATATCAAAATTTAAAAATCCAAAAACCCAATAACTGGAAATTATATAAATCCAAAAACCCAAAAATCTAAGAAGCCAAAAGCCCAAAACACAAAAAAAAACGAAAACCCAGAATCCTAAAACCCCAAAATCCCAAAATCTAAAAATCCATAAATCCAGGAACCCAGAAATCTAAAAACATAAAAACCTAAGATAATAACCCAAAAACCCAGAGAATCGAAAACCCAGTAACCCCAAAACCTTAAAATTCAAAAACTTGAAACTCCATAGATCCAAAAACCCGAAAATCTAAAAAACAAAAACCCGAAATGACATATATGTCCAGGAACCCTTCAATCTTCTAACTAAAAAATGTAAGACCTAAAAGCCTAAAACCCAAAATAAATTATAAAAAAACAAAAACTTGAAATTGGATTTTTTGTTTATAATATGCACGCACTCAGGGGTTTTTGTTCCCCTTTTATACCAAAGCATAGTGCGAGCGTTAGGCAAAGTGGGATAGACGGAGGGGGTTAAGGATGAGGTGTCGGTTAACATTGGTCTTGAATTCCTGAACATTGCAGTGCCTGGGGAAGACAGAGTGTGGAAGCGAGTTCCACATTCGCGTAGTACGGCTAAAGAACGATTCTCTGAATAAACCAAAAACCTATAAACCTAAAAACCCAAAAACTGTGCAACAAATATTTCGTGCACAAAGCAGCTTGTTGAACAAATAGTGGGACTGTCTCAGGAACAATGCTGGCAACTATCTCCAATCGTCTGGTTTAAGAGAACTTGTCCTGGATTTCCTCCAAATATATGTTATTGTTCCCATTACAAATAATAATAAGTTATAAGAACAAACTAAGTGGAAAAGTGGAAAGATTAATTTTCAAATGCCCCAAGGGACTTGCCCCAAACCAAAACTGCCCGAAAATTGGGTTCCTCTTCATTAACCACCCGAAAGTTAATAAAAATGACCTTCCCACAGCAGTGTCGATACCCTGTCCCCTTCATTAAACATTGAAAACAGAAAAGTCTCGATTATCGTTAAAGGTCAATCCATCGGTAATGTTTCTATCCCATAAGGACCCCCATTTAGCTCAACCAAACTATCTTTTCATACAGTCAAAAGGAGTCTGTTCAGTTTTTATCTTACTGTTCCAACGTGTTTCTTGATTCCAAAAAAGGAAATCTAACAATTTGTGGTTCTATTGACATTGCCTAAACACATCTTGCAGTTGAGAAACATTGAGTCTTTCGATATTCTCTCCTGGCCAGTCGAGATATACCGATTTTCAGGAAAGGCAAAAAATGTATAGGAAAGAAAAGAGGACACAGGCTGGTTAGGTCGAATCGAAGGCAATGTAAATTGGTTTCGAGCGAACAGTTCTGCACAAGCGACCCGGCCGCCCGCCGCCGGAAGGAACATCAGCTTTTGAAATTTCCGTTTTACTAACACATTTTTCCCATACACAAATACAAATCCACAGCAATTTGAATATAGGTGCATGCATGAAAATGAGTTTATTTAAAATTCCATTTCTCTGAACGGAAGCGCGCAGGGTGCGGGCTTTTGTGTTGCCTTGAAGAAATTCAGAACGCCCAACAAATCCCCCAGCTCGATTCGATTCCTTGCAATGTATATAGCAAAAATTTATGTAAATTCAATGTCTGGGTGTGTGTGATACATCGAACTCGAGACTGGGGTTCTTCTTTTTCAGAATTTAAAATGAGATTTTCATGGCATATACATACCTATATGTATGTATGAGTCCTGGAGCACTGAATTTTGAAATTCTCGTTCAATATGAGGGTCGGTACGGCTCTTGTCAGTGTGTACATCGATATTATTGTTATTGCCTGTTTGGGCAATCGAATATGTGATCGAATGTACCAATAATGATTTTGATTTGAATGCATGTATAGATTTGAAGGAGCCGGAGCGGGAGTGTAGGATGAAGGATGAAACATTTATTACCTATTATCAATATTTCCAGTAGAAAAGCTATATCGGAACTAAAAAATTATTGCAGACTGTTGAATTTGGTTCCATTCGAAAACAATCAAATTGATGACCCCAAAGTTGCTCAAGATTGCATAACGAATTCAGGAGACATGATAGAAATGATTTTTCAATTATGATCTGTTTGAGATTGTGGGCATATCAGATAAATCTCGAGTGGGCAGAGGTTAATTAAGAGCGTTGTTGCTGGGAGAAACTTACGCAATCGGCAATCGAAACACTCACTTCTTCTTTCGATAACAGACCAACCAACTTTGTATACTGTCTTGTATACTTTGTTGAAAGGACGAAAACAAGAAAAAAAGTGTACCACGAGTACCACTTTGTGACGCCACAACCACTACTTTTGTAAATGATTTTCGATTTTGTTACAATAAGGACATTTTTTGTTAATCAAATGAACCGAAAATACATACAAAGTCCACTGTCTCAGTTCATCTGACTATCCCTTAAAACCGAACAAAAAACCTTTTGTATGCTCCTTTTTTTACCGTTTAAAGCCATGTCTATATCTCCCTGAATAAGAGCGTCCTAACAATTATATGTATGTTTCAAGCCAACAAGTACTTCATTAGGAATTTTTGTCAGTCCAGTCATTTTGCGAAGGATGCAAAAAACTGCAAAGAAAGTCCTTTTTTACACACAAAAAACCCATTTTTCACTATTCAGGAGTCAAAGTGAGTCCGTGTCTGGTTTCATTCCTCTTGACCATTAATCAAACAAAAGCCAAGCCCTTTTCTCTCACCTCTTGGTCATCCGGGCAGAATACTGCACCTTTAGCCTGCTCTAGAAGGACTTCAGCTCTTACACAGGTTCCGGAGGTGAACAATGTGGCCTAAATGCATTTCGCTCATGAATACAAAACACATTGAGTTCGAGACGGTATCTGTATGAAACATGTTGCCACCACGACCGCACCTAACCACCGGTTCATGTTCTATTTGCTGCTGTATGCTTGTTCGCCTAATATAGTTCGGGCAAAGGACACTATTATCAGCAGATTCAGGAGTCAAGAGTAGCCCGAACGGCGCGGCGGCGGCGAGCTATACCTTGTTCGAGGTCCTTCTTGAATACAATTTTCTATGGCAATGGCAACAGTTGCATTCAGGCAAAGGTAAAATATGCAAATCAAATCAGTAAGCCGCTTTTTATTCATATATAAAAAAAGAAGGCTGCAGCTTCCTTATCCTAAAAATATAGACTTTTTTGCAACTAGGACAAAAAAGAACCATCTATCGTCCTTAATAGAGTAGGCGGCATTGTCGTGATAATAATGTTTTGCATAACTGCTCTCAGTTTAGGTTTTTTTAAGGATTCACTCGATTTGCATTAACACTAGTTCTGCATCCTGTTGCAATCAGAAATGGGTGGTTTAAGGACAGCAATTATGTAGTGGCCTCCTATGACTCTTACTAAATCGATGACATCGGTTTCCTGTATTCCAAGGAACATCCAAAAGTTTGTATATCCTAATCGACATACAAACACAAAGACAGCCAGGAAATTGAGGTTTGAGGAAGACACACACACATCGATAATATATAGGCTGACATTTGTATGGTAATTTGTTTTTGGGTGAGTGTAAGAAGTAATCCTCTTAAGATTCGGCCTTGTTGCGGCTAATTGTAATTAATCCTTCCTGAGCCGGAGGAAACGGTGCGACACAGAAATGTTCAAAGACTCGAAACTAAACTAAGATGTATTATTTGACTTTAATGACCAAATAACAATGACGTATATGAGAAAGGGGGATACAACATTGATGACAATAACAATATGAATCGAGGGATTTGGATCAGTGGGGAATTTTATTTGACTGAAGATTGTACAATCGATTTCTGAGGAAATGCTTGAAATTGAAAATGATTAGGAATGGCAATTGTGTATGAACCGAAGGAACTTTATTTAGTGATGTCGAGTGTGGTGAAATAAGATATCGACAAATCGGTTTATTTGAGCTTTGGGGGTTATGAAACGCTTTAAGCAATTATCTTCAAATAATGGAGTAAACTCAACAATGATAGCAGGAAAAATAGAAGCTTAAGTTTGTTTTGTCGAATAAAATTTAACATTTCAAAATAAAATCGATGACAATTTATAGATTTTGTTCTTTAAGAATAACACTAATATGAATTCACTAGTCAAATCAGTTGTTCCAATGTTTGTATAGAACAGAAAATCTACTTTACGAAGTAACAATCGATTGCAAGAACTCGGCTTTATTTTTTAAAAAAACTTGCCAAACTCACTCAAACTCTCTCCCAAATTTTCGGCTAGTTTAAGGTTTACTTTTACTTTAACTTTTTGATATGCCTGCCATGTCTGCTAACACGCGCACTATCAGTCGGCTGTCATCCAACAATGCTCAATTTTATCTATATTCACTAACATACACAAAGCATCCACTTTTAATGACTGCCAATCAGATATTAAGCATAGGATTGCCAAACTTTAATTTTAAGCTGCAAAAAGTTAGAAATTTCTGCCAAAATCATTATTTTGAATTAAAAACTGGCACCAATGAGTACTAACGGGATCTTCATGGCGATTTCAAATTGCCACATCTCTCAATTCTCCCCGGTAACCTATATCAAATGATACAGAGGTCTGCTTGCCCTCTATCATTAGGGCTTCACGATATTCGATAAAAATATCGGTATCGTATCGTATCGTATCGAAAGTCGATACGATAATCGACACGATATCCAGTACCTGCGATACCGATATCGATACGATAAACGTGTTTATAAAATTGTCGATATTATCGTATCGCCGATAAGCACTGGCCGATAATTATCGAATTAATCGTATCGACTGAAAGAATTCTATTTTCGACACTGTGTGCTCAAAATTCAAATTTTCTTTCAATAGCATTTACTAATAGTAAACTACTATTACTCGCAGTAATACACATATTTGATTGTTTTTTTATACGTTCGCTCGTGCTTTCGTTGTCGATCGTCTTTTGTGAGAACCCAATGAACATCGATACTGGAACGAAACGCGACATTTGTTTTCGAGACATGTTAGTAGCCGGTTGATTATTATTTCATATAATAGGTGGTTGAAAGGTTGTCTTCATCTATAGTCATATATGTATATAAATGCACCTATAAAAATAAAGTCTGTAAGGGGTTGGAGTATCAAGCCGAAACCATAACAACAGATTACGCGAAAATGTACACCGTTCTATATTTTTCTCTTAGAACGATTATGGGATTGTGAGCTTTCAACAAATTTCGATTTAAAATTGCAGGTTCGGATAGTCTATAATAAAATAAAATTAATTTTGAATAGCTTGCGTTTCACTTTTTGCCTCGCTATAATAGTTAAATAAAATTTCGATATTTTATCGAGTATCGTATCGAAGTCGATAACGATATGATAAATTTGTCTTAAAATTATCGCCGATACCGATACGATACGATAAAATAATTTGTTACTCGATACGATACCGATACAAACGAATAATATCGGTATCGTATCGTATCGTGAAGCCCTATCTATCATTCACTGAAAACCAAAAATAAATACGAGGTTTGGTTAAGTCAGAGTAGCCGTCTAGATGTTGTTGACTCACTTAGACCTCAAGGGTCCATTGTGATACTATTAAAGAAGAGTTATGAACTTAAACAGACCATTTTGTACTTTTAATGAAATTAGAGAGACATATTGTGTCGATAGTTGCCAGATCACTGGTATTATAGAAGAAGGGGTTACCGAGATAGTTATTTCTTCTATTAGAGAGTGCCGTATATGTACATAGGAGGTGTTGGACTGTTACATCTTCCTCGTCCAAGCAGCTTCAACAGAAGTCATTAGTGTAGATCCCTAGCCTCATAGCATGTCTACCTAAGAGGCAGTGTCTTCTGTTATGACTCTAATTGTGGAGTTTATATTTAGTCTGCTCAGGGAAATCAAGCCTTTTGACCGCTTCAGGTCAATGCTTGGCTATATTTCTTTGATTGCTAGAAAGGTGGTACCCTGTGACCACCAAGCATTCTAGATCATATCGTTTGAGAAGATATTATGTAGCAAGTGGTGTTTCTATATTGTGTCTTTGTCTAACAGTGGGAAGAACTGTTCCGGTTTTGGCGAGCTCATCAGCTTTGCAATTTCCCGGAATGTCTTTGTTGCCCGGCACCAAAATGAGGTTAATGTTAAACTGTTCTCATTCAGAGATGATCGACAGTCGGGAACTATAAAAAAGTTTGTGGAGACAGACTCGAGAGGTTTCAGAGCGGCTGCTTGTCTGTCCAAGATCCTTATTTTCTTTGAGCTAGCCTCACTCATGAGTTGGCTACCACCGTTTTAGAGATGATGTCAAGAGGGGTTAGGTTTATTGGTCTGATTACCGAAGGGTATAGCCAGTGGGGTATTTTTGGCTTGGAGCCCTATTTCGAGCCTATAGCTTTTTTCAAGTAAAGAAAGCTATAGTAGCATTCTTGACTCTTTCATCAATATTTGCCTTCCCATTTTTTTTTTTTTTTTTGTATAAAACGATGCCTAAATATTGGTCGGAGTATTCCTTTAATCGTGGGTTGGCTAATTTTTTGAAGAATTGAAGAATTTTGTTCCTTCTCGTAATGAGTACTAGTTACGTTTTATGTGGATTAACGTTGAAGCCACAATGCTTTCCCCAAATGGTTAGCCTATTTAAGGCATTTTGTAAGAGTTCTGAGAGAACTTGAGTGTGTTTCCCAGATGCAGATATTCCAAAGTCGCTTCGTCGGCATGATATTAGGAGGTCGTTTACTACTATGTTCCATAAAAGAGGTGAAAGGACCCCACCTTGGAGAGCGCCTCTATTCACCGATCCGGTGGTAATAAAACTCCTCATGCTGTTAGTTATTGTCCTGCTATTAAGCATGATACTTATTAGATCAATGAGTAGTTTCTCTATTTGCAGCTTGTCCATTGCTGTTGCGATCGCCTGGTAGATGAAGTTGTTGAATCCTTCGATATTCAATACTACGCACCACTACTACTACTATCTACTGATTTCACTTAGAGTACAGTAGTAGGCTTTGGAAATGGGAAATGTTTTCAAGTTATATCTGATGTGAATTGTAATCAATTTTTTCAGGGTCTTAAGATGGAAGGATGATAGGTTAATTGGTCGTAGATCTTTAGGGTTAACGTGGTAGGATTTCCCTGATTTTGGAATGAAGATTACTTTTGCCATTCTCCAGGCTTTGGAAATATATGTCAACCTTACACAGCTCAACAGAATGATCTCCAATGGTTGAATGTTCATTTATGAGCATTTCGTTATCCGCCAGGAATTAAGTCGTTTAGAATTCTGGCTATCGGTAAGTTATGATAAAAAATCCATTTCTTTTTTGTTTTGGTCCTTAGGTTATAGTGATCCACAGAAGGAATATCTAAATAAATAAACAAATAGAGTGGCGCGACAGCTCTTGAAGAGCCAAGGCCATCAACAATTCTCTGGGTGCGTGTGAAGAATTGAGTGGACCTACAATTTTAACGCCGATTCCGAACGGCAAAGTTAAGAAGCACTTTTTCATGACAGATGATACTCTTGGAGGTCTTGGCAGTTCTTCGCAAGAGGCAGTGCCCGTGAAAGATAAAATAAAAACTGTGGGCACGAGTAGGACTCGAACCCACGACGTTTACTTTTTTTTACTCAGAAACTGTTCACCAGGAGCTTAGTAATTTATACTCTTCTACACCCGGCTTTTCATTAAATTTTTCTTAACATTGAATGACAAAGGCAACTTGTTGTCAATTATGAACCATGCTCTCTGTCACCCAAAACAGTCATACATACAAAAAACTCCCAACCTGTCATACATCGATTAATTTTATGTTAAACAAAAAACCCCCATGGGCAATAAATAATTCTCCAAAATTATGCAATTTCCAAAAAAACCAACACAAAAAAATATTCAATTATTCCTTTTGGCAAACACTATACCCAAAATATTTGAATAATTTATGTTTATTCAATTGAATATGAAAATAACCCTTTGGGTCTTGACAATAAAAAAAAATCTCTCGCACTCACCTTTTCATATAAATTCTGAGTTTGACAAAATTCCCGGGTCTCGTCTTCGTTTGTGGATCGTGGTTGTTGTTACTGCTCTGTCTCAATCCACGATGACACCTTTTCAACCTCAACTAGTAGTAGCTGCTGCTGCTGCTACCGCAGTCGACCGACCGACAATATCCTTAAACTCGTAACACTGATGTAATCCAATTAAACGTCGAATGCGCTACACCGGAACCGGAAACAAAGTGTCGTTCTCGTTGTTTTCGCTACTTTGTTGTGACTGTAAGTTTTTTTTTTTTGTTTTTTTACAAATAGAAAAAAAAAAGAAACTTGTAGGCCGTCTGATTCGCTGCAGCGAAGGCAGTTTCTTGCTTTATTGAATTTTTCAAAAGCAACTCAGTAACGCGATTAAGACATTCGCACTTTATTTACACTCAATTATCGCTCTCACTGCTGTGGGGTGTTTTTATTTTTCACAATTTAAATTTAATAACAATTTCCCAGCGTGGGCCAGGAAAAGTGATAGTTGTAAGTTAAACTTTAAAGCAAAATTAAAACGAAAAAAACATCAAACTTCGACCGTAACAATTGTTTCAAAAGAAGTTAAACTATAAGAGCGCATGTTGTGGCGCGGTGGCGGTTGGTGGCGCTGATGACGACGACATCGGTGAACCGACTCGACTGCGCGAGAAATGTAGGACCGAAACTTGCTCATTAACGGCATGAAACAAGGTGGTTCGAAGGGAGCTGCAAGGAGATAATAGTTGGCACAGCACACGGAGGAAAATTAAAGTTTATCCTTAATAGTTAAGCAAGTGAGCTTGGCTGAAAGTTGGTAGAACATGACCGCAAAACAACATCGCAACTGGTTTCATCTACCAGATAAAAGATTTGGTATACCCTGCAAAGAAAGAGATAAAAGAATTGAGTTAAAGTGGAAAATATCATTTTTTTGTTTTATTTTTTGCTTTAGGAATAATTATTTTCCGTTTTTTTGCTTTTGTTTTCTTCCAATTTTCGTAAAAAATTTAAGAGTTTTTGCCTTGGACGTCTGACATTTTTTAATGCAATTTTAATTGGGATGGATTTTATGTCAAAAATTCCTTAACTTTGTCTTGATTTTTCAGTCAGTCTTTCTATCGAATCAGTGATTGAATTCATGTGTTTAAAAAAAAATCGTCTCTTCCAACTCTTCAAAAACTGCAATCATCATTTCGATAAATTTTCAATCATTTCTTTTCGGGATCATCTTCCTGTCCCGCACGCACATTTCGCAGTAATTTCACATTTACTGTGGTTAACCATTTCCAATGACGAATAAAAATTAAAAAGCAAACAACAACAAATCGAACAGAAAATCATCAGAGTTTATCAATTGCAAGGAGTGCCATCAACGTATTGAAATTACCTAACCGCAGGACAATATTCGCGTCTCATCGATTTCATTATGAATTGCCAATTATCGCTGGACTCAACAATGTAGCATTTTGAATGCGCAAATTGTGCACATTGTTGTTTTTTGCTCTTGACAAAAAATCCAATCAATATTACTTAATGAGCTCATTATATTGAAATTATTTCAATTCAACTAAAAAAAAAAAAAAAACAAAGCCAGCATGAACGATTAAGGATAGAAAGTAGTACCTATCGTCAAAATAATGTTATTGTTTTCATTTTCGCAGAATTTTATGGTTCGGTTGGCATGTTAGGTTCAGAAAAAAAAACTTATCACCACAATCGTCAAATTGCCCCTCTGAAGGGAACAAACCTCATCAAATTCGCCTCTTCTTTCAAAAAACATTACCAAATTCTATCTCAAATCCTTGGGAACAAAAAAATCCATCGAGCAAGTTTCCTGTCCCCATAATAGAAGCCCCTTCTACCGCCTGAACAATAAATAAAAATTAAATTCCCTTAAAACTTGACAACGAAAACTTTGTGCATTGCAACAAACAGGAGCGCACTTTTCGAAAGACAAAAAGTATAGAAACAAAACAACAGGATATAATTATTCAAAATAATATCAAGGCGAAAGGCAGAATTTTGCAATTTCGTTTATCCACATTTACTATGCAGAAAAGTGATATTGCAAAAATGTTAATAACACTACAAATTCCTGGACTTGGTTCGACTACTCGTCGGGCGTTTGTTGTCGTGGTCTGGGAAAATGGTGAAAAAGGCTGTGGAGCTCTGATGGTGTTTGGTGTTGTCGCTGTTGTCGTTGGCTGCTGGTCTGGTGTGTTTAATGTTTTCACTTGGAAAGAATTTATTGGAGAGGGGATTATAATAAATTTAATTAAACAACACTTTGGAAACACGGAAGGGAATTCTATTAAAGCGAATAATGGAAAATGGAAGCCTGGCCACCGGTTACAATTGATTTTTGTTTAATAAAATTTAAGTGAAAAAGGGTAGTTGTTAATCATGAATCAAGCTCTTACTCTTAGTTTTTTTTTTTTGTACTCCAAGTGTACGATATCGTAACATGGTAAAAGTTTTTTAGTTTAAAACGACTGAGACCTCTGCTTCAGATCATTTTTTTCCGAAATATCTAGAAATCTTAAGGTTATAACTACACGCTGAGCAATGCAGGGAACTCGAAAAGGTGTATATGAGAGGTTCAGGACACAAGCTTCAAAGATGAAAATAAATTGAATAAGAAAAAGATTATATCGGTGACGTGAAAGGAAATAGAGAACGAGTACCGCACCAGGAGCGAAAGTTCTGACAGACCATCCGCAACATTACGCAGTACCTATATATACCGCATTGCACCTTATGTAAGGCCTTGCATTTTGAAGCAATAGAAAAAAGGATTTCGATTTATGGGACAATAAAAAAAAAAAAAAAAAGTTGGTTCAGGTGTGCTCACCTGAGTCGAGGTCTTTCTCTTCTGCGACGTCTTTCCGGGTTGGATCCGAAGGCTCAACGAGCCGGAGCATTATTTTCCATTCGCTCTACACGACTCAATCATCTAAGTCGTTGAACCTTATCTTTTCTGGCTAGATCAGTGTCACTGAACAGATCGTACAGTTTTTGATTGAATCATCGTCTCCATTCTCTATTTATGCAGACTGGCTCTAAGAATTTTTCTTTCGAAGCAGCCCAAAGCGTTTTTATTTGTCATTGTCCATGTCTCTGCACCATACATTAAGACCGGAATGATGCTTTAGTTGCTCGAGAGAGCAACTGAATTGCCTTCGAAGTCCAAAGAAGCAGCGATTGGCAAGCGCTGGCGTTGTTGTCTGAGTTTATAGCGGATCGTAGGTAGACAAAGTCCTTAACTACCTCGAAGTTAAATCTGTCTATCTGACGTTTGCTCCAAGACGTTCGGTCGATATTGTTTGTCCTTTCTTGTTTACAGCATTAACTTGGTCTTGGTCCTCGTTAACCGCTTGACACATCTTGCTAGCCTCAGTTTCAGGGCTCATGAACTCTCCAGTGACATCACGCTGTGTTCTTCCAATTATGTCAATAATCGTCTGCGTATCCTAGTAGTTGGATGGACTTTGAAAAGATTGTGCCTCTGGTGTTAACATTGGAGTTTTGCACAATCACTTCAAAAATCATGTTGAAGAAATCGCATGACAGTGCATTGCCTTGTCTAAAGGCTTTTTTGACATCAAAAATGCATCCGTTTGGTTTTTTCCGACCATTATGGAACAGCGACCAAGGTTACAATCCAAATTAAAGTACCTGAATTTTAATCTATACCCTCCAACATTTTCAATAGACTCCAACAAGGGAATGGACTGGCATATCTTCTTTTCAGCTTGGCTTTGAAGAAAGCAATGCGTGACTTTGAAACAACTACAAGAGGGACTATCGTCAGCAAGCCCACCCAATTATTGGCTTATGCAGACGAAACTAGTATTTTTGGAAGAACCTTTCCCAAGCTTGATAAAACTCATTTATCCAGATCAAGCAGAGCTGCATACAAATGAGGTGAAAACCAAGCACATGGTGACTCCGTCAGCTAAATACGTGGGCAGAAGAAGGACAACTATCAAGACACATGAGCACAAGTTCGAAATTGTGCGATCCTTCCATAAACGCGGGACACCTGGCGGCTGTTAAAGCCGAAACTGCTGCAGTATACGACCATAGCGTACTCACTCAGAGATTTGGAAACACATTTGTGAGGAAAATCAAAGCTAAAGGGTTTTCTAATAAGAGGTGTTATTTTGATATTCAAAGAAAAATGGCATTTTTTGAGATAAATGATCGGATGTTTATTTCATTATAAAGAGGAAGGTATGCCGTTAATAATAAGACACAACATCAGCCAAATGGCCGCCACAACCACGCTTACAGGACCATATCCTTTTCATGAAATTTTCCATAACCAAATCGCAAAGTGGCTTTGTCCTAGATGGCCTCACGAATTCCATCATTGAGGTCTTGAATCGACGCTGGGCTGTTGGCGTACACCTTATCATTCACGTGGCCCCAAATGAAGAAGTCGAAAGCTGTTAAATCACAAGATCTCGGTGGCCAATTGTGATCACCTCTTCGAGAGATAACACGGTCCGGACACTCTTCCCGTAAAAGATCGATGGCACGTAGCGCCGCGCCGTCTTGTTCAAAGTAAACGTTGTCCAGATCAATACCATCCAATTCCGGCCATAAAAAATCTTTAATCATCTCTCGATAGCGCAATCCATTGACCGTTACTGTTGCTCCAGCCTCATTTTCGAAAAAGCAAGGTCCAATGACCCCGCCGGACCATAAACCGCACCAAACAGTCACGCGTTGAGGATGGAGAGGCTTCTCAACAATAACTCTTCAGTTTTCCGAGCCCCAGATGCGACAGTTTTGCTTGTTGACGTAGCCTCCGAGGTGGAAATGGGCCTCATCAGTCAAGATGATTTTTCGATGAAATTCCGGATCATTTCAAGGACCCAATCAGCAAAGACACGACGTTGTTGATGATCAGCCAGCTTGAGATCTTGTGTTAACTGAACTTTATAAGCCTTAAGACCCAAGTCTTTATGCAAAATACGGTGAAGTGACGTTTGTGGAATGCCTAATTTCAAAGAACGACGAGAAATGGATAAACCTGGGTTTTCTTTAACACTTTGGGCTACAACAGCAATATTCTCAGTTGCTCTAGAGCGACGTGCACAGGTTTTATTCTTCACATCACTAACTTCTCTCAACAGCTCGAATTTGTCCACAAATTTCCGTATTACGGTCCGACAAGGTGCTTCACGACGACCCACAAATGTTTTAGTTTTACGAACAGCTCTGCCAAATTTTCACCATTTTTAGAGTGAATTTTAATAACTTCAATGTGTTGCTGAAGCGTCTGTCGTTCCATTTTGATTAATGACGTAGTTTTTACTTGTCAAATGTCAAAAAAGACTGCTTCAGAGGTGACAGCTACCGAAATAGCGGGCTATTCAAAATAACACCTGTTATTGGAAACCCTTTTATATCAAATCTACCGTGACACCCACATATTAACAAAAATTAAACTTGAAGACTCCAATGGGTTTGACACTAAGCTAGTATGAGCTAAGAGAAACCGATACAGTAGAAGCACATTTTCATTTGCAGATTGCGTAAAATTTACATCAAAAAAATAAAATTAAATGCAAAGTTGGATATTAAAATGTCCTAATGTCTCTCTTATTATATTTGCTAATTGGCCATGCTCGTTAAAATGTTTAAAATAATTTAATTGGTTACATCCAAGTACATTCAAAAATTCATTTTTATTTCGCCTCTAAATTTAGAAACAAAACTGTCAGCAAGAAGAAAAAAATTGATTTTAACGTTTTGATTGTATTTGAAGTTGAAAAAGAATCAGTAAGAGAAAAGTCCTGAATTTGTTTCGTCGCCGACATGTCTACAAACCATTAAAACCATCTTTGTCTTCTGTTGAAACGTAGGTCTATTTTTGTACAAGAATTTAGAGACAACAGAAAGAAAACTGGCTTGACGACAAGTAAAAAGGTTACTCATACGCCGTAGTATCAACTTTTAACATCTTGCCATCATTTTCCTCCTTTTATTGATTTTTCATATAAGTTTGACAAATGACGTGATAACTTTGAATATTTTCTTTCAATTTTCTTTTTCAGGAAGTATCAACTTCACACAGCAACCAATCAAGATTTGTTAGGGTAGGACAGGAAGGAAGTGCTTGACCGCATATAATATTGAGTTGGGATAAGCCAAAAATGTGTAAATAATTTTTTTTCAAAGTTTATTTTTAAGATAACAAGTGGATTTTCGCTTTTTTAATTCACGAAAAAACTAAAGGAACAAAAAAAAACACCCACTTTGGAATCAAAAACTAAGTGGAAATTCCTCTTTAAACTGCCGGCAAATATTTGTTTAAGAATTTTTATCTTACAGTTTGGTGGGAGAGTAATAAATTGCACTTAATGGGATGTTTGTTTAAAAAATTTAATTCCACTTCCCAAAATAAAACAACTTCAACCAATAATAAACGAATAGACATTTATTGTTGAAAAACAAGAACAAAAAAATTGTAGATTTTAAGCAAATAGTTTGTCATTAATATTTGTTTTTCGATTTATTATGACGAAAAAGAGCTGATCATCATCACATCACACACAGGTTCGGTTTTGTGGAGGAGTAAGGGGATGTGAAATGGGATATTCAACTCAGGGAGGATTGCGTGGTATTCAAACATAATATCACGAGTATGTCCGTGAAATTGTGTTGGTTATTTTTATTGATAAATTGGACGTAATAAATTTTGTGCGTGTTTTTATTTGTTGTCGTCATTGTTGGGAATTAAGCTTAAACAACGTGACTAATGGTTGAATTCGAGATTTACCGACAATATGAGAGGAAAGGATTTTAGGAAATGATTCATCTGGACACGTTTTAATAAGTCTCTTATTCTGACTTCAAGGACAACACCAATTCATTGTTTATGCTAGAAGTGATGGAACACTTGAACGCAAATACTACTAAGTCTGTACTTTGATTTTTTGAAATTATTTTTTCAACGCCTGCAACACGATACATCTGCAAAAATTTCATTTAACGAAGAACCGCAATGACATCTAAAAACAACCACTGCCGAGGCCGCTGCAAATATGTGTCATACATTCGCCTTTCTCTCCCCACGATGGCTGTCAATATGCAAGGTGTCTCAAGGGAACCTTGCCATTTGCTTAGTTTCGATTCATTTTGCTAAAAGTTTTCTTCAAAAATCACTTTTCAAAACAACTTGTTGTTTGTATTTGTTCCGAATAATTTTCATCATGCACCACACATAATGTAGATCAAGTTCAAAAATCAAAGCACTCTGTGTATAATTTTTCTCTAAAAACCAAAACATTATTATAATTTTATTTTTGGCACTGCAATGTACCCATCATTTATCATTGGACCATCCACACTGCCCTGCCAGCCCGCAGCGGGGGAACTCTAAACATGAAAAAGAGTCTCAAAGTGTGTGTTTATTTTAATTGGATTGAGAAATTGTTATTTTTAATTTACCCCAATGGATTTTTAGTTTTTCTTTTTTGTTTCTTAAGACTTTTTGTGTGCTAAAAGGCGATTCAAATCCAAGAATAATATTGAAACAATTTGGTGTCAATAAATATCAAAATAAACGAAAAAATGAAAACGTGTAAATTGTTTAAATGTTTGGAGCGTCTTCATATACAATCGGTTTAGGTTTTTGCACAAAACAAAAATAGTTGTTTGATGACATTTTAATTAGAAATGAGAATGGATTGTGCAAAAATTGGATATTCGCCAGGCATGTGGATTTTTCATACTTTAATTAAAGGGGGAAAGGAAGATTGAATATGACAATCTTATTAGATTGAGAATTTGATAAAATATGTTTCAGGGCCTTAACCTTGTTCTATGAATAAAAATTATATTCTTAGCAGAATTATACAACAATAAATCTAATTTTCACTAAACACATTTAAAATATAAATAAAAAATCGAAAAATAGGGCAAGTCTTGCATTTCTGTCGGATTGTCATTTTTACATCCCTGGTAAACATGTTATTTTATATTTTAACAGGTGGTGCGGGATGTCCCAATTCGTGTTCCAATTTCCCATCTTTGAGGTTGGAAGTGACTGCTCAATATCAGTCAGTCATAGATGTTACAAGCGTTTCAAAAACTGCACAATAACTATCACTTTAAGCCGATACATTACTTTGCGTCAACTTTCAAAGACCTATAGTTTTCAACCGTTAAAATAATGAGATCTCTTTGAGTGTGTGCATGAAATTCAGGGAATCTCAATTGTATGCCGATTCCCAAAAGTTGAACTGAAACGCACTTTTCCAAGACAAATTATCGTTTTCGAAGCTTCATCAGTTCTTCACAAGAAACAGTACATACGTAAGTTGAAAACGTGTAGTATTTGAACCCCCAATTTCTATGTAACTGACCCATATGTACACTGTACAAAAACAACGCCATGGTAACATGAATCCTTAGAAAAGAGATAGAAGAGAAATCATACAAACATGGTGTTTGCTGGCTTTAGAAGGTCATTGTTTGACATTTTTTAGAATTTAGATTTACCTTTTTTCTCAATAATAGTATTTTCGTAGCATCCGCAAAGATGTTAAATTTCTGCTATCATGAACACACAACGAAGCATCGTTTCTAGCTAAAATAAAGAGAAGAGGCCTTAGATGGCTTCCCTGAGGAACTCCAAAATTGCAATAAAATACAAAATGCCTTAATTTCATTTGATAAAACAAATTCTCGAGATAGGAGGATATCGATATCTTGAAAAATGGTAGAAGAATGGGTTGTCAGTCATCTTCCTGACAACATTTCAGTTCCCTATTCCAATGAGTGATGTATCTCTTTAAAATTTGTTTAGGATCAATGAGGTGAGGGGCTGACAGTTGATGTCGTTACTAGTGATGAGTCAACTCGGTTTGCTAACTCGAGTCAACTCGAGTTAGCCTTAACTCGAGTTACTCGGTTTGTTTTTTTTTTCAACTCGAGTTAGCTAACTCGGTTTGCCAACTCGAGTTGAACGGGCCAACTCGGTTTGCCAACTCGGTTCGCCAACTCGGTTTGCCAACTCAGTTTGCAACTCGGTTTGCAACTCGGTTTGCAACTCGGTTTGCAGCTCGGTTAGCTAACTCGGTTTGCCAACTCGAGTTGAACCGGCCAACTCGGTTTGCCAACTCGGTTCGCCAACTCGGTTTGCCAACTCAGTTTGCAACTCGGTTTGCAACTCGGTTTGCAACTCGGTTTGCAGCTCGGTTAGCTAACTCGGTTTGCCAACTCGAGTTGAACGGGCCAACTCGGTTTGCCAACTCGGTTCGCCAACTCGGTTTGCCAACTCAGTTTGCAACTCGGTTTGCAACTCGGTTTGCCAACTCGGTTTGAAATTCGGTTCGCCAACTCGGATTGAAAATTCGGTTCGCCAATTAGGTTCAGCAACCCGATTTGCCAACTCGGCAATTGATAAAAAAAAAAACCTAGTTTACTTGCTTCTAATTTTGTGTTTTTTTTTTTAGTTTTGAGTTTAAATATTGTACATAAGGGCAATTAATTACCAAGAATTTTATTATCAGCGGATGGCATTGATAAAAACCTAATTATTCCATTTTTTATGTGTTTACTAGACCGGTTTTCGGGAATATCCGGTATTATTCAGAACGAAATATATATATAGCGACCTTGAATCGTACCTTATCTTTCTATTGAGCCATTGACATTCAACTTTTATCAGCGGATGGCAGAGATTTTGACTTTTTTTTTAAAGTTTCAATCGGCAATTTGGCAAACCGATCTGCAAACCGACTTGGCGAACCAAATTTTCAAACCGAGTTGGCAAACCGAGTTCCAAACCGAGTTGGCGAACCGAATTCTCAAACCGAGTTGGCAAACCGAGTTGGCAAACCGAGTTGGCGAACCGAATTCTCAAACCGAGTTGGCAAACCGAGTTGCAAACCGAGTTGGAAAACCGAGTTGACAAACCGAGTTGGCAAACCGAGTTGGCAAACCGAGTTGGCAAACCGAGTTGGCAAACCGAGTTGGCAAACCGAGTTGGCAAACCGAGTTGGCAAACCGAGTTGGATTCGTTCAACTCGAGTTGGCAAAATTAGTAACTGGGGTACTAGAGAGTTCTTCTAAGTCCCCGAAGAAATAATTGCCCGGAGATTTATTCCTTTGGTGGAAAGTGCGAAGTGTCTTCATGCATCTCCTCGTCATCCTCTGCATAGATCATCTGAACTGATTCTCATCTTCTTCTTGTGATATTCATAATTATGCTTGCAATAAATTGAATATATCTCTTGTGTAATTGCATAATTCTGTTCGTTCGTTGTTTGTTAAAACAGGACCAGATCTTTCTTGTAGTGCTTAAGGTATCATTAAGGTTCCACCTTTGATCGGCCTTAGCATTTATTCTATTTGATATGTCCTGCTTTAAATAGCAGTGTAGGGTGCTGACTAGCTGATCTTGGCTTACGCCAAGAGTGATCCTATTCTTGCTTATTTGTTGGCCTGGGACAGAGTAGAGTCTAATGTTATGCTGTGCGCGAAGAACCTTAAACTCTTCGCGACAGCATGAAACAAGCTTTGATTTTACCTCAGTTACAGTTAAATTAATAAATAAGACGAGGCAGCTGTTGTCACTGCCATGACCTCCGCTTGGAAGACAATGCTGTGGTCGGGAAGCCTAAGCGAGTCGGTTAACTTGAGAGATTCAGAATAGATACGTGCACCTACAACAACATCCATCATAGAGCCATCATTATGTAAAGCTATTGACGACTCACTGGAGATGGTATGTTATCTATCCATTCCTCTCTGCTTCGAATGGCAGCCTGGAATGGTTTGTGAAAATCAAGTTCGTGAATTTTATAGTCTATTTTTATGATACTTTATGAAGTGTCTCAGCATATCCTATAGAATTGTTTTTCCAGACTTTAACCTGACTAAGTCTCAAGGCTCTTTTAGCTGCAGTTTATTGAACAAAGAGAAATAGGTGTTTTTAATTGAGAATAACTATTCCAGTCCCATAGTTGGGGTGTGGATCTCACTGCCCCTGTACTGCGTGTACATGCAAGTCTTTGTACTTTTGTCAAAGTTTTGAAGTTCGTGTTCTTTTCTAAAGCTTTCCACCAAACCAGATTACCATAGGTTAGTATTGTTCTAATTATTTGTCTTGTGCCCAGGTTTTCCTGAAAATTCTGTTGCAGGAATTGCGATCGATGCCTTTTTACATCTCTCTTTGTCGTTCAGACCCCAGTTTAGTTTTTTATCTAAGACCACCGAGATACTTCGCATGATCAGAGATTTTTAGAGGGCAGCCTTTGAAATTCTTTAAAATCGGATGTTTTACGTTTTTTAGAAAATAATACTAGTTCTGTCTTAGCTGGATTGATTGTGAGCCCACAGTTCCTAGTCTGTTCACTGATAGTGGATAAGAACTTGCCCATCGCTAGCAATGCAAGATCATCAGCTTAGGCTATTATTTTTACTCAACTTGATTTGAGTTTAGAAAGTATGTCGTTCATGACAAGAACCCACCTTGTGGGGTGCCCCTGGATGTGGATACTCTCACCCTTTCGTCTGCTTTTCCGACTTTGTAGGTAGGTCTTCATTCTTTTACTTGTTAGTTTGAACAGAACAACACCAACAATGTGAATAATGGTGAAGGTATGTAGTTTAAAATTTTGTTTAATAGACATTTTTGTTTTTTCCAACTACGCATGCTCATACAACCATTATTGTTTCGTCTAAACTATTTGCTTCAATTCTTTTCTTCTTCCCTTTGAAAAAAAAAGGAGACAAACATTTTGTTAAGCAGCTATTGTTTTTGAGTGGAGTCCTTTTATCCTGTTATTTGGTCTTATACCCAGAACAATATTTGTTGCCATCGTCTTGTGTTTTTATGATATTTGTTTTGTTTTATTTGAAAATAAGTTTCTTTTCGCTTGGATGCTCAAAATATAAACAAGACATAAAAACTCCCTCTTTTTATTAAGGTCAGAAGTGAATTCACTATTTTTATGAAAACAAATACGAGTATTTGAATACAAGCTTATTGCATAATACATAATACCTAATGCGAATTCAATTAAATTTCGCAATTTTAAAATTTAAATTTCGCAATTTTAAAATTTAATCTCTTTCAAAATAAATCTAAAAAAATGTCTATACGAAATGTTTGCCGACTTTTTAAATTAAAAAAAACACCGTTTCACTTAAATGAATCGCCTAATTAAAATCGACTATTTATGACCAAAATTAATGACTCGATATTATCTTAACGCTTTTCAATTATGGCGTAATTGATTAGATCATAAAAGGGTGCAGTTAATGTAGTTTTGATTTGGCGGATGTTGTTGACCCAATGAAATTTATTTAGTTGAGTCATCAGTATCAATCGAACCATTGTAGTTATAGGTATAAAATTTTTTGTTGTGCAACATTTCAAAAACTGGCAAATGTTCGTAAATCAACATCATGTTTCAGTTTTCAAATGCTAACATGTGTAAATATAGAAAAGCCAGATAGTTCCAACAATAAAGAGGATATCTAAGCCAAATGGAAAAACTAAACAGGGGAAATTGTTTGTCGATGGTTATATGAAATATTGCATCGGTTATATTCAAATATCCCTCTGGACTCATTTTGCTTTTGCGTGTACGTGGGTATTCTACTTTTAACATTGAATATTTTTTGCAATTGTTTTTTTTTTTCTCACAAGGAGCATTACGTATTGGTCTCAAAATATCAAAATGTCAAAAGAGTTTGTTTTTAATCTTCTATTCCATTCTATTCTAACGAATAGAGGAGAAGGTACTAATATTCACTAGGGTGGTCCGATAAGGTACTTTAGGAAACGGAAAAAGGACGAAGACACCAAATACAGTTTCTACGAGTTCCTCGACACGGCATATGGCATTACAATAATTGTCCTTGGAGAATCCGATAACGGAATTAGGCTAATCGACTTCGCTGCGGGGCGAGACGTTATTGTAAAAAAGTGCGCGGTTGCCACATCTCGATACCCACAAGGGCACATGGAAATCTCCTTATCAATCAACCGTCAACCACATTGATCACATTGCGATCAACGCACGACTCTTCTCTAGCATGCAAGATGTCCGCACATTCCAAGGTGCCAACATCGACTCGAAGCACTGCCTTGTTGTAGCCAAGGTACTAAAGCGTTATCCCGATCAAGGCCAACAGGTGAAAATGGTTCGACAGAATTCGACGTTAAACGGGTACAATCGCAAGTTATTGCTAGATCATCTTCCGAGCGTGTCTCCAAAAAACTCGTTAAAAGGCCTCTGTTTCCAGCAAAATGTAAAGCGAGCCAGTGGAAACACTACCAAGCTGCCATTAGAGAAGCCACCTTTTAAGTGCTAGGGTTTACACGGCCACCACAACGATCAAACGCCTGGTTTGACGATGAGCGCCGGCGAGGCATACAAAGTGACGCTGCAAAGCAGGACTCGAGCAGCTCGCGAGCTCTACGAGCAGAAAAGGAGAGAAGAGCACAAACTTTTCAGAAAGAAAGGGAGCATGAGAAACGTATAATCGAGGAGATAGAGGGATGTCAAAACAGGAATGAGGTTCGAAAATTTTACAAAAAGGTAAAACAAACCATCAGGGGTCTTACACCCCGAACCGAAGCCCCAAAACACCATCTTTGGAACATCATAGTGGAACCACAGTCATTGCTGAGGATATGGAAATACCACTTTTTCATGCTGTATAATGGCGATGACGAGCAAAATTCTACCAGCTATACAGAACCATTCAATTTGGGTGGAACAGAGCAAAACCGCTAAAGCAGACGGCTCAGCCGCCGAACTGTACAAAGCAGCTGGAGATGATTTTGTTATGGGTATGCACCATTTCATCAGCAAATTTTGGTCGAAGGAAATCATAACGGACGAATGGAACCTTAGCATCGTATGCCCGATCTTTTGAAAGGAGATCCCTTGAACTGCACCAACTACAGAGGTGAAAGTCTCCTAAAAATCGCTTACAAGATCTTGTCTGTGCCGTGCTGTGTGAACGTTTGAAGACTTTCGTCAACAACCAGATATGTCCTTATCAGTGTGGCGTTAGACCCATAAAGTCCACCATCGATCAAATATTTTACTCTACTGCAGATCTTGGAGAAGACCCAGGAACTTCAAATCGTTACTTACTACCTTTTAATAGACTTCAAGGCCGCGTATGTCAGCGTCTATAATGACAAACTATATAGAGCAATGTCTAGTTTTGGCATCCCAGAAAAACTCGTCCGTCTGTGTTAGATAAAAATGGAAAACTCCCGCTGTTCCATCGTGGTCGGAGAAAACCTAACGGATGCATTTGATGTCAAAAAAAGTTTTAGATAGGGCGTTCCGCTGTCATGCGACTTCTTCAACATCATTCTTGAAAAGATTGTGCAAACTCTTACGTCTACACCAGAGGCACAATTTTTCAAAAGGCCGTCCAGCTACTAAGATACGCAGACGAGATCGACATAATTGGAAGAACACAATTTGATGTCAGTGGGGCATTCGTGACCCTTTAGACAGAGGCCAGGAAGATGAGTCTAGCGGTTAACGAGGGCAAGGCCAAGTTAATGCTGTTAACAAGAAAGGACAACCAATAGATATCGACGTCTTCGAGCCAACGTCAGCATAGACAGATTTTACTTCAAGGTAATAGCGGACTGTGTCTACCTAGAATCCGCTATAAACTCTGATAAGAACACCAGCGCTGAAATCAAACGAAGAATCACTCTTTCCAATTGCTGCTTCTTTAGACTAAGAACGCAATTCAGCAGTAAAGTCCTCTCTCGAATAACTAAATTGTCACACTGTACAAAACCCTCATCATCCCGGTACTAATGAATGGTGCAGAGACATGGACCATTAGAACATGAAAACGCCTTGCGCTGTTTCGAGATAAACACTTTTTCGAGTACTAGCTAATCAACTACACTGACCTAGCTAAGAAAGTAAGGTTCCAACGACAAAGATGGCTGGGTCACGTTGAATGAATAGAAAACAATGCTCCGGCTTGAAGAGTTTTCGAATCCAACCGGGAAGGACATCGCAGGAGAGAAAAACCCCGTTGAAGACCTCGAGAAAACGGCTTTTTGAAACGGGTTAAAGATGATTTTTTGAAAATGTTCGTTTAAGCACTTATCGGACCACCCTCATAAATATTATTCCATGCAATTATTCTATAAAAGAATTTCGTGAATAAGTAATTGCAATTCCTTCTTCACAGAAAGTGCACCCTTCACTTTCTGACTTTCAAAAGGACTACCTCACTCTCTGCATATCTTTTGAGTTGAGTTAATCTATCATCAAGTTGAAACAGCTCCTTACTCCATCTTTCTGTTTTTATGTTGCAAAAGAGTGAAGCATTGCAGAATCCATGAATTTTGTTTGCTTTTAATATTTTTTGTGTATCTAAAGGACGAAAAGTATATTCTTTTTACAAAGATTAAGTCAAGTGGCAAATTATTATCAAACAGAGAGAAAATAACGCAATTGTTTTGGATGATTGCGTTTGCGAAATGTGTTGAGCAATAAATTGAAAGGTAGACTGTCCGAATCTCATCAGTAGTTTCGATTTTGAAGACAGTTTCGTGAGGAAGGAAGTAAAATGTGTGTTTCAAGACTATGGACCTTTAAAGGGCAATAAAAGTAGGATTCACATCATCCGCTCCCTCTCTTCACGATTTTTTAAAATCAAACACAAAAATTCATCAAAAATGAAACGAACGGACGTGTTCAAAATGACGAAACTGACAATCTGACAAAGTAGTCAAATGATCCAATTAAATCTCATAATTTCCTAAATTAAACATCAGACATTAATTATTCATTGAACTATAAACACAAAACTCCCCAGTGAAATACAAAATAATGGCAATTATTTAACACAAAAAAAAATCAGCTTTAATGTTCGTCCTTCTTCCAACAGACAAACAAAAACATAAGACAAAAGACGAGACTTATCCAATTGAAGTTCTATTTACTTTCAAAACAATTCCAATCACGTCGGGCATTTTTCATAAAATTCCCATTATCACCACGAAAATGAAGATGGCCTCTCGCTCTCATTCTGCCAACGTGACTGAGATATAAACTTTCGAGTTGCAATGCAAATGAGAATCAAATTATCTTGCAAACATTTTTTGTTCACAGACTAAAGGAATACCAAAAAAATGGAATACACCTCTTTCGGGACTATCTAACCTACTTGAGTCCCAGTCACTCCGGCTATAGCAAACAACGTCTCACTTTTAATGCACTCGCCACCGTGCGTCCGTCGTCATCGTCGCCGTTTCTATAGAGCCATGATAATGTGCCAGTGGACCACTTTACTAAGAAAGACTTTAAAAGTCCACAAGGCAGGATAATAATGATTTTGTCCAAGGCAACACAAAAAAAAACCATCCACCAAACTGTGTCTCGTCCATTGGCTATTTGTCTACCGACGACGACGACGAAGCGACGAAGGACACAAGGATAGGAATGTTGTTCGAGACGTTGCGTTCGTTGTCGTCGACACGGCTTTGTAGTCATCACGAATGTCCCTAAGCAAGGATACACAGCACGATGCAACTTGCAAAAGTAGAAATAAGCAAAAAATATCCAGAACAAAACTATATTGCATGCATGATGGCTTAAAAAAGAAGATGGACGCTGCGCTGGAAGCAATTAACTCGAGCTTATTGTCGTAGCATAAAATTATCCATTAATGAATAGACGACGAAAAAGTCGGAGACGCATTAAATGTCCTGGTAATACGCCCATAGGGACATCACTTTGGGAGTGTTCTTAAGCGATGACTTCCCCTAAGGCTACAACTACAAAAAAAAAGCAGATAACTACTCAAACAAAACTTCTCATTCGTCCTTGCTTAAATAGCTACGTTAATGTTGTCCAGCAACAGAAGCAAGCATACCACTCAACGATAGTACAAATTTGTCGTTAAAGAAGAGAAACAAGAGAAACTATCATCAATTGGAATTAATATCCCTATTGCAGTCCTATTGAAGGATTTATGTGTTCAAGATGAAAATGAAGATACAAATGGGAAAACTTTATTCGGAACCGACAAAGATCCTACAATTGTAGATGGTTTCTTCTTCTTTTTTTTGCTTTTCTAAAGTTTAACAAATTTTCCTCTCGACCTTTCGGAACGTGAAACTTTTGCCGAGAACATTTTAAGTCATCGTATGCTTTTTTGGAAGAAAAAAAAAGTCGAACAAGAAAAATTGTATTTGAAAAAGAAGTGAGAGAAGAAAAGTGAAGAAACTGACTTAATTCGGGACTTGATGAAAATTTGAATGTCGCATTTTGTGTATTCTTAATTTCTTTATCGTTGCGCTACGGGAATGGAAATGGAATTAGTGTTTTTATTTTGTTCGAATTTTAATGTAATTTTATTTAAGGATATTAAATTGATCCCTAACAGGAAGAAGGATGTCCTTTTGAATACCAAATTGGAAAGAGAGCTTTAAATGATCGTATAGTCTTAAAATGTCAGTTTGAAAACCTTTAGTTCGTCCTTTTTTACGAGGCAAAAATGTAAAAAATCGAAGAAAACTAAAGGGTTTTCCAATAAGAGGTGTTATTTTGAATTGCCCGCTATTTCGGTAGCTTTCACATTTAAAGCTGTCATTTTTTGACATTTGACAAGTAGAAACTACGCCATTAATAAAAATGGAATGGTGGGATACACGCTTTAACGACGCATTGAAATTATTAAATTTCACTATAAAAATGGTGAAAGTTTGGCAGAGATGGTTCGTAAGACTAAAACATTTTTGGGTCGTCGTGAAGCACCTTGTCGGACCGCAATACAGAAATTGGTGGACAAATTCGAGCTGTTGACACAAGTTAGTGATGTGAAGAATAAAACCCGTGCATGTAGCTCAAGAACAACTGAGAATATTGCTGCTGTAGCCCAAAGTGTTGAAGAAAACCCAGGTTTGTCCATTCCTCGTCGTTCTTTGGAATTAGTCATTCGACAAACGTCATTACACCGTATTTTGCATAAAGACTTGGCACTTAAGGCTCATAAGGTTCAGTCAACACAAGATCTCAAGCTGGCTGATCATCAACAACGTCGTGTCTTTGCTAATTGGGTCCTTGAAATGCAGGAAAATGACCCGGAATCTCGTCGAAAAATCATCTTGACTGATGAGGCTCATTTCCACCTCGGAGGCTACGTCAACAAGCAAAACTGACGCATCTGGGGCTCGGAAAACCCAAGAGTTATTGTTGAAAAGCATCTCCATCTTCAACGCGTGACTGTTTGGTGCGGTTTATGGTCCGGCAGGGTCATTGGACCTTACTTTTTCGAAAATGAGGTTGGAGCAACAGTTGCGGTCAATGGATTGCGCGAGAGATAATTAATGATTTTTTATGGCCGGAATTGGGTTGTAATGATCTGGGCAATGTTTACTTTCAACAAGACGGCGCTACGTGCCACACAAGCAATGAAACCATCAATTTTTTACGGGAAAAGTTTCCGGCCTCTCGAAGAGGTGATTTCACACCTTGGGACTTCTTCCTTTGGAACCACGTGAAAGATAAGGTCCATGCCAACAGCACAGCGTCGATTCAAGACCTCAAAGATGGAATTCGTGCGAGGCTATCGAGGACATAGGGCAGTCACTTTGCGATTTGGTTATGGAAAATTTCATGAAAAGGATATGGTCCTGTAAGCGTAGCGGCCATTTGGTAGTTCGAATTGCATTTCGTTTTTTTCTCATTCTTAGTCTCACGTGACATAAAAAAAAAAAAAACATTCCTCCCATTATGACAAGAAGATAACTACTTAATTCCTTAATCTGACGTTTATTGCAATATCATTTCACTCCTTCATCCTTAGATAAAGTGCACCATATTAAAATCTCGTGTTATCCTTCAAATTGCATGTAATTATTATTATTATCATTTTCCTTGAACAATCCATTTATCTTAAAATTGTTTTCGTACAGAAATTTATATACGTAGCTCCGCAATTTACTCAGCTCTAACAGCAGCGTTCCTTTTATGTTTCAAGGGGTGTCGTCTTAATCGTTTTGTTTACCTGGCGCGCGCTGTGCGTCATAGAACAAAGAAGTATGTGCTCGAGTTTGAGTGCAGGAATGCTACACTTTGAAACGAATGACACTTGAACATTGTCGTCATTGTCAAGGGGAAAAACGTCGGGAGAAATGCAACTTGCAGTTTTTATATCGCTGCACGTGCCGATAGCATTCTTCGCTAGATTAATATTGAAAAGTTATGTTGGAAGCGCAAATTTCATCACACTTATACGGATACCCTTTAATGCTGAATACATGCATTTGTTTCAGTGAAATGCTTAGTTGAAAAACCAATTTAATAATGACGATTTGTTAATGAAACTCTAAAACACCATGACACGAAAGGAAAATAAATTAAATTTTTTAACATTTTTTTACTTACTTCTTTCTATGAAACATAAAATCTACATTTTTATACGTTTCTGTGTTCTTAAGCTTTTTTTTGTGGTTTCGTGATGTTTACGATCTTGTTTTGAGATCTGAAAGATTTTTTGTTTACAATTTGTGTTAAATGATTTTTTTAACTAATTAAGATTTAATTTATTATGTCTTTCACACAAGTTTCGCAAATGCTAATGATCTAAATTTTAATTTCGTGGTTTTTCAAATGACTGGCGTTTTCTTATTAGGCCAGTTCCACTTAACAACATCTCACTGAGATCTCAATGTCACTTTGACTGAGGCAAAATCATTAGGTGGAACAAAATTCTCAGTTCTCATTGAGATAAAATGGTTACCTTACAAATTGTTGTTGTTCATATGTCAGTCACGCTGAGTGAGAAATCGAATCCAAAAAATTTTCATCTCAGAAATCTCAGAAAAAATCTGAATTCTCAGCTGAGATTTTTTGTTCCATCTAAAAAATCTCTGAGATCTCTGAGATCTCAGTGAGATGTTGTTAGGTGGAACTGGCTTATTATTTAACTAAATTAAGAACAGTTAAGACACGTTGCAATTTTTGTCAATTAACGAAGGGGTTGGAAATTAAGTCTCGGTGTACGTTGGTCTTGAATTCCTCAACATTGCAATGATTGGTAAAGACAGAGTGTGGAAGGGAGTTCCACATTCGCGCAGTACGGCTAAGGAACGATTCTCTATACGTCCGAAGTTGGGCTCAAGGGTAAACTGATAGGCATTACTAGAATCGCGAGTACTACGATTGAATTGTTGAAAGGGATGAATAAAACTGGCTATTTCACTAAAGCACTAACCGTAAAAGTAGCGATAAAACAGAGAGAGGGAGACACGAAACGTTACGACGGTGTTTCAATGAAGTGAATGAGTAAGCAATGTCTCAATCACCAATGATTCTTGCAGCTCTGTTTTGTATACAATCCAAGACGGTTGGAGAACCAGCCCAGGGATGGGAATTGTACTCATAATAGCCAGATCAGACGGGGAGAAGAATTTTTTACAGCGACTTAAGAAACCCAAACATCTTGCTTCATTTTTGGCGACATCGCATGTGTGCTCGTTCCACAAGTGGTGGTCAGTGATGTACATACCGTGAATTAGAGATGTTCGGTCTCATTGCGCAAGTGACACTCATGGACGGTGGCAAAGGGGAGGTATCTCGCTTTAACGATACAAAACAGCATTGGATTCTTGAAGACTTAAACTCTACGCGGTTTTTTATCCCCCATTGTACAAAGCTGTAAATATAAGTCTCATATTTTGCCGTTGCAGTTCCACATCCGAAGACAAGGGATGTGAGTCTGGGAACGAAAAAGAAAAGCTAAGGGTACTATCGTCAGCGAAACAATTTATTGGATTAGAAGTTACAGACAAGAGATCATTTATAAGAATGAGAAAGAGGGTCGGAGACAAAACGGAGTCCTGGGGCACACCAGCATTTATGTTGTGGGTTTCGGACTTGAATCCGTCCAGTACAACATTTCGAAAGAAATTTTCTTATCTAACGAAGGAGGGGTTCGTCGACACCGAAAGCACGCATTTTCGATAAAAGAGTAAGATGCCAGACTTTATCAAATGTCTTTGAAATATAAAGTGCAAAAATTCTACTTTCTTCAAAACGATTTGTTCCACTGTTCAGTGGGATAAACCATCAGACCACCAGTGAACTCGTTGCTGCGAAAGCCGTACTGCCGGTCATTAAGAAGCTTTCGGTCTTCGAGATATTTCTTGAGCTGATAGTTTATCAGCATTTCCATGACCTTAGAAAAAGGGGACGTAGGCGCAATCGGACGACAATTGGAGGCAGAAGAAGATTCGATTTTTTTGGAATTAGCTCTACAAATGCTTCTTTCCAACTGCTTGGTACGAACCCTGAAGGATAGATGGAAAAGCTAACGCAAGGGTTTTTCCAGCGGGGAAGAACACCTCTTCACAATAATACCGGCGATACCATCCGGACCATCGGATTTATGTATGTTGAGATCTTCTAGGACTCTCGCTACAGCACGAGTGCGAAAGAAGATTTGTTCCATGGAATCTTTGATGCGCTCTAGAACTGGGGAAGCTATGAGACTCTCTGGCAGCGAAGGTTTGGAGGCAAAATGGTAAGCTTTCGCGAGAGAGCTAACAACTGCATTTTCATTGTCAACGAGTGTAGGGTCCGAGGAAGAAGAAGAATTCTTCATATTTCTTTCAAATGACCAAAAATTCTTACTGCCTTTGGGACATTGCAGTATTTTTTGCCTTAATTTTTGTGTCATGTAAAAATTTGGTCCGACGAATATGGGCATTGGAGGCCTTCTTTAAACTTTTTCCGGTCGGGTTGGCTCTAAAACACCGGAACTTTACTTCTTTTTCTATTTACAGCTTGAATCAGAACCGTGACTATTCCTTGGATTCTATGCTTATTAGTAATCATATCTCCGCTGGAGTCTACGTCACTATCGAGGGAGCATAGTGACCAGTTAAAGATCCGGAAGAAGTTATTAAGACCGTCCCAGTTGGCTTTCTCGTATTGCGATATCTCCACAGCTCGGAATGGAGTATGGTTTTCAGTCGTAGGTCCGGGAAGATCTATCAAATATGTAGAATTTAAAAAAATCGATGTTCTCATCATTTTCGGAAAATATCATGGGAGACAACCCCTTGTCAAAAATTTGAACAGAAAAAAAAATTCTTCCAAACCCCATCGAATGATACATCAAAACAAAGGTTTACTTAAGCACTATTTGAAAAATGGGTTGCAATTTTTTTGAAACCCTTGTAGCCAAGTTATTTGCAAATATGCCCAACGGGCAGTGAATTTTCTTGCCCAAAAAAGCTATTATTTCATTGGCTCTATGGCGAGTGGTACCAACCTTTTGGAACAACATATCGTTCATGAGGCGCTTGAAATGGTCCTGTAGGCTTTAAATCTTGAGTCAATTGAAACTTGTTAGCTTATAAACTAAATCTGTATTCCAAAGCTCATCGCTTTTTGTTTTTTGCTCTTTTAGGCGAGCACGTTTAGAATTTGCATTCTCCCGATTATGGACACATTTCGATTAAGCTGACTGATTTGAACCGCCATTTCCGTAAGAGGCTTCAAAAAACTTAACGTACTGGTTGAATTTGTCGAAAACTGAAACAAAGAAATGTCCAATTAAGTCTGGGCCAAATAACTTGACGTTAACGTGTGACTCACAATCAATAACGTGCGTTATCGTTAGTTCATGTTAATATGATTCCAAAAATCTAATTTTATTCCCGCAGAACGGAACTCCTCCTCATCATCAAGGCTACATTCCATCCTTTTAAACAAAAAACAAATACTGACAAACATTATTCCAAAAAATAGTTCCAGCTCATTAAACATGAACTTCTCCTCAAGTGAACAATAGGAGATCCTAAAAATCACAGAAACTCATCAATTTTAACGTCATTCTTACGTAGAAGGAGGAACTTTCGATTCAGAAAATAGTTTCGATGTTTTCTTTTCTCATTCGTTTACACGCTTCATCTAAATTGAAAGGAAACCTCGTTACTGCTCTGATGTAACTCTATTTTCAATCGTCTCCTCCTCATTCTCTTCTTGAGACTCACGAGTCAATCCATATTCACTAGAAATTTCTCTTTAAAAATGAAAAAGAAAAAATCTCAGCAATTTAGGAAATTCGTCTTGAACATCCTGCCAATAAGGCGGGTTAGTCGATAGAAGACTACTGGCGGAAGGGTTTTTTTTTACAAAAAAAAAAAAAAAATGCAGGAGAATGCTCTTTTTCGAACATTTTTTGTAATCGTTAAAAGATTACTTCATTGTAAATCGGTTTACAAACTTCGAATTAGATCAATTTAATGGGGGGAAATAAATTAATCTACCAAGTTGTGAGAGGTATTGAAAAAGTTTGAGAGCGAAGAGTTTATTAATCAATTTTGGCTCTGAATTTTGGGAGAGAAAGTTAACTTGTTTTCTTTTGTTCCACATTTTTTAAATGTCAGTTATTGCTATCAGTTTTTGTGTTATACGAGGTTAAGACCTAGAAAGAAAAGGTACGAAAGAGACGATACGATTTCTGTGTGTCTTTTCGCTTTTGCTCACAAATCGGGAAAGCAAAAATAAAACCAATAAACAGCACGAGATGTGAGTAAAAATCATTATTTTCAACAAAATAAAATAAAACGAAGAAAAATTAATTTTCAAGGATAACAAATGTGTGGGTTTGGCTATCGTGGTCGTTCATAAAGTTTATTTTTGATTCCGTTCTGTTTTGTCATCGTTTTATTTATGATTTTTTGTTTTTATTGTGTAGTGTTGGTTGTCAACAGTACACACAGCATATGTGAAAATTAGGATACCGTCCGATCAATAGCGATATTGCTCGTTGCAACTTCTTAACTATTGGAAACAAAATGAAGTATTTCTCTCTGTATAATGAGCAAAGTCTTGGTGACCCGTTTATAATATTCAACAGTTTCTTAATTATCACTCAAGAATTTTATACTCCTTCAAGTTTCTCTTGTTAGCGTCAATTGAGAACCTAATAATTAATTGTGTGTCGGAGAAAGAGAAAGTAGTTATTAAATAAGACATTCTCAGAAGGAAATAAGAGAATTTCATTATTTTGCAAAAATCCAAGTGCTTTTTTCAAAATAATTTTAAGAATAGCAGTTCAGCTTTCTCATACAAAATAGGTCGAAATGTTAGAAGGCGAGTAGGAGAATACAATATGACAGCAAAAACAACTGACCAGAAGCCTTAACTCACATAGAGTATGAAAAGCATCAATTTAGAAATCGGAAGTCTAAGAAAACTGAATGTACCTAGTCGAATCCTAGAAATTTTCTGATAAGCCAAATGGAATGTCGGCTGTCAAAAATGATTGCAACATGCTTTAAATTCATTTATTTACATTTATTCTTCAGAGAGTGTCATGACACTCCCAGTTCTTGAGCGCGTCAATGATTCCATGCGGGACAAATATTCTTTCATACTCTTGCGGTGGCGAGAGTCCTAAGAGACCTCACCGTACATAGGGTACACTGGTCCGGATGATATCTTCGGTTTTATTCTGAAGACGTGTTCTTCCTGAATCTTCTTCTCCCTCCAATTATTCGTCCGATTGGGCCTTCGTCCCCTCTTTCTAAGGTCATGAAAACGCTGATAAACTATCAGCTTAAGAAATATCTCGAAGATCGAAAGCTTCTTAATGACCGACAGTGCGGCTTTCGAAGCAACAGGTCAACTGGTGATCTGATGGTTTATCCCACCGAACAGTAGAACAGAGCTTTACATCGTTTTGGAGAGAGTACGATTGTTGCACTTGATATTTCAAAGATTGAATGAATAGAGTGGCACGACAGCTCTTGAAGAGCCAGGGCCTAAGTGGCTTACTCTCATCAACAATTCCCTGGGTGCGTGCGAAGAATTGAGGGGACCTACAATTTAACGCTGATTCCGAACGGCAATGCTGAGAAGCACTTTTATATGACAGATTGATACTCTTGGAAGTTTTGTCAGTTCTCCGTAAGAGGCAGTGCCCGTGAAAGATGAAATAAAAACTGTGGGCACGAGTAGGACTCGAACCCGTGACGTTCTGCTTAGTAGTCAACGCACCTAACCACTAAGCTACGTACAGGGATATTTCAAAGACATTTGATAAAGTCTGGCATCTTGCTCTTTTATCAGAAATGAGTGCTTTGGGTATACACGAAACCCTCCATCGTTGGATGAGAAAATTTCTATCGAAATGTTTAATACAAGTTGTACTGGACGGATTCAAATCTGAAACCCACAATATAGATGCTGGTGTGCCCAGCATCTCATTTTTATAAATGATCTCTTGTCTGTAACTTCTAATCCAATAAATTGTTTCGCTGACGATAGTACCCTTAGCTTTTCTTATTAATTTCCAGACTCACATCCCTCCTCTTCGGATGTGGATCTGCAACGACAAAATATGATAAGCTCATTGACCTCTGACTTAAACAGCCTTGTCAAATGGGGAATACAATCGCGTAGAGCTTAATGCTTCGAAAACGCAGTGCTCTCTTGTATCGTTAAAGCAAAATATTCCCCCTTTGTTACTATCCATGAGTGGCACTTGCATCAATGAGACTGAACATCTCGAGATTCTCGATATGTGCATCACTGACCACCTTATGTGGAATGAGCACATATACGATGTCACCACAAAAGCCTCAAGATGTTTGAGTTTCTTAAGAAGGTGCGGTGCAAGAAATTCTTCTCCTCGTCTGATCTGGCAACTATGTATCTAAGTTTCAAAGCTTGAGTACAACTCTCATCTCTGGGCTTGTGCTCCAGATACATATTTAAGCCTCTTGAATGGTATTCAAATAAGAGCCGTTAGAATTATCAGTTATAGAGACATCACTGCGTGCCATCCGTTAGATCACAGTCGCGCCGTAACGTTTCATGTCTCACTCTGATCTACCGTTACTTCTACGGTAAGTACTGTAGAGAAATAGCCAGCTGCATTCCATTCCTCAAACAATTCACCCGTAATACTCGCACTGCTAGGAATGTCCATCAATTTACCCTCGAGTCCAACTTTGGACGTACTATCAAGTATAGAGTATCATTCCTTAGCCGTACTTTTCGTCTTTTCCAATCATTACGATGTTCAGGAATTTAAGACCAATGTACCAATCAGCACGTCCTTTCCAACCGCTTTCCACTTTCCTCTGCGATAAAAATGGTATAAAAACCCCTTGAGTGGGTGCTTGTTATAAAAAAAAAAAGATGTGCAGTGACTGTATATTAATTTAAAATTTTGTAGCGAAATTGTTTAAGACTACAAATTCAGACGATTGACATTTTACCAGTCGATTTTTAACTCCATCTTTATTAAAAGTTTGATCCGGATTTTTCTCGTGCAATCGATTTACTTCAGTTAGTTTACTATTATTTTTTTTTTTTGCTCAAACCTCCAAAAAACGTTCCTAACACACACTCGATTTTGACTGTCACATTCAACGAGCATAATATAAACTTTCATCAAAAAACTCATGAAAGAAAAAATAACTCTAATAGAGTGTATTGTAAAGTGTCACAATGAAGAATTTTTGTTGCAAAAATTTGTCCTGAATTCAAAATTCCAACGCACAAGTACACACAATAAATTCCAAAGTGATTTTAAGTTTATGGCGGAGGAGAGTGAGGACGAGAGATAAATGAGGAAAAATTGAAAAGCAAAAACTATAATTTTACGAGAAGCTTATATAACACGACGAAAATATGAGAGTACGGTTCATTTGTACCATATCCTTATCCATACAATAATATGACATAAATTCCGAGATTCATTTTTGTTTGAAAACAAAACAAAAAAAGATTAAAACACATACTTCCCCCTGCAAAAGTTCGATATTGCTTTCTGTTTTCTTACAGTTAGTCGAAGTATGACAAGGTGTCCCATAAAAGAGACTTCATAATCTTACTTACTTACGTAAGGTGGCGCTACAGTCCGTTGTGGACTTGGGCCTAAATCAACAGTCTCCACAAGCCAGCTCGGTCCCTAGCTAGCTGTCTCCAGTTTTGCACTCCAAGTTGATTGAGGTCCTCTTCTACTTGAGTGCGCCACCTGAGTCGCGGTCTTTCTCTCCTCCTACGTCCCTTGGGAATAGTGTCGAAGGCTTTCCGGACCGGAGCATTGGTGTCCATCTGCTTTAAATGACCGATCCATCTGAGTCTCTGGACCTTGACCCTTCTGGCTAGGTCCATGTCGTTGTACAACCCGTAAAGTTCGCTATTATATATTCTTCGCCATTCCCTTTCAATTCAAACAGGCCCAAAGATGACCCGAAGAACTTTCCTTTCGAAACAGCCTAAGGCATCCGATTTTGTCAAGGTCCATTCTTCTGCACCATACAGCAGGACTCGGATGATGAGGGTGTTGTACAATTGTACCTTAGTTGCTCGAGAGAGGGCTTTTCCACTCAATTGCTTTCTTAGCCCAAAGAAACAGCGATTAGCAAGAGTTATTTTTCGTCTGATTTCGGGGCTGGTTTTTTTTTGCCGTGTTTATAGCGGAGCCTAGGTAGAAAAAATCCTCTACTACCTCGAAGTTGTATGCGTCTATTGTGACGTTCTGTCCGAGCCGTCGGTGTTGGGTGTCCTTCCTCGAAGACACCATATACTTCGTTTTTCCCTCATTTACCGCTAAACCCATTTTGCCGCTTCTGTCTCAACTCTCACAAAGGCGTCATTGACATCACGCTCTGTTCTTTCCATTCTGTCAATATCATCGGCGTACGCGAGAAGTTGAACAGATTTTTGGAAGATAGTGCCTCTGGTGTTGACGGTGGAGTTCTGCACTATCTTCTCAAGAACGATGTTAAAGAAATCGCTTGACAGTGCATCGCCTTGTCTGAATCCTTTTTTGACGTCGAAAGATTCCGTTAGCTCGTTGCCAACCTTGTTGGAGCAGCGTGAGTTCTCTATCGTCATTTTGAACAAGCGAACGAGCATGGCAGGGATGCCAAAACTAAACATAGCTTCATATAGTTCGTCTCTGTAGATGCTGTCATACGAGGCCTTAAAATCGATGAAAAGGTGGTGGGTATCGATTTGGAGTTTATAGGTTTTTTCCAGGATCTGCTGCAACGTGAAAATTCGGTCGATGGTTGACTTTCCTGGCCTGAAGCCACATTGATAAGGACCAATCAGATTGTTGACGAAAGGCTTCAGACGTTCACATATTACGGCAGAGAGGATCTGGTAGGCGATGTTAAGTAGACTGGTTCATCTGTAGTTGGCACAGTTTAGAGGGTCTCTCTTTTCAAGATCGGGCAAACAATGTTGAGGTTCCATTCTTCGGGCATGCATTCCTCTGACCATATCTTACAGATGATTTGGTGCATGCTCCTATCTAGCTCGTCGCCTGCTGCTTTTAACAGCTCAACAGCTAGACCATCTGCTCCAGCGGCTTTGTTGGATTTCAGCCGTGACATTGCGGTTTTCATAATCGGGAAAGGAAATTAATGCCCGGAATTGTTCTCGATCTTCTTTAAAAATGACTTTGAAATAAATTCCATAAATAACTGACTTATCAAAAGTAAATCAATAACTGAAACACCCTGTTAATGTAACGAAGAAGCAAATAGTTTGTGATGACACATTTCTGTTGGCAGTTTGATTTCTTCTGATAGTATTTTTCTTCCATTCTTCGTCCTCTTTTTCTGCTTTTTGTTAGAATAAAAGTTCTGTCATGGTGCTTACTTTTTTTAAGGATAACGGTGAATTCAGTTCACCACTCATATTTTTCAAATGAAGGAGTGAGAGTTTCACGTTCAATCTGAAAATGTTTGCCAATTAAGGACCTTTAAACTGATTGAAAAAGAATTGCAAGTTCTCAGAAAAATTAAGATTTTTGAGTAACCTTAAAAGGTTTTCAATTTCTTTCCGATAAGAAACCTTGAACAACCAAACAATGTTAGAAGATTTATTTCATTGATAAACTCTGTAAAATCCTTCCAACAAAATAAAATTCCTTGCATGCAAAATTCCAAGTAGGAGATTAAACCATCTGATCAAAAATTTCCATAACGCGCTCACCAACTCAAGAGATTTTATTTTTAACCAGCAAACTTTTCTAATTACACTCCAGCGAACATTAAATGCGGGTATACGAGTGTGAGATTTGTTAACGTACTACCACCTCTCTCTTATGAATCCACAAGGCACTTCCGTTCTATAAATAACGGTACATTTGTAGAAACACACAACAAGCATACGTATGTAGACAGTTTTGAAATAAGTTTATTTTTTTTCTGGTTAGATAAAGCTTGCATAAGCCTTGTTAATTTAAATTCCTTACAACTCACTCTGCATCGTTGTTGGCAGCAGTCAGTGAGGGCGTAACAAAAGTGGTGGAAGTTAAATTATTACGCGAAATTGCTAATAAAGTTTGCCCTCGAAAACGCTAGTTTGGTTTCGTATCTAAAGCCGTTTTGCATTGCAACCATATCACGAAGTGAAAAGGTGAAATTGAAATGAATTCCTTGCATTCTTCAGAATAGTTTCTTCGCATACTACATGTATACACTGGGGAACATTCAGTTGAGCTTGGAGATTTTTTCCTCACTGTTTGTCTATTCAAATTTTTCTTTTTCATTTTGTTGAAAAACTCGAGCGAAATTTTATTTTTCGCGGGAAATTTAATTATAATTCGTGTGAAAATGATAAATTTTATTTTGCGGGAAACAAATCAATGCATTCTTTCCTTTTCTTTTCACTGACTCTAAATTCCACGCGAAAATTTCATGGTTTGTGGAAAAGCAGACAAAATTGAAACTTCTTCAAAACCATTTCAAGCGATCCAGAGTGTAGAAGAATGTGTGGCAAAGGCAGTTAATAAAATAATGCATCCATTAGATTGCTTAAAATTTATAGTGTGTCGGTTCTAACTAACTAACCAAACGTCCCTTTTGCAAAATATACCTTCGCTCTCACCTTTCGTTTGGATAAAAATGATGTGCACTCACTACTTTACTCAGTGCAACTGTAATAGGTTTTGTTCGCTGCACGCAATCCTATAACCTGCAATACCGTTTTGTTCACAAAAGACAGAAGCAACCACGAACCCAGAGAGCTTGGAAAAATAAATTCCTATAAATCACTGAGCGAACAAACAATCCTGCAAAAATAAGAAATCTTACAAAAAAGAACAAAGGTCAGTTGCTTTTCAAATCCTTCTACTTCTTTGACTGGAAGTCCTTTAGCTTCCTTGTGTGCAGTGCTTGACCTGATGAGACCCCAACCGACCACTAGCCTAAAATGGAAATGAATAAAAAAAAAAAAAACAACAGAAAGAAGAAGGTTTTAATTTATTTTACATTTTGGCATTTTTGTTGAGATTTATGGTTGAGTTTTTATTTTGTTCGTTTCCTTATTTTGGAGGGCGTGGAACGGAATGGATTCTTATGCAGGGACAGGATCTTTTTTGTGGTCGGTTCGGTTTCCATTTCATTATTTTTAATCCTGCAACAAGCTTTTTGAATATAATTTTATTTTATGACTTCTTGTCCTTCTTGAGCTGGATTGAGTGCAATCTTTTTGTAAGCTGCCGAGGCACGTTTGGTTGAGGTTAAGTTGTGTTTTGATACTTTTTGAGGGTGAAGTTGAATGGAAGGTTTATCGTTCTGAATAACACACGTTTTGTACATGTTTTCATTTATTTATTTTTAATAATAAATCAATGAAAATGGTCGATGGAAATGTTCAGATTTGTCCAATCGAGGATTTAACTAATCCTCAATAATAAAGAATGTCCAGCACCGAAATCTCTTTGCGAATCAATACTGGAATTTATTGCTGTAGGATCTGAGGCAAAGGAGTTCTTACTTAACGGAGTCGAAAGCAATTTTTATTATATTTAAATTGGGATTTCGAATTGAATTTGCCCTTTTTTCAAAGGGAATTGATGGAAACTCAAATGCATACAGTTCGAAGGAAGGAAGAAAAGTCGAGAGACACACATTTTGATAGAATTATTTTTTGAGACTTTAACTTAAATAAGATTTGCGATGAGTTTTTTTTCTCCAACTTAATAACTGAACCATCGCGAAAAGGCCCTACACTCCACGTTTTGGGAAATTTCGTAAATGGTGAAAAATTTAAACAGAAACAAAAACTGTATTAAAATCTGGCACCATCAATTCTCTTCTATGAAAGAATAAAGTAGTAAAGAGTTGCCAAATACTTTTTTTAAGTTTTCAATGTTCGTCATTCGAGGATTTTGCAAGGACATCTAAAATTGTGTGTAAAAGCAAAAGAAAGATAGAAGGAAAGCATCCATGAATATTGCTATGATGTCTTGGATAACATACTTAATGTTTGAATTATTTGAATGATATGGTACCCTTCCAACAACTGACGAATATGAAACCGATTTTCAATTGGACAAGTCTTGGTGACATTTGGCTGGCTTTAATAGGATATACCTGGATTTTAAGAACACTCTGCATCATAGGTGGTACTCGAAAATGCTGGCAATCCGTGCCACCAGGGGCATTATACCTGTCCATCCGTGCTACCAGGGGCATTATATCAGAAGATTCATTCCAACAGGGACAGCATACCTGCCAATCCGTACAACCTGGGGCTACCTGCCAGCTTGCAGCCACATAGAGTATAATCCCAGATCATCTCATCATACCGATTTCGTCCAAAGACCTGTCAAAACATACCGGAACACCAACCAAGGGCCATCCT